>CM047805.1:37325238-37964187 GCA_026214975.1 Gentiana macrophylla
GCTTAATTTATTTTTTATGACGGAATATATCCGTCGCAATATGGTATTTGCGACGGCAAAGGCTCATTTTGCGACGGATATGAAAAGATCTAAAAATAAATAAATTATTTAATAAAAATCGGTTGCGACGGATTATACATTTTTGCGACAAAATTGTACATGTTTGCGACGGAATATTTCCGTCGCTATTTGTTATTTGCGACGGAATATACATTTTTTGCGACGGTAATTATAATTAAAAATAAAATAAAATACGTTATTATCCGTCTCAAAATCCGTCGCAAACAATTTATGACGGATAAACCGTCGCAAAACTCGGGTTTTATGACTAAAAATGCGACAAAGAAAAATCGTCGCAAAATCCGTCGCAAACTAGGGTTTGCGACGGAATAACTTTTTGTTTGCGACGGTAATCTTCCGTCGCAAAACTACTGTTTTTGTAGTGAGATAAGCGGGCCGGTGTTTGAAAGCGAACTTGGACAATGGCGACCAGGTGTTTGCGAAGAAGACAACTCAAGAAAAAAAAAAAGCGAACGAAACATGATTTTTTTTTCAATGAAGAGAGAGCAGGCGGCGAGGTTCACCAATGTTAAGGCATATGAACCCCCGCCCTTGTCTCTGATACCATAAAAAAAATTCAGAATACACAACAGAAGACTCTAAACTCACTGTTTTATTGATTGAATTAAAATGATATAATACTCTCCTTTATATAGGAGATAAATGAGATAAAAACTAGATTTAAAAAAAAACCCTAAAGATAGATAAAGATAAATAATGTCGGGGGAAGCCATTAATATTGGAAAGTCTGCGGTCTTTTTTAGCAAAAACACACCACAAAGCAGCAAACAAGGTATTTTAGTTTTTTTTAATGGCCTCATGGAGGTTTGTCATTCAAAGTATTTGGGTCTCCCGTTAGTTGTTGGAAGGGCTAAAAATCAAATTTTTAATTATCTTATCGAACGTTGTAAAAATAAACTTGAATGTTGGAAGTATAAGTCCCTTAGTCAGGGAGGCAAAGCGGTTTTGCTATCCTCGTCGCCTTTTGCTATTCCCAATTTAACCATGTCTGTTGTTAAGCTACCCAAAGGAGTCATCAATAAGATCCACTCTCTTATGGCGAATTTCTGGTGGGGTAACTCCAACAAAGATTTCTCGGGGTATCATTGGGTTAAATAGGAATCACTTTGTCTCCCAAAAGGTAGGGGTGGCCTAGGTTTTAAAAATTTGGAAATAGCTAACACTGTTGCCTTGGCCCGGACTCTCTGGAGAATCCATAGTAACCCCAACCTTTTGGTTTCAAAAGTCTTAAAAGGGAGGTATTTCTTCAAATCCACCATTTTAATTGTAAAGTGCCATCTTCTTCTTCGTTCTTCTGGAAGAGTTTGATGTCGGCTCAAAGTTTCCTTAAGCACAATACCTGTTTTATTGTTGGCAATGGTAAGTCAATAAAAGCTTGGGAAGACCCTTGGCTAATCCAAAACCCTTCTTTCTTGCCCATCTCCCATGCCCCTTCCCTAAGTAGGGATGCTTTAGTGAGTGACTTCTTATGTAATAACGAGTGGGATAAGGCTAAATTATTGGAGTCCTTTTGGCAAGTAGATGTTAATCAAATTACTAAAATACCCATTAGCCTAAGTGACACACCGGATAAGAGAGTCTGTGTTTTCTCTAAACATGGAGATTTCGTAACAAAATCCGCGTATGATGCTTGCCTCCAACATAGTCTGACAGCCCACAGTTGTCGCCCTATGTGCGATGACTCCTTAAATGAAAAATTCTAGAAAAGGCTTTGGGCTTTATCGCTACCTTCAAAAATAAAATTTTTTCTCTGGAAACTGTTGAGAAGCGTTCTGACTACATCGGAGGCACTTCATAGGCGGTTTGGGATTGATGCTAGACTTTGCTCGGCTTGTGGAGAGCACTTGGAAACTATTGATCATCTTTTTAGTTCTTGTCAATTCGCTAAAGTTGTTTGGAAACTTGCAGGTATCTCATGGAACGTTCTTTTGGCACCAAATGCTTCAGTTACTCATTGGTGGAATACTTTGTCGTCTACGCACCCCCACGGGGTGTTGAATGACATAATCACTTTTTCTTGTTTTATTTTATGGTACATTTGGAAGGCTCGTTGTAATAGGCTTTTTAATTCTTCGTGTTGGTCCCCGAAAGATACTGCTAATTTTGCCAAAGAGGCTTGGTTAGACTTTAAGCAGGCACACCATGAAGAGAGGGCTATCTCTAATATTTTTCATCCCTCTTCTGACTTGCAGCGTACAGACCCACCTTCTGATGTGGTCAGGGCATATGTCGATGCAGCTTGGAAGCCTAATTCATGTTCCGCTGGCTATGGTGCAGCTCTTTTCCGTGAGGATGGCATGGTTTTGGAGGCTTGGGCGTCCCCGAGAACTGAGGCTAGTTCCGTCTTCGCAGCGGAGGCTCAAGCTTTGCGTTGGTGCCTTAGCAGATGCCTTGCCTTGGGAATTTCGAAGTTAGCATGTTTTACTGATAACTTGTCTTTAGCTAACAGTACTGAGCTTGGCCAACCCCCCCCCCCCCCTTGACTTTGCTACTGATTGTAGAAGATATTAGACTGCTGACTTCCTCTTTTGACTCATGCCATATTTTGTATTGTGGAAGAGAAAGCAACAAGTTGGCTCATAATCTTGCTGCTTTCTCTTTCAAATCCGATGTAGGGGTCTTTTGGCATGGATGTACTCCGGTATGGCTTTGTAACACCTAAACTTTATCTTTTATTAATGAATGCTTTCGTCGTTGGGAAAAAAAAAAGATAAATAATGTCACTTAAATAATTTATTTCAACTAAACTTTATCATATATTTCACTTGAATATAATATTTAGGGTGTATTTATTTGCACCACTATAAATCTATCTTTGCACCTCATATCAAGTGAAAAATGGAAAAATTAGTCTACACCACGCATTTTATTTTGATGTCACAACATTCTACCATTTGCACCACATATATTTCTTAATAAAGGAAAAAAAAACTACAGACATAAGCTTTTTGCTATTAAACAATTTCTTTTTTTGAAAACTATAAAAAGATCCTTACATTTTTAAATTATAACATCCTTTTCCCTCTTTTTTTTTTCCTAACCCTAATTTCCCCACCAAACAACGGCCCCCATCACCCCCTTTATTCATCTTATTTTACATCAAACCTCCATCTCCACCTCTACCACCACCACATTCCTCCATTTCCTTCCTTATCTTCCATATCCTTTATCTCTCCTCCTTCCTCTTCTACTCCTATCTCCACCCTTTCACCACACCTAAACTCGCTGGAAAATTTCCGTCCCAACTGGAACCTCCCCAACCCAAAACCCACGCCACCACCTCCATTAGCCACTCATTTGCCCTCATTTTTCTTCCACAACCACCAACTCGCCGGCATACCATTTTCGTTTAAACCCATCCATATCCGAGCAAAAACCCACACGAACAGTTAATCCATGCCACCACCTCCATTAACCACCCATCCCCCCTTCTTCTACGACCACCAACTCGCCGGCAAACCCATTTCCGTCCCCTTCGCCATTAAAACCATCCATTCCCGAGCAAAAACGTTTTTTAATGAAGAAAATGAGTTTTGTTTTATAAGATAGAAGAAAAGAAAAGAGTAGGAAGAATAAGTGATGGAGACGGATAAGAATGGTGATTTGGGAAAGAAGTTGTAGCAGGGGACGGGGGCGGTGGTGGTGGTGGTGGTGGTGGTGGTGGGTGTTTTTTATTTTAACTTTTTAAGATGAGGTATCAAATTGATATGTAATATAAAATTCAAGGACTTGTTTGTAAGAAAATATTTGGGTTTGTACATAGTCATAAAATGTGGTGTATTTATAGAATATGGTAAAATTGTAATTAAATATAGAGTGTAAATAAAAAGATAAAATGTTGGAATTTGAATGTGGTGTAAAGGTAGATTTGATTTATTAGATGTGGTGTATGAGTAGATTGACTGTGGTATAAATAATACTCCCCAATATTTATCTTTACTGTGGATTCCATTCTTTATCTCTTACGCCTTTTATCTCTAATAATCAAACTTAATAATACCTTAGCCCAAAACCTCCTAACACCCCAATCACAAGAAGATGAGGTATGCAGCTACAACCAGAAAAAAAAAAAATAGTAATTTGAAAATGAAACTTGTGTCATCAGCCGCAACAATGCTATGTGGTGGTGCTAGCTAAAGGCTTATTTCAGAAACTCGATCGCGAACGATCAGTCGATCACGATTCAAAAGAGTAGTACCCTGAAGATGATGGTCAAGAGTAGACTAATTCATCTAGTTATATGACGAGGTGACTTTGTTGATTGGAAAAGATGCAGCTCGATGAGGGTCAAGGTGATGGCATGCAGGGTGTCTTTGAATGTTGACAAATTTCGGTCAACGTATTTCATATATCTTTAATGAATCAATGAGTACAATATTTATAGCCATTAGTAGGGCTTCTATATTACACAAAATATCAAAACTACCTTTATTAAATCAATACACAATTATCAATATTTTTCATAATCGTAATATTTCGTAATAAATGTAAAGCACATCATGTAGCAAAAGGTTGATCGATCGGCGACAACGAAGGACGTGTATAAATATATTCATGACTATAGATCAGCGCCATGGTTGCCGGAAAAGACGACAACAAGGAATGAGCTTTTCTCTAATTTTCTTTGTTGGTTATATGAACTTGCTTGGTGTTAAAAAAATAAGCGGCATAATCGAATTGTAGAAATAAAACTAAAGGAAATGTTTGTTATATGAGGATGTTTGATAGTGGTGTTTATTGTCAAGCTTGTAAGGGATATGAGTATAATGTATTTTAACATGAAGCCAATCAACAGTTACAATGATTATTTATACTAATATTTATTTTCCTTATTCAATATATATAATACACATTTATTGTCTAATAATATATATTTTTTAAACGAACTTTTATTTATTAAAAGGAGTGGTAACTTCCACAAATCTTTACATCAAGTGTATGAAACAAAAGGATAAACCAAAAAAGGGGTTGCAAACCCAAGAATTAGAAATTATATACTCCTAACATTCGTAGACTAAACCATACTATGAAAATGACAAGTATGAGTAGTAGAAGGTGCTTAAAAAAGAAATCTAGAGAATTATTTAAAAACGCCTATAATGTCCTTTATAAACAACATGGCGAAAATCGTGGTGTTACAGACAATCTCCTAACCAGTTCGGCCACCAAAACAATACTTCAGGGCCTTTCATGGTATGCCAAATTTGTGAACGATCCGGCCACTAAGCTCAGTATTACTACCACCAATATTACACCCCACCTCCACCGCGTCCCGCACCCCTTCAAGCTCTCCACTCGCAAGTTCAACAACAACAGTCTACCACATCCGATTGGATCCCGGATACAAGAGCTACCCACCACATGACGAACAATTTCCGCAATCTCAACATTCAATCCGAACCTTATGATGGTCCTCATTGGGTAAATATCGGTGATGACTCAGGTTTGAAAATCTCTCACACTGGCTCTTCTCTTTTTACTACTCCTTCCCATTCTTATGTTTAGATAATGTACTCGTTGCTTCCTCCTTACGCAACAACGTCTCATCCATTCATCAATTTGCTTCTGACAACTCTGTTTACTTTGAATTTCATTCTTCTTGATTTCTTGTGAAAGATTATTCGGGCCGTGTCCACCATAAAGGTTTCCTTAAAGATGGTCTCTACCACTTCTCAAGTTCCTTCTGCCACACTCCAGCTCGTACTCTTCTTTCCAGTCATGACACTTCCTCCCTTTGGCATGTTAGTTGGCTAGCCAAAAGTCATCGTCTACATTTACCAATGTCTTCTTTTACTTCTTCTGCACCTTTGGATTTAATTTATTCTGATTCTTGGGGTCCTTGTGTTGAACAGTCTATTTATGGATCTCGTTATTAGATGAGCTTTGTGGATGACTTTACTAAATTTGTTTGGCTTTATTCGAGTGAGACAGGAGAGAAAGATGAACATATTATTTTTCATAAGCAAGTGAGAGAGAGATGAAAGGTAATTTGCATTCACACATATAAAAGAACGATAAATTATATCAAATATTTGTGATGAAAAAACATAAGGAGAAAGAGAAAGTTATTGATCGTGAGTTATGAATATATTTGAGTAGAATGAGTGGGTGGATCTTTCAAAAAGAAAAAGAGAAAAAAAAGAGAATGAGTGGGTGGAAGAATAACAAAAAAAAAAAAAATGAATGTTTGAATATGAAATAAAAATGATAGATTATTAATATATTACAAAAACGAAATGTAAATGAGGTGATTTAACGTGAATTAAGCACCTATAATCTGCATTATATATACTAGTTATCCGGACTGGTCTGGATTAAACGGATTTTATTTTTTAAATTGAAACCAAATTATATTATGGGTAATTAGGGATAATGACACAATCTGGAATATTTTTTAAGTAACATGACAGCTATATATTTTTTATAGGGAGAAGGACAACTGCATCATTTTTATAGCGAGAAGAACAAACAATGAATCCCGAAAATCAATGAATCTCCCAAATGAATCCCGAAATCAGTGAATTTTGACAGTGAATCCCGAAAATCAGTGACTTTCGACAATGAATTTTGAAAATTAGTGAATTTCGGCAGTGAATTTGAACAAAGAATTTTATACTTGATAAATAGTTTTGTCTTTTATGCAAAAGTTTCAAAAGACTGTCCTTCTACTCAATTGATGAAATATTTATGTCTTTCTCCCTCATTCCCCCATTATATTAATCATTTTGGTTTTACATTATATAAAAACAAACTCATGAATTACGGTTTATGATTTTCCGATTTGATTCGATTCGTTCCGAACAATTTGTTTGGTTGTTCACCCTTTTTTTTTTTTTTTTTTTTTTTTTTGAATTTTGAATTTTGAACCCGGTTGAATTACATCGTCGTTGTAGTTCTGATTTGCAATAACTCAACATGGTCATTTCCTTTTAGGCCTCTTCACTTTTCCATTTCCTTGCCATCAATGCCGAAGAGGAAACGGAAAGTCCCGGAGCCTTTACGGAGAGTTTTCCACAACCGTGCCCGTACACTTTCCGATACGATTTAATAGGTTATATACATGTTTCATAAGAAAAATATGTTAAGGGATAGTTGTCACCTTTGCTGCATCCTGATCTATGTAAATGTGCCTTGAACAATGTGCTGTATTGGTGAATGTGTACTATTTTGTCTCTCCCATGTGAACACTGTTTGAACTTTGTAACTTTTACTTTACCCAATGTCTTTATACCCGTTGGTCTCACTCTCCAATAACTTTTACTCTTCTATTATCTACCACATATTTAATGTTTTGTTAAGTGTGGAGGCAATTACTCTCTCTCTCACATGAACATCTCAATAGCCGTTGATAAAGCATAAAGCTGGACTGCATAAGAAGACAAAGTTGTACCTGCAAAGTTGGACCGTTGGATGCAAAGCTAAAGCTGGTGCCTCCTATTTATACCCCAGCCATTTCATTCGACCAACCAAGAACAACCTCTCCTCTCCAGTCAACTTCTTCACTAAATCTCAATCTGATTTTCATGTGTACAACTGTAATAGGAAGATAGCAGATGCAAAGTTGGGTGTGTTGTCGTATTACTCAAACAACAAATGGTACGAGTTAGGAGAGTTATGCTTGGTATTAATCAGTGTGCACAATGCGCTCAAAATAGTGGATAGGTTAATTTGTGGAGACCAAGGTGAGGCTAGAGACACATAAGGCACATGAGGAGTTGATGAATATGGGGAGAGTCTACGTTGATTATGGATCGAAGCTGCGTGAGGGAGCGACCAACTTTCATCAGTTCATGGTCAACAAGTATGGGCGGGCACCAATGGCACCACACACCTTCGATCTATACTCAATGTAGAGTCTCCCCTTCTCATGTGCCAGATGGAGCTGATTGTATCTAACTTCACCTTGTTGTCCATGAATTAACCTGTCCACCATTTTGACCGCAGCGTGGACACTGATTGGCACCAGACATAATTCCCCTAACGTACACCATTTGTTGTTGGAGTATACCGACAACGCTTTCGTCAGAGTCTTTAAAACCATCCTTAACCGACGGTGTATCGGGTCAAATCAGAAGTGCTAGTATGGCGAGTCGAGTGTCGAATCTCGTGGAACTTGGTAATTCTTCTAAGTGTAGTTAAACACCAAAGAGTCATTATTAACTCGATCTAAACCGCAATTTTATAACACGTATCACTACTATTCTAGTCAACATAAAATAAATGCGTAATTTAAAAGTTATTCTAATATAATATATATAGATATATACATATATATAGATGTACATAAATTGCAAAGTATATATATAGATACCAATATATTTTAGAACTAGACAGATAAGTTTATAGAACTAGCCAAAGTTTATATAATTGAATTATACGATCTTTTCCAGTAAACGAAATGTGCTCGATCTTTCCTTTTATTTTAGGTCCAATTGAGTAAATGAAACGGTGCACTCCTGAGGTTAACAATTCCTCCTCACACGAGCGTATGAAATTGTCATATGTCATTGTCATCAGTTCAATCTCCACAACTGCCCCATGCTAATCTCAGTTAGTCTGAACAGGTACCGAGTACAAATCTACCCCGGATAAAAGAGGTTATTCCGTTTGTCAGACGGCCGATGTTATTCAAAAGGATCCGGTTGTCAGGCGGATCGATTTAACTTTCCGGTGTTAGTTTCAATTAAACTGTTGATTTTAACATTATTACGATCTCGAGCACAATTTTAATAAGATTAATCTTTCACAAGACAAATCGCCTTCGGGTAGGAAATAGGATTCCGTAGTCACGCTTTACGACGCCAATTTTACCCTCCGGTTTTTCTATCTTTTATCTCATATCCTAACTTCTCTCGGTCAGTTCATCGTTAGGTTATATGGTGCGATTCATCTTGGTTAATTACATCAATCCGAATATTATCAATACGTTACAGAATAGAAAAAGATTCAATTAACTCAATTTTAATCAATTTTAATTAGACAAAGATTCCTTTACCGAAAAGATCGAAATAAAACGATTACATAACTTTGGCTAGTTATTAGAGTTAGCCTAAAACATTATAACAACGAAAAAGATAAAAACAAACATAAATACTTAAGAAAAGTTACCCGATTACAAATGCTGAATCATAGTTGTATTCTTCCGGACATTACAACGACTTCAACAACACTGAACTTCTGATAATTTCCCGAGCATTACAACGATACTATGAGATTATTATTTTTGGCGTAAGGCCTATTTACAAACTACGAAATAAAAAAGAAAACAAAGAGGAGAGGATATATATATATGATATGGTTTATATATATTGGTACATCCGTTTACTGCTTTAACGAATGAGCTCTTTTATAGATAAAAGTCCTTGGGCGGACGTCCGAGATCAAGCCGGACTGGTCCGGTGTAATGATTATCTCCACCTTCTTAAGTAACCAGCATGTGCGGTGATATATAATTATAATTATATATAATTATTAAACTTCTAAAATTCATATCTCGAGTTCTGGATCTCCAAAAATCATGATTCACGCGGCATCGGAAAGCTCTCGGGAAAATCTTCAACTTTTGTGAAGGACTCTTCTTCAGATAATGTCGTTTTGATGAGCCATTCATTTGTCGAAGACATTTTTCGATTACCACTTAATCGAATCGATTAGCCACTTGACCACTTAAGCAATTCGATTGACCATTTAAGTTCGTGACACTCTCTAAATCCTTCCAGAGATATGATTACACTTTAATATGTCGATTCTCGGGGTCTCGGGTTATAAATCTGCAATAAAATACCACAAATACCCACGTAAATCTGACACGACACTCCGATTTACTAAAATCGGTACAAAATTACAAATTTTTACTATTGTTACTACTAACAACTCTAAATTATAAAGATTAACATTTCATATCATTTATACCATAATTTCATATATTTTATATAGAATTTGTTGATAAAACATAATAATATAACGTATATTTAATCATATAAAAGTAGTATATCAACTACTCCCCACTTAGCTTTTGATCGTCCTCGAGCAAAAATAAGCGGTAATAAAAGATAATATAATTGATTAGATTATAATTTTTAATGTAATTTATATTGTCAATATTATAAATATATTACTTTTTCTAATTTAAAATCGTAAGAAGACAGAAAGTGTATATAACTTAAATAACTTAAACATTAAATATTATTTAGATAAAATTGTACATATAATACTTAATAAGTATAAATAAAATATCAGAATTATTTTTAATCGCAACTATTATGAAATTCTGGAATCGGAAACTCGGTCAGGTAGTCGACAAAAATGGCTTATAGAGTTTAGGTTCAAGATGTTGGTTAATCGGAAAAAAGGAAATCAAAAAGAGAAAGAGGCAAGTCGTACGTACCTACATCTTCATATTCTTGATCAAAAAGATAATCATCGATTAATAGCATCTCTCATATTTTTTTTATTGTTTTTTTTTTTACTGAATCAAGAACTAAAAGCGTGAGTGTGTGTAGAAAATCAAACTTACAAGCATTGCTTCATCAAGATTGATCGGAGAACTACTATTTCGATCGAAAATTACAAGTCCGGTTTCCTTAAACTTGTAATCATTCCTAAGTTCTTATGATTCAACTTTTTCCTTTTTCATTTTGTGCCTTCATTCCCAGCAATAGGACATTTCGAGATAATACCCTAGCTGGACTACTATCATCAGGCAATCGGGAGCTTAATTACCTCATAGTGATATAGGACATTTCGTGATAATACCCTACTCACTCAAATCATTGGTAGCTACAACCGATATATTCTTTTTATTTTTAAGTTGTTAATCACAGATAAGGAAGATACCTGGTATTTGATTAATTCTGTGTAAATATGGTGCTTCGTTCTTAATTTAGAATATTAATATATCCGAGCTTATTACCAAAATTGACTATCTTGCAAGTGTCATGGGGTAAGATCGAATATACTAATACTTATCTAATTTTTCCAATCTCAGCATATACCAAAACTTAGCTTTTATGTCTTCATCTCTTTTTATAAGTACGTACAAACTTGCGGTATTTTCAAGGAAATGTAGACCAAAATTAGCTAAAGCTTGGTTATTTAATCACAATTGACAATTTCGAGTGAGGTCTTGATCACTCTAATCAAGGCTGACATAAGAACAAAAATTGGAAATTTAGGTAGGCTATTTGGCTATAGTTATATTTTTGTGGTGCCAAAATCGACATCCCTAGTCCAATTCCAAACTCATAATTCATATTGAAAAAATTATGATTCTAAAAATTTTACTTATAATTATCAACATACTTATATAATTTCATGAAAACAATATCTAATATTAATTACTCAATTATATAAACTTAAAATCTTATTAAAATCTAAATTAGACATAAAATATGATTATAATATATCTAATATACTTTACTTAATTAAAAATTTATTCTTCCAAATTATATAATTTCTTATTCATATTTATATATTAACTACTAAAAAATTGAAAATAAGTAATAAAAATTTTGATAATTTTATAATTTATAACTATTTTCGAAAATTTTAATGAATTTTTTAACCTAACTCTACTCCCCACTTACGAAGTGGCATCGTCGATGTTCAATGAGTATTAAATAAGTAGGTTGGAAAATAAAATTAAAATTATCTATTATCGTTATTATTCGATTTTTTTAGCGATACTAATTATATCATTAAATAACAAACAAACTTAAAATCTTTGAGACATATATATATTAAACAAGATAAATTATTACAAACTAAAAGAACATAAACTTAACCGAACTAAAAAAAAACTTCAAACTTAACTAAAGTTATTTCATTAAAACTTAAACATCATAAACAAACCACCAACAAACTATCTAGATCGTAGATTTAACAACCCGGTGTATCAACCGGCAATAATCCAACTCGACTATATCTAGACGGAAAAATCTCATCCGTCTCCAAATTCTCCCACTCCACTCATCCGAATACACAGCGCGCGAAATCAACCAAGAATTAGGCATAGGTTTCCCTACTACCTCTCGTGTGATTGCAAACTCCAACACCGCCTTTGAATCAAAATTCCCAATCGACAAATACACCAATCACAAAGCATACAGCAGAAGCATTTCATTATCACTAAGGCTCCCAAATCCCAAGTAGGATACACCCTAGAATTAATGAAATGTTTCCAAGCCTTTAGGTGTGGAAGTAAAGCACGTGTAGACATTTCGTGATTTGTGTCGAAAAGTGGAAACAGACATTGGAAAGACTCATGGACTCTGTTCAAATGATTGTGTGGATTTTGTAAGCCCCATGTTATCTCAAAATGCTGCATTGAAACCGGTGGAATTGCAAAAATTTGGTTGATAATAGATGAAGAGAAGGGAACAAATGACTCTCTTACCAAACAATCTGAGTGATATCGATCATGGACGTCGTCATGAGGCGTAATAAAATTCTCGAACTATCGAGACATTTATCCTTCCTCTCAGCGTACTGACAAATTTTTTTCCAACCAAAACTTCGAATAATAGTTTTTCCCCATTGATCAATCTTATCGACATTTAAACCTTTCTCCAACTGGATTGGAGAATTCGCAAAACGATGGTGTAAAATGATATTCTCATTAGAAGCTTGAGATTCCGGATGATCCGGGGTGTGAGGTTCGTATGAATTGACAGATGGAGATGATCGGTTCGACATTTTTAAAACTAGATGAAAAGTAAAAAAAAAAAAAAGTTGAAAGTAGATAGACAGTGAAAGAGTTGGTATGTTTTCCTCATTCCCTGGCCTCCTTTAAATAGATAGAAAATTATACATACGTGGATGCATGAGACAGACTCAAAAAAATGAGTCATGCCATTTCCCTTCACGGCTCGGGCCGAGTCTAGGCCGGACCGGTCCGGCCTCATCCAGCTTTTACTGAGGACAGAGGTGAAAGTCAAATTGTATTTTGGTTTTTTTTTACTTCACGTGCCTATTACTACCTACTTCCTTGAAGATATTCCATAAAGGTTAATTTAACTTGATACGAACAGATAAAACGACACATTATATTTTTGTAAAATGACGTAATAATTATACAAAAATCATTTTTGGGTTTTTTTTTTTATAGTTTTTAGAAAAACTAAAACGATTTAAAATGCAAACCAAATTTCGATAAAACGACTATAAAATCAAACTAAACGAAAATGAAAACAAACCAATATCTAAATGGCAAACGTCGAATAAAATGAAATGTGCAGTAAAAAAAATGTTTAATCAAACATAGTTATTAAATTCAATCTTCTTCATAGCCTTCTTCAGGATCGACATGAAATCTTGAACTCGGAAACGACTGAGAAGTTGGTGGCTGAACTGTAGTCGTGGTCCTGACTGAACTATCAAGACCCATCGAACTCATGCCAGCCATAATGTGTGCAAACTCGGTGAATCCTCCCAAATAGACATCATCGGTCTCTCGAACACTGTCGAAAATACACTGCTCCACTAGATTGGCTCCCAAAAGGATATGACGATGGATGAAAGCTCGAAGGTGGTGGAATAGGTGTTACCCACTCGTAAGGTATAAGGATCTCGATGACAAGGTGGATAGGCGGGATCATCAAAAGTAGGATTACTGAAGCAATCGCTCGTTCCTCCTTAAACCTCTACGAATATCATCACACCACTTGCTATTACTCTCAAAGATATAAAGCCATGTTGGCTTGACCACGTGCAACGCCTCGACACTAAAGATTGAAACATATCATAGGTGATAGTGTTGGAGAAAGGAGTTTGTTGAGGCTGACTAGAAAAAGATGGAAAAGAAGAAGATGTGAAAACTGGTGGAGCTGGTTGAGTTTGACTACGTCTAATCAAAAAGCGTATACTACCATCCGGAAGTGTAGTCAAACTCGGTCCAATCAAATTGGCATCTGCCAGAGATAATTTGTCATTAGGCAGCACTGGTACGCCCACCCTACGACATAAATCAGAGATAAAACAAGGGAAGTACAGATGACTCCCTGGTCTGGCGATGACAATACTCTCGAAAATTCTTTTAAACATGACCTTACCAACATCCACTCGACATCGCTTACCATCGCCCAAGCAATACAAACATCTTCCTTTCCAAAAGCAAAGATGTTTACGTGAAGGGTAGAGATTATGGCTAATAAATCTTTTAATTGCCCTCAACCCTCTAAAACAATTCCCATAATTAAATCTATTTTCTACCCACACAATGTTGGGTCAAAAGCATTCTGAGCTCTCAGTAGGCATCTGTTCAAAACTTGCGGGATCATCTAGATTATAAACCCGCCTGTAAGCCTCCTCATCAGAAAAAAACTTCAACTCCTAGAATTGCATTTATAACTTCAGGGTTAAAAGGAATATTTCTGGCTCTTAGGGGTACAGTTTGCGACTTAGTCAGCTCATCTTGTGACAATGTAGATAATACTGAATAAAACTCAGCTACTAAAGTCGTATTAATCTCCCCTTCTCTTCTAGCTGCTAGTTCTAACCACTGACGTCTCGTAAAAATATTTTTAACTTCATCACCTAAATCCTCCAAGTCTAAACCTTTTTCAACCAACACATCACATTTACTATAAATTTTCTCATACGCTTTCTTAGCCTCAGGTGATGCTGTTTTATCAAAGCTAACGGCTTCTTCTTCAGATGATAAAATTATAGTGCCTACGACCGGAGTTGATATAGGAATTTTTTATTTTCGCTTTTTAGAGATTCTATTACTCGACTCAGCCATTCTACGATATTGGTAAAGCCAATCAACAACAAAAACAACAACAACAAAAATAAAAATGTCACAACACACTCAAAAATCAAAACAGTTGAAATTAACCTAAAAAATTATGAAAAATACGAAATTGATAACTACATAAACTAAATTATACCTTAATATGTAGAAAACGTTGAAAAGTAGGCCGGAAAAGTTGAAAAAAATCGCCGGAATGAAATGTAGCTTGTTTTTGCTCCCTTTTGATTTTTTCAAATTTGTGTAGAAGAGAAGAGATGAAAAGGGGAAGAAATCAAGTAGTGGTCGTGTGAGAGGTGAATTTTTGTGGAAGAATTGATAAAAATTTCGAGTGGTGGGGTTTGGTGTGTGGGAGTGTGTTGTTGGAAGAAAATTAGGGAAGAAGAAGAAGAAAAAAAGGTCCCCGTCCCTTTATATGTTTTTAGACCCGGACTGGTCCGATTAAAGTAATGGATCGGTCCGTGCCCAATTTTTTTCTTATTTTTATGATTTTTTTTTTGATTAAAATTTATAAAATTCTTATAAAACTTGATTAAAACTTGATTAAAAACTTTTAAAAATAAAATTTGAAGGAAATTTTATAATTTTATAACAATTTCTAAAAATTTAATAAAATTTTTATAACACTTAATAAAAAGTCTTATAAAAATTTAATAAATTTATATTAACTCTTATAAAACATCTAAAAAAAACTTTTATAAAACTTTTATAAAAATTCTCAAATTTTATAAAGATCCAATTTTATAAAATTCTCAGAAGTTATGCGAAAATTTTATAAAATAAAATATAAGAAAAAGACTCGAAACTTAAGGGGTTCCTGATTCTTCGATTTCTAAATCTTCCAGAGTTCTAATATTACGCTCAATCAACCTAACTCCTAAAAACGAGGCATTTGAATTATCTCTCGGAATTCCATCGGGATTTTCGGATAACCACCTAATCGTTCCCTTCCTAACAATATTCAAACACTCATCCTGGGATTTGGTTGTGTTTTTCCCACAGCGTCCAACATGTTCACTTTTTCCACAGATTCTGCATCTCATCAGAAACTTTGCCCTTCTTTTCATCGCACTTCTTGATGTTCCATTACAAACTTCTTTCAATCTGATCTCTCTCAACAATTTCTTGTTTTGTTCAAAAACTAAAGCTTCTATAGCAAACGCGACATCTTTATCTAGGCCTAATTTCAAAAGTAAAATAAAAACTCCTATTCTATCTAAAAAAGGCATCCAGTTCTTTTACGTCTATCCGGTAAAAGACGAAAAGAGTTTAAACATAATTAAAAATACAGAAAAGTAGAGTAAAGATAGATAGTACCTGGTATTCGGTGATTCCGCTCGCGCTTTTCAGTTCTTTGTGTTTCTCTGCTTTTCAATTTGTCGGGGGATCAATTAGTAGCATTATTTCTTCTTTCAGTGTGATTCCTTCTCCCTCCACAAATAACTTTACTCTGTGGCCATTGGCTATAAAAGTTGTATTTCCATCGCTTAGTTCAACACCTCATTTGTAAACCCGTGTTACCTTAAATGGACTCGCCCATCTTGACTTAAGCTTACCTGAAAACAACTTTAAACTTGAATTGTACAAAAGCACTTGATCACCTACATGGAACTCACGTTTAAAGATTCTCTTATCATGGAAAGATTTCGTGCGTTCCTTGTAGATTCGAGCGCTTTCATAAGAATCGAGACGAAATTCTTCTAGTTCTCATTAATTGAAGCAATCTATGATCACCGACCTTTAGGATCGAATTCAAAATTTTATAGCCTAGAAGGCTCGGTGTTCTAACTCAACCTGAGAAGACAATGTTAGGAAATCTACGCGGAACGCAATGAATTCAAAAATTTATTTCCTATCGACCCAAGATCGACTTCGTTTAAGCAATAAACAAACAAGTAGTAGACGGTGGTTACCTTGGTTGATCTAAAAGATCGACGCTTTGACCGCCTAAGGAGAGTAGTTCTCGCATAGAGCCGCCCAAGTGTTCGGCCTCTACCGCTAGTCCACACGAACAAATGACCGCGGAATCCCATCATGGATTGCTATTGGAAAACTCCGGTTGCTAGACCGGCCTTTTCCCCTCTCTCCAACTCTCTATATGATGCTCTATATTTTACACAAGAACTATTAGTTCTTGGAATTGTGATGTACCAAAGAGCTTGACACCCACTTCCTTTTTATAGGGAAAGTGGCGCCCCAAAGAAGAGTAGAAAGGAAGAAAACCTTTCTCCAATAAAATAAGGAAAATATAATTGATTGATTTATCTCATTTATTATAATATCTCATATTAAATAAATCTAGGATATTGTCAATATCTCATATTGAATATTCCAAGATATTGTCAATATCTAATATTGACTATCTTTTATTATATTACCATAAATCAATTTACACATGTGTATATATCACATATATATTACACAAATAAATCTATTAATATATATTCCACAAATATGCATGCATGCATCACCAACATGCACACACGCATTACAAGTTGGATATATATATATATATATATATATATATATATATATATATATATATATATATATATATATATATATATATATATATATATATATTAATATCTTATATTAATATTTGGTAATACTATTAATTAAATTGCACAATCCAAGTGTATCTTATACACTTCAATGTGGCGCCTCAATAGTCAATAGATTGACTTCCGAATATATTTTAATTAATATAATATTATTAATATCTTGTATTTAATTTATTCATAATAAATAAATACCACCATATTAATTTACCACTATAACCTTTATAGTCTCGAGATAAACTTTCCTTATTTGGTTATCATCTATAACCACATTTTAATCCGCTAGATGTTCATATGTGTGACCCGATAGGCTTCCGAATATGTTGGCCGTAGACACAAAGTGCAAATTACTTAAAATGCCCTTCATGCCTAACGATCACGGGATAGCGTCTAGCAACACACCGTGACTCCCCAATCATCGGAAGAGTCAAATGCAATGACTACTACCTTTCATGTGAAACAGCTTACCGTGTAACTTACAATCCTATCATTTGTAATAATATCCATACGGTCGTGACGTCGAGTGTCAAACATTAACAACCGTATCTTATAATCTGGATATCATGCTCTCTCAAGTAACTCGCTTTACTCCCACTTTGCAAAGATTCACGAGCTAGACATTTCTTATAAGAAGGCCATTTCGGATATTCGATCCCAATCATAGGATACGCGATTCCCGGACGACCAATCATTGGTCATGTATACTCCGCATGCTTCATGATCATACCCAATCACTACCGCATGATCGCCCCCATGGCTGTGGGAAACCTCAATAGTGTCAAAGCATGACAATCCACACCGTGATGCCATGAAGACTCGGTCCTAAGGATAATTACACAACCGCCACATAGTGTGACACTTATCTCGTAAGTGGGTCACCTAACGACGCATTCTCTAATACACGCCCACGCATACCCAAGTGTCTCTACACTTCGATAGATTTAGATCTATCCCCGCCTAAAAAAGACGTAAGACATCTAATACGTGCTAGTCTCTGCTTATACTATCAATGCCCTGCTTGATAGTACGTCACTAGAGACATTTAAGTATCAAACTTATTAAAGTGATTAGAGATCTCATCAACCATAATCGCCTATCATGGTTTCTCTATCACGCTTTAATACTAAGGACGTTATCATATAACAATTCATAATTGGTTCTTTAAAAGAACATATATATGACAACATAAAAGCCATTTTATATATATGTATAAACATAAAGAAATAGTAGAAATGATCCGACCCGGTCGATCCGGTCCAACCCGATTGGGTTTAGACACTATTCCAACAATCTCCCACTTGGCCTAAAACCAATCACTCGCACACACAAGACCAAGTTGAAACACAAGAATCTCATGCAATACTTGCAACCACCCTTCTATCCATAAACGGATCACTATCCGTGGGGACTCGAACTATCTTCACAACATGTTCCAAATGACCAAGTCAAAGGAACCGCCTTAACACACACACACGAATCTCTCGACGAGACCCTGGTCCTTGCTTCAAGCAATAAATCCACTTACTATATCGCCTATATAGAAAAGGTGGAAGAACTGCATACAAGGTTCAAGAATGAACCTTCTAGATCCATGTATCGCTCCCGCTGCGCCTCTAAGGCACTACTGTGTTTTGGCCTACTTGTAGAACTTACAAATGACCCATAGGCTAGAACATTTCCAGCTCACCGTATCACTTGATCAAAGTGATCGCAAACCTGCATGAGTAGCTCCCACTCGCCTTCATAAGACTCGGGATATACGCCTCAGATATCTACGTTTATTTAATTCCAAGTTTCGATAAACCAGAATTCTTCCTTAACTTGTTTAAGGATATTCTCGACATTCACCAGATTTACTTTCATACTTGCTCATGACTATTCATGAACTATGAACATCCGGCATTCCTTTATGATGGTTCCTATCGCCGTAGTGAAGGAAACCTTCCATAAGCATCATCTTTCACCTTATCTTTAGGACCAATGTCCTAACATAGATAGATCTCGCGATCTATGCTAAACTTCTTTTAGCATCACATCTATATAGTAAACAATAATCTAACAAAGAGCTTAAATCTATCACTATAGATTCTCATTTCTAAAATAAGAACCGCTAATCCAAGTGCTTTCAGAAAGATCTTGAACTACCAAACATTAATTGACTGTGACATGGGGTGATAATTCTCGAGAGAGATATCCAATACCTAACTCAAAAATCGTAACACACTCCCACTATCCAACTTGCACATTGGCATATCCTTCTTTTGACTAAGTCAAACTCCTTTGATTGTCAAACAAAGAAATTGTCTAGATAAACTTGTTTGAGTCCATAAATGGATCTCGTGGGCTTACATATCATGTTATCGCTCTATGAACATCGAAATCGTCACCTAACGCCTTCAACACTATCATATAGTCATGATACAAAGTTATAACAAGCATAGTCTCGAATAGAATCGGGCTCACCCTTACAGGGACATTCCCTCTAGGTAAGACAGACTAGGTTCATAACCTGGTTTGTCACTGATGGAATTCTTATTCAGATATTATGGCTCCTGGCCTTATATCTCAATCTTGCCTTTCAAACATTCTTTCATAAGTCGTGAGATATTCATTCTTCAAGATGAACATACCGGCAATTTTTCTGTGCTTGAGGTTATCCACAGACTTACTGTAACTTTTGTGTGCACCGAGCAAAGTGTTATACTCCTCATCGCTATGCGGCGCCTCGCTTCATGTTCCATTGGTTGAATATATCTTTGTGGATCTCAAACTGCTTTGAGATCTCGATTCACTCCCACTGCTTCTTTTGGAAGAAACACTTCTCTGAAGACAAAGATGTTTGGAGACAAACACCTTTTGCTCCGCGGACCAAGAAATAATATCTAGCGTACTTGCTTGAGATATTCCACAAAGTTGCATATGTCGTACTAGGCTCCAAGCCTTTCGACTTTGCTTATGACAACTTCAAATCATCGGTTAAGACAGATTTGACATTATCCTCTTCCATATCTAATATGGAATTTATTCAACCTTTATTCTTTGGAACTCGGTTAAGTATAAGGGCACTATCCTGGCGGGTAAGGGATATTTCGCATGGCTTGCGCCACACCTTTATCATATAAAGTGTTATTTCCATTTTGGGAACACAATCTAATTGCGTGATCCCAAAGATGGTATCCTTCAAGGGAAGAATCTTATTCCTTTCCGCATTTACTTCTAAAACACCCTTCAGTATTAATTACTTCAATCCAATTGAAGATTAATTCCTAAGTAGCTCATCAATCTCATATTCGCATTAGCTCGAACTTTTCGGGCTTCCGAATTTTTCACTTTACTAAGTACACTTGACTATTTCTAAAAATAGTCATAGAGATTAACAAACAATTATTTGTGGCATTAATTGTCATAAGCCAACAAACATCGGTATGTTTAGGCTTTAGACAATTTTTCTAGAATTTATAACCTTTTCATAAAAGGGTATTTTAGTCCTCTTTGGATAAGATGCGTTTAACCCACATGATTCATAATCATATGGTTCAACATCATCAGAATGACGTTTAATTACACGCTTCTCTTCCAGAGAGACTGTGTCTAGAACAACCACAAATATCAAGGATAACAGCCATACAAATATTTAGTTGAGATCTCATCACATATATCAACTATTTAGTGACAACAATCTAGTATGTTAGATTCAGTGACCATCCAATTTTATCGAAATAACATTTATTCTTTACAATTGAATGTGTCTACTAAATCCTAACAAATAACGGAACTTGTGCCCTCATAAGAACCGGAACATAATAACATTTATTTAGTTCCCTTTATCGCTTTACTAGATCCGCAATATGGTAAGTGTTACAACGTTTGTTTCACCTTCCATTTTTGTATTCAATCTTTCTAATTTAATCACACTCGTAAGATATCATATATCTTAGAGTTGACTTGAACTTAGATTGATTTATCTCAACTTACTTGCCTATAATAGAAACTTCAATAAGTTCTCTATTTAAGCACATGCCCTAACTTTCATTTTAATCCTTCAAGCACTTGTAAATGTTTCTTAGTGTAGTCTTCATAAGACTTAAGAAAGATCACAAGAGCTATGTCTTTGATTTCCTTTCATAAAGAAAATCTAAAGTTTATTAAATAGTTTATTTAACCTTTTAAATCGTATTTAAAACATTAACTATTTAATTAACCTTTAAGCAATGATAGAATTAAGTCGATACTTAAATCTTACAATTTTGAAAACAACCTTTCCAAAATTAGATCTGGTCATTCTTATTCAACGTTTGAATTAATTGTCATCGTATGACAGAATGATCATCTTGGATCGTATCCAATATATGACTAATTCGTTGAAACTAATTTCAAATGATTTAATCATATCATGAGCTTCTGCTTTCATTAATAATTAAAGTCTTGGAGTACTCCATCAAATATGTAGTCTCCTTGTCTCTAACTACTATAACGGGATTGCTCATGTCATTGCTTATTTTAAAAGGATTAAAATTACTTAATCATTCTTGAGAACGCTTTCAAACAAATATAATTTGGTTTTACTAATCGAGAAAAACATAAATATAAAAGTTTGCTAAAAAACTACAACATAAAAATGAAGATAAAAGAGTGTCGTTGTCTATACACGCAAAATCAAATATGGTCTTTGGGATTATGATTTTGCTCCCACTAGTCAACTACTCCCAATTGACTTTCAAGAATTAAAAATTCTTTAGTGGTCAAATCCTATCTAGTTGACTCGATCCCGACGTGGGCGATCGACCGGGTCAATTTCGACGGGTAGGTACTTCTTACCAATTGCGCTAACGCGACTTCCAAAGTGGTTTGACTAGTCAACTCTTTGACAATTCACATCGCCTATGTGATAGTCAACCGTATGTCTCTAAAATCGACGGTCCCGACGTGGGCCAATCACCGCAAGATTCTTAGTCGAGTCGTAACCCAAGTATTCATGAGATCTCATAACGATCATATCTCGATAATGACGATATACCCGTGGTAGGTCAACTCCCGACGTGGGCCGATCAGTTGGATCCGAACAAGGGCTCTTCACCGTCACTATAATATTGGGAGACATATTATAACTTTCGATTTTTGTTGTGGAAGTAATTTTAAATTAATTCACTTAATTAATTTTGAATTAATTCTCTTAATTAATTTAATTACGGTCTCATCAAATATATCTATCTCTATAGACATACATCCTACACATTTATCTAGATCGTGCCTAGTCATGCATCTATCGTATCATATAAAATAAATACAAGCACAAAATAAATAAATGCGTAAAGTAACCGGTATGATCATGGACTTTTCCTAGAGTGCGGTTTCAATACAAATCGACGAAACCGCTGGTCACAATCTAATGGTAATATGTGAACCGCCAATAGGATCTTTAATGCGCCATTCTCCAATGGGATCTTTATTTTTCGTTTTTCTTTGGTCTCCATCTTCCGCTCCATTCTTGTTACATTTAATTCTATCTAATAAAATAAATACACCCGCCGCACACGGGGAAGTCAACGGAATGGGATAAATGCAGAAAATAAACTAGGTCACGCTCTTCATAACGGCTGAGGACAATTTTTAAACCAACAGAAAAATTAAATCATTCACATCTATCCTATCGGCCGAGTCCATGATCAATCGGGTCCATATAATCATATTATATCTACTATATCTAATCCATACAATAAAATCTTATGAAAAAGATAAAATTAAAATTTAACTACTTGCGCCTTAATTAATCAATTAACATTTAATCTATTAAATAATTTTATCCAATCAATTAACTAATTAACATTTAATTAATTAAATGATTTTAATCGAAATAAAATTAACGATTAATTTTAGACCGATTTCAATTTTAATTTTAATTAATTAGAACTATTCCAAAATAAATCAAAATTAAAATTATTTCTCTTTTGTTTCTTTCCTTTGATTCGTAATCAAAAGGGATGCCTTCGGTTTCTAAACCAAATTTGGCTTAAAGCATGGCCACTTTCCAAAATCAAAATTTTGGAAGTGGCTGTGCTATAGCCTTTACAAATCAAATATTTGAAAAGCTCTTTGCGCCTATTCCAAATCAAATATTTGGAAAGGCCAAATAATTTTGGTTTAGGCCTGCCACTTTCCAAAATCAAAATTTGAATGGCCAGCTCTGGCAGCCTTTTCCCAAATCAAATATTTGGAAGGGCTTAGAGCCTATTCCAAACAAAGTTTGGAAAGACCATTATCATTTAATGTCATGTGGCATCCCAATGGCCAAACTATTTGAGCAACCATTGGTTAGCCACACGACACAACTAAACAAAGGAGATTTTAATCACAACTATGAACCATATTGAATCACAAAATACACAAAACAAAAATTTGGAGATCCGCCAAAGATTGACCGGTCAATCGATTGCCGGCGGCAGAGTTGCCTCTTTGCCGCCGCCGCCACGCCACCGCCGCCGGTGGTGGTGCCGCCGCCAGTCGGCCGAGCACCACCCGATCCTTTTTTTTTTTTTTCATGTATCAATTTTGCAAATCAAAAATCTTTCATCTTTTAATTACGTGATTTAAACGATAAAATTAACTACGCATAATAACATGCTTATTGCTTAAGCTCAAGCTCGCTTCGATACCACCGTTAGAAATCTACGCGAAACGCAGCGAATTCAAAATTTATTTCCTATCGACCCAAGATTGACTTCGTTTAAGCAATAAACAAACAAGTAGTAGACGGTGGTTACCTTGGTTGATCTAAAAGATCGACGCTTTGACCGCCTCTGGAGAGTAGTTCTAGCATAGAGCCGCCCAAGTGTTCGGCCTCTACCGCTAGTCCACACGAACACCCGGGAATCCCATCATGGATTGCTATTGGAAAACTCCGGTTGCTGGGACCGGCCTTTTCCCTCTCTCCAACTCTCTATATGATGCTCTATATTTTACACAAGAACTATTAGTTCTTGGAATTGTGATGTACCAAAGAGCTTGACACCCACTTCCTTTTATAGGAAAGTGGCGCCCAAAGAAGAAGAGTAGAAAGGAAGAAAACCTTTCTCCAATAAAATAAGGAAAATATAATTGATTGATTTATCTCATTTATTATAATATCTCATATTAAATAAATCTAGGATATTGTCAATATCTCATATTGAATATTCCAAGATATTGTCAATATCTAATATTGACTATCTTTTATTATATTACCATAAATCAATTTACACATGTGTATATATCACATATATATTACACAAATAAATCTATTAATATATATTCCACAAATATGCATGCATCACCAACATGCACACACGCACACAAGTTGATATATATATATATATATATATATATATATATATATATATATATATATATATATATATATATATATATATATATATATATATATATATATATATATATATATATATGTATATATATTAATATCTTATATTAATATTTGGTAATACTATTAATTAAATTGCACAATCCAAGTGTATCTTATACACTTCAATGTGGCGCCCCAATAGTCAAAAAGATTGACTTCCGGAATATTCTTTAATTAATATAATATTATTAATTAATATCTTGTATTTAATTTATTCATAATAAATAAATACCACCATATTAATTTACCACTATAACCTTTATAGTCTCGAGATAAACTTTCCTTATTTGGTTATCATCTATAACCACATTTTAATCCGCTAGATGTTCATATGTGTGACCCGATAGGCTTCCGAATATGTTGGCCGTAGACACAAAGTGCAAATTACTTAAAATGCCCTTCATGCCTAACGATCACGGGATAGCGTCTAGCAACACACCGTGACCCCAATCATCGGAAGAGTCAAATGCAATGACTACTACCTTTCATGTGAAACAGCTACCGTGTAACTTACAATCTATCATTTGTAATAATATCCATACGGTCGTGACGTCGAGTGTCAAACATTAACAACCGTATCTTATAATCTGGATATCATGCTCTCTCGAAGTAACTCGTTTACTCCCACTTTGCAAAGATTCACGAGAGCTAGACATTCCTTATAAGAAGGCCATTTCGGATATTCGATCCCAATCATAGGATACGCGATTCCCGGACGACCAATCATGTATACTCCGCGATGCTTCGAAGATCATACCCAATCACTACCGCATGATCGCCCGTGGGCTAAGGAAACCTCAATAGTGTCAAAGCATGACAATCCACACCGTGATGCCATGAAGACTCGGTCCTAAGGATAATTACACAACCGCCACATAGTGTGACACTTATCTCGTGTAAGTGGGTCACCTAACGTGCGCGCATTCTCTAATACACGCCCACGCATGGTCCAAGTGTCTCTACACTTCGATAGACGAGATCTATCCTCGCCTCTAAAGACAGAAGACATCTAATACGTGCTAGTCTCATTTATACTATCAATGCCCTGTTTGACAAAGACGTCGGCTAGAGACATTTAAGTATCAAACTTATTAAAGTGATTAGAGATCTCATCAACCATAATCGCCTATCATGGTTTCTCTATCACAGTTTAATACTAAGGACGTTATCATATAACAATTCATAATTGGTTCTTTAAAAGAACATATATATGACAACATAAAAGCCATTTTATATATGTATAAACATAAAGAAATAGTAGAAATGATCCGACCCGGTCAGATCCGGTCCAACCCGATTGGGTTTAGGACACTATTCCAACAGACAAGACTTACCAAAGACTAACTTATAGGGAGAACAACCAATTGGTGTTTTAAAAGCTGTTCTGTACGCCCATAATGCATCATCTAATTTTACTGCCCAGTTTTTACGATGTGAATCAACCGTTTTTTCCACGATTCTTTTGATTTCTCTATTTGATTCCTCTAACTGTCCACTAGTTTGCGGATGATAGGGCGTTCCTAACTTATGCGTTACACCATATTTTTCAACTATCTTAGTAAATGGTCTATTACAAAAATGTGAACCTCTATCACTAATGATTGCCCTCGAATGCCATATCTTGTAAATATATTCTTTTAAGGAATCGATGACAACCTTGGTATCATTAGTGGGAAGAGCTTCACTTTCTACCCATTTTGAAACATAATCTACCATTACAAGAATAAATCTTTTCCAAAAGATATAGGAAAGGTCCCATGAAATCTATACCCCAAACATCAAATAACTCACATTCTAAAATAGGTTGCATAGGCATTTCATGTTTTTTAGATACATTTCCCATTTTTGACAAGACTCACAAGATTTAACATACTTATAAGCATCTCTATAGAGTGTAGGCCAATAAAAACCACATTGTAAAACTTTAAAAGCGCTTTTCCAACCTCCATGATGACCTCCCCGCCTCACGATCATGACAAAATGATAAAACACTTAAAATTTCATTATCAGCACATATTTTCCGATTATCCCATCCGAACATTTACGGAAAAGGTCCGTTCCTCCCAAGAATAAAATTTTAAGTCATAAAAGAACTTCTTTTTCTGTTGCCAAGTCCAATGAGACGGAATATAGTCACAGGTTAAGTAATTAATGATATCTCCAAACCAAGGTGAAATTTCCTTAGAAGGAATTCTATTTTTTAATAACTGCATGGTTGAAGGAGTATCTATTCTAAACAATTGTTCATCAGGAAACGAATCTTTAATTTCAATTCCTATTTCTTCATCATTTTCCATTCTACTTAGATGATCTGCTACTACATTCTCACTTCCTTTTTTATCTTTAATTTCAATATCAAATTCTTGAAGTAGAGAATCCATCTAAGAAGACGAGGTTTAGCATCTTTCTTACTCAAGAAATACTTCAGTATTGAATGGTCTCAGATAAATTATTACCTTAGAACCAACAATATACGATCGAAACTTATCTAAGGCAAAAATCACAAATTAAACAATTCTTTTACTGTAGTTGCATAATTAAGTTGAGCTGCATTTAATGTGTGAGATGCATAGTAAATAGCTTTGAGAATTTTGTTATATCTTTGACCTAAGGCAGCTCCTACAGCTAAATCACTCACATCACACATAATCTCAAACGGCAAACTCCATGGGTGCTACTTGCACCGCTGGTGCAAGAGTCAACCTCGCTTTTAAGGTCCGAAAAGCTTCCATACATTTACTATCAAAGTTAAAAGGTACTTCCTTTTCAAGTAAATGACTTAGAGGCTTTGCTATTTTCGAGAAATCAAGAATGAACCTTCTATAAAACCTCGCATGTCCGAGAAATCCTCTTAGGGTTCTTAAATTAACGGGTGGAGGTAATTTTTCAATTACTTCGACTTTAGCTTTATCAACTTCAATACCTTCTTCAGAGATTCTGTGACCTAAAACAATCCCTTCTGATACCATTGAGTGACATTTTTCCCAGTTTAGTACTAAATTGGTATCTTCACAAATACTGTAACACTCGCTCTAAGTGTAACAAACAAATATCGAATGAATCTCCGTAAACACTAAAGTCATCCATAAAAATTTCTCAACCATATCAGCAAATATAGCCATCACACACCTTTGAAACGTAGCTGGTGCATTACATAAACCAAACGGCATTCTTTTATAAGCAAAAGTTCCATAAGGACAAGTGAAAGTAGTTTTTCTCTATCTCCTGCCGCAATGAATATCTCAGAATATCCTCGAATAACCATCTAAGAAACAGTAATACTTATGTCCACTTAAGCGCTCCAACATCCTAACTATGAATGGAAGTGGATGATGATCTTTCTTAGTATGATCATTTAGTTTTCTAAAATCAATGCACATTCGATAACTCGTAATCTCTCTTGTCGGAATCCATTCATTCTTTTCATTCTCTTTCACCGTGAAACCTCCTTTCTTTGGTACCACTTGAGTTGGACTAAACCATTCACTATCCTCGATATGGGAAAAATTATCCCCATTTCTAATAGCTTAATGACTTCTTTCTTAACAATTAACTGCAAATTTGGGTTGAGGCGGCGTTATGGTTGAATACAAGGTTTAGCATCTTCCTTCGTAATTATCTTATGAACGCAAATCTCGTGGCTAATACCTCGAATATCGGCAACCTCATCCATCCAAAAGCTTTCTTATGTTTTTCAACATTCTAAGTAATTGATCTTCTTGTTGCTCGCTTAAAGATGATGAAATAATAACCGTAATAGATTATTGGTTTCAAGAAAAGCATATTTCGATTTAAAGGTAACGGTTTCAATTCCGCATTCTTAGGTGGATCTTCCAGGTGATAGTTTAAGAACCCGTCCTTCTAGTTCTAATTCCAAATACTTATGCCATGATGGTTTAAAAGTAAAACTTCCTTTATCTAAGAGAAAGAATTATCTCTTTCATTTCTGTGTCTTTCTCATCTTCCTTATAGATAGACAGAGTTAAGCATTCTTCTAATCTGTCTTCAAAAGTTGGTAACTGATTATCATAGACAGAATGAATATCTTCTATAAAAGAACATGATTCTGGTGATTTGTATGGATGGTTCATAGCTTTGAAAATATTGAAAGTAACTTCATCTTCATTGACTCTCAGAATTAATTCTCCTTTCTGGACATCTATTAAAGTTCTTCCTGTAGCTAGAAATGGTCGACCTAAGATAAGTGGCGCTGAATATCCTTCTTCCATTTCCATAACTACAAAGTCTATCGGAAAATAGAACTTGTCTACTTTAACCAATATGTCTTCAATAATTCCTTTAGGGTATTTAATCGATCTATCTCGCCATTTGCAGTCATTTCGATCTTAAGTAAGATTTCCTATGCCTAGCTTCTTATAATCCTCATAAGACATGAGATTTATACTAGCTCCAAGATCACATAAGACCTTTTTAACAGAAATCCTCCAATCTCACATGGAATGGTAAAACTTCCAGATCTTTCAGTTTAAGCGGTAACTTATGTTGCAAAACTGAGAACATTCTTCATTTAGGCATATATTCTCATATTCCTCTAATTTTTCTTGTTTGATGAAATATCTTTCTAAACTTTCCATAAGCAGCATACTAATTAGAGCTTCGATAATGTGGATATTAACATGAATATGACGAAAAGTATCAAGGAAACGAGCATACTTTTGATCAGTTTTAATCTTTTTAATTTGATCTTTAGGTGGGTAAGGTAAAGATTCTAAATCTACAACCTTTGATCCCAAATTCATTTTCTCTTTTCCTTTCTCCTTAAACCTTTGAGTATTACTTGATCGCCAAGTATCATGATCTTGAGTTTTTTCTGTTAAGACATTCCCCAAATCGATCTCTACTCCAGATTCCTTCAGTTCTTCCTGTTTTTCATCCTTGTTTTCATTATCCTCTACTCTAACATGTTCCTTGAATAAATTCCTTAAATCTTTATCCATTGGATCTTTCAAAATCCAAGGGATTTTTACCCATTTCTCACCTTCATTTTCAGGTTCCAAACTTCTATTTCTTTTCAAGAAATTCTCTATAATTTCTTCTTCCTCATCATTGAATTCAATTTCATCTTTAGTTCCATCATTTTTTCCATCTAAATCATTTTCTACTTCATTATTCCCAAGTTTTCTACTCCATTACTACCACGTAGTTTTCTACTTCTCGTAATTACAACATTTACCTCTCTTGGGTTTCTTTCAAGTGTGCTTGGTAATCCTCCGGGTGGTCTCTTGTTGTTACGTTCACCTTCCCTACTCAAATGATCTTCCATATTCCTCAATGAGGCTTCTATAGTTCTCATTCTCGGTATCATGTCCGCTCATAGATGTTTTCATTGTAGTCATATCTTTAGTGGATCTGTACCAATAGAAGTCATCATTGTTTCCATATTCTTAGCTTGAGTAGATACTACACCCATCATATTTTCCATTAGTTTTTCCCATTTTTCAACTCCTTCTGCAGTTGAGTTGAACTTTGAGTTACTTGGTATACTTTGAGTGGTATGTTGAGGATAGGATCTGTGTAATGATTGTAAATTCGATTAGATGTGTTTTCTTGATAAACTTGATTATTATTCATATTCCTATATGGGACTGGATATGGCGGTTGTCCTTGCTTACTAGGGTTTTCAGACCATCGATAAGTAGGGTGATCTCTTCTAATAGCATTAAACGAGTTTGAGTATGCATTATTCAAATTCCTATGTCATGCTGAAGAAAACTCACCTCCTCTCTTGAATATCCTATTGGTTTTTCGATCCCTAATGGCATATTTTCCTGATTTGAGTATTCAGTTGGTGTACTATTTTCTGAACTTTGGTTTTTGTTTGATTGTAGGCCATCAAATTTCCTACTCAAATTTTCTAAATGTGCTAGAACTTCCGTATTAGATGTACATTCTCCTACAAAAGCTACTTTTTTGGTGCTAGAACCGGTTTCCCACATTCTGTTATTTTTGGAAATCTTTTCTATAGCATCGTAAACTATTTGAGCTTCACTCATCATTAATGAACCACCACATGCATGATCTACATCAGCACGTGAATCTTTTCTTAATTTACGACAGAAAAGTTGAATTTGCATATCTAAGGAATAACCATGATCGGGACAGGCTCTTAACAATTTTTAAATCTTTCCTGGCATTCCCAAGCGTTTCTTGTATCCTTGTCTAAAGTTAGCAACCTCGACTTTTAATTCCAAATTTCAGTCCAGAGTGAAATATTTTTCGAAATTCAGTTTGAATCTCCTCCCAACTAGTAAGTGAATGATGTGGAAGAGACATAAACCAATCTCGTGCTCGTCCTTTTAAAGAAAAAGGAAACATAGTCATCCTCGTTAATTCCTTATGAGCACCTTGACTTTTGGTCAGATTGCACGCTTCTTCAAAAGATAGAGATGATGATGTGGATCTTCATCATCCTCTCCTAGAATTGGGCTCTTGCGCCAATTAAACCAAAAGATGAGATTTAATTTCAAATTATTTGCTCCTTCATTAGGTAAAAGTATGGGATTATTAGTCCGGTTTCTTCTTATGGTTTGATCACGAGATAGGTCTCGGGTTTGGTGGGTTATTACGATTATTCTGTTCCGATTCTGATTATTTCTATTATTATTATTATTATTATTATTATTATTATTATTATTATTATTAGGGTTAACAAGGTTTTGTCCATGCCCTAGAGCATGTTCCAGCCCTTGTTCAGGTGTTTCATCACTGATTTCAGCCATTCTCGTATTTCTGTTTGAAGATGATTCATCAAGATTTCCCTGACAAGTATGACCACGTTTACTCTCTAATCTTAACTGCCTTTCGTAAGTGTTTATGTCAGGCTTATAAGGAGTGAGTGGGGCCTTACCACTTCTGGTCATCAACTAAAGAAAATAGAAAATAACACGAAATTGATAGTAGTAGAAAAAATTGGTAACTTACATGTAAGGTAAGTACCAACGAAAAATAAAATAGAAATGGGATAAGAAAAGTGTTGACTTATTCTCGAGAATTTTGAGCTAATACAAGTAGTAACCATAGACACAAAAAAAAAAAAAAAAATTAGCGACGACGTTCCCGGCAACGGCGCCTAAAAATCTGACAAATTGCCTTTCAGAGTGCTAAACCGAGTCCTTAACCGATGATTGTATCGGGTCAAATCAGAGTGCTAGTATGGTGAGTCAGTGTCGAATCCTCGAGGAACTTGGTAATTCTTCTAAGTGTGGTTAAACACCAAAGAGTCATTATTAACTCGATCTAAACCGCAATTTTATAACACAGATCACTACTATTCTAGTCAACATAAAATAAATGCGTAATTTAAAAGTTATTCTAATATAATATATATAGATATATAAATATATATAGATGTACATAAATTGTAAAGTATATATATATAGATATAAATATATAGATACCAATATATTTTAGAACTAGACAGATAAGTTGTTGGTCCCTTGAAAATGCTTTGGTTAAGTTTAGAGGGGGTGAATAAACTTAACACTTAAAACTTTAGAGTTAACAAATTCTCGCAACTTCAAGCGATCTCATCGATACTCAGAGTCTCTGCGAGACTTCATGAGGTCATGGCGATAAATGTGAGTTCACTGATAGTTGAGTTTGCTTGAATTTGTGCAAATGGAATAATATCAAAATTTAAGCCTTATTACTTGTTGTTAAATATGATACTAAGTATTAGATACTCATTAGTGCGGTGTGTGATTTCGCTTGCTAGATTCGATGGGTTGATGAGTGAAATAAAACAAGTGCAGTAAAGTAAAAGCAAAGAGTAAGTAGGCGTGTTTTTATAGTGGTTCCAGTGATGTAATCTTGTACGCCCACTCTTATCCTGTGATGTTGGAGGAAATTCACTAGAGATCTTTGAGGTAGCTGTTACAAAGATTCCTAAGTTGTTTGTCCTTCACCAATGACTATGGCTTCACAAACTGGCAAATCGGGAACAGTAGAATTGCTGCTCCTTAGTCTTCCACTGGTCCTTGAAGGGTAGGATTGCCTCTTCACCACTCTCCACCACAAACAACAGCTTTCACACTAACAGATGCTTCACTGTCTTCAAGAGTTCTTTTATAAAATAAAGAATGAATCAAATAAATGATTCATTCAAAGCAGACTTGATTAGGATGATGTAATCAGCACTTGCGCCTTCAAGTGTGTATGCTTGATGTAGCTTGAACACGTAATGCACTTGAAGAAAATAACTAGATCAAAGAAACCTTAAGCTCAATCGTTCTCAAAGGTGTGTTTTTCACCAAGATTATCACTTAAAGTTTATCCCAAAATTCATCATCTTTTCTTGAGTTGAAAGTCTTCTATTTATAGGTAGGAATGCATGTGACTTGCATTTGAAATTCAAATGTGACTGCCTTTGTATTTGTCCCATCCGATAAGCAATCATCACTATTCATGGGATCGACAATCGCTGTAATTCCTTTTGACAATCAAATCATCCCCACCCTTTGACTTGTGTCCATTGGATAAAGTCCTAATCATCCCAACGTCTTTTTAATCTCAACCTTTGATTTTCTTGATAAGTCGAGGTAGTTGGCTATCCTTATCCATGTAGTCTTCCAAAATAATCTTGAATAAATCGAGATATATATCGCTGAGCTTATCGATCACAAGTATCAATCGATCTACAACAAAGATGTTGTCATTGTGTATAAAATGCAAGCAAATTGATTTCTTTTATCTAACTTTTATTTGTGTAGTTAGATTACATCATTTTAATTATAACTAAGTTCCAAACATCATCCAACTTATGGAACTTAGACCTTCTATTATTAGGTAATATGTAATCGCTTAGGTCATCACGCACTTGCCTAAATTCCGATTCCATATCCTTGACTTTAAATACTAAGTTTGATCCCTTAGCCTTCATTTACTGAGTTTGAACCTCACCTTCGCTCTTGCCTTCTTGGAGGTTCTGACCGCCCATCGACCTATCTACCCCATCGACTTGACCATCTGCGATATCAATCAAGAGCCCTTTTACAAATGCTCGCTTTGATCAAACCTATTTATGAATCAAACTCTAATAAACCTATACATTTTATCTAGACATCTTTTGCCTTTGCACTATAACAAATGGCTAGTATGGCACTCATCATCAAAACTAAGAAATGAGTCCAACAATTTCCCCTTTTGGTGATGATGCCACTACCCTCACCTAATCAAAGAAGCAAAAGATAAAACACAAAAACAGTAACAATTTCAGTCATTTCTCATTATAAACAATGTTCAGTTATTACAAACTAGATGCAGCAAGGATAAAGAATAATAAGTATGCTGATCTATTGTCTCTTTTCTCTTTCTCTTCTAGCCTTCTCAGCTTGCTCTTGATAGGCTCTGATCTCTTCTATCATTTGACTCATCCATTCATTCTCAATTAGTGTAAAATCAATATAAGAATTGACTTGTTTCCACCAGTTCCATGCTTCAGGCAGGACAAGATTGATGTCATTCACTTTGAATCCAAACCTCATATACAGCTCCTTGAATTCATCCAGTGAGTCCTTTGCCTTTGTAATAGGTAGCACCTTATCACCTCTGCTACTTCTTCTACTTCTGTTGCTTGCCCTTAGAGCTCTGACTCTTGCTTCCCAAAATTTCAAACTCAAGAAAGAGTTAAGACCTTCATGAAATCCCATGTCATGATAAGGTCTCCTCCTGTTGTAATACTCTTTCTTGTACTGTCTAAACAGATCATCAGTGAGTTGGACTCGCCAGTGCAAAGTTGCTCAAGGCATTTGTATCATCTCGTCCATCTCTTCTCAGGCAAAGAGTCTTGCAGCCTCCTTTGTCAGCAATGATTGGCCCTCTTCCCTTAGTGATATCATCAACAAACGGGATATAAGGCCATGAATAGCTTCATGTGACACTATCACTCTATGCATTTGACCTTCCATGGTTCCATTCTAGTATCAAGAGAAGTAATCCCGGATTGCAATGTCTCTCCACCTGCTGATCCTTTCAAGAAGTTTGGGATCGTGCATAGCGGAGTTGTTGTGCAAAGAACAAGAGGCTCAAGCGAGTTTAGGCGTGTCGCAAGCTTATCAAGTTTCTCATGGATAGAAATAAGTTGGTCTTTTAGAAACTTGTCTTTGGCGTAATTTCCAACCTTGATGCCTCTCACATCTAGCATCATATCGCTGATGACATTTTGAGTGGATGTAAAATTTGAAGCAATCAGATCAACAGATCGTCTGCTTTCATTCACCATCTTCACGCTTCTTCAAATCTCTCTGTTCTGTCATTGGGCTTGTGTCCTTAATCGATGCATACCATGCCTTACGCCTCAACTCATTGAACACTTCAACTGCACTTCACTCCTCATTCTATCACCAGTAGATCCATCAAGCAGAGCTCCTCCACTCTATATTGTGCCTCATTGTCTCACTGATGACCATTGCTTTACTCATATCTCTCCCAAGCAGAGGAGGTCCTTCCTCAACCATTGCACCAAGAAAGTCTTCCATAACCGGATCTTGTGCAGTTTCCTCAAAGAACTTCTTCTTCTCCAAAAATTTGAAATTCTTCATCATCAGAGTCATAGTCCAAAGAAATGTTCTTCTTGATCAACAACAAAGCAGCCTTGTCGACTATCCTTCCCTACAATGGGCCTTGGCTCAAAGCAGAGTTCCACTGCAAAGCAGCCTTATCAAAAGCAGGGTTTCCTCCAAACCCAAAGTTTGTTCCAACTCAGTGTCCAGTGTCGTTTGAGACTCAAAGAGCTGCACTCTCCTGCTCCAACCTTTGTGCAAAGCCGCTTGTATCCCAAAGAACCTGCACTCTCCTCTTCGATTCTCTCAGGGGTTGAATATAGCCTCATTATCCACTTGAAAACCTTCTCGCATGACCAATCTTGTGCAGGATGATGACGCTTTAGTAAGAGTGCCTTCAATGTCAAATCCATCTTGATATTCAATGGACTCTTCCGAGCTAGCACTAGTTCATTAAAATCGAGAATCGCTTCTCCATCCAAATCCTCACTGCTCATCTTCATTTTGTGCAAAGAGGCTCTATAACATGAAATGTACTAGGTTCATCACCAAACCTACCAAAGACTCAAAGTGATTCCTTCATTGATCGATTGCTTCAAGATCATCCATGGTGAGATCCTCAGTAGATCCTCATCCATTTCTCCAAATCACGCCCCTCAAAGAAACTTATCGATGTCGCAGGATCACAGTGCGGGAGTTTCATTTATCAATGCAATCCCACTGGTTCCTCCCCGGTCCGGAGGAAATCTCTCTGAGTCGATGATGATGAGGAAGAATCATCATCTCCATCTCTTGGATCCCTAAACTTAATACCCTCCTCCTTCTATTGCTCATCAAATAGATCCATCATCTGATTGCGGCAGGTGGTATCAACCAGATCCAAAGAAGTTCTCTACTCCCAACTTGTTAAAAGCCCATTCCTCAAAATCACCATCATTTCAAAGAAATGGCTTTTGTCTCCTATAGAAACCAAACTTCCATTGAAAATAATCAAGAATTTGTCAAGTTTGGGATCCACATATTCTTCAGTTTTCTTCCTCTCTTTCACATGCCTTTCAAAGGGCATGAAAGATCTCCTGGGAGCAGCTCCAGTAGCTTGTTGACCTCCAAAGGTTCCAACAAGCAGATTCATGGTCTCTTCTACAGATGTTTGAAAGTCAGCAGGTTGCTGTGATTGTACATTTGTACCTACTACTTCCATCTCAGATCACACTTGGTTCCCTCGACTTACATGCTCATCGCCAGGTTAGCAGCAGATCGCTTCTTCCCCCGAACTATTGCCAAACTTGCGTGTCTCTTCAACAAAATCTTCAATCACCTCTTCAACTACCACAAAGAGGTTCAGTTCATGGTTTGTTGAGGTTCTTCAGTGGATACTACAAAGAGGCTCAGTGGTCGATGAGATCAGATATCCTCTACAGTGCTCAACAACAACCTGTCCACCATCAGTAGACTTGATAACTTCTTCATTTGAGGAGTCACTGATTACTACAGGTGGAATGATAGTTAAGGGCTCAGCCTCAACAGCCTCTTCTTCCTCTTCTACTGATGCTTCCTCTTGGATTCTTTGAGCTTCCAAGTTTTTCAACTCTTTCCCCTTTCCATATTTCTTCTTTTTGGCAATCTCCTTCATTCTTTTGGAGAGGGGTTCATCATCAACTTTCTCAACTACAGTAGACTTCCTCTTTCTCATCGGCTTCCTTCCTTTGTTCCTCGCAATTTCAACAATGCTTCTTCTTGCAAAGAACAAAGCAGGTCGATGAACCTCCACTTGACCTCAAAGCACTCAATGCCTCAGGTCTTTGTTTCCTTTCTTGTTTTCTTTGAAGGCTTTAACACTTCATTATATCTTCCTTGTAGCTCCAAATTTTTTTTCCCAACAAATTTTCTTTGGTGCAAAGAGTTTTGATAGATATCTTCTTAGTTTGTCGAACCCGCCACCACCAAAGATCACCATCATCTCCATCATTATTATCACCAAAGATCCTCTTCATCAACCTCTTCATCATCATCTAGACCAGGATAGCATAATTAATTTCCTTCTTGTATCTAGATCGATTAATATTCTCAGATTCAAGATCGAACTTCCAAGTGATTCAAAGAGGTCTCAATCATCAATCCTAAGGCGGTAAGGCCTTTGATTTCCTTTTCCCTAGTTTCTCCTCCTTGAGACTTTCTTCATATAATGAATAAAGTAACCAGCCCAATCAAACTTCATGCTCCTGCAGATGATTATCGTCGACTCTATCTTGGGTCCTGAAAGAGTATCCATACCGCCAACCACCCAAGTATGTTCTTTGCAATGAGTTTGCTCAAGAGGATCGCACTCATTTCCAATATGTTTGCAGCTGATGCCTGGTACGGTTTTGGTGTTTGCATCTGCTTTAATCTGATCAACAAATGCCAATTTGTCCAATCCCATTGCTTCAGGATTGATCAACCATCTACCACTTCTTCAAACCCAAACACTTCCCTCGGTGAGACTTGAGGAGATTACAAGTTCCTCAAAGATTCACAGCTGTCTTGAATGCTTCAGCCTCTTCTTCCACAACCATATTCTTCCGTAAATCAATGACATTGGTATATGAAATTGTTTCTAATCTGATATTGAGTTTGTTTTCCAAGCCTCGCAAACCTCCTTATTCTTCGACCTATATTAATGGCCAACTCGCTTGATTTGCATCAACAACATATCCTCTAACACTTTGGCTTGATTCGATTTGAACTTCAACTCTTTCCGCCATTGAAATAAGAAAAAGATGAAGAAGAATTGCTCTCAAATCTGTATTCACACAAGTAGGATTTGCAGAGATAAAGCGAATTGCAAGTAGAGAGTCCTCGCTGTAATAAATCGATTATATAGACAATGGGGTAGTTGAAACTCGCATTGCACGTATATTGAGGTAACCACGATTAATCTTGAGTAAAATCTGCCTCTTGACACGTGGCCCATTACTCCTCCATAACGCTTGTAACCGTTGGATGGTTTAACTATGGTAATAAAAGATAGGATAAATATCCCGCCAATATGCTTTTTGACTTTAATAACTTTGACCGAGTAACGCTCCATCCAAAGGGTAATCCTCGGCGAGGTGGGCTCAAGATCACGATAAATAGACTTCAAGAGCTCTGGCCACAAAAGTACTCTCTTGATCCTTGTTTTCTTCTTGTTTTGTTCAATTGATAATACAAGATGAAGTTTAATACCAATGACTCGATCATCAAGTGAGCTCACCCAACATGACAAAGACCAATCCCTTGGCAACCTCATTTGCTCAATTGTCCAAACATAAGTACATGGAATTGTTGATACCAATGACTAATCTGCTAAGTGAGCTCACCCAACATAGCAAAGACTAATCCCTTGGTGAATTCCAGTTACATTGTTTGAATATCACCAACCTTTATAATACCAAGCTCAGTCCTTAACTTGGAAAATCTTTCACTGTCAAGTGGTTTAGTGAAAATATCAGCAAGTTGATCTTCAGTAGGGATATATAGAACCACAACATCTCTCTTTTCAACATGATCTCTTATAAAATGATGTCTCACATCAATGTGCTTGGTTCTAGAGTGCAAAACAGATTTTCTCGTGATTGCAATTGCACTTGTGTTGTCACACATAATTGGAATTTCCTTTTCTTCAATTCCATAATCCCTTAATTGTTGTCTTAACCATAGTATTTGTGTGCACAAAGAACTTCCAAAGAAGAATGTATTCACTTTCAAGATGAGAAGTTGATATAGAATTGCTTTCTTGCTAAACCAGAAACCACTATTTCCCATTAACCGACAAAGTTCCTCGAGGTGCTTTTTCTCATCAATCTTGCATCCAAAGATAATCGTAATCTGAGTAGGATATTACTTTGAAGCTTCCTTCCTTAGAATACCATATCCCTACTCCCAAAGTCTCTTTAATGTACTTGAGAACTCCTTTGACTCGCACCTAAGTGACTTTCCTTAGGTTTGGATTGAAATCTTGCACAAACACCTACAAAGAAAGGATATATCAGTCTGGCTGGCAAAGTGAGGTACAAAGAGATCGCCTATCATCCTTCAGATAAGGTCCGATCAACATCTTTGCCTTCTTTATCTTCATCCAATCTGATGTTTGTACTCAAGGAGTTGAATTCTTAGTGCTATTTTCCATACCAAACTTCTTCAGCAACTCCTTGGTGTACTTGGTTTGATGAATGAAGATTCCATCCTTCATTTGTTTGACTTGCAATCCCAAAAAGTAATTCATTTCTCCCATCATACTCATTTGGAATTTACTCTTCATTAGATTTGCAAACTTTTCACAAAAGTAAATCATTTTCGTAACAAAAATTATGTCATCCACATAAATTTGTACCAAAGTAGGTGTCATCCCTTCACTCGATTCTCGAAAAGTGTCTTGTCAATGGTGCCTTTTGTAAAACCATTGTCCACCAAGAATTGAGATAGAGTCTCATACCAAGCTCTTGGTGCTTGCTTTAATCCATAAAGTGCTTTGTTGAGTCTATACACTTTATCTTCTTGATCTTTAACTTCAAATCCAGGAGGTTGCTGAACATACACTTCCTCCTCTAGGATACCATTCAAAAATGCACTCTTGACATCCATTTGATATACTTTGAAGTTCTTGTATGCAGCATGTGCCAAAAATAACTGATAGCTTCCAATCTTGCAACAGTGCATAAGTTTCATCAAAATCTATTCCTTCACTTGAGAATAGCCTTTTGCAACTAGTCCGCCTTTATTCCTCACAATGGTACCAGATTCATCAAGTTTATTTCTCAGATACCCACTTAGTACCAATGATATTTGCATGATTTGGCCTATCAACTAGTGTCTAAACTTGATTTCTTTCAAATTCATTCAATTCCTCTTGCATAGCAATTATCCAACTGGATCTCAAATTGCTTCTTCAACAACTTTAGGCTCCATTTGAGATAGAAAACAAGTGAACATAGCTTCCAGCTTGTCTTCTAGTCCTCACACCTTGTCTTTGTACATTGTTAATAACTTGTTCAAAGAGGTGATTCCTTAACCATTGTGGATTCTGTTGTTTTGATTAACAGAACCTCATCTTCATAGGTCTCACTGTAGCTTCTTCTACAGGGGTTCAATGAGATCCTTGAACTGCTTCACTTGTTGCATCCGTAACATTATCGAGGGTGTTCATGAGGGCGATGATCGAAAACTTTTAAGTCATTGAATCTTTCCAAGACTTCAACACAACTGATCAGATGACATGTTGATTTTCAAAGCAGTCCACAATCTTCATCTTCCATACCAAGAAACTTAGGTTCATCAAACACAACATGGATTGTTTCTTCATGTTTCAGTGATCTTTTGTTCGATTAAGACTCAATGCTCACGACCGAAGAATATCCTAAGAAAATTCCTTCATCCGATTTTGGTTGGAATGTTTTCAAATGTACCTTATGATTTAGAATAAAACATTTGCTTCCAAAAGGATGGAAATAGGATATGTTAGGTTTCCTTCCATTCCAAACCTCATAAGGTGTCTTCAAAGACTTCTTGTTTCTTCGATGTTCTGCTTTTGTGTATAGCATGTCAGATTTATTGCTTTCACCCAATATCTTTCAGTAGCAAAGCTTCACAAATCATTGTTCTTCCCGCTTCTTTAAAGTTCTGCTTTCTTCTTTCAAAGAACCCCATTTTGGTGAGGTGTACCAAAGAAAGCAGACAAGTTGATGTAGTACACCATTCTGCTCACAATATTCTCTTATAACTTTGTTGAGAAATTCAGCACTTGATCTGATCTAATCTTTATGATCATTAAACTTTTCTCATTTTGTAATCTCTTCAAAAGATTAGGCATGCTTTGAAGTGTTTCACTTTTCTTGTTCATGAATATCACCCAAGTGTATCTAGAATAATCATCCACAACCACTAGGGTATACTTCTTTCCTGTTACACTTGTTGGAGTTATTGGTCCAAAAAGATCCATGTGCAGCAGCTCCAACACTCTATTAGTTGATTGTTTGGTCTTTGATTTGAAACTTGACTTTATCTGTTTACCTTGCTGACAGGCATCACATATTGCATCCTTTTTGAATGTGATTTCGGGTAAACCAACCACCGTTTCTTCTTCACCAACTGATTGATATCATCAAAGTTTAAGTGATTCAACTTCTTGTGCCATAACCAATTTAGTTCAGACTTGGTATGCACTATCGAGACGTGTTTCGAATCTGCAGAGACCAATCTACAACATACATATTCTCGTTGTCTTCTACCAAAGAAAGTACAACTTGATCACTCTTTCACTAATGACAATGCAGCTTGTCTTTGTCAAAAGTGACCTTGTATCCCATATCACGAAATTGTCCAAAGGCTCAAAGAAGTTGTAATCCAAATCCTTCCACATATGCAACATTCTTGATTGTAAGTCCATTTCTCGATAAGTGTGCCATATCCTCTTGTATATCCAGTGTATTTTTGTTGCCAAAATTCACCCTTGGACCATCTTTTGCCACAAAGTTTGATAAACAAAGGCTTATTCTTTGTCATGTGTCCGGAACATCCACCGTCAAAGTACCGCACACCCTACAAAACAAAGTTAATGCATTTTAGGTACCCAAACCTGTTTGGGTCCATAATGGTCAGTGGTAAGCATGACCCTTGGCATGTCTCCATAAGGTCTTCTCCTGAATGTGTCATACTTTGGTTCATACTTTGGTTCATACATGTATTCCACACATCCATAAGTTCTAACATGAGGTTGTGTAGGAATCACATATGTTTTCCTCCCTTTTGGTTTGTAATGTTTGTTTGAAGTGATTCTTGTTGTTAGAAACATTTGCATAACCATAGGTGTCTTTCTCAGTTAGGAAATGTACCCTATAATATGGAGTCTCACGAGGTCTCTCGAGGCCTTGTATAAGTCCTGTCTTTGAGCCCTTGGTCGATTCCATTGCATAGGTTTTACCCTAGCAATATGGTTATACTTTCTATTTTTAACAAGAGATGCAGAAATATTCCAATCATCATCGTAGAGGCAACATCTGCATTTCCCACTGAGATAAGTATCCCTTGAATGATCAACATTTTTGGGTTTAGGATTCTTATCCTTGGCATATTTATATTTCTTACCCTTCTGTGGTCCAAATAGACTTGGTAGCAGTCCGCTATCAAGAGCTTAGAAGGCACAAAGAATCCTATTTTTGGATTTATTCTTTTACTAGAGTCGTTGACTTTTTAGACTTCGATTTTGCTTCCTTGAAGCATTCTCATTGATTTTATTGCTTCAAAGAACCTTATCGAGAGTTGGATCTAGTGCGGTACAAACTTAGGACCACCTCAGTACTAGGTTCAATAACCTTTACTGATCCACTCTTGTTAGATTGTGAGTTCCAAATCCAAGCCCTATTCTATCCCCATAAGGCTTTCCCCGATTTGTATGCGATCGGGAACAAGATGGTTCAAATAGATTCAGAGGTCACTGGATGTTCAAAGCAGACTTATTTTGATTCTCGTTTTCAACATCTTTTCCTTACCCTTGAGAACCCTTAATTCAAATTTTCAATCTTCCAACTTCTAACTCAAGAGTTTCTTTTTCACCTTCACAACCTCATAGCCGATTGTATTATCCTCGGTTGATTAAGGAGGGCATCCAAAGTCTCATTGTTGTCGAATTTCTAGGATTTGAACCACAAGTTGATTCACAATCACTTCCAGCAGGAGTGTTGATAGATACAATGTTATATACCTCCTCGCCATCCATATTAGCCATCAAAGCATAATCCTCCATATCAAAGAACTGTGTTGTATCATCCGATTCATTTCCTTTTTCAGATTCAACTTCATAGCCTGATTCATCTTCAGCAACCATAGCCTTCTTGCCAAGTCTTCTTTGTTGACTTTTGGTCTTCAGTAGGTCTGGACAGTCAGGTCTAAAATGTCCAGGCTTCTTGCAATTGAAACAAAGATAATCAGGTTCCTTGCCTTGTTTTAACTCAGGACAGTCAGGTTTGAAGTGTCCTGGTTTCTTGCAATGAAAGCACAGATAGTCATTATCTTTCCTTGGTTCTTCTTTCCTTCTTTCAGTAGGCCTTTTTGTAAAATTTCTTGCAGGGGCCTTTCCAGTCTTCATCATCCTGATTTTCTTGCTCAAGAGGGGCAATTTGTTCTTGCATTTCATCCAAAGATATCATCCTCGTCCTCCTGATGTTTCTTCATGATGTGAAGCAACCAACGCAGATGGTCTTTGGCTCTTCCTTCTCGGCTGTGCACCACCGCTTTCTTGCTAAATTCATATGCCTTAAGATCAGAGAACAACTTGAAGGTGTCTTCTTCATGCAATTTCCTCATTTCTTCAATTGCAGTCACCTTCATTTTCCAAACATCTTTTGCAGGTAGAGCTTCCAAGATTTTGGTGTTTATTTCCTCTTTTGAATAACTTACACTCAGCAGGGTAAGTTCATCCAGGATTGCATTGAATCTGGACTCCATTTGCTCAATGGTTTCATTTGGCAGCATTTTGAACTTTTGGAACCTCTTTCTGGCTACACTGATTTTGTTCTTCTTTATTGCATCAGTGCCTTCACAGATCAAGTGAATCTTGTCCCAAAGTTCCTTTGCAGTCTTGCAATCTTTAACCTTCATGTACATATTACTATCCAAGGTTCTGTAAATGATGTCTATAGCAATGTTGTTGAGGTTTGCTCTTTTTCTGTCTTCTGCATTCCATTCTCTTTTTGGTTTAGGAATGTACTCAGTTGTATCACCCACTGTAACTGCCTTTGTATTCTCCAGTGGTCCATCGGTTAATACATCCATCATCTCATCATGAGTAGCAGCAAGATATGCCTGCATTCGACGTTTATACTCATCAAATCTATCAAGAGAACACATCAACATAGTTCTAGCATACTGTGTGTTGTCCATGATGCAAGTCTTGAAAATCAGTAACTTAAAAGAAAGTTTTAAAGAATTTTCACAAGCACAACAAGTAGGATTCCTTCAGAACAGAAGCACTGCTCCGATACCAATTGTTGGTCCCTTGAAAAGGATTTGGTTAAGTTTAGAGGGGGGGTGAATAAACTTAACACTTAAAACTTTGGAGTTAACAAATTCTGCAACTTCAAAGATCTGCGATACTTCAGAGTCTGCTTGAGACTTCAAAGAGGTCACGATAAAATGAGTTCTCTCGATAGTTGAGTTTGCTTTGAATTTGTGCAATGAATAATATCAAAATTTAAGCCTTATTACTTGTTGTTAAATATGATACTAAGTATTAGATACTCAGAGTGCAGTGTGTGATTTCGGTTGCTAGATTCAAGTAGGTTGATGAGTGAAATAAAACAAGTGCAGTAAAGTAAAAGCAAAGAGTAAGTAGGCGGAGTTTTTATAGTGGTTCCAGTGATGTAATCCTCAGACGCCCACTCTTCTCCTGTGATGTTGGAGGAAATTCACTAGAGATCTTTGAGGTAGTCATTACAAAGATTCCTAAGTTGTTTGTCCTTCACCAATGACTATGGCTTCACAAATCGGCCCGGGAACAGTAGAATTGCTCGCTCCTTAGTCTTCCACTGGTCCTTGAAGGGTAGGATTGCCTCTTCACCACTCCACCACAAAACAACAGCCTTTCACACTAATGGATGCTTCACTGCTTTCTTCAGAGTTCTTTATAAAATAAAGAATGAATCAAATAAATGATTCAGATTCGCAAAGCAATTTGATTAGGATGATGTAATCAAGACTTGCGCCTTCAAGTGTGTATGCTTGATGTAGCTTGAACACGTAATGCACTTGAAGAAAATAACTAGATCAAGCGACCTTTTAAGCTCGATGCGTTCAAAGAGGTGTTTTTCATTTCCAAGATTATCACTTAAAGTTTATCCCAAAAATTCATCATCTTTTCTTGAGTTGAAAGTCTTCTATTTATAGGTAGGAATGCATGTGACTTGCATTTGAAATTCAAATGTGACCGCTCTTTGTATTTGTCCCATCCGATAAGCAATCATCACTATTCATAGGGTCGACAATCGCCGTAATTCCTTTTGACATGCGGGCAAATCATCCCACCCTTTGACTTGTGTCCATTGGATAAAGTCCTGAATCATCCCAACGCTTTTTTAATCTCAACCTTTGATTTTCTTGATAAGTCGAGGTAGTTGGCTATCCTTATCCATGTAGTCTTCCAAAATAATCTTGAATAAATCGAGATATATATCAGCAGGCTTATCGATCACTGAAGTATCAATCGATCTATTTGAACAAAGATGTTGTCTTATAAAATGCAAATGCAAATCTGATTTCTTTTATCTAACTTTTATTTGTGTAGTTAGATTACATCATTTTAATTATAACTAAGTTCCAAACATCATCCAACTTATGGAACTTAGACCTTCTACACAAGGTAATATGTAATCAGTTTAGGTCATCACAGACTTGCCTAAATTCTGATACCATATCCTTGACTTTAAATACTAAGTTTGATCCCTTAGCCTTCATTTACTGAGTTTGAACCCTCAGCCTTCGCCTTCGATCTTGAAGAGGTTCCCGACCGGATCCATCGACCTATCTACCCTACTGACCTAGACCAGTCTGTTGATATCAATCAGCAGCCCTTTACAGTGCTCGTTGGATCAAACCTATTTATGAATCAAACTCTAATAATCCTATACATTTTATCTAGACATCTTTTTGCCTTTGCACGATAACAGCTAGTATGGCACTCATCATCAAAACTAAGATATAAGTCCAACATAAGTTTATAGAACTAGCCAAAGTTTATATAATTGAATTATACGATCTTTTCCAGTAAATGGAATGTGCTCGATCTTTCCTTTTATTTTAGGTCCAATTGAGTAAATGAAATAGGATTCCGTAGTCACGCTTTCGCACGACCAATTTTACCCTCCGGTTTTTCTATCTTTTATCTCATATCCTAACTTCTCTGGTCAGTTCATCGTTAGGTTATATGGTGCGATTCATCTTGGTTAATTATGTCAATCCGAATATTATCAATACGTTACAGAATAGAAAAAGATTCAATTAACTCAATTTTAATTAGACAGCATTCCTTTACCGAAAAGATCGAAATAAAACGATTACATAACTTTGGCTAGTTATTAGAGTTAGCCTAAAAACATTATAACAACGAAAAAGATAAAAACAAACATAAATACTTAAGAAAAGTTACCCGATTACAAATGCTGAATCAGAGTTGTATTCTTCCGGACATTACAACGACTTCAACAACACTGAACTTCTGATAATTTCCCGAGCATTACAACGATACTACGAGATTATTATTTTTGGCGTAAGGCCTATTTACAAACTACGAAATAAAAAAGAAAACAAAGAGGAGAGGATATATATATATATATATATATATATATATATATATATATATGATATGGTTTATATATATTGGTACATCCGTTTCTGCTGCTGAATGAGCTCCTTTTATAGATAAAAGTCCTTGGGCCGGACCGGTCCGAGATCAAGCCGGACTGGTCCGGTGTAATGATTATCTCCACCTCCTTAAGTAACCAGCATGTGCGGTGATATATAAGTATAATTATATATAATTATTAAACTTCTAAAATTCATATCTCGAGTTCTGGATCTCCAAAAATCATGATTCAAGCGGCATCGGAAAGCTCTCGGGAAAATCTTCAACTTTCGTGAAGGACTCTTCTTCAGATAACGTCGTTTTGATGAGCCATTCGTTTGTCGAAGACATTTTTCGATTACCACTTAATCGAATCGATTAGCCACTTGACCACTTAAGCAATTCGATTGACCATTTAAGCTCGTGACACTATCTAAATCCTTCCAGAGATATGATTACACTTTAATATGTCGATTCTCGGGTCTCGGGTTATAAATCGCAATAAAATACCACAAATACCCAACGAATCGACCACGACACACCGATTTACTAAAATCGGTACAAAATTACAACTTTTTACTATTATTACTACTAACTACTCTAAATTATAAAGATTAACATTTCATATCATTTATACCATAATTTCATATATTTTATATAGAATTCGTTGATAAAACATAATAATATAACGTATATTTAATCATATAAAAATAGTATATCATATACCAACCCATCCAGCTTCATGTCTGCTATCTTCCTATTACAGTAGTACACAACCAAAAAGAAGAAAGGGCGAAGGTGCATCACATTAACAAGAAGAAGAAAGAAACATAGATTGAAAAAAGATCGGAGAAACTCAAAAAGGGAAAAGCTAAAAAAAAAGTCTTCTTGGCCCTTTCATTTTCATGGATAGAAAGGGCGCATTGAGGAGTCTCTATCTAGTCCCAAAGATTGTTAAGATTCATAAGGGTATTGTCAGTTTTGGTGACTTGATCTCTAAACTGAGAAATATCTGGTGGAACTAATCTGGGAAAACTGAGACTGAGATTGATGGTCAGTTCAGTTAAGTATATTCAGTTCTGTGAAAGTCAGTTTGATGAAGTGTAATCGAAGTTTTCTTTTGAAGTCGCCGATCGATTTACGTGCATTTGCGTTATGCGGAGTATAGCTGAGTTCTACATCTCGGCAGTTGATTACATGTCTGGGAAGTCAGTTTTGAGCTGAGTTTCATCTGGTGGATAACAGTTATAGCTGGGGTCCACATCTGGGGTATTTATGGTAGTTCCAACAAAGATCTATGGCGGTTAGGGTTTAGGACTTGTGTCTATAAATACCAATGTTGTAATCAATGCAGTTGTGTTTTTCAAGAGCGTTGTCCACATACTTGTGGAAACCTTGTAATTCTGTGCATAATAAAATATCTCCTTTTCTGTCCGTGGAGTAGTTGGCACAACGTCGGAAACCACGTTAAATCGCTGTGTTCTTCTTGTTTTCTGTGTTTATCAATTCCGCCATTCTTTACGTTTGCATTGCTATCTGTGTTTGTTTCTTTCTTAAACTGCATATTCCTATCTGTGTTTATAACAAACTGGTATCAGAGATAGGTTCAAGATTCAGGAGTTGCAGGTGAACAAAGTTGATCTTCACCAAGACCGGTGACCGGTGCTAGGATTTTGTGATCAAAGGTTTGTTCTTTAATTAGAAGGATGTCAGCAATGAACGTGAAGATTGATAAATTTACTGAGGAGGAACAGCCAGATTTATGGCAAATCAAGATGCGGGCCTTGTTAAAGCAACAAGGATTGTGGACTCCTTTATCAGGTAGAGGGGATGCCAGTTCTGCAGATTATGCCAGTCTGGAGGAGAAAGCACGTTCAACCATCATGTTGTGCTTGTCTGATAATGTTATCACAGAAGTTTCTGAGGAAGACACCGCTGCCAAGTTATGGTTAAAGCTTGGAAGCTTGTATATGACTAAGTCATTGACCAACAAGTTGCTGCTGAAGTAGAGGCTGTTCAGCCTGAGGATGCATGAGGGAGCTCAGTTGAGAGATCATCTTGATCAGCTGAACACAATATTACTTGATCTCAATAATATTGATGTTAAGATTGATGATGAAGATGCGGCTTTGATTTTGCTGGTTTCATTACCAGCTTCCTATGAGAACTTTGTGCAGTCCTTCATAGTTGGGAAGGATACAATTGCTTTAGAGGATGTAAGGTCAACTTTACATGCCAGGGAGCTGAGACATAAGGCAGCTGGAGCAGACAGTCAGGCTGCAGGACTAATAGTCAGTTGTAGCAGTGGAAAGGAGCATGGAGAGTCTAGGAAGAAAAGTTCCAAGAAGACAAGGTCCAAAGGCCCTAAATCCACAGATGTCTGTAATTATTGTAAGGAGCAGGGACATTGGAAGTCAATTGTCCGAAGAGGAAGAAACAAAGAGAGAATGAGCTCGCACAAATGCGAGTAGCAATTGAGCATGATTCGAGATGAGGACATGGTCCTAGTGGCGGGAGAGTCGAAGACATCATCCTGATGTGTGGATTCTGACTCAGGGCATCCTTTCATATTTGCCCTCACAGAGAGTTGTTCTCAAGTTATCGCAGATAGATGGTGGTCATATATCTATATGGCAAACAACAAAGCAAAGGTAGTTGGAATTGGCTCGATTCGATTGAGGACGAGAGGATGGAAGATTCTGTAAACTGAGTGAAGTTAGACATGTTCCACAAACGACCAAAAACTTGGTATCTCTCAGTTCTTTGGACAGCAGGGGATTCAGTTTTAAGGGGGAAAGTGGTGTGCTGAGTGTCTACAAAAACTCAGTTGAAGTTCTCAAGGGAATCAAGAAAGGGACTCTGTATATTTTACAAGGGTCAGTTGTTGCTGGTTCTGCTGCTGTGGCGTCAACTGAGGTTCATCAGTCACAGCTTACAAAATTGTGGCACATGAGACTAGGTCACATGGGTGAAAAGGGGATGCAGGTTCTTTCTCAGAAAGATCTTCTTGGGGATGTAAGGTCAAGAATCTGGACTTTTGTGAGCACTGTGTGTTTGGGAAGCTTCATAGGAGCAAGTTCTCGAAAGGAGTACACAACACAAAGTCATCACTTGATTATATTCATTCTGATTGTTGGGGGCCACCAAAGGTGGAGTCATTGGGTGGTCACAGATATTTTGTGTCCGTTATTGATGACTCTTCAAGGATGACTTGGGTGGTGCTGATAAAACATAAAAGTGAGGCATTCAAGAGCTTCATGCAATGGAAGGCTCTAGTTGAGAATCAGTTGGGGAAGAAGATCAAGAGGCTTCGTACAGATAATGGTGCTGAATTACTGGATCGAGTTTGATACATTGTGCAAAATCGAGGGTATTGCCGGACATCATACTCGTCGAATACTCCTCAACAAAATGGTGTAGCTGAGAGGATGAATCAAACTCTTCTGGAGAGGGCAAGATGTATGCTTTCTCATGCTGGTTTATCAAGGAGATTTTGGGCAGAGGCTGTTACCACAACTTGCTACTTAATCAACAGAGTCCTCACACATGGATCGAGTCTCAAAACACCAGCTTGAGATGTGGTCGAGCAAGCCTCAGAGATTATTCGATTCTAAGGGTTTTTGGAAGCACAGTTTACTATCATGTCAGTGAAGGGAAACTGGAACCAAGGGCCAAGAAAGGAGTGTTTGTGGGGTATGGTGATGGAGTAAAAGGGTACATAATTTGGTCATCAGCAGAAAACAGAGTGATCCTCAGTAGAGATACAGTTTTTGATGAAAATTCTATACTCGATTCATCGGTGGGAGGATAATCAAATCAAACCAAGATCTTTGGCCGAAAAACCGATGATAGAAGTGGAGCTTGGTGGAGTCGGTTGAATGCAACAATCAATCGATCCAAGTCGCTTTTCATCTCGATCCGTTTCTTTGAACCATAGTTTCGAATCCAAGCCGCCACCGAGCAAATGTCAGTTGAGCGTCAAACTGAGAACGTGGGTAAACAGAGTATAGCTGTAAGCAGAGCTAGAAGATCCAATGTTGGGATACCTCCTAAAAGGTATGGGTTTGATGATATGGTTGGATACGCACTTCAAGTTGCAGAAGAAGTGGATGGTTTTGAACCTTCTACTTACAGGGAAGCAGTGACATGTTCTGAAGCATCTCAATGGCTTGCTGCCATAGGAGATGAAATGGAGTCATTACTGAAGAATCATACTTGGGATCTAGTTAAACAACCAGCTGAAAGGAGAGTTGTTACTTGCAAATGGATTTTCAAAAAGAAGGAAGGGATAACTGAGGCAGAAAGAGTTAAGTATAAGGCACATTTGGTTGCAAGAGGGTTCAGTCAGAAAGAAGGGGTAGACTTTGATGAGATATTCTCACCAGTAGTCAGACATACTTCAATCAGAGTGTTACTAGCAATGGTGGCACAACAAGATCTAGAACTTGAGCAGTTAGATGTGAAGACAACTTTTCTACATGGTGAGGTAGACAAAGAGATATACATGACTCAGCCAGAGGGTTTCCAAGTTCCTGGTAAGGAAGATCTTGTGTGCAAGTTGAAGAAGTCCTTGTATGGACTGAAGCAAGCTCCTAGACAGTGGTATAAAAGGTTTGACAGTTATATGATCCAGTTGGGTTACAACAGAAGTCCTTATGATTGCTGTGTCTACAACAGTCAGTTGGAAGATGGATCTTACATCTATCTTGTGTTATATGTGGATGACATGCTGATAGATGCAAAGAAGAAGTCTGATGTTCAGTATCTGAAAGACCTTCTTAGTGCTGAGTTTGAAATGAAAGATTTGGGTGCAGCCAAGAAAATTTTAGGGATGGAGATCTGGAGAGATAGAAATCAGAAGAAACTGTTTTTATCTCAGCAGGGCTATATACAGAAGATTTTATCAAAGTTTGGCATGTCAGCTGCTGAGCCAATAGATACTCCTATGGCATCAAATGTTCATTTGTCCGTTTTTGCTTCACAATCAGCAGAGGAGAGGGAGTATATGTCAAGAGTTCCCTACGTACGCTAGTGCAGTTGGCAGCCTGATGTATGCCATGGTGTGCACAAGGCCCGATCGCTCGAGCGATCAGTGTTGTCGGCGAGGTTTATGGCTCAACCTGGAAAGGAACACTAGAAAGCTGTGAAAAGAATGTTCAGGTACCTTAGAGGTACAGCTGATGTTGGTCTTATTTATGGAGGTGATACTGAGAAACTGATCACAAGATACTGTGATGCTGATTATGCAGGTGATGTGGATAGTAGAAAATCAATGACTGGTTATGTTTTCATATTGGGGAATTCAGTTGTCAGCTGGAAAGCAACTCTTCAAGCAACAAAGGGCTTTATCAACTCATCAAGTGAGTATATGGCTCTTCTTGAAGTAGCCAAGGAGAGGTGTCCGGTTGAAGGGACTAGTCGGTGATTTGGGGCTACATCGAGATCAAGTTCGAGATTTATTGTGATGATTTAAGTGAAATTTGTCTCATAAGGATCGGTTCATCATGAGAGAACCAAGCATATTGATGTGAGGTATCATTTTCTCGAGAAATGAGAAGATGGTTTTAGTGAAGAAGATCGGCACCAAGGAGAATCCTGGCGATATGTTCACTAAACGATTCAAAGCAGAGCAAGTTTCGGTTATGTGCGGACTTGCTTTGAATATTCAAAGCTTGTAAATCGAATTCGGATACTCGGTTGAGGCGAGATCAACTTGAGTGGATTCTCGGAGGGAAGTCTGCATCAGTACATCCTGGCATTGACGAATGCATCCGGTACAAGTACATCTGATTATGCAGTCTGGTGACGTTGAATGAGAGTTCAAGTCAAGGCGGAGATTTGTCAGTTTTGGTGACTTGATCTCTAAACTGAGAAATATCTAGTGGAACTAATCTGGGAAAACTGAGACTGAGATTGATGGTCAGTTCAGTTAAGTATATTCAGTTCTGTGAAAGTCAGTTTGATGAAGTGCAGATGAGTTTTCTTCAAGTCGCTAGCCGCCGTCCGCTTGCGTTATCTTTGAGTATAGCCGAGTTCTACATCCGGCGATTGATTACGATGCTGGAAGTCGCTTTGAGTGAGTTTCGCCTGGTGGATAACAATTATAGTGGGGTCCACATCCGGGTATTTATGGTAGTTCCGACAAAGATCTACATGGCGGTTAGGGGTTTGGGACTTGTGTCTATAAATACCAATGTTGTAATCAATGCAATTGTGTTTTTCAAGAGCGTTGTCCACACACTTGTGGAAACCTTATAATTCTGTGCATAATAAAATATCTCCTTTTCTGCCCGTGGAGTAGTCGGCACAATGCCGGAAACCACGTTAAATCGCTGTGTTCTTCTTGTTTTCTGTGTTTATCAATTCCGTCATTCTTTACGTTTGTATTGCTATCTGTGTTTGTTTATTTCTTAAACTGCATATTCCTATCTGTGTTTATAACAGGTATATTTGTGATTGTGTGTTCACTTACACCAATATTAAGACCTATTGTACACATGTTTGAAATCAACATAAAATAAATTCATTATTACAATTTGTCTACTAATTATATCGGTGAATTGTTTTACCTATTAAAAACTTCTTGATAGAAAATACGATACTACTTTTTATTAGGATCAGATTACAATCATGGTCATAAATCCAAAAAAATCAACAAAACAAACAAATACTCTTGAAGTAGCCGGAAATACATGCGTCGATAAATCAATGCACAAACACGAAAGAACGATCTTTGAAAAAGATATGTGCCGAAAGTTTATGTCCGCTCGCTTATCAAGATGCCACAAATACAAAAGGCTCGAAAGAGCGTAAAAATCGTGTTCCCGAAAGCAAGTATGACCAGATGTTCCCTTGGGTGGTCGCAAGACCAGAAATTTGAAATAAATAAATAAATTATACTTGTATTTGTATTTGTACTAAATTGTACTACTAGTTTGCAATGAATTACTGATGAATTATTATGTATTTTGGAGTCTGAAAAAGTCATATATCATGATATATTGTGCAATTTTGTGCTTGATGGTTTTGGAATAAAACTCTGTATTTGTTAGATAAAAGATGTTCCATTCATATGGTCTTTACCGATCTTGATATTTTACTTTTTGTTATCATCGTAAAGTCAAGAAGATGCACATAAGAGTTGAAGTCGCCCGTGATTGCTTCCTCGTCTTTGGGAGAACTACGCGCTTGTGCTTGTGGTTGAAAAATAAATGTAATGTGTTCGTTTCACTCTTGATAATCATCAACCATGTAGTAATCTGGTGTGACTTATCTTCTACTTGATTGTATGTACACTGCCTCTCTTTTGATTTTACCTTAAAGTACTCTTTGAATCTTCACGATTTCCTTGTTCACCTGGAACCATGATTACAACGCTTTGATGATGAACCAAAGCCTGATAACTACTTACTATCTTCGTGCGAAATACAAGTCTTTGACTCTTTAATTTTGTCCCATAAAAGAAGTCTTTTTTAGAATACCAATATAACATTGCATTAATAATAGTCAAACGGTATTTTGGACTTTTTTTGGTTTAAAATTTATGGCATAACCCATTTTAGTAATTTACTTGAAAAACCCTAAAAATACCTATATTTTTGGACGGATGTAGTACTACATACAAGTACATCCTAGAGCTTAAGTAAAGAATAATTTAAGCAAACAGGTATTCTAGCAAGTTTAACTGCTACCAGTTTTTTCATGCTTTAAATATGTTCAAGGATTGTGTATAGTGCATATCCTTGATTTTTTAGGCTATCCATTAATTTTTAGGGATAGAGAACGGGTTAAAAGAATAGGTTATAATATAATAGGTTATATACACGTTTCATCGAAAAATATGTCAAGGGAAAGTTGTCACCTTTGCTGCATCCTGATCTATGTAAAGGTGCCTTGAACAATGTGTTGTATTGGTGAATGTGTACTATTTTGTCTCTCCCATGTGAACACTGTTTGAACTTTGTAACTTTTACTTTACCCAATGTCTTTATACCCGTTGGTCTCACTCTCCAATAACTTTTACACTTCTATTATCTACCACATATTTAATGTTTTGTTAAGTGTGGAGGCAATTACTCTCTCTCTCTCTCACAGAACATCTCAATAGCCGTTGATAAAGCATAAAGTCGGACTGCATAAGAAGACAAAGTTGTACCTGCAAAGTTGGACCGTTGGATGCAAAGCTAAAGCTGGTGCTTCTTATTTATACCCTGCCATTTCATTCGACCAACCAAGAACAACCTCTCCTCTCCGGTCAACTTCTTCACTAAATCTCAATCCGATTTTCATGTGTACTAATATAATAGGAAGATAGCAGATGCGAAGTTGGGTGTGTTGCCGTATTACTCAAACAACAAATGGTACGAGTTAGAGAGTTATGCTTGGTACTAATCGATGTGCACAATGCGCTCAAAATAGTTGATAGGTTAATTTGTAGAGACCAAGGTGAGGCTAGACACACATAAGGCACATGAGAAGTTGATGAAGATGGGAGAGTCTAAGTTGATTATGGATCAAGTCGCTCGAGGAGCGACCAACTTTCATCGCTCATGGTCAACAAGTATGGGCGGGCACCAATGGCACCACACACCTTCGATATATACTCAATGTAGAGTCTCCCCTTCTTGATCAACTCCTCATGTGCCAGATGGAGCTGATTGTATCTAACTTCACCTTGTTGTCCATGAATTATCCTGTCCACCATTTTTACCGCAGCGTGGACACTGATTGCCAGCAGACATAATTCCCCTAACGTACACCATTTGTTGTTGGAGTATACCAACTCATCCAAACTTCTGTCATTATCTTCCTTTTACAGTAGTACACAACCAAAAAGAAGAAAGGGCGTGCATCACAGTAACAAGAAGAAGAAAGAAACACAGATTGAAAAAAGATCGGAGAAACTCAAAAAGGGAAAAGCTAAAGATTTCCATCCAAATTGAAGGTAAGAGTGAATTTCGAGATTGAAAAGCTTTGTGTTCTATAATTTCTTTATTGCTTACACATACTGCATGCATAAATTGTTACTTTCCACCAGCCAAAAATTTACACTAGAGTAGTTTAAAAGAATAGGAAATCCACTTCATCTGCATTCCATGTAATTCATGTCATGTTGATTTCTAGAGTGGCAAGGATTTTTCAAATGCATTCAAGGTTTTTAATTCCCTTAGAGTATAATACCTCATCTCATTGCCATCTACGTTTTGTTTACTTGTAATTTTCGGTGTCAAGAAGTACGAGAAATATTACACGAGGTGGTGTATTAGTGCAGGTGAATTTTTCAACTAAGCTTGTTGCATTGTAACTCGGATCGTACGATCCAACCGATTGATAGTTCTGCTTGAAAGAAAAAAAAAGAAAAAAAAAAGAAGCGGCAGAATCGAATTGTAGAAATAAAACTAAAGGAAATGTTTGTTATATATAAGGATGTTTGATAGTGATGTTTAATGTAAAGTTTGTAACGGATATGAGTATACTGTATTTTAACATGAAGCCAATCAACAATTACAATGATTATTTATACTAACACTTATTTTCCTTATTCAATATATGTAATCTAGAAAATAATTTCGTTTCGGAAAAAACAAATCTCGAAAATTAATTTGTAAATCTATTGAAACAAATTTCAAGACTACTACCAAAACCTACATCATTAGTGACTATAAAATATATTTGTTTTACTTATCGTATAGACTTATTACATAATGGTCATATTTTTAAGACTGAATCAAATAACTCATGAAAATATTTGTAATCTATGTCTGATTTTTGGTATGAAATAAAATTGTTTTCTGTTCGATCCAATAATAGTGTCACAACGGAATCATTTCTATGATTAGAAAATTATATACTCCTAACCTTCGTAGATTAAACCATACTATGAAAATGACATGTATGAGTAGTAGAAGGTGCTTACAAAAGAAATATAGATAATTATTTAGAAATCCTATAATGTCCTTTATAAACAACATACATAAAATCGGGTGTTACAGACAATCTCCTAACCAGTTCGGCCACCAAAACAATAGTTCAGGGCCTTTCATGGTGTGCCAAATTTGTGAACGATCCGGCCACACCCCACCTCCACCGCGTCCCACACCCCCTCAAGCTCTCCACTCGCAAGTTCAACAACAACAGTCTACCACATCCAATTGGATCCCGGATACAAGAGCTACCCACCACATGACACTTCCTCCCTTTGGCATGTTAGTTAGCTAGCCAAAAGTCATCGCCAACATTTACCAATCTCTTCTTTTACTTCTTCTGCACCTTTGGATTTAATTTATTCTGATTCTTGGGGTCCTTGTGTTGAACAGTCTATTTATGGATCTCGTTATCATATGAGCTTTGTGGATGACTTTACTAAATTTGTTTGGCTTTATTCGAGTGAGACATGAGAGAAAGATGAACATATTATTTTTCATAAGCGAGTAAAAGAGAGATGAAAGGTAATTTGTATTCACATATAAAAGAACGATAAATTATATCAAATATTTGTGATGAAAAAACATAAAGAGAAGAGAAAGTTATTAATCGTGAGTTATGGATATATTTGTGTTGTGTTGCTTTCGTAAGATATTGAAATATCAAGAACAATGTTCTAAAAGTCGGTAGGCGCTAGTCGGGCGGCCGGGTGGGGAGTTGGGACTAGTCGGCTAGACAGGGGACTAGTCGGGGACTAGGCGGTTTTGGATTTTTTTAATTAATAATAATAATAATAATGGAATTGACAAAAACAAAAATAACAAAATATTACTAAAACCCCCCAAAAAATAATGATACTACTACTCTAGTAATATTAAGTACTAACATAACATAAGTCCAAAAATTCATTTCACAAAATAAACACATACAAGCATACGTGATACGTCCAAAATAAAAACATTCAAAGTCAAGCAGTCAAGTTTAAAAAAAAATCATAAAACAGACCGCCTAGGCCGAGTTGCCCAAGTTGAGCCCGACTTTCCCGCCTAGAGGGCGAGTAGTCCCCGACTAGAGACCAGCCCGCCAAGACAAGTCCGACTAGTGTGTAATCGGGTTGGTGGACTTTTAGAACACTGATCAAGAATGAGTGGGTGGATTCTTCAAAAAAGAAAAAGAAAAAAAAAGAGAATGAGTGGGTGTAAGAATAACAAAAAAAAACTGAATGTTTGAAATATGAAATAAATGATAGATTATTAATATGTTACAAAAAGGAAATGTAAATGAGGTGAGTTAACGTGAATTAAGCACCGATAATCTGCATTATATATACAAATGGTTATCCGGACTGGTCTTGATTAAACGGATTTTATTTTGGGCTAATTATTTAAAAGGACTGATTTTCAACTTATTAGGGGTAATAGGACACTCCGAAATCTTATTTAGTTATAAGGACATTCTAATTTTAAAAGGAAACTTATTTAGTTATAAGGACATTCTAATTTTAAGTGGATAAAGAGGAAGAAGGAAAAAAAAAAGGAAAGAAAAAGAAAGGGAAAAAGAAGCTCTCAAAGGAAAAAAAAAAAAAACCACACGTTCAAAGCAGCACCACGTTTTTTTTTTTTTTTTTTTTTTTTCACCATATGCCTAAACGTCATATATTTTGATCTAAAACTCGGATCATCATAATTTTTCACTAAAATTCATATTTTTCGCCTTCTTTATTCTAAAATCAAATTTTATATTTTTCCGAATACATTTCAAAAATCAATTTTTTCTTCATAAAAATCGACGTGGCGTATTGATCACCGTCATACATTGACAACCGACATCCATTAACCACCCGATGCAATGACCGCCGATTCATTGAATACCATGATGTATTGACCGCCGCGATCCATTGACAACTTTGATCGATGGCATCTCATTGTATAAGTCATCAATGTCATCTGATCGACATCAATGTCACGCTGCGTAAGTCAACAATGCCATCAGATCGACATCAATGTCAATGCATAATCAAGAATGTCACTGCATAAGAAAAAAAAAAGAAAAAGGAACGACAGCATGTTTTTATTTTATTTTTATTTTTAAATTCATCATATTTATAAACGCCATATATTTTGATCTAAAACTCGGATCATCATAATTTTTTCACTAAAATTCATATTTTTCGCCTTCTTTATTCTAAAATCAAATTTGATATTTTTCCGAATAAATTTCTTAAATCAATTTTTTTCTTCATAAAAATCTACGTGGCGTATTCATCACCATCATACATTGACCATCTACCCGATGTATTGACCATCGGGATCCATTAACCACCCCGATGCAATGACCGCGCGATTCATTGAATACAATGATGTATTGACCACCGCGATCCATTGACAACCTTGATCGGTGACATCTCATTGTATAAGTCATCAATGTCATTGCATCGTACATCAATGTCACCGCATCGACATCAATGTCATCGCATAAGTCATCAATGTCACCGCATAATCAAGAATGTCATCGCATAAGCCCGCACCACCAAGATGATCATATAGGGCACTCTTGTCAATCTCTTGATGATGGTAACTCTTGCACACATAGTAAAACACACTTTACACTAATAGGCCACCAGATTAACTATCACCAAAGAACCCAACCAAAAATCCACCAACCATAATTGTTGTAAGCACACCATGATTATCCCCACCATTAACCACAATCGATGAGAATATAGTGTGATCACCCACAAATAGCCATATACACAAAAACAAGGTCGAAAGCTATCATGGTCCCGCCTTTAACAATTGATAGCTCTTTTTCATAGTTGCAAGCTCAAAAACCGCTCCAATATAGAAACCACGCTAGCCAAATGCCATAAAGCACTTATATCAACTCGCAACCCAAGAAACAGGACAAAGACAACCATAAGAGAAAAGAAAAACAACCCCAAACTATGAGTATCCACATCTATTATAAGCGACTGAAACCCAAAAGACTTAATTGTAAGCCACCATGGTGAGTGAAACCCATAAGAAGGTAATAAAAGCCTCCTAGATCGTGACTTGTCTTTGCGAAAAGCAAAAGGGACTATATCATCTATTATAAGCACCCAAATACACTCATCAACTAATTAGTAAAACACAATCTATGAATGCTCAATGTTTCTCCTAGACGTGTTATTGTGTCACTACTGAGACAACAATGTCATCGCGATAAGTCATCGATGTCGTTGTTTGAGACATCAATGTCACCGCGATAATTCATCAATGTCACCGCTTGAGACATCAATGTCACCGCATAAGTCATCAATGTCACCGCATAAATCATCAATGTCCCTGCGATCGACACATCAATGTCACCGCATAAGTCGAAGAATGTCCTGCATCGATCATCAATGTCACTCCATCACGTAGCATGTAAATCGGAAAAATATGATTGTTCTATACTCAAATCAACTACTTCAAATCATTAATATCATCAAATTTTGACAAAATTCATTCACATTCATGCCCACTTCTCTGTAATTTAGCTTCAAGCAACAAAGTGAAAACAAACATACAACATAAAAAATGAAAATTCGGATGATATGCACAAAGACAATTCGGATGCTCATAACGAAATCATAACAAACTTTCCTAACAGCTTTATCCAAATAAAAGGCACAATGCGCACATTTACGCCGTGATAATTTAACGGATCTCAGTAATGAAAACTAAAAGGAAGGCAAACAAAATCTTGTAAGAATGTCTTGTCTATATCATTTCAATAGTTACATCACCAACTTAATTTATTCCATTCTCTTGTAAGTATGCAATCACCATTTGCTTAATTAACCTCTTCGCATTCAATATGCCCGTGCCATCCAAGTCATAAAGTTTGAAAGAAAAGTGAATTTTATCTTGTAGAAATTTGGATGAAAAACACTCAATGATTTGACAAAATATATCACCGAAATCGATAACTCCTATATGCTTCATGTCGAAAAGGTTAAATATCCGATTTCATGTTCCGGAAACAGAGCAGTTGAGATTCTTCCTTCGCTTTTACAAGTATGTCTATAATATGACTGGTCCCTTTGTATGACACTTGAAAGGTGAAATAACCATTTGATTATACCCTAGATAAAAAAAGTAAGAAGTCGACATTTGTATCAATTGCCAAAGGGCATTCACGTGAGTCCTTCATTTTGGTAAAGAACGACTCCCTAAGTCCCTTTGGTACACAATTAGAACAAAGAAAAATAAAGGCCGATATTGGAAGATTAAAGACATGGTTATATTATAAGACGAGTTCATAGGAGTACATATCCATCAATTATTACTATATATGACAAATAACTACAATTTCAAAAGAATGCTACACAAGAAAAATTGCCAATGGCTCATGCCAATAAGTACTACCAAATCATTATCTATTGGATATCAAAGAATAAGCATTATTGAGTACAAAACTCAGAACCACTTTGTCTCAACAATTTGCAATTTGAAGCATTGCTCATCACCGATGATTTCTCATATCCGATTAACTATTACGCGATTTCCGATTAAACCTTGTCATCGACGTTCAGCAGATTGAATGAAGATTACATACATCAAGCGCGGTTGGGGAAGGAGCCGGGTCCTCTCGTTGCTCGCCTCTTGATCCGCTTGAATTGCGCAGGTTAAGATCCCGCCAATGTCCGTGGCAAAGGCCGGATGTGGATTGACGGGAGGTGGATGACCAATAAGCGGTGGCGGAAATCGCCTTGTGGAGTCGAAAATCGTAACGGAAAGCAAAATGGTGAAAAAAAAGTTTCACAGTCATACACACTTTTGGTTTGTGGTATTTGCAGAAAGACGGAAAATAGGAAAAGAAAAAATTAGATTGTCGCCTTATAACCTAATAAGTTTTTGAGTGTTCTAAATGATGATTAAGTTTCTAATGACGGCTTTATAACTAATATCCACTTTTATTTTTTAAAATGAAATCAAATTATATTAATCATTTTGGTTTTACGTTATATAAAAACAAACTCATAAATTACGGTTTATGATTTTCCGATTTGATTTCCCCCCTCTTTTTTTTTTCTTTTTTTTTTTGAATTTTGAACCCGGTTGAATTACATCGTCGTTGTAGTTCTGTTTTGCAATAACTCAACACGGTCATTTCCTTTTAGGCCTCTTCACTTTTCCATTTCCTTGCCATCAATGCCGAAGAGGAAACGGAAAGTCCCGGAGGCTTTATGGAGAGTTTTCCACAACCGTGCCCGTACACTTTCCGATACGATATTATCTTATCTACCTTCTCCTCCACCGTCGTCTCCGGCAGACTGCCGGTGTAAGGGGCGGCGGTGCCTTGGCTGTGCCGGTGATAAAGCTTTGTCATTTCTACTTCGAGACAAAGATCCTCCCGAGTACCGGAAACTTCTCACCAAGTGTTTCGTTGTCGTCAACGACAATGCTCCTCTTTTCCCCGGCTTCGATCCTGCTCGACGATGGCAACTCCTTGAGGCAATTTTCAATTTCGCTTTCCCTTTTTTTCTTCTTCTAAAATAACCGTAATTCTCGTACACTTTCTACTTCTAGCATTTGCAAGCGTATGTAATTTTGCAGAGAGAATGACTGCGATTCTATATTTTGGCGGTATTTCTTCAATGTTTTTTTTGGCGGGAAAAAGCCTACTTTTTTATATTTTCTTTTTTATTTTTATTTTAAATTTTTCTTTCATGAACAAAAACGATCTGCACGGTACAACACAGATATATTGTTTGGACTGAGGATCCCCAACGGTACAAAAGGTGCAAAGGTGCACCCAAGTGCATCAAAACGACGCAGTATTGATGCCCCTGTGTATCGGGACGGTGTAGTTTTGGATCAAAACGACGTCGTTTCGGTGCACCGTTGCACCGGCGGGGGAGATTGTACCGGCGGGGATCCGGGCTCATATTGTTTGGGTGACATGATGTAGTTCCATATCTACTGGAGACTGCAGAGAATTTTGCAAGAGCTAAAATGTATGATTATCTATACATTTTCTAAAAAGCCAATGAAGGCAATGAAATCCTTGTATTGTATGACAAAGTAAAGGCCAGTTTCAAAGCATGCTATTGTTCTATGATTGAGGCTCTGCTCCTAAGGTGTAATGTTTACTCAACACGAAATCATATAAAGCTGTATTCGATTAGTAAGGTATCAGTCTAAGAGATTTCTGTTATACTCTGTTTTTTTGTTTGTTTTGTGTGGCTTTTTTTTGTTGCAATTGTTCCATGAGGCAAAGTCATGTTGGTGCTGGCTCCACTGGCTCTGCCTGTTCTTTTTAGTTTGTGTAGTTTTAATATTGCTCCATTGGATTTTTGATTGAAGCCTAGGTTGTACTTCCTTTGAAGTTGATTGCTCTTCTGCAAGTTTACTTGATGGCCAGATGAGCATTAGATTTGCACCTTATTCTCTGGTTTATGCTTTTTAAAAGGAACATATTGCAGTGACTTGACTATCTGAATCCTAAACCTTTAAATCAACAAAGTAAGCAAAATGCGTAGCATGGCCCTTTCTATGCGAAATTGTACTAGCTCTATTAGAAGAAACACATAATAAGACTTCAAGTTGTATACTATATATAAGAAAGTTATAGTGGAAAGTTGGATTAATACTTTCTCCGGGTAGATTCTTCTTTTTTTTTTTTTTTTTTTTTTTTTTTTTTTTTTTTTGAAGTCTCCGGGTAGATTCTAGATGTCAGCATTTCACTAGATGTCCATTGGTATACAATGAGCTATCTATTTTCCTTTTATCTTCTTGTATTGGGATGGCTTTTGATGGAGAAGCTCTTCCATGTAATACTTGTACAACGCCATCATGATGATGTATCACGGACCAACGGAATATTCACATGTATCATGTTGCACTAATTGTTTGGTTCCCATGTGAGTTAATGCAGGCAGTGTGCATCAATGCAAGCTTGAAGTTCATTGGAAATTAATGTCACATGAAACGTGTGAATACTCTATTGGTTCATGACAACTTGTCATCATGGTTACATACAGCGGAGAAGCTGTGTACCACTATGGGGACACATGCCCCCACTGATGCATACTGAAAAAAAATCAATTTAACCCGAACAATGGAGATGTCTGATTGTTATATTTATGCTCCCACTGAAGATTTTTTTCTAGATCCACCACTTGTGTACATAGTACACACATTAAATGGCGGAGTTTCTCCTTTCGATTGGGTTGGTTATAGATATATTGCCTCGTTCATGCTCTTATGTTTGATTTTCTCCTGAAGCTTTTCTGTCTAATGTGAGCAACCATACATGCCAAAATAGTTACTGGGATTTAATTTAGATTTCTGTAGTCGTTGTTTGAATTTTGTGTTAGCTTCTCATTTCTGACAGTAACTTTGCTGATTACAGATTATTAGGAGAAGTATTGAAATGATTATGTCCGAGCGATCCGCATCTTCCAATATATTATGCTGTGGCTTTGACAAGGCAAGTTTTAGTATTGTGCATTATCTTGCTTATATTTATGCATTTGCAACTTCTGTTCTAGGATCCACCTGGGATGTTGTATCATCTGACTCATTGTCATATGCTTTTAGGGGTATACTTATTTCACTACCAATTTTTCTGCTGTAGTGTCTTTGTATGAACACAAGGATTTCTGCTTTTCTTAACATGTTACCTATTATAGAGAATTGTTATCTTATCATCTAACATCTCGTCCTCTGTTGCATGCAGAGGAGCCGCTCTAGTGACACAGTGGAGCTTCTAGCCTCCTCATCATGGAAGCTTCTCTTGAAAAGGGTGCGTAGGGTGAATTGCGTGTTTCCTTTTCCCCTTTATATTGTCATTGTATTATTTAAGATATATATATATATATATATATATATATATATATATATATATATATATATATATATATATATATATATATATATAAGTCCTTCCAGAACCTGTTGTATAATTTTTACGGATTCTGTCATTTCACCGATTCGTACTAAATAACGGGCTAATGAATCCCCCTCTTTTTGCCATTGAACCTCCCAATCCAATTCGTCGTAACATTCATAACGTGCTCGATAGGACATGAGTTCTAGTATCATAAGTGTTTCTTCATAGGACCGTCCACGAATTTGATCAATTACTCTTCTTGCTTTGTCAGGAGACATAGGTATATGGTGGCCAAAAACATATACCTCTAACACACTTTTTTTTGTTTTTTCCTTTGTTATCATAAAGTGACTCCTACTAATGAGTTATCATAAACATGTTTTAGTTAATCGTAATTTTCTCTTAACGACGAGATCTATTATCATTTTTTGTATGTCCTAAGAAATTTAAAGTAGGAGAAAATTCTCCTAATTTGTGTCCTACCATACGGTCTGTTATATAAATAGGCAGGTGCTCCTTTCCATTATGGATAGCAATGGTATGCCCGATCATTGTGGGGATAATGGTAGATCCCCGTGACCAGGTTACAAAACAAAATACTCGATACGGAGATAAAAAGAATCCAAATTTCTGGTAGACCGCCTATTTATTTCCTGGGGATTGTAGTTCAATTTGCGTGTTTCCTTTTCCCCTTTATATTGTCATTGTATTATTTAAGATATATATATATATATATATATATATATATATATATATATATATATATAGATTTTCTTCCTAAACAGTGAGAAGGATGACTGATGTGTAACAAAATGTTTGTCAGCAGGTTGGAGATGTTCTCATGGTGTATTTGTTAATGAATACTTCATTATTCATCCCCCTTCCTGAAAGAAAATACCTTCAGGTTGCTGGTTTCCCTATCAGTAGTTTGTGCCCACGGTTTTCAAATGAAAAATCTTCTTCTGGATATCATCATATATCACAATCAAATTTTGGTAAAATCTCTGGTTTATGTTTAAGGTTTGTTAGAAAGTATGCATGGCCCCATCAGAAAGCTAACATCTCAATGGGCAACGCTGATTTTCTTTTTTCCTTTCTATTTGATGAAATCTTTTTCAATAGGTTGGATGTGGAACATGTGGTTGTAATATGGAATAGCACTTTATGCTCTAAATCCATGTTAAATTACAATGTCACTAATCTTTGATGCACCTACAAATCATCTTAACCACCATTAGACTTGAGTCAGGTGATTTATGTATCTTAAGTATTAGTCTAGACTGTAGAAGCGCTTGAATAGACATAGACAATATATTCAAGTTCTTGAAGAACCCTATCATAAGTGACCTTAAAAATGTCGCTATGAGCATGAGTATTAGTAGGTGAAAGAAGAGGCTTCCTTTTAACAATGGATACACCACACCAGCCTTACTCTGAAAGTATGGACGGCTTCCTACAGTATGGATATACATTACAAGAGGACTTTAAACTTACCCTCTATGCTTCCCAGATAACAGTAGATGGCAAGATCTTTGTATTAATGTTCTTTGTTAATTGGGAGGTAATATATTGATGACCTTATGAAGTTATGTTTTTTTTTTCTTTTCCCTCTTTGACTTTTGTCAGGGCGTGAGAAGAAAGGGGAAGTATATGATGAAGTTGACAGAAGGAATGCTAACAAACAAGGAATTAGCTCTGCTCATGTTGACTTTCATTCCAGCTTTTCTGGATCTATTATTGGTTGTTCTGGGAGGACCAATGCATCTCCATCGGGCAAAAACTGTGGCGAAAAATGCTACCACAAGACTCCTGCTGAAGGTGTTGTGGCTGATGGAGCTTCTAGGGAAGTATGTGATTCATCGAAACCCCATGAAAATTTGATCCAGGCCCATAAGACGTTGAGGAAATGCAAGCGGCCAACCAGTTGGCAGCGCCGGCGGAATCGTAGACAATTAAATTCTGAAGCAACTAATTCGTGTATTACTCATGAAATTCTTGTTGATAATGCTGGCGTTGAGCTTGTCAAACGGGAGATACAAGGAAGTAGTTCTGCTTGTGTTGACTTCCATTCCAGATTTTCTGGCTCAATTATTGGCTGTTCTGAGGGGACTAATGCATCTACATCTGGCAATCACTGTAGCAAAAGCTGCTACCATAAGACTCCATCTAAGGAAAATGCTGAGGCTGATGGAGCTTCCAGGGAAGTATTTGATTCATGGAAATCCTGTGAGAAATTTATCCAGGCTCCTAAGATGTCAAGGAAACGCAGGCGGCCTGCCAGTTTGCACCCCAGGCAGAAGGCTAGACAGTTACATTCTGTAGCAACTAATTCGTGTATTACTCGCTCCGAAACTCTTGTTGATAAGGCTAACATTGCGCTTGTCAAAGAGGAGATACAAGGACGTAGCTCTGCTCGTGTTGACTTCCATTCCAGCTTGTCTGGTTCTCTTATTGGCTGTTCTGAGCGGACCAATGCTTCTCCATCTGGCGAACACTGTGGTGAAAAGTGTTACCATATGACTCTATCTGATGGAAGTGCTAAGGCTGATTTAGCTTCCAGGGAAGTATGCGATCCATGGAAATCTCATGAGACATCTATGCAGGCTCATAAGATGTCGCGGAAACGCAAGCGGCCGACTAGTTGGCAGCGTCGCCAGAAGCGAAGACAGTTGAATTCTGTAGCAACTAGTTCGTGTATTACTCACTTAGAAACTTGTGTTGACAATGGTGACGTTGAGCTTGTCAAAGAGGCCATACACAATCTGAAGGATCGGCGAGAAAACACTGGTGAATCTGTTAAGCTGTCGAGGAAGAGCTTGAGACAGTACAGCTGGCAGCGCCTCAGAAAAAATGTGAAGTTGAACAGCAAAGTCACCAGTTCATTGGTCCCTTGCTCTGTAACTCTTACCGGAAAACATACTGCATCTTCAGACCATTTATATGGCCTTAATACACAACAAAGTATTCCTTTTGAAAAGGTATGTATAATTGAATATGTATGCACACTCCAGAAGAACATCTAACTGCTTTAGTATGAAACTTCAACCTTTCCTATGTATGGGTGCGAATTTTGATTTGCCATCTCTATCGTGAAATTTTAGGGTATTCATTGAGCACCAAGTCATTCTTGCTCCTCCAATGAGATTTTTTAGGTGGGGAAATGTTTAAAATAGTGGGGTGGTCATTTCAAAAAATAAGTGGTGCAGCATATCTCTCTTAAATCTTATTGATTGATGAGCACAAAGGCATGCTTGCTCATTCACCATTATGAAATTTGTGATCTCTATCACATGGCCATGTTTGGCTCAATATCAGGTGAGGCGAAGTGTCAAACTACAATTCAACTGGAAAGGAGCTCTGGCAAAAGTATGGACGTGGTTGGTATCTGTGCTGTTTTATCTTATAAAATCTCTGAGCTACTACTAAAATTGTTATACTCTATATCCCATTGAACTGATGGATTTTTTCTGTTTTGGTGTCCTTGATCTTTTGGGTTGATGCTTGGTTCAGTCCATAAAATTTTCTTTCAAGCAACATTTTGGGCCGATGTTAGTTTGAGTAGCAATTTATTAACTCGAAGGGAGAGCTGAATTGACACCCCTGTTGATTTTCAGCAGATTCGCTCTGCATTTCTCTTCCCAGTATACACATATATCTTAGAGATTTTGACACTCTCAGAAATGCATATGCATGTCTGTATGTACGTATCTCATTGTTTTTCTATGTGCAAAGCGTTGCATGCCTTCTGGTTTGGAGATTATTTTGTTCCTACTTTTTGGTGATTTTTAATTTACTCACAAGTGTCTTCATGTCATCAATTCAATTGCCAGCTTTCATATAAGCACGGGTTTAGATCCTAATGGGGACGAATATGGTTCATTGAATCTGCACAATGGATACTCTTGGTCCACATTGGGGATTAAATCTTATTTCCAAAACTCTAGGGGACTACATTATAAAACGTTAACAACTGAAACAATAAAACTCAGATGATCTCTTTTCTAGTTGAACTAATATCTTCTGTTACTTTGTCTGCAGACACAATGTAATTGCTGTTTTCAATTTCAAGGATTGCATAAAGTCAATGCCACAGCTGAGATTGATCGAAAACGTATATTCTATAAGCTGCGGAGATCCCCATACATCTTTCCTCGGAAGCGTATCCTCAATATTGAAAATATTTATAGTTTAAATGTAGATCTACTGTTTACCCCCCAACACACACACCTCTCTTTTTTTCCTCCAAGGAAACAATATTCATCAATTTGTTCTTGCAGTTAAATAGTGGCTGCTAATTTATTTTCAATTGACTTGCTATGACGATTTTTATGATTGGGTATGGCAGAAGTGGGTATGCCTTCTTATAAATCTCTTAAAGGGTTTGGTTATAATGAAGTAAAATAGAGGCAAAAGTTTGTAAGTAATTGGTGTTGTGATTGTTTAATTTATTTTGTTGGAAGATGTTTCGCTTACGACCACAGGGACATCCAGACATACTAAATACCCTGCCGCCATCTTCTAAAGGTGCGAAGATCTTATTCAGGCAGATTTTTGGGTCTTCTGATGTTTTTTTAAGTGCAGATTCAATTCCATGCCGACACCATGAGCATAGTCTGGTGAAATCTACATGCTTGTAAGGATATGCTCCTTAGATTGCTGCTTCATTACTAGGCTTATAAAAAAACATTTGTCATTTGGATTATTATATAAAATTTGAGAAAGTGGTATCCTTGACTGGTTCTGTTTCCATGCTAAAAAGTTTGAACATAAGGGAATGCATAAGATTTATATGGCTTGGACACTGATGGTAGGTTTTTGAAATTATATAATAACCGTTGAGAATATGGAATTAGTCATGCTTGATTTCATATGCCTTAGGGATGTCTTGATTTTATATATAAGATCCTATCGATAGGGAGTTGCTATTTTCTCTTATTTGAGGAGCCTTGAATGTGATGATAGAGAATGGCTTTGGTTCCATTTTTTCTCTACCACTTGGTGATTAATTTGGTAAGATAGCAGGTCTCTCAAGTATTCTCAAATTATGTATGCCCCCTTTTCTGTTTTACTTTCATGTTGCTATGTTTCGAAGGAACCCTCAACCCTCTATTTCTCTTGATTCGCTTGATTCCTCTGGCCAATACACATTTTCCTATCGACAATCCTAAATCATCCCCCCCTTCAATGCAAAAGCAGTGGAAAGATTATGCTGTGCTCATGCTTTGATTTGATGGCGGTGAAAGCCTCTACTTCATTCAGCCCTCTTGCTGGAAAATATGCATCATTTTCAATTATAAACAATGTGCTTCTGAATTTTGTTGTTTTAACATTCGGTGGTTTTATTAGATTTTGGAGGATTAATGTAATCCTTTCATTGAGAACAAAAGCATTAGGGACGCAAGTTTCCAGTTTCTTGTTCTAGGAGAGTGCCCATTTCTTTTTACTGGACCTTTTGGTATGAAGACCGGTTCTTTTGGGTCCAACGTATCAATCAATTGTTTGAAATCAAAATAACCCATTGTTTTTTATGAAAGCCAGAATTCTCATGTTGTTTGGGGACATCTCCACAATTCTCTTTAGGCCAAGTTTGCCAATTCGGTGTTATGGTCAAAGTTAATCCACCATCGTGACTTTTGAAGCACAAGTTTTCGCGAATCAATCTTTTATTCCTCAAATTTTCTGCTTAGCTTGCCAGTAGGTAGCATTTTTGTCCCGCTACCGCTTAAATCTTCTATTACGTCAGTAACTTTTGGTGTTGACTTGGACTCTATGGTGGGTTATCACTTTATGGACTGTTAGCTGAACCCTAAATGGCTATTAGTAACATGATTAATGCTTGTTGAACAAAGGACCTACTGCACTGTGTTTAATAGTTTTCTTGCTGGATTCTATCAGATGCAGGGCTGACGGTATTTGTTGGTGGTTGATTAATTGATACGTTTTTGAACACTATGAGTTCTATTGAAGTACAATTTTGCTTGTCTTGTCTTTGCTATACTCTTATTTGCTTATGGATCCTATTTAACCGGCGCTCTTGGTACTCTAGATATCACTTATTACTGAAGCAGCTAAAGTCTCTTATACGCAATACCCAGAGTTGCCAGCATTTGAGGCTTCTGGATAAACATTGTGCCATTGGGTCTATGGATCAAGTTTCAAGCATAGGTGCTGGCATAGTTACTAAGGTAAGTATTATAAGTAAGGTCTTCTTGTGTTTCTAAATTCGGCATAATGTGTGATACTTTGATAATCCTTGTACATATCGACATCTGAAAGTCACCTTTTCCAATATCCTTTATTATCCATTAAGCAATGAAGGAGTCATATACTTTTTATGCATTCTGTCCTCCTTTATTTCTTTACTTGGAAATGCATGATGTAAATTCATCGTCTTTTAGACTGGTTTGTAGTTTTTTTTTCTTCTTATCGTTCCTTTCCCATTTCCTTATTTGTGCATCACAAGGGAGGCCAGAGCAAATATAAGCTGAACATTAAATTGACCTCTATCATTTGTTCCATTTGGTCAATCTGATACTTAGTTAATTCTTTTATTTTTATGTTCCCACTGATACCTAATCGATAACGAACCTGAATAGCTTTTTTAAGTCCAATTCCATCAATTTTGGTTGAGGCAATTCTTACTTGTTTATCGGCAACTAATCTAGCTCCTGAAATATATAACATTCTTTATCCTTCTTTTGACTAGTCTTCTCGGCTGGAATCATAAATGGTCCTCTCTCGATGATCCTTTCTATAGGTAGAATGTGAGCGGTCTAAACTTCGATCCTTCTTCCAATTATGTTCTCGTGCTGAAAAAACATCAAGAGTGAAGTGGAGTAAAATTGAAAACTTATCTCACTAAATTAGCGAGAAAGTGCGGAGCGATGGGTCGCGGTCTCAAAATGGAAGTTTTTCGCCTTTAAGATTAAGATAGCGCAGAAGGTATTTTAGGGCCACTATGTTCGCATCCCCCGACTAATAATCGAAGTGGTCTCGTGCGATCTCATGCGCGGCCATCATTAAGTCGGCTGGGCTGACCGCGGTTATAGAATCGCCCGCAGAAGCCCCCTTGACTCTCTTTCTATAAAAAAGCGTTTTGCATCATCCAGTGGTGCAATATTTAGTATCGAGGGGCTATAAAAAAAGCCCAATCGTGATTTGTTCGCAACGTGCTACTCCGTCATGGTGTGCACGGGTGAACCTCAAAGCGGCTGCCTGTGTTCCTTTCCGCAAATGTCTTTGGACCTTGTGGCCAGGCCCACAGCAAGCTCCCGTCTTGAAACACGGACCAAGGAGTCTGACATGTGTGCGAGTCAACGGGCGAGTAAACCCGTAAGGCGTAAGGAAGCTGATTGGCGGGATCCCCTTAAGGGGTGCACCGCCGACCGACCTTGATCTTCTGAGAAGGGTTCCCCTTGACCTAATTATTCAGTGGTGGGTCCTATATTTAGTATCGAGGGGCTATGGTTTTGAACCAAAAAAGATAATATTCTGAACAATGTCAATCGTGTAAAAGTATTTTAATTATTGAAAAAGTATAGCACATCTAAAGATGGATCTAAAAGCACCGGTTGAACATTAGTAGTTGGAGATGATATCAATGGTTCGGAAACTGCAATTGACCTTGAAGTTTCAAGATTAGCCTTTCTTTCTGCCCTTCATATTTTGAAGGGTGCTTTTGTCAACAATTAGTCTACTGACGGTTGAATGGCTTATGACACTGTTGACTTATCATCTTTTCCAAAAGCTTAAGCAATTTGCATATGTAAACACAACACACTCCCTGAAATGTAAGCCTCATACAATGATCCTTGGCCAATATATACACAAAGGCAAATGATGGACATACAAAGCCAATGTGGAAGTTCAATACCTGGACATCATAGATTGAATTGAAAGTGGACACAATGGTTCAAACCCATGATCACTTGTTCCGATGCCATGTTAAATTAATAACAAATGAGAAGCCTGAACCTTCTTTTCCATTCTTATGCTCCCACTTATAAGTTGCATTACCTTCTTGCCCTGGTCTCCTGATGGCTCTAAATAATGAGACTTTTTTCTCATAATATCGACGGGCTGCTTCAACGACACCATACTGAATTTACTTCTAGCAGCGTACAAAAGCAATCAACCATTTGAAAGTTGATTCTCAACTCAAGAACCCATATTCACCCAGTCAATTGTTTCAATCAATCGGTGGAAAGTCGGTTCTAGAGTTGAGAATCGACTATGGTGCACTATGGTAGCTTTGGTGTGATGCCTTTAACAATGGTCAGTATCGAGGCATTGTCGTCCTTGATAAAGTATGTCACCTTTCTTGTACTTTCTTGATATTACCCCTTGTCTGTCTCTGATATTTCGGTGTATAGTTGATGTCTCTGTATAAAATTAGCACCGATTAAATTTATCACAAATGTTAGTGATATTATGTACCATCTCTGTCCCAAATTATAAGGTTTCTTAATGTTTTCACACAGTTTAAGATGGTAGAAGCGTGTCATAAATTTTAAGGAGAAAAGTCTAAAATGTCCTTTGACTGTGATTAATGCAATGGTAATAAAGTAATGAAAAAATATTGAACCGATAATAAATTGGGGGTAAATGAAAATGTAATAAATGGTTCATTGGTATTGTAGAATGACTTACATTTCGGGACAAAACCAAAAAACTATAACGGACTTATATTTCGGGACGGAGGGAGTATAACAACTTTAGTTTTGGATGAGTTGATAGAGATATTTAATTTTTGAATGATTATTGCTGTGTAATTACAACATGTCCTATATAATCTGATTGCAAGTATCAATTCTTTATTATTGAAGTAGGAGCTTTAAATTGCTTTCAGGGATGTGAATCCGAAAAATCCGCAGGAGTTGAGGAGTTTGATGTGAAGAGGAAAGCAGGTGATATTCCCTGTGGTCATGACTCCGAAACTTGTACTAGGATTCCAGAAACACAAAGTTTTCAGTGTGAACCAAGCAAGTATGTTTGTCCTAAAAGGCAGGTTGTATCATTTATATGGGCTGTTTGTCGTAGTATTGTTCCCCGCAACTTGCTGGGAAGTCCTAGTAATTGGAGAATCCTAAGAAAAAGCATCTCTAAATTCATCTGTCTCCGAAGGTTTGAGAAGTTCACATTGAGAGAATGTATGCACAAGTTTAAAGTGTCTAAGTATCCTTTAGTAGTGAACACAGATTCTTTATGCTTGGCTAGTAATATAACCAAATGTGGAGATGGCCCAATTTCGTCTAAGTACAAGGAAAATATTAAGTCTGATGCCGCATATATTATGAAACATCAATTACTAGAATGCTGGATTTTGTGGTTATTTTCACAGATTGTGGTACCTTTGTTACAAGCTAACTTTTACGTAACTGAAAGCGAAAATATGAATCAAGAGGTTCATTACTTCAGAAGGTCAATTTGGGAGAAACTTGCCTGCAAAGGTTTTACTGGATTGAAAGATCAAAGCCATCTCCAGTTGAGTTTGCAATCTGTCCGGAATATAATTAGAGGCAGATCATTTGGTTTCTCCCAGATCAGACTACTTCCTAAGGGTAATGGGTTCAGGATGCTTGCTAATCTCAAAGCCCCATCACGACTACCTGTGAAGTTCTCAACTAAACAATCAAGGAAAATATCTTCCAGACCAAGTGATGTTAAATACGAGTACTTCAAACCTGTCAACAAATTTCTCAGTGATGTGCATGGGGTGTTGAAGGGTGTCAAACTGACCGAACCAGAGAAGTTGGGTTCATCAGTTTTTGATTATAATGACGTCTACAGAAAGATCATCCCTTTTCTGTCTATTTTAAAGAATGGATCTGCTGTCATGCCTGGTGTTTTTGTGATTGTGTCAGATGTGTCAAAGGCTTTTGACACCGTTGACCAGAAGATATTGCTTAATGTTATGGACGAGGTTTTGTCAGAGGATGAATACTCTTTGAAGAAACATCTTCATGTACTCTGTACTAGGAAATCGTTACTCGTCTGCAAGCACCAGGAACTCCCACAGCAAGAGAATGTACCTGGATCGCTGAGAGCAATCTCTAATACTACTGCTTGTGCACCTTCTAGCATTATTGTCAAAGAGGTATATACAGTTTGAAACACAGTATGCAACCCCACCCCTCTTTTTTTTGTGATTGCCTTTAAATGTTGGTGGAGTTTGCATCAACATACTAGTAGTCACTTTTTTTCCTCCATTTTTAGCTGAAAATGGTTAGTTCAGTAAATTGTCAAGAATCATGAGTATGTTGCTAAAGAGACTTTCTGAGCACTAGGTGATGCTTATAGAATTGTCATTCAAATGTATGATGTTACATGATTAGTGAAAATTTTCATTCTTATGTGTCTTTTAGCAATTACTGTTTCCTTTCTCAGACTTCAATCAGCCTTTTACTGCAGATGATTCACAATTAAGTGGCTTAAATGCTTAATTATCCTATACTTTGCCACAAACATGCCTGGGCTAAGGGTTGATTGGTGATATATTCAATCTTATTGACATGAATCTGCTGTACACCTCTTTGACATGTGCTTGGCTTTTCATCGCAGACTCTTGTTGGAAATGTTTTTAACACACCCTGGCCCTATTATGCATGGTGCTGACAATTTTATAGGAAATTAACTTATTGTCTGTTGTGGCATTTTCTCTTTTCCTTGCTTTCTTGACTATATTATGAGTTATCACTGTAAAATATAGACAACTTTTATTTGGGCATAGTGTATTTGGCTCCATTTTTGGATGTCAAAGCCATATGTATACATAGTTTTTTTGAATTGGCATCCTGTTGCTTTGGTTTAACGATGGTAGTCTTACATTCTAATTTGAAATATATTTTTCTATCAAATGTCCTCATTTTTTTTTGGGGTGTGTGTGTGTGGTGCTGTCTTGTTCAGTATGATTGCTCTGGTCACTCAGAAGCCAAAAACAAAAAAGTTCACTAAATTCTTTGTATGTGTTAGAATACTTGTTTGGTTATTCTGAGCAGAATAGCATGTTTCCATTGCAGGAGTCAAGCAGAAAGATACAAAGGGAAGATATTCGTTTCAGCTTGGATCAACACATAAGGGGTAACGTGTTGCAGTTAGGAAATATATATTTCTTGCAGGCTGTCGGTATTCCCCAGGGAAGTGTTTTGTCATCTCTGCTTTGCTCTTATTATTTGGGTCATCTGGAGAAGACTGTAATCGTTCCTTTTCTTGAGAAAGCTTACAAGGATGCTCCCAGTTCGTATATTCCTGATGATTCTTCAGATTTAAGGGTTGAAGGTACCCCGAATTATTTGCTGCTTAGGTTCATTGATGACTTCCTTTTCATATCAACATCAAAGAAACAAGCTTCCTCATTATTCTCCCAGTTAAAAAGAGGATTTCCACAATATAATTGTTACATGAATGAAAGCAAATTTGGTCTGAATTTCAGTACCGATCAGATATCAGGGATTGGATCAAGTAATAGACACGTAATTGGCAAGGATGGGATCTTGTTTCTTCGATGGAGCGGCTTGCTTGTCAATAGCTCCACTTTAGAGATTCAGGCGGATTATTCAAGGTAAATATTCTTCTTCTTTGTCCCTGTTGTTTACTCTGATAGTAGTTGGTTTCCCTGTTCGGGTTCTGAAAATTCAATCAAATGCGGTGTCCGAAGTATTTTTGTGGTGTCAATAGAACTCACCTAAGTAGAGTGTGCACCACGAATTGCTCATTGTAATATATGTCTACTGCTCTCGAGAATGAAAATTTACTATGTTATCTTGACAGGTACATACATTCACATTTGAGTACATCTCTGACTGTAAGCAGGCATGGCCGCCCAGGTTGTCTCTTAAAGGGAAAACTACGCGGTTATCTTCGACCTAAATGTCATCCCTTGTTCTACGATTCAAACATAAATTCAGCAGCCATTGTTAGGCTCAACATTTATCAGGCGTTTCTCCTATGCGCCATGAAGTTCCATTGCCACGTCCGCGAGTTGAATGGAATATCTACCTTAGGTATCAAATTCTGCACTGATGCTGTACTAACGTCAATAAGGTATTTGCAATTTCTTTTGTAATATTTGTGCCATTTTAATGACTTATGATTTTCTTGAAAGAACTTTTCACCGACTTGTATTACGTACGGTTTCTTTAACATCAGCTATATGAAAAGGCTTATCAAAAGAAGGATGCATTCTATCCACATTGGTTCTGGTTTTCGTCCACGATTCGAAGTTGCCAAAGAGGAGATTGAGTGGGTCGGGTTAACGGCTTATATTCGAGTTCTGAAGAGGAAGCAATCATCTTATGGATATCTTATATCAATATTGAGGTCAAAGTTGATGACACATAAAGTTGGTAAGAACATGACATCTGCATTGGAGTATGCTGTTGATGATTCTCATTCCTTCCAACTCTGGCAAATCAAATATTGATAAACGTGACTTCCCAAAAACGCCCTCGTCTCCTGTGTTTTTAATACAGCATTCGACTGTTATTCGTGTGGCTTTTTCAAATATAAATGTATGGAGATCTTACCATTTGATCCAACAGCCACAACACTTGTTTGTAACCGTTTGTAAGCCGTGAAATAAATCGAATATGATCTTATATTGTTCTGTGCTGTGACTCTGTGAGAGGAGTGGAACAAATAAAAACAGAGGGTAACATTGGAAACAAATTTAGATGGGATAAATATATTTTTAGATATGAATTGACATTGTATGTTGAATATTTTGAATCTATTATTATTTCTCCTTATGATCTATAAGATTCATTTTATTATTCGATATGATACTCGATATGATTAGTGTTGTTAAATGAACAAGTTTATGTTCGACTCATTAGTATATGTGATCGTTCGTTTGTTTAGCTTAACGAATCAAACTCGAACAAGACTATAAGTTCGTTTCTTGAACGAACAAACATGAAATTACTTGTGAATGTTCGATTATGTTCGCAAACTTGTTTATATAGACAAACCAATGTATAACCTAACTCTAACTCATAAGATGATAAGACATCTATTAATCTAATAGATGACTCTAAAAGTAATTACATAGAATATTCATATAGTGATCCTAATGTTAACTAATGAAATAAAATCACATCAAATATTCCCTATTAATTATTATCATAAAATAAAATAAATCCTAATAAATAATTCCTCATCATTTTTTCTCCTTTTCTTCCTACGCCATTTTTAGGGACATTCGTTTAGCGGCGTTAGATTGGGGGAGGATTAAATCTATTTAACGAGGAACGTCTTTTGGTTTTGGGTTAATTAAAAAAAACTTGGTCTATATATATACACACACACACACGACTACACGAGTCGTATGGGGATGTTTTGCCGCCTCTGGGTGTGAACACAACCTATTTGCCTTAAAAAATAAAGGACATTGACAATGACACAACAAAATGACCATAATATTACGCACAATACGTTTTGGGATCATTGATTATAATGTGTGATATATTGAATCATATGAATCCATATAAATCAAGGGATTACATATTATGATATGAGACCTATTGAATCATATTAATCCCATAAAAATTAATAAAATTGTATTGTTGTATTTATTCTCAAAAATTAATTATCCGCACACTATTACCACAGATGACAGACGGAGGTAAGATTTACATGTATAGCATTAGTAGATTGATTTGTTTTTCATAATAAGTTGGAATAAATTTCTTCTCAAAAACACAAACAAAAAGAAAGTTTGATACAGATAAAAACGTAATTTTATTTCTAAAGAGACATTTGGAAAGACAATATGCGCAACGAAGAAAAACAATAGATACGGGTATTTATACTACTACCTGATGTATGATAAAAATATAACTATATTATATGACTTTTTATATCGTATTTACGATAATATCATATAAATTACATAAAAATATATCTAAAACTCATAAAAATCTAAATCGTTATAAATAGATATTATCGTTATAATTTTAGTAAAACTTATAGTTTTTGTGGTCGAAATTCTATGTGTCTCGTGTTTTTGATCGCTTTGAGTGCGTGTGATGAAAAATGAAGAATTAATATCGAAACAATTAAAAAACCAAAGAAGGATATTTTTCAAAGTCCGCCCGAACCAAGTAAACCGGCCCGAGCCGAATCTCTCGCCATCGGCACATGGGGCCTGACACAAGAGAATATCCATCGTAGCACCGGCCCGAGCAGTCGATCGACCAAGCCGACCGCTCACGCTCTGAGCCTATAAATACAACTCATTTGCAGGCTGTGGGAAGTGTACCAATATATATATATCACTTATATATATATATATATATATATATATATATATATATATATATATATATATATATATATATATTATCTTAATCTAGTTTCTAATTATGTAAATATTGTAAAAGGCATTCATTAAAATAATAATGTAGTATAAGTATCGTTGTAATACTTAGAAGGATTATCAAGGCTCGTTGTTGTTAAAGGAGTTGTTATTTCCGGAGAATACTGGCTCTGACGCTACAATTATAATCTCAGTAACTTTTTAATGTATTTATGTTTGTTTATTTATATTAGTATCTATATATTAGTTATAATGATATTAGGCTAACTCTATATCTAGCCAAGATATGAAATTGAATTAGTTTTATCTTTTTAGGGAAATAGATGATGACTATGTTAAAATTGAATATAATGAATCTCTTTCTATTTGCGCTTAATGAAAAGTTAAAATTGAATTAGCTACTCGATTTAACAAGAATCGTAACCTAATGATGAACTGACCAGAGAAGTTAGGATACGCGATCATGAATAGAAAGACCGGAGGGTAAAATGGCCACTCGACAAACGGAATCCTATTTCCTACGAAGCGATTTGTCCTAGAAAAACAAATCTTATTGAAAATTGGACTCAAGATATTATCACGTTAAAATCACCTGTTTAATTGAGCAATACTCAAAATACCAGCCGTATGACAAAACGGAGTTCCCGAGCTTGAGGATGACATTGAACAGAGGATTTTACGTATGACAATTTCATACGCCGTGTGAGGAGGAGTTGTCTAGCTTAGGAGTACACCGGTTTATATATAATTGATTAACCTTAAAATAAGGAAAGATCAAGCACATCTATTTCTACTAAAAAGAGATACTGATTCAGTGACATATTCTTGGCTTGTTTCTAATAATATTACTAGTATTTATATCCTATATATATATATATATATATATATATATATATATATATATATATATATATATATATATATGTATGTATGTATTTCTATATATTTATATATATATTTATGTATCTATATATATCTATTTTAGTTTTATGCATTTATTTAATGTTTTAATTTTATTTAATTGTTTCTACGGTTACTAAAAGGAAAAGGAAAATCTGCGACTTAGATTGAGTTAATAATAGCTTTCTTGGTGTTTAACCACACTCTGAATTACCACACGCTTCCTCGAGGATTCGACACCGACTCACCATATTACGCTACAATTTGACCATTCTACATCGCCGGTTAAGGATTGTAATAGCACTAGTAAAGGCCCGTCGACTTTACGGCGCCGTTGCCGGGACACGACGCTAATTCATTGTGTCTATGGTTACTACTTGTATTAGCTCAAAATTCTCGAGGATAAGTCAACACTCTTCTTATCACATTTCTTTTTATCTTTCGTTGGTATCTACCTTGTGTAAGTTACCAATCTTTTACTACTATCAATTTAGTGTTATTTTCTATTTTCGATAGTTGATGACCGTAAGCGGTAAGGCCCCACTCACTCACTTATAAGCTCGACATAAAAACTTTCATACGAAGGCGAAGCAAGAGTAGAGAGTAAACGAGGTCATACTAGTCGTGGAAATCCTGACGAATCATCATCAAATCGAGAAACGAAATGGCGAAATCGGTGATGAAATGCTCGAACAAGGATTGTACATGCCCGAGGACATGGACAAAACCTTAATCGTAATCCACCAATACCAAATAACCGTAATCTTAATAATAGAAATAATCAGAATCGGAACCAAAATAATCATAATAATCTTAACATACCAAACCCGAGACCTATCTGTGATCAAACCGTAAGGAGAAATCAGACTAATAATCATATTCTTTTACCTAATGAAGGAGCGAACAATTTCGAAATAAAATCTCATCTTTTTGGTTTAATTGACACAAGAGCCCAATTTCTAGGAGAGGATGATGAAGATCCGCATCATCATCTCTATCTTTTCGAAGAATTGTGTAATACAGCCAAAAGGCAAGGTGCTCATCGTGAGTTAACGAGGATGTCTATGTTTCTTTTTTCTTTAAAAGGAAGAGCACGAGATTGGTTTATGTCACTCCCACATCATTCGTTGACTAGTTGGGAGGAGATTCAAACCGAGTTCTTAAAGCAGTATTTTACTCCTGGTAGAAACTTGGAATTAAAGGTCGAGATTGCTAACTTTAGACAAGGATCAAGAAGAAGCGCTCGGGAATGCTTGGGAAAGATTTAATAAACTATTAAGAGCTTGTCCCGATCATGGTTATTCCTTAGATATGCAAATCCAACTTTTCTGTCATAAACTAAGGAAAGACTCACGTGCAGATGTAGATCATGCATGTGGTGGTTCTTTAATGATGAGTGAAGCCCAAGTAGTTTACGATGCTATTGAAAAGATTTCCAAAATAATCGAATGTGGGAAACCGGTTCTAGCCTGAAAAGTAGCCTTTGCAGGGATAATGTTCATCAAATACGGAAGTTCTAGCACACTTGGAGAATTTGAGTAGAAATTTGACGGCCTACAAGCCAATAAAGAATAACTCGAAAACTATCATAACAAATGAATACTCGAATCATGATAATGTGTCGTTAGGAATAGAAGAACCGAGAAGTTAAAGGCAATTTGAGGAAGAGGTAAGTTTTCTTCAACAAAGATAGGAATTTGAACAAATACAGATTCAAACTCGTTTAATGCTATTAGAAGAGATCACCCTACTTTTTCGTTGGTCCGAAAACCCTAGTAAGCAAGGCCAACCACCGTATCGAGTTCAATATAAGAATTCATATAGTAATCAAGTCTATCAAGGAGATACCACGAATCAGAACCTGCAATCATTACCTAGATCGTATCCACAACAAACTACTCAAAGCATACCAGTCACCCAAAGTTCAACTCAACCTGAAGGAATTGATAAATGGGAGAAACTAATGGAAAATATGATGGGTGTAGTATCTACTCAAGCTCAAAATATGGAAACAATGATGACTTCTATAGGTACAGTCACTAACGATATGAGTACGTTGAAAACATCCATGAGTGGGCATGATAACAGAATGAGAACTATAGAAGCATCAATTCGAAATATGGAAGATCACTTGAGTAGAGAAGGAGAACGTAAAAACAGTAGACCTCCAGGAGGATTACCAAGTAATACCAGGTTGAGTTGAACTTTGAGTTACTGGTATACTTTGAGTGGTATGTTGAGGATAGGATCTAGATAAATTCTGATTAGATGTGTTTTCTTGATAAACTTGATTATTATTCAAGTTCCTATATGAAACTGGATACGGCGGTTGTCCTTGCTTGCTAGGGTTTTCAGACCATCGATAAGTAGGGTGATCTCTTCTAATAGCATTGAACGAGTTTGAGTAAGCATTGTTTAAATTTCTATGTCATTTGAAGAAAACCCACCTCCTCTCTTGAGTATCCTCGCCGGTTCTTCAATCCCTAGTGGTATTTTATCCCGATTTGAGTATTCGATTGGTGTACTATTTTCCGAACTTTGATTTTTGTTTGATTGTAGGCCATCAAATTTCCTACTTAAATTTTCTAAATGTGCTAGAACTTCAATGATTAGACGTACATTCTCCTGCAAAAAAGCTACTTTTCAGTGCTAGAACAGTTTCCACATTCTGTTATTTTTGGAAATCTTTTCTATGGCATCGTAAACTAATTGAGCCTCTCTCATCATTAAAGAACCACCACATGCATGGTCTACATCAAAGACGTGAATCTTTTCTTAATTTACTGACGTAAAAGTTGAATTTGCATGTCTAAGGAATAACCATGGTCGGGACACGCTCTTAACAATTTTTAAATCTTTCCCACGCATTCCCAAGCGTTTCTTCAGATCCTTGTCTAAAGTTAGCAACCTCGACTTTTAATTCCAAATTCCGTCCAGGAGTGAAGTATTGTTTCGAAATTCAGTTTGAATCTCCTCCCAACTTGTAAGTGAATGATGTGGAAGAGACATAAACCAATCTCGGCTCGTCCTTTTTAGAGAAAAAGGAAACATAGTCATCCTTGTTAATTCCTTGTGAGCACCTTGACTTTTGGTCAGTATTGCATAGTTCTTCAAAAGATAGAGATGATGATGCGGATCTTCATCATCTTCTCCTAGAATTGGGCTCTTCAGCGTCAATTAAACCAAAAGATGAGATTTAATCTCAAATTATTCGCTCCTTCTTCATTAGGTAAAAGTATGGGATTATTAGTCCGATTTCTTCTTATGGTTTGGTCACAGATAGGCCTTGGGTTTCTTGAGTTGTTACGATTATTCTGGTTCGATTCGATTATTTCTATTATTATTATTATTATTTTGATTATTAAGGTTAATAGGGTTTTGTCCATGCCCTGAGCATGTTCCACTTTGTGTTCGGTGTTTCATCACCGATTTCACCATTCGTATTTTGTTGAAGATGATTCGTCAGATTTCCACTAGTATGACCACGGTTTCTCTCTACTCTTAACGCCTTTCGTAAGTGTTTATGTCGAGCTTATAAGGAGTGAGTGGCCTTACTACTACGGTCATCAACTAACGAAAATAGAAAATAACACGAAATTGATAGTAGTAAAAAATGGTAACTTACCTATAAGGTAAGTACCGGCGAAAATAAAATAGAAATGAGATAAGAAAAGTGTTGACTTATTCTCGAGAATTTTAAGCTAATATAAGTAGTAACCATAGACACAAAAAGAAATTAGCGTCGTTCTCGGCAACGGCGCCGTAAAGTCGACGTGGCCTTTTCTAGTAATAATACTACCCCAACCGACAAAGGTATCGGGTCAAATCAGAGTGCTAGTATGGTGAGTCGAGTATCGTATCCTCGTGGAACTTTGTAATTCTTCTAAGTGTGGTTAAACACCAAAAAACATTATTAACTCAATCTAAATCTCGCTTTATAGCACGTATAACTACTATTTTACTTAACATAAAATAAATGCGTAATTTAAAATTTATTCTAATATAATATATATAGATATATAAATATATATAGATATGCATAAGTTGCAAAATATATATATAGATATAAATATACAGATACCAGATATATAATTAAAGAACTAGCCAAAGTTTATATAATTGATTTATACGATCTTTTCAGTGAATGGAATGTGCTCGATCTTTAGGTTCAATTGAGTAAATGAAACGGTGCACTCCTAAGGTTAACAATTCCTCCTCACATTAGCGTGTGAAATTGTCATATGTCCATTGTCATCACCCAAAGTCCACAATCATTACGGTTTTTCAAACGAGTCCCGAGTACGATTCTACCTTTGAATAAAAGGAGTCATTCCGTTCACAAACGGTCAATTTTATTTAAAGGCTCCGGTTGTCAAGGCCGGGCGATTCAACTTTCCGGTTTAAGTTTCAATTAAACTGATGAATTTAACATTATTACGATCTTGAGTACAAATTTTAATAAGATTCATCTTTTAGAACAAATCGCCCTTCGGTAGAAACTGGTTCCGTTGTCACGCTTTCACTCGCCAATTTTACCTCCGGTTTTTCTATTAACGAGTTCATAACTTAATTACGAGGTGTCAATTCATAATTAGATTATGAATTCTTTCAAGTCAAACTTTATCAATAGAAAAGATTCAATTAACTCAATTTTATTCAATTTTACTTAGACAACATTCCTTTACCGAAAAGATCGAAATAAAACGATTACATAACTTTGGCTAGTTATTAGATTTAGCCTACTAACATTATACGAAAATAGAAACAGACAAAACAAACATAAATACTTTAGAAATTTTACCCGATTACAACGATTGAATCGTGTCGTATTCTTCCGGATGCTACAACAACTTCAACAACATTGATCTTCTGATAATTTCTCGAGCATTATAACGATACTACTTTATTTATGGCATAAGGCCTATATATATACATACTACTACTACTAAAAAGAGGTGAAGAAAATATATTTGGTACCCCTTTATGTGCTCGCAATCGCCGCTTTCTATTTATAGGCGCTTTTTCCTGCCGGATCGATCCGAGAAAGAGCCGGATCGATCCGGGAATAAAAATATTATCCCAGGATATTCTCTCGCAGGCCACATGCTGGTCTAATCATGATGTTTCCTCGGATCGATCCGAGGTAAATCCGGATCGATCCGGATAGATTTTTTCCAATCTTAATTCGAAACTTGATAAAATCATAACTTGAGCTCTGGATCTCCAAATGACATAATTCAAGATGCGTTGGAAAGCTCTTGAGGAGATCTATAACTTCCATGAAGACTTCTTTTTCAGAAAATGCCTTTTTGCTGGGCCATTTGTTCGTCGAAAATATAACTTGATACTGGCGTCACGAACCATTGATCCACTTAAACTTTAAATCTCGTGGCACTTCCTTTATTCCTTCAAAAGATATGATTTTACTCCACAAAATGTCGTCACTCGGGTCTTGGTTTACCTAAGGTCCAGAAAATACCAAAAATACCCACGTGAATCGACACGACACTCCGGTTATTAACCCGGTACAAAATTTATAACTTTTTATCATTTTTACTACATTTTTATAATATTTAGATTTATTCATAGCTATTAATATTTTATAAGATTATCTCATTATAATTACTTATATTTTATATAAAAATAGTTGATAACGTATATAAAACATCGTAATTTTATCATATAAATGTTATACATCAATTACTCCCCACTTAGCTCTTTTTGATCGTCCCTCGAGCAAAATAAGCGTAATATATAAAAATTACGATAAAAATAATATAAGTGGTAGATAAAATTTTTAAATTAGTAAAATATCATTTCAATATTATAAACATATTAATTATATCTTTCTTAGAAGTTAATAAGATAAAAAGTGTAGATAACTTTGATAAATTATTTATCAACTATTATTCAAATGAAATTTCACAAAATCTACTCAATAAATATAATTAAAATTCTAGAATTATTTTCCTATCTCAACTTATATGAAATATTTGGAATCAAAGACTAAGTCAAGTAATTGACAAGATGGCTAATACTTTTAGGATAGGACATTGGTTAATCGAAAAGATAGAAAAAGAAATCAAAAAGAGAAAGAGGCAAGTCGTACATACTTACACCTTCACGTTTGATCAAAAACAGTTTCGATTAATAATATCTCCTTTTCCAACTATTTTTCAGATTTTCTCTCTTCTTTTTCAATATTAAGAACTAAAAGCGTGAGTGTGTGTAGAAAATCAAATTTACAAGCATTGCTTCATCAAGATTGATCGGAGTAATACTCTTTCGATCTAAAATTACGAGTCCGGTTTCTTTAAACTCGTAATCATTCTTGAGATCTTATGATTCAATTTTTATCGGAGCTTTATACCTCATAGTGATATAGGACGCTTCTAGATAACACCCTACCGCACTCAAATCATTGGAAGCTACTACCGATATCTGTCGATCAAAGATAAGGAAGATACCTGGTATTCGATTAATTCTCTGTAAATATGGTGCTTCGTTCTTATATATATCTTTTTTTTTTTCACCTTGGCATACACCATCCTTAGCTTCTGTGCTATCATCTCCTTTCATAAGTACGTACAAACTCGTGGGATTTTTAGGAAATGTAGACCAAAATAAGCCAAGGGTCGGTTATGATAAAAAATGGCTATTTCGAGTGAGGTCTTGATCACTCTAATCAAGGTTGAGGTAATTTTTGTGGTGTCAAAAATCTCATCATTCCTAATCCGATTCCATATTCATATTTCGTTTTACAAAGAAAATTATTCTAAAATTCATTACAAATATAAGTATATTTGCTAAAATTTCATATGAAACTTACTTGATAATATTTATGTATAGTTACATATACTTAAAATCTTATAAAGATCTAAAATTGACATATATAATATACTTATAATATATCTAATTTACTTTACTTAATTAAAATCTATTCTTACCAATTTATATTGTTTTTATTCATACTAATTATATATTATCTAATTATTTTGTTCCAAGAAAAATTAAACTAAGTATTGAGCAATTAAGTATAAATTTATATAAGAAAATTTTAATTTTTATTTACTAACTTACTTCCACTCCCCACTTACGAAATGACATCGTCCCGATGTTCAAAATGAGTAAATAAAAGTAGTTTGCAAATAAAATTAAAATTTTATTTGATTTTGATTATTATTTATTATTTTTAGCAACCATATATTATTTTGATTAAAGAAAATGACATATATATTAAACACTATTACAAACTATAAATAAAAGTAACAAACAACAAAAACGATTAAACAACTAATTTAAACAACTACCAACTTAACAACATAACTTAACCGATTATCAAACCGTAGATGAACATCCGGGAGTATCCACGAAGTAATCCTAATCGAGAATCACGAGATGGAAAAATCTCGCAAAGAGCAAACTCGCACGTGATTCGGATTGGATACAAAGGTGAGAGATAACCTGGCAAATGGTAGCGGTCTTCCCTATTACGCCTTTCTACTGCAAAATTAATTGCGCCTTAAAAATCAAAACTCCCCAATCAATGTATGCTCCTACGCTTAATGCATACACAACAAGCATCTCATCATCCGTAACCCCATAAAAATCTCTAGTTGGATAGATCCGAGAATTAATGAAGCGTTTCCACGCCCTTAAATGAGGGGGTAAAGCCAGAGTTGAGGAATCATAGTTATGATCAAACAACGGAAATACGAACTGAAAGGCTTCGCAGCATTTATTTACAACATTATACGCATCCCCAAGTTCCCAAAGAAACTCGAAGTGTGGGTTTCGATCAACAAGTACATGGTGGGATTTGATAGATTTGATTTATGATGACTGGTGAAAATGAAATAACGATTCCCTAATCGTAATAAGTTGAGACGAGGCTACTGTCGTTATCTGAGTGAGAGACGCAAAGAAATCTCTAACAATCGAAATGTTTATTCGACCTCCGGGAGTCCTTATCAACTTTTTCCACCCGTAACCTCGGATTAGATTACGTCCCACCGATCAATTTTTTCAAGTGTTTAAGCCTTTCTCCATCGTATCAGGAGAACGGAAGAAATTTAGATGTCTCGGGACATTAGTATGAAAGCAAGAGGCATGCCTTTCGGGAACCACACCATCAGCGATGTGGTTCATAACTATTAACCGAGGAGAGGATCGGTTAAACATTTCGATCTGAGAGACTAAAAATAGAAGGAAGGAAGAATGAGCAAAGTTTATGGTCATTGGCTCTTTCCTTTTATAGAAATATATCTATCAAGCAAAAATAGAAAAGATCTCTTTCTCGCGCGCGTTTACTTGCTTGCGGATCGATCCGAGAAAGGGCCGGATCGATCCGGCCTCTGAACTAGTAATGCTGTCAGGTCGGTATACTCACATCGGATCGATCCGGTGAAAAGCCGGATCGATCCGGAACATTACTGTTCACGGACAGAGTTGATTTTGCTTGAAAAAATGCCTAGTTTTTTCTAGAGGACAAGTTTTCTTCCTATTTTTGGTTCATTTTCATTTTATTATAACGATAAATTTTACTACACGATGCGTAATACCATAACATGCAATGAAAACATGAAAATCGTATTAAAATAAAATCCTTCCAAAATCAAAATAACTTAAAGTAAAATGTTTCAATGTCAAAAATCATAGAATGTTTAAAAATCACTCCTCTTCATCACTCAGCTCGACATGGCTTGAACTTGGCATAGCTTGAGAACGGGCTCGATTCTTGGGATGGATCTTGAAAATAAGTTGACATCCGCACCGAACTATCTAGTCCCATCGAGCTCATCTCTCTCGTGATATCGAAAAGTGCTTCCCCATCCCGTCGTGGTATGGCCAAATGATCCAGATCCACCCATTCGATGTCGCACCGCCGTAGTACCAGTCGAAAAATCCCCTACACCACTAGTTTGAAACCCAAAAGAATGTGGCATTTGTTGGAAATCTGAGGGTGGTGGCATTGGTGGAATGAAATCGGGCAAGGTATAAGGCTGAGTCTGGCAATGCGGAATATCCATCTCGGCATAGGCAGGGTTCTGTAGTATATTCATTTGATATATACCTCGCATGCCTTGACGTAAATCTTCAGACCATAATCTATTCCTTTCCGCAAAAATAGCCATATTGGCATTAGCACGATGAACATCATAGGCCAAGGATTGGAACATATTGTAAGTGATGGTATTTGGAAGATGAGTTTGAGTTTGACTGGATGAAGGAGGGGCAAAGAAGTGGATGGAGTAAGTGAGGTCGTTGACGGTTAGTGGTCCAAAAGTTTATTCTTCCCCGCCGCCTGGCAGTGGTAAACTAGGACCTATAAGTGTGTCATCCACCATCATCAAATTATCACTTGGGAGCTCAGGGACTCCTATCTGACGACACAAGGAAGAAATAAAACACGGAAAAGGCATGTGACTACCTGGTCTAGCAGTCAGAGCAAATTCCTTGGCCCTTCTACACATTACTCGCCACATCCACAGGTATATTATTAACTATAGCCCAAGCAATACACAAATCCTCTTTACCAAAAGATGTAAAATGTCGAGTAGGGTAAAGAGTGTGACTAATAAAACGTTTAATGGCTCTCATATCCCGGATACATTTCCCATAAGAAAACCTGTTTTCATGCCAGACGGCAGTGGGATCTAACTCATTCTGGGCTAGTGAAACAATATAATCAAAGTCTGCTGGTTCATCCAAATTCCATACAGTATAATAATCCTCACTCTCTGTATATCAGAATACCATAAATATCATTTATAATGTGAGGAGTAAACGCATCGCCCTAGTTCTCAGTTCTGACAGAGGTTAACTCACCATCTTCCGTAGCATTGTGAGTTGCTATCAAAGAATAAAATTCAAATTACTAAGGTTGTGTTAATTTCTCCCGACCTTAAACTCAAGCATTCCATCCACTCGTCGCTTTCAAAAATCTCTTTACCTCCCTTCCCAAATCTTTGAAGTCTAAGCCCCTCTCTATTGCAACTAAACACTGCCCAAATTTATTTTTCAATGCTTTCTTAGTCAGCAGACGCGTTCTTTCAAAACTAATCGCCAATTCTTCTTCTCATTAAAGGCCTAGTTTCTATGACTGAATTTGGGTAGGGATATGCGACTACGTTTTTACTAGCTTTTGATGATTCGGCCATTCTACGATAGTGACACAATAACAAAACAACACAAAACAACAGTACAAATGTGAGTGACAAAACAGTTGAAAATAAAAAATTGCATAAAAACGAAATTAACAAAATAAATGACTACAATATTACCTTATAATGCTTAAAAGGTTGAAAAGTCGGCCGGAAAAGATGAAAAGTCGCCGGAATGAAAGTTGAAGCTTTCCCTTGAAAATTACTTCAATAAAATTGAAAATTTGAAGAGAAGAGAGGAAAATGAGAAGAGTGTAAGGATTGGGGTAGTTTAATAGTAATGTTGTGTGATGATTTGAAGAAAAAAATTCGAATTGAGGGGAAAAGGGGAGGGGCGGCTGTTTTTAGAAAAGTGGAAGAAGAAGAAAGAGGGACCCCGTCCCTTTTTTAGGTTTTTTTAGGTACCGGATCGATCCGGGGTTAGGTCGGATCGATCCGACCACTTTTTTTTTTTTTTTTTTTTTTACTTAAAAAAATATTTTTGGTATGATAATCCTCAATTATATCATATAAATCATATATATGATAAAAATAAGTTTTATCATAAAAATTTTTGAAGTCTTAAAATTAAAATAAACATAAACTTAATCTAATTCTACTCCCACCATTCTTAAATCTTCAAGATTTCTATAATAACGGTCCATTAACCTAATTTTAAGAAATGAGGCGTTCGAATTTTCTCTTTGATCTCCATCGGGTTTTTGGATAACCACCTAATCGTTCCTTTCTTAACAACATTCAAACACTCATCCTGTGATTTGGTTGTGCTTTCCTACATTTCCTTCATGCTCACTTTTTTCCACAAATTTCTACACCTTCTTAAAAACTTTTCCTTCTCTTTATCGAACTTCTCGATTTTCCATTACATAGTTCTTTCACCGATCTCTCTCAACAATTGCTTGTTTTTCTCAAAAACTCAAGCTTCTATTTTAAACGCGACATCTTTATCCAAGCCTAATTTCAAAAGCAAATAAAAATTCCTATTCTATCTAAAAGACATCCAGTTCTTTTACGCCTATCCGGTAAAAGACGAAACTACTTTAAACATAAATAAAACACATAAAAGTAGAGTAAAGATAGATAGCACTCGGTATTCGGCCGAGTTTAACTCTCTACTTTTCGCTTTCTTGATTTCTCTCGCTTTTACTTTGTCGGAGGATCGCTTAGTAGCATTATTTCTTCTTTCAAAGGCGGTTCCTTCTCCTTTCACAAATAACTTTACTCTATGGCCATTGGCTATAAAAGTTGTATTTCCATCGCTTAGTTCAATGACTCAGATTTGTAAACTCGTTACTTTAAATGGACTGCCCATCTTGATTTAAGCTTTCCGGAAATAACATTAAACGTGAATTGTACAAGAGCACTCGATCACCTATATGGAACTCACGACTATAGATTCTCTTATCGTGAAAGGATTTCGTATGCCTTTGTAGATTCGAGCGTTTTCATAAGAATCGAGACGGAATTCTTCTAGTTCTCACAATTGAAGCAATCTATGATCACCGATGTACCTTAGGATCGAAATTCAAAATTTAATAGCCCGTAAAGCTCGGTGTTCTAACTCAATCCTGGGAGATGACAAGACTTGCCAAAAACTAACTTATAGGAGAACAACCAATTGGTGTTTTAAAAGTCGTTCTATATGCCCATAATGCATCGCCTTGTTTAATCGCCCGATTTTGTTCGATTTGAATCCACTTGTCTTTTCTACAATTCTTTTGATCTCTATTAGACACCACTACCGACCACCGGGTTTGCGGATGATAGGCGCTCCTAACTTATGCGTTACACCATATTTTCAATTATCTTGGTAAATGGTTTATTACAAAAGTGTGAACCTCTATCACTAATGATAGCCCTCGGAATGCCATAACGTGTAAATATATTCTTTTAAGAAATCGTATGATAACTCGTATCATTAGTGGGAAGAGCTTCAACCTACCCATTTCAAACATAATCTACCATTACTAGAATAAATCTTTTTCCAAAAGATATAGAAATGGTCCCATGAAATCTATACCCCAAACATCAAATAACTCACATTCTAAAATAGGTTGCATAGGCATTTCATGTTTTTTAGATACATTTCCCCATTTTTGACAAGATTCACAAGATTTGACATACTTATAAGCATCTCTATATAGCGTAGGCCAATAAAAACCACATTGTAAAACTTTAAAAGCAGTTTTCCAACCTCCATGATGACCTCCTGCCTCACGATCATGACAAAATGATAAAATACTTAAAATTTCATTATCAGCACACACTTTCTCGATTATCCCATCCGAACATTTACGGAAAAGGTCCGGTTCCTCCCAAGAATAAAATTTTAAGTCATAAAAGAATTTCTTCTTCACGCTAAGTCCAATGAGACGGAATATAATCACAAAGTTAAGTAATTAATGATATCTCCAAACCAGGGTGACATTTCCTTAGAAGAAATTCTATTCTTTAATAACTGCATGGTTGAAGGAGTATCTATTCTAAAAGTTGTTCATCAGAAATGAATCTTTAATTTCTATTCCCTTTTCTTCATCATTTTCCATTCTACTTAGATGATCCACTACTACTACATTCTCACTTCCTTTTTATCTTTAATTTCAATATCAAACTCCTGAAGTAAGAGAATCCATCTAAGAAGACGTGGTTTCAGATCTTTCTTACTCAAGAAAATACTTCAAAGTCGAATGGTCTCAGATAAATTATTACCTTAGAACCAACAATATACGATCTAAACTTATCTAAGGCAAAAATTACACCAACAGCTTCTTTTCTCAGTAGTTGTATAGTTCATTGAGTCGCATTTAACGTATGAGATGCATAGTAAATAGCTTTGAGAATTTTGTTATATCTTTGTCCTAAAATCGCCTCCTACAACTAAATCACTTGCATCACACATAATCTCAAACGGCAAATTCCAATCTGGTGCTATTATCACTGGTGCAGTAGTTAATCTAGCTTTTAAGGTCTGAAAAGCTTCTTTACATTTACTATCGAAGTTAAAAGGTACTTCCTTTTCAAGCAAATGACTTAGAGGCTTTGCTATCTTTGAAAAATCTGCAATAAATCTCCTATAAAATCCTCGCATGTCCAAGAAATCCTCTTAGAGTCCTTAGATTAACTCGGTGGTGGTAATTTTCAATCACTTCCACCTTGGCTTTATCAACTTCAATTCTATTTCGAGATTCTATGGCCTAGGACAATTCCTTCCGATACCATTAAATGACATTTTTCCCGGCTTTAAAATTAAATTGGTATCCTCGCAGCGTTGTAACACTCTTTCTAAGTGCGATAAACATTTACCAAAAGAATCTCCGTAAACACTAAAGTCGCCCATAAAATTTTCAAGAATTTCTCAACCATATCGGAAAATATAGCCATCATGCATCTTTGAAACGTAGTGGAGCATTACATAAACCAAACGGCATTCTTTTATACGCAAAAGTTCCATAAGGACAAGTGAAAGTAGTCTTCTCCCTATCTCCTCGCAAATGAAAATCAGAATAACCCGAATAACCATCTAAGAAACAAGAATATTTATGACCACTTAACCGCTCCAACATTTGAACTATGAATGGAAGTGGATGATGATCTTTCTTAGTATGATCATTTAGTTTCCTAAAATCAATGCACATTCGATAACTCGTAATTTCTCTTGTTGGAATCCATTCATTCCTATCATTTTCTTTCACCGTGAAACCTCCTTTCTTTGGTACCACTTGAGTTGGACTTACCCATTCACTATCTCGATATGAGAAAAATTATTCCCATCTCTAATAGCTTAATGACCTCTTTCTTAACAATTATCTCAGCAAATTTGGGTTGAGGCGGCGCCATGTTGAATACAAGGCTTAGCATCTTCCTTCGTAATTATCTTATGAACGCAAATCTCGTGGCTAATACCTCGAATATCAAGAATCGTCCATCCAAAAGCTTTCTTATGCTTTTTCAACATTCTAAGTAATTGATCTTCTTGTTGCTCGCTTAAAGTTGATGAAATAATAATCGGTAATAGATTATCGCCTTCAAGAAAAGCATATTTCAGATTTAAAGGTAATGGTTTCAATTCCGTGTTCTTTGGCGATCTTCTATTGACGATTTAAGAACCGGTCCTTCTAGTTCTAATTCCAAGTACTTATGCCATGGTGGTTTAAAGGTAAAACTTTCTCAGTATCTAAAGAAAGAATTATCTCTTTCATTTCAATGTCTTCCTCATCTTCTTTATAGATAGACAGAGTTAAGCATTCTTCTAATCATCTTCAAAAGTTGGTAATCGATTATCATAGATGTAATGAATATCTTCTATAAAAGAACATGATTCGATGATGCATGATTCATAGCTTTGAAAATATTGAAAGTAACTTCGCCTTCATTGACTCTTAAGATTAATTCTCCTTTCGAACATCGATTAAAGTTCTTCCTGTAGCTAGAAATGGACGACCTAGAATAAGAGGTGCTTTGAATAACCGCCTTCCATTTCCATAACTACAAAGTCTACTGGAAAATAGAATTTGTCTACTTTAACCAATATGTCCTTTATAATTCATTTAGGGGTACTTAATCGATCTATCCGCCATTTGCAGAGTCGTTTCATTTTAGTAAGCTTTCCTATGCCTAACTTTCTAAATCCTCATAAGACATGAGATTTATACTCGCTCCTAGATCACATAAGACCTTCTTAAACAGTAAATCCTCCAATTTCACACGGAATGGTAAAACTACCAGATCTTTCAGCTTTAGGTGGTAACTTATGCCACAGACTGCATGGAACATTCTTCATTTAGGCATATATTCTCATATTCCTCTAATTTTTCTTGTTTGACAGTATTTTTTCGTAAATTTTCCATAAAGGCGTATATTAATCGAGCTTCGATAATGTGGATATTAACTTGAATATGACGAAAAGTGTCAAGGAAACGAGCATACTTCTTATCGCTTTTGCCTTTTGATTTGATCTTTAGGAGGGTAAGGTAAAGATTCTAGATCTATGACCTTTGGCTCTTTTGTCGCTTTCTTTTTCCTTTTCCTTAAACCTTTGAGTATTACTCACGCCATGTTTCGAGTTCTTGAATTCTTTCTTTTAAATTGTTCCCCGAATCAATCTCTACTTCAGATTCCTTCTTTCTTCCTGCTTTTCATCCTTGTTTTCATTATCTTCCATTCTAATGTGTTCCTTAAATAAAGTCCTTAAATCTTTATCCATGGGATCTTTCTGTAATCCTTGGGATTTTTACCCAATTTTTCCTTTCACTTTCGTGTTCCGAACTTTTATTTCTTTTCAAGAAATTGTCTATAATTTCTTCTTCCTTATCTCAGAATTCAAGTTCATCTTTAGTTTTATCATTCTTACCATCTAAGTCATCTTCTACTTCATTATTCCCAAAGTTTTCAACTCCATTACTTCCACTCGAGCTTCTACTTCTCGTAATTACAACATTTACCTCTCTTGGGTTCCTTTCAAAGTGTTACTTGGTAATCCTCCTGGGGTCTCACTGTTATTACGCTCACCTTCCCTACTCAAATGATCTTCCATATTCCTTAATGAGGCTTCTATCGCTCTCATTCTCGTATCATGTCCACTCATAGATGTTTTCATTGAACTCATATCCTTAGTGATCGTACTAATAGAAGTCACCATCGCTTCTATATTTTTAGCTTGAGTAGATAATACACCCATCATATTTTCCATTAGTTTTTCCCATTTTTCAACTCCTTCTCGCAGTTGAGTTGAACTTTGAGTTACTTGGTATACTTTGAGTGGTATGTTGAGGATAGGATCTAGGTAAATTCTCGATTAGATGTGTTTTCTTGATAAACTTGATTATTATTCAAGTTCCTATATGAAACTGGATATGGCGGTTGTCCTTGCTTGCTAGGGTTTCGAGACCATCGATAAGTAGGGTGATCTCTTCTAATAGCATTGAATGAGTTTGAGTAAGCATTGTTTAAATTTCTATGTCACAAGAAAACCCACCTCCTCTCTTGAGTATCCCGTCGGGTTCTTCAATCCCTAGTGGTATTTTATCCTGATTTGAGTATTCAGCTTGGTGTACTATTTTCCTAACTTTGATTTTTGTTTGATTGTAGGCCATCAAATTTCCTACTTAAATTTTCTAAATGTGCTAGAACTTCGTGATTAGACGACATTCTCTCTGCAAAAGCTACTTTTCCGGTGCTAGAACCGGTTTCCCACATTCTGTTATTTTTGGAAATCTTTTCTATGGCATCGTAAACTAATTGAGCCTCACTCATCATTAAAGAACCACCACATGCATGGTCTACATCAAAGACGTGAATCTTTTCTTAATTTATGACGAAAAAGTTGAATTTGCATGTCTAAGGAATAACCATGGTCGGGACACGCTCTTAACAATTTTTAAATCTTTCCCACGCATTCCCAAGAGTTTCTTCAGATCCTTGTTTAAAGTTAGCAACCTCGACTTTTAATTCCAAATTCCGTCCAGAGTGAAGTATTGTTTCGAAATTCAGCTTGAATCTCCTCCCAACTTGTAAGTGAATGATGTGGAAGAGACATAAACCAATCTCGGCCTCGCCTTTTAGAGAAAAAGGAAACATAGTCATCCTTGTTAATTCCTTGTGAGCACCTTGACTTTTGGTCAGATTGCATAGTTCTTAAAAAGATAGAGATGATGATGCGGATCTTCATCATCTTCTCCTAGAATTGGGCTCTTGCGCCAATTAAACCAAAAGATGAGATTTAATCTCAAAATTATTCGCTCCTTCATTAGGTAAAAGTATGGGATTATTAGTCCGATTTCTTCTTATGGTTTGGTCACGAGATAGGCCTTGGGTTTACTGAGTTGTTACGATTATTCTCGTTCGATTCGATTATTTCTATTATTATTATTATTTTGATTATTAAGGTTAACAGGTTTTGTCCATGCCCTGAGCATGTTCCACCTTTGTTCAGTGTTTCATCACCGATTTCAACCATTCTCGTATTTACTTGAAGATGATTCGTCAGATTTCCGACTAGTATGACCACGGTTTCTCTCTACTTTAACCGCCTTTCGTAGTGTTTATGTCAGCTTATAAGGAGTGAGTGGGGCCTTACTACTTCGGTCATCAACTAACTAAAATAGAAAATAACACGAAATTGATAGTAGTAAAAAATGGTAACTTACCTATAAGGTAAGTACCGACTTTAAAATAAAAATAGAAATGAGATAAGAAAAGTGTTGACTTATTCTCGAGAATTTTAAGCTAATATAAGTAGTAACCATAGACACAAAAAGAAATTAGCGTGCTCCCTCGCAACGGCGCCAGAAAGTCGACGTGGCCTTTTCTAGTGCTAATACTACCCTTAACCGACAGTTGTATCGGGTCAAATCAGTAGTGCTAGTATGGTGAGTCGAGTATCGTATCCTCGTGGAACTTTGTAATTCTTCTAAGTGTGTTAAACACCAAAAGTCATATTAACTCAATCTAAATCTCGCTTTTATAGCATGAGATAACTACTATTTTACTTAACATAAAATAAATGCGTAATTTAAAATTTATTCTAATATAATATATATAGATATATAAATATATATAGATATGCATAAGTTGCAAAATATATATATAGATATAAATATACAGATACTAGATATATAATTAAAGAACTAGCCAAAGTTTATATAATTGATTTATACGATCTTTTCAGTGAATGGAATGTGCTCGATCTTTAGGTTCAATTGAGTAAATGAAACGGTGCACTCCTAAGGTTAACAATTCCTCCTCACATTAGCGTGTGAAATTGTCATATGTCCATTGTCATCACCCAAAGTCCACAATCATTACGGTTTTTCCGAACAGTCCCGAGTACGATTCTACCTTTGAATAAAAGGAGTCATTCCGTTCACAAACGGGTCAATTTTATTTAAAGGCTCCGTTGTCAAGGCCGGGCGATTCAACTTTCCGGTTTAAGTTTCAATTAAACTGATGAATTTAACATTATTACGATCTTGAGTACAAATTTTAATAAGATTCATCTTTTAGAACAAATCGCCCCGGTAGAAAATCGGGTTCCGTTGTCACGCTTTCACTCGCCAATTTTACCTCCGGTTTTTCTATTAACGAGTTCATAACTTAATTACGAGGTGTCAATTCATAATTAGATTATGAATTCTTTCAAGTCAAACTTTATCAATAGAAAAAGATTCAATTAACTCAATTTTATTCAATTTTACTTAGACAACATTCCTTTACCGAAAAGATCGAAATAAAACGATTACATAACTTTGGCTAGTTATTAGATTTAGCCTACTAACATTATACTAAAATAGAAACAGACAAAACAAACATAAATACTTTAGAAATTTTACCCGATTACAACGATTGAATCGTGTCGTATTCTTCCGGATGCTACAACAACTTCAACAACATTGATCTTCTGATAATTTCTCGAGCATTATAACGATACTACTTTATTTATGGCATAAGGCCTATATATATACATACTACTACTACTAAAAAGAGGTGAAGAAAATATATTTGGTACCCCTTTATGTGCCTGCAATGTCGCTTCTATTTATAGGCGCTTTTTCCAAGCCGGATCGATCCGAGAAAGGGCGGATCGATCCGGGAATAAAAATATTATCCCGGATATTCTCTCGCAGGCCACATGCTGGTCTAATCATGATGTTTCCTCGGATCGATCCGAGGTAAATCCGGATCGATCCGGATAGATTTTTTCCAATCTTAATCCGAAACTTGATAAAATCATAACTTGAGCTCTGGATCTCCAAATGACATAATTCAAGATGCGTTGGAAAGCTCTTGAGGAGATCTATAACTTCCATGAAGACTTCTTTTTCAGAAAATGCCTTTTTGCTGGGCCATTTGTTCGTCGAAAATATAACTTGATACGGCGTCACGAACCATTGATCCACTTGAACTTTAAATCTCGTGGCACTTCCTTTATTCCTTCAAAAGATATGATTTTACTCCACAAAATGTCGTCACTCGGGGTCTTGGTTTACCTAAGGTCTGTAAAATACTAAAAATACCCACGTGAATCTGACACGACACTCCGGTTATTAACCCGGTACAAAATTTATAACTTTTTATCATTTTTACTAGATTTTTATAATATTTAGATTTATTCATAGCTATTAATATTTTATAAGATTATCTGTTATAATTACTTATATTTTATATAAAAATAGTTGATAACGTATATAAAACATCGTAATTTTTATCATATAAATGTTATACATCAATGTTTCAAAGAAAAGATCGTATGATAATGAAACATGGCGACCAGTTGATTCTCAAAGATTTAAGGAAAAAGGAAAAGAGAAAATAACTTCAGAACCAAAGGTTATAGATTTGGAATCTTTACCTTACTCACCTAAAGATCAAATTAAAAAGATAAAAACTGATAAGAAGTATGCTCGTTTCCTTGACACTTTTCTTCATCTTCATGTTAATATCCCTGTTATCGAAGCTCTAGTTAACATGCCTACCTATGGAAAGTTTCTTAAAGATATTCTATCGAACAAGAAAAAGTTAGAAGAATATGAGAATATTTGCCTTAATGAAGAATGTTCTGCAATATTACAACATAAGTTACCTCCTAAACTTAAAGATCATGGTAGTTTTACCATTCCATGTGAGATTGGAGGATTTTTGTTTAAAAGAGTGCTATGTGATCTTGGAGCAAGTATTAATCTCATGTCTTATGAGGATTATAAGAAACTGGGTATAGGAGAGCTTACAAATACTGAAATGACCCTTCAGATGGCAGATAGATCGATTAAACATCCTAAAGGAGTCATCGAGGACGTATTGGTTAAGATTGACAAATTTTACTTTCTAGTGGATTTTGTAATAATGGAAATGGAAGAAGGATATTCAGCGCCAATTATTCTAGGTCGTCCATTTCTAGCTACAAGAAGAACATTAATCGATGTTCAAAAAGGAGAACTAATACTAAGAGTTAATGAAGACGAAGTTGCTTTCAATATCTTTAAGGCTATGAATCATCCATACAAATCACCAGAATCATGTTCTTTTATAGATGAGATATCTACATTCTGTGATGACCAATTGCTAGATTATGAAGATAGATTAGAAGAATGTTTGGCATTATGTATCTATAAAGAAGATGAAAATGATAATTGAAATGAGAGAAGTAATCCTTTATCTTAATAAAGGATCAAGTTCTAAGCACCCATGGCATCAATATTTGAAATTAGAACTAGAAGGACCAGTTTTAAAATTTCAGTAGAAGATCCACCAAGGAATCTGGAGTTGAAACCACTTCCTTCAAATCTGAAATATGCTTTTCTTGAAACGGATAATCTACTGCCGATTATTATTTCATCAACCTTAACTAATGAACAGGAAAGTCAATTACTAAGAATGTTAAGAAATCATAAGAAAGCATTTGGATGGATAGTGGCAGATATTCAAGGAATTAGCCCTGAGATATGCGTTCATAAAATTATTCTAAATGAGGGAGCTAAACCTTGTATTCAGCCACAACGCCGCCTCAACCCAAATTTGCAAACTATTGTTAAGAAAGAGGTTATTAAACTAATAGAAATGGGGATAATCTTTCCTATATCTGATAGTGAATGGGTAAGTCCAACTCAAGTGGTACCAAAGAAAGGAGGTTTCACAGTAAAGTAAAATGATAAAAATGAATGGATTCCGACAAGGGAAATTACAGGATATCGAATGTGTATTGATTTTAGAAAACTGAATGATCATACTAAGAAAGATCATCATCCACTTCCATTCATCGTACAGATGTTGGAACGATTAAGTGGACATAAGTATTACTATTTCTTAGATGGTTATTCAGGATATTTACAAATATTCATTGCAGCAGGAGATAGAGAAAAAACTACTTTCACTTGTCCCTATGGAACTTTTGCTTATAAACGAATGCCCTTTGGCTTATGTAATGCACCAGCTACATTTCAGAGATGTATGATGGCAATATTTTCTGACATGGTCGAGAAATTCTTAGAAATCTTTATGGATGACTTTAGTGTTTATGGAAATTCTTTCGATGAATGCTTATCGCATTTAGAACGAGTATTGCAACGCTGTGAAGATACCAACTTAGTGCTAAACTGGGAAAAATGTCACTTAATGGTATCAGAAGAAATTGTTCTAAGTCATAGAATCTCTGAAGTAGGTATCGAAGTGGACAAAGCTAAAGTCGAAGTAATTGAAAAATTACCTCCACCAATTAATCTAAGAACTTTGAGAGGATTTCTTGGACATGCAGGTTTTTATAGGAGATTTATTGCAGATTTCTCGAAAATAGCAAAGCCTCTAAGCCATTTGCTTGAAAAGGAAGTACCATTTAACTTCGAAGATAAATGTATGGAAGCATTTCAGACCCTAAAAGCAAGGTTAACTACAGCACCAGTGCTAGTAGCACCAGATTGGAGTTTGCCATTTGAAATTATGTGTGATGCGAGTGATTTAGCTGTAGGAGCTGTTTTAGGTCAAAGATATAACAAAGTACTCAAAGCAATTTACTATGCGTCTCACACTCTAAATGCAGCTCAACTCAATTACGCAACTACGAAAAAATAATCATATCGTAATTTTGCCTTAGATAAGTTTAGATCGTATATCGTTGGATCTAAGGTTATTATCTATACAGACCATTCAGCTTTGAAGTATCTGTTAAGTAAGAAAGATGCTAAACCTCGTCTTCTTAGGTGGATTCTGTTGCTTCAAGAATTTGATATTGAAATTAAGGATAACAAAGGAAGTGAAAATGTAGTGACAGATCATCTAAGTAGAATGGAGAAAGATAAGGGAATAAGAAATGAAATACGAGATTCCTTTCCGGATGAACAACTTTTTAGGATCGATACTCCCTCAACCATGCAATTATTAAAAAATAGAAAACCATCAAAGGAAAATTCACCATGGTTTGGGAATATTGTGAATTACCTTACCTGTAATTACATTCCGTCTCACTTTGGACTTGGCAAAGTGAAAAGAAGTTCTTTTATGACTTAAAATTTTATTATCGGGAAGAACCGGACCTTTTCCGTAAATGTTCGGATGGGATAATCGTAAAATGTGTGCCTGATAATGAGATTTTAAGTATTTTATCGTTTTGCCATGATCGTGAGGCAGGAGGTCACCATGGAGGATGAAAAACTGCTTTCAAAGTTTTACAATGTGGTTTTTATTGGCCTACACTATATAAAGATGCATACAAATATGCAAAATCTTGTGAATCATGCCAAAAATGGGGAAACATATCTAAAAAACATGAAATGCCTATGCAACCGATTTTAGAATGTGAATTATTTGATGTATGGGGCATAGATTTCATGGGACCTTTCCCTATATCTTTTGGAAAAAAGATTTATTTTAGTAATGATTGATTATGTTTCGAAATGGGTAGAAGCTGAAGCTCTTCCCACTAATGATACCAAGGTTGTGCTAAGGTTCCTTAAAAATAATATATTTACAAGATATGGCATTCCAAGGGCTATCATTAGTGATAGAGGATCACACTTTTGTAACCGACCATTTACTAAAATAATTGAGAAGTATGGTGTAACTCATAAACTAGGAACACCCTATCATCCGCAAACTAGTGGACGGGTAGAGGTGTCAAATAGAGAAATCAAAAGGATCGTGGAGAAAACAGTGGACTCAAATCGTAAAAACTGGGCAGAAAGACTAGATGATGCATTATGGGCATACAGAACAGCCTTTAAAACACCAATTGGTTGTTCTCCTTATAAATTAGTTTTTGTAAATCTTGTCATCTCCTCGTTGAATTAGAACACCGAGCTTTATGGGCTATTAAATTCCTAAATTTTGATCCTAAAGTCATTGGTGATCATAGGTTACTTCGCTAATGTAATCGGAAGAATTTCGACTCGATTCTTATGAAAATGCTCGAATCTACAAGAACGTCAAAGCTTTCCATGACAAGAAAATCTATAGTCGTGAGTTCCATGTAGTTGATCGAGTACTCTTATACAATTCACGTTTAAAGTTATTTCCGAGTAAACTTAAATCAAGATGGATGAGTCCATATGACATAACTAAAGTCTATAAGTCCGAGTCGTAGAACTAATCGATGGAAAAACAACTTTCATAGCCAATGGTCACAGGGTAAAGCTTTTGTGTGGAAACGAAGGGTACCAAAATGTAAGAAATATTATTGCTTAACGACCCTCTCCAACATTAAGGAAGCGGTGAATTCTAAACAAATGATTACGGGTACTATCTTTTTTAATTCATCTTTTAATATGCAATTTAATTAGTTTCGCTTTTACCGGATAGACGCGTTAAGAACTGGAATGCCTTTTATAGATAGAATAGAAGTTTTTATTTTACTTTTAAAATTAGGTTTAGATAAAGATGTTGCCTTTAGAATAGAAACCTCAGTTTTTAATTTAAACAAGGAGCTGATAAGCGAAATCAGAGAAAGAGATCTTTGTAATGGAAAATCGAGAAGTGCTATAAAGAGAAGGGCAAGATTTCTAATGAGATGTAGAATCTGTGGAAAAAGTGAACATAATGGAAAATGTGGAGACAGCACAACCAAATCCCAGGAAGAATGTTTGAATGTAATTAAGATGGGAACGACTAGGTGGTTATCCGAAAATCCCGATGGACAACAAAGAGAGAATTCAAACGCATCATTTCTAGGAATTAGGTTGATGGACCGTTATTATAAAAATCTTGAAGATTTAAGAATGATAGGAGTAGAATTAGATTAAGTTTTATAACGAAGAAGTAGTTAAGTAAAAGTAAGTTAGTTAAGAAAGAATAAATTAACTTAGTTTCAGTTTTTCTAGTTTAAAGTAGTATTTAACTTTTACTTTCTTTTAATTTTGTAATATATTTGTGTGTTGTTTTACTATGTTTTGCCTTTAAACTATATATAAACGCTCGTCTGTATGATACGTAAAATATTTAACCATTATAAAATTCATTTTATTTTCTAAACCAAATGTTTACTACTCATTACACATCGGGACGATGCTAATTCGTAAGTGGGGAGTAGAGATTGGTCAGTAAATAAATTGAATTTAACATATCAAATGCTTAAACACTTAGTTTAATTATTCTTAAGGAAAAAAACGAAATAATATATAATTATTATAATATGGATAGTATATTTGGATAGAATAAATTTTTTACTAAGTAAAGTAATCTCGATATATTATTTCTATATTATTTATATCTATTTTAGATTTTTATCAAGATTTAAAGTATGTATACCTAGATAAATAGTATGAAATATTATTTTTTTTGAAATTAGACAAAAGTTACTTATAATTATATAAAATTTTAGAATGATTTTCTTTTCAAGACAAATATGAATTTGGAATCGGATTAGGAATGATGAGATTTTTGGCATTACTTTGACTAACTATGGCCAAATAAGCCTACCCGAACGTAATTTCCAATTTTCATCCCCACTTCAGCCTTGTAGAGTGATCAAGACCTCACTCGAAATTAGCCATTATGATTAACTAGATATAACCGACCTTTAACTTAAAATGGTCTACATTTCCTTGAAATCCCGCAAGTTTAGTATGTACTTATGGATAGCGGTGACGACATCGAAATTCAATAATGGTATATGCTGAGATTGGAATAAATATTATTCGGAAGGCAATCTTTTATCAAATATTGTTATTCTCTAGAAAAAGAAAAAATTGGAATAGTTAGGTGCTGATGTATTCGTTCTCACCTCATGACGCTTGAAAGATAGTCGATTCTGGCAATAAGTTCGGATATGTTAGTATTCTAAAAAAAAAAAACAAATATGGTTATTAGAATTAAATTTTGAAAACAGTATCAGGATGTTACTGATCAAGATATTTTTGATCAAAAGTTGAAGGAGTAAGTACGTACGGCTTGCTTCTATTTCTTTTGATTTTTCTTTGTTATTTCGATTAGCCAAACACCATGAGCCTGAACGTTATAAGCCATTTTACCAACTACTTGACTTAGTCCTTGATTCCGAAATTTCATATAGTGGCGATTACAAAGTTATTCTAAGTATTTTATTTTATATTTATTAAGTAATTCATGTAGAATTTCATTTAGATAATATTTTATAACTAATTTATTAAGTTATACACACTTTTTTATTTTTTTAATAATCTTAGATAGATAAAATTAATATAATTATAATATTGACAGCATACGTTACTAAGTTAGAAATTTAGTCTAGAAGAACTATATTATTTGCATTATAATATTTTATATATTATCGCTTATTTTGCTCGAGGACGATCAAAAGCTAAGTGAGGAGTAGTTGATGTATGATAAAAATATAACTATATTATATGACTTTTTATATCGTATTTACGATAATATCATATAAATTCTATAAAAATATATCTAAAACTCATAAAAATCTAAATCGTTATAAATAGATATTATCGTTATAATTTTAGTAAAACTTATAGTTTTGTGGTCGAGAATTACGTGTGTCTCGTGTTTTTGACTGCTTTGAGTCGTGTGATGAAAAATGAATAATTAATATCAAAACAGAGAAAACCAAGAAAGATATTTTTCAAAGTCCGCCCGAACAAGTAAACCGGCCCGAGCCGAATCTCTCGCCATCGAAGACATGGGGCTGACACAAGAGAATATCCATCAGTAGCACCGCCCGCCCGAGCGATCTTGACCCGGCCGAGAGCCGACCTATTGCCTCGACTTTAATAAATACAAATTCATTTGCAGTTTGTGGGAAGTGTACCAATATATATATATATATATATATATATATATATATATATATATATATATATATATATATATATATATATATATATATATATATATATTATCTTAATCTAGTTTCTAGTTATGTAAATACCGTAAAAGCATTACTTTAAATAATAATGTAGTATAAGTATCGTTGTAATACTTAGAAGGATTATCAAGGCTCGTTGTTGTTAAAGGAGTTGTTATTTACGGAGAATACGGCTCTGACGCTACAATTGTAATCTGGTAACTTTTTAATGTATGTATGTTTGTTTATTTATATTAGTATCTATATATTAGTTATAATGATATTAGGCTAACTCTATATCTAGCCAATATATGAAATTGAATTAGTTTTATCTTTTTAGGGAAATAGATGATGACTATGTTAAAATTGAATTAAAATTGATTATAATGAATCTCTTTCTATTTGCGCTTAAAGAAAAGTTAAAATTGAATTAGCTACTCGATTTAACAAGAATCGTAACCTAATGATGAACTGACCAGAGAAGTTAGGATACGCGATCATGAATAGAAAGACCGGAGGGTAAATATGGACGCCTGACAAACGGAATCATATTTCCTACCCGGGGGCAGATTTGTCCTAGAAAAACAAATCTTATTGAAAATTGGACTCAAGATATTATCACGTTAAAATCACCTGTTTAATTGAGCAATACTCAAAATACCGGCCGTATGACAAAACGGAGTTCCCGAGCTTGAGGATGACATTGAACAGAGGATTTTTACGTATGACAATTTCATACGCTTTCGTGTGAGTATATATATATATATATATATATATATATATATATATATATATATATATATATATATATATATATTTTTTTAGTTTTACGCATTTATTTACTGTTTTAATTTTATTTACTGTTTTACGATTACTAAAAAGGAAAAGGAAAACTGCGACTTAGATTGAGTTAATAACAGCTTCTTGGTGTTTAACCACACTCTGAATTACCACACGTTTCCCTGAGGATTCGACACCTGACTCACCATATTACGCTACAATTTGACCCGGTACACTGCCAGTTAAGGATTGTAATAGTACTAGTAAAGGTCCCGTCACTACCTTCGTTCCAAAACATAAATCCGTTTTCACACGGATTAAGAGAGTGATTAAGTGTTATTTATTTAAATGGTAAAAGTCTAGAATACCATTTGACTCTCATTAATGTAATAGTTGTAAAGTGGTGAATGTATAATAAATAAAGGGTACAAGTAGAAAATTGTAATAAATGTTCTATTGGTATTCTAAATGGATATATATTATTAGAAAAATTCAAAAAATTAAATGGACTTACAAGACGGAGGTGGTACAATTTAGAGTGAATAACATGATTGAAATTAGTATAATCTAACCAATTTCAATCATTACATAAATAGTGTGAGATTTTTCTAATAATGATATTTGGAATGAATGTGTTATTTTATTGATTCAGAGTTTGCCATAAGCAATATACATAGGTATACGTTTCATTTAACTAAAAAATATATAAAAGTATTGTAATTGATAACCGTGTTTTTATTATTATGAAGAATTCATTAAACTTTCATATGTAAAAGTATATATGGCAAGATCATTATGAAAATTCTTTTGCTCGGTATCATTGATGTAATTGGGACAATATTAACAAAACTTTATACTTGACATGTATCTTAGATTTTTGATGGACTAGTAGATGGTGGTTCACTATGTTATACTTGGCATGTATCATCCCTACACAAAAGATATTAGGAATTGCTCAAAAAGAAAAAAGATGATAGGAAAATAGTTAAATTCTATGTAAAAACTTGAATACTACTGGTAATTAATTATTAATAGATGAGTAATGACACACCTCGGCCCTAATTAAGAGAAAATTGTATTAATTATTGTTGAAAATGAAATGGAAGGGTCAACGGTTTGTAAAGAAGGAGGAGAAAGGGGGTCGGTTTCTAGAATCGAGGAAAACGGGGTTTGCCAACTTATGGAATCGGTTATACTTGTGTTGTATGATCGTTTTCTCAGTGTAAGAGACGCCGCAAGAATGTCCGTACTTAACAAGAGTTGGTATAACGCATACCTTAAATCCAAGTTTAAGGTATTTAATTTCAGCAACCAGTCGCGAGCTTTCGTGATGAGCTGCGTGAATAAGGGGTTGGCGGAGCCGGTGACTTGATGGGGTTCCATATTTACTGCAAAGTTGATTACAATGTTGATTTGCTATAGACACTAGATGATTGGGTCCGACATGCTGTTGTTGATAGGAATGCAACACAACTATTCATCTACCCTGCATCAACAAGTTACCACAACATTCCTTTTACACCTTTACAAGGAAAAAACCTTGTTACAATGTGGCTGGGTAGATGTAGGGTTCAAGAGATTTACGTTATTCCTCGATTGACGAAGCTCTTCTTAGTTGATTGCTCGACGACGAACATAATATCCGTACAAAGCTTTTTGTTACGCTGTTGTACGGTCAAACACGTCGAGTTGATTAGATGTGCATCGTCAGGGGAAATCTCTCACGCAACAATTTCTTAGAGCTAACCTATTCATCTCAAGAGAGGAGCACAATCTTGTGTCGATTCATATCGAAGCCCCAAGCCTTCGCGTGTTATGGCTGAAGTGTGAGAGGATTGTAATCGAGGAAAATGGGGAGCAAGAAATCGTTTGCCCAATCTTTGACCTAAGTTCAAAGCACGCCGTTGTGTGTTCACGACAAGTCTCATTTACATACTCTCTTGGATCTAGAATTAGAAAATTGGAGAAGCGAGATAGAATTCTTGACATTTCCAAAAATCTCTTTAGAATTTGGTATTCAAGAACTGTCCTAAACAACCATACTTGATCGCTACCCCGAATCTTAAAAGGTGGGAGTATTCCGGTCATTCCGACGCTTTTCCAGCAGCACCACTTATATTACCACCATTACTTGAAAGTCCTCAACCCGAAGTTGAAGTCCGTGTACGTGCTAGGCTTGCCTTAAGTGATCAAGATCAAGAGCGCCACGACAAATGGATTCATATGATGAAGAATTGTTTGGGGTCTCATAGTAACTATCACAATATCAAACTGGCCATATGTTTTTTTGTCCTCTTCCTAGGTCTTTGACATGAGCGTGATTGACATGAGCGTTTTACTTATTCCTAAAACGCACCTCCAATTTTCTAATTCTAGCTCCAATAGATTATGTAAATGATTCACGACAAGAGCTATCGAGAACACATCGGCATGCTTTGAACTTGGTTAGCGCTGGGCAAACGATTGCCGGATCCCCATTTCCCCCGTTTACAATCCTCCACCCTCCAACTATAATAAGCGAAGGCTTGGGCTTCGATATGAAATGACATAAGATAGTGCTCCTTACTTGAGATTAATTTTAAATACGTTAGCTCTAAGCAATTGTTGAGTGAGAGATTTGCCTCTAGTGATGCACATTTAATCGGCTCGGTGTGTTTGGCCGTACCACATCGTAATAAAAAACTTTCCATAGATATTTCGTTTGTAATCGAGAAATCAACTAAGAATAGCTTCTCTAAATGAGGAAGATCGTACCTCTTGAATCCTACGCCTACCCAGCCACATTGTAACAAAGTTTCTTCCTTGTAAAGGTGTAAAAGGAATGTTGTGGTAACTTGTTAATACAAGGTGGAAAACTAGTTGTGTTGCATTCCTATCAACAACAGCATGCCGGACCCAATCATCTAGTGTCTCCAGGAAAACGGTATTGTAATCGACTCTGCAGTAGATATGGAACCCCATCAAGGCACCGGGCTCCGCCAACCACTTATTCACGCAGCTCATCACGAAAGCTTGCGGGTGGTTGATGAAATTAAATACCTTAAACTTGGATTTAAGGTATGCGTTATACTAACTCTTATGACGTATGGACATTCTTGCGGCGTCTCTTACACTGAGAAAACGATCATACAACTTGAGTATAACCGCTTCCGTAAGTTGGCGAACCCCGTTTTCCTAGATTCTATAAACCGACCCTCGTTCTCCTCCTTTACAAACCGACTACCATTCCATTTCATGTTCAACGATAATTAATACAATTTTCTCTTAATTAGGGCCATGTTGTCATTTCTCATCTATTAATAATTAATCACTAGTAGTATTTAAGTATTTTACATAGAAATTAACAATTTTCCTAACATTGATCTTTTTTTATAGCAATTCCTAATATCTTTTGTGTATGGAAGATGTAGGCCAAGTATAACATACTGAACCATACCACCTACAAGTCCATCAAGAATCTAAGATACATGCAGTTTTGTCAATATTGTCCCAATTACATCAATGATGCAGAACAATATAAAAATTTAATGTCAAACAGTAAGACTCAATTAAACTGAACAAAAGAATTTCATAATGATCTTGCCATGGATACTTTTATATATGAAAGTTTACTGAGTTCATAATAAAAAAAGAAGCGCATGGTTATCAAACACAATATATATATATATATATATATATATATATATATATATATATACACTAGTAAATGACACTTGCGTTGCACGTGACATGTCTTTAGTGTGTTTATTATTGTTGTATTGATTGTTAATTGTTATATATTGTCGGGGTTAATTTGTAAATTCTGCTATTTTTTTTTTTTTTTGAGATGAAGAATTCATTTAACTTTCATATATAAAAGTATATATGGCAAGATCATTATGAAATTCTTTTGCTTGGTTTGACATGTATCTTCGATTCTTGATGGACTAGTAGGTGGTGGTTCAGTATGTTATATTTGTATCTTCCCTGCACAAAAGATGTTAGGAATTGCTCAAAAGAAAAAAAAAAGATGTTAGGAAAATTGTTAAATTCTATGTAAAATACTTGAATACTACTGATGATTAATTATTAATAGATGAGTAATGACGCAACCCGACCCTATCTAAGAGAAAATTGTATTAATTATTGTTGAAATGAAATAGAAGGGTCGACAGTTTATAAAGAAGGAGGATAACGGGGGCCGGTTTCTAGAATCGAGGAAAACGGGGTTTGCCAACTAATGGAAGCAGTTATACTTGAGTTGTATGATCGTTTTCTCGATTGTAAGAGACGCAAAGAATGTCTGTAGATTAACAAGAGTTGGTATAACGCATAACCTTAAATCCAAGTTTAAGGTATTTAATTTCAGCAACCACCCACGAGCTTTCGTGATGAGCTGCGTGAATAAGGGGTTGGCAGAGCCCGGTGGCTTGATGGGGTTCCATATCTACTGCAGAGTTGATTACAATGTTGATTTGCTACAGACACTAGATGATTGGGTCCGGCATGTTGTTGTTGATAGGAATGCAATACAACTAGTCCTCTACCCTGCATCAACAAGTTACCACAACATTCCTTTTACACCTTTACAAGGAAAAAACCCTGTTATAATGTGGCTGGGTAGATGTAGGATTCAAGAGGCTTACGACCTCGTTTGGAGATGCTCTGCTTAATCGATTGCTCGATGACGAACATAATATCCATCCAAAGCCTTTTGTAACGTTGTTGTATGGTCAAACACGTCGAGCTGATTAGATGTGCATCGTCAGGGGAAAATCTGTCACTCAACAATTGCTTAGAGCTAACCTACTTAAAATTCATCTCAAGTGAGGAGCACAATCTTGTGTCGATCCATATCAAAGCCCCAAGCCTTCGCGTGTTATGGCTGAAGGGTGGGAGGATTGTAAACGAAGAAAATAGGGAGCAGGAAATCGTTTGCCCAGTGCTAACCAAGTTCAAAGCACGCCGTTGTGTGTTCAAGACAGGTCTCATTTACATAATCTCTTGGAGCTAGAATTAGAAAATTGGAGAAGCGGTATAGGAATTACTGACATTTCCAAAAAATCTCTTGAGAATTTGGTATTCAAGAACTGTCTTGAACAACCATACTTGATCGCTACCCCGAATCTTAAAAGGTGGGAGTATTCCGGTCATTCCGACGCTTTTCCAGCAGCACCATTTATATTACCACCATTACTTGAAAGTCCTCAACCCGTAGTTGAAGTTCGTGTACGTGCTAGGCTTGCCATAGGTGATCAAGATCAAGAGCACCACGACAAATGGATTCATATGATGAAGAATTGTTTGGGTCTCTTGGTAACTATCACAATATCAAACTGGCCAAATGTTTTTTGTCCTCTTCCCAGGTCATTGACATGAGCGTGATTGACATGAGAGTTTTACTTATTCCTAAACCGCACCTCCAATTTTCTAATTCTAGCTCCAATAGATTATGTAAATGATTCACGACAAGTGCAGTCGGGAACACATCGGCATGCTTTGAACTTGGTTAGCGCTGGGAAAACGATTGCCGGATCCCCATTTACCCCGTTTACAATCCTCCCACCCTTCAACTATATCATCCGAAGGCTTGGGGCTTCGATATGAAATGACACAAGATAGTGCTCCTCACTTGAGATGGATTTTAAATAGGTTAGCTCTAAGCAATTGTTGAGTGAGAGAATTGCCCCTAGTGATACACATCTAATCAGCTCGGCGTGTTTGACCTTACCACAACGTAATAAAAAACTTTCCACAGATATATTGCATTCGTCATCGAGCAATCAACTAAGTAGAGCTTCTCCAAACGAGGAATATATCCTGAATCCTACACCTACCCAGCCACATTGTAACAAGGTTTTTTCTTTGTAAAGGTGTAAAAGGAATGTTGTGGCAACTTGTTAATACAGGGTGGAAGACTAGTTGTGTTGCATTCCTATCAACAACAACATGCCGGACTCAATCATCTAGTGTCTCCAGGAAATCGGCATTGTAATTGACTCTGCAGTAGATATGGAACCCCATCAAGTCACCGGGCTCTGCCAACCCCTTAATCACGCAGCTCATCACGAAAGCTCGCGGATGGTTGCTAAAAATAAATACCTTAAACTTGGATTTAAGTTATGCGTTATACCAACTCTTGTGAAATACAGACATTCTTGCGGCGTCTCTTACACCGAGAAAACGATCATACAACTCGAGTATAACCGCTTCCGTAAGTTGGCAAACCCCGTTTTCCTCGATTCGATAAACCGACCCCTGTTCTCCTCTTTCTTTACAAACCGACGACCCTTCCATATCATGTTCAACAATAATTAATTCAATTTTCTCTTAATTAGGGCTAGGTTGTCATTACTCATCTATTAATAATTAATCACTGGGAGTATTCAAGTATTTTACATAGAAATTAACAATTTTCCTAATCTTTTTTTTGAGCAATTCCTAACATCTTTTACGTAGGGAAGATGTAGGCCAAGTATAACATACTAAACCACACCACTAAGACACATGCAGTTTTGTCAATATTGTCCCAATTACATCAATGATGCAGAACAATACAGAAAATTAATGTCAAACTGTAACATTCCAATCGAGCAAAAGAATTTCATAATGGTCTTGCCATATATACTTTTATATATGAAAGTTTAATGAGTTCATAATAAAAAACAGTGTTCTAAAAAATGCAAAAATCGGTCGCCTAGGCGCCACCTAGGCCCTAGGCGACTCTCGGGCGTCTCGACTTGGCTCTAAGCGATCTCATCTGGGCGACAGGGGTGCTGGGCAATTTTCTGAGCGTTCTTGGGCGCTCCTAGGCTCTTCTAGGCGCTCCTAGGCCCTTCCGTCTGGGCGAACATCCAAGTTTTCCCAAGTAATCCCTTAAAATCCCATAAAATCCCTTAAAACCCTAAAACCCTAAAACTTTAGAACCCTTAAAACCCTTAAAACCCCTTAAAACCCATTAAAACCCCTTAAAATCCCTTAAAACCCTAAAACCGCCTTGGCGCCGCTGGCACTTAGGCCCTAGGCGCCCCAAGAAGCGTCTTGACTTCGCTTAGCGATTTTTAGAACATTGATAAAAAAAAAAAAAAAAGCGCATGGTTATCAATCACAATATATATATATATATATATATATATATATATATATATATATATATATATATATATATATATATATATATATATATATATTACACACACTAGTAAAAAAGACACTTGTGCGTGGCGTGTCTTTAATGTGTTTATTATTGTTGTATTGATTGTTAATTGTTATATATTGCAGGGGTTAATTTGTAAATTTGTAATACAGGTCTTGATGTTGATTTAATTGCACTTGATAAGCCAACAAAATTGGTTCGGTGGTAATTACTGTGGCCCTTAATCCGGATGTTTCGAGTTCGAGTCCTAATGAGGATAAAAAATGTATGCGTATCCGTAAAAAGAAAACTTGGTCTTGATAACGTATTTTTAATGCGGACTTCGGTTTATGATGTAGATGCACTATACTTGAATATATAGTATAAACAGAAAAGAAAAGAAAAAACTCATAAAACATTCATTTAATCTCTTAAAAAACTCTAAAAAACAATTGATATAATATAATAAGCGTCAACATATAATTAACTCCTAAAAAAAATATCAATTTGTTAGGTTTTAACGTGATTGTTTTAACAACATTCCTAAAAACTAAATTAGTCAATTAGTTATAAAACCATAAATAAGTAAAGGATGTCAAATAGAACCGGGGAAAAAATGGTACTTGACTTAAAGCCTAGCAATCCATAGAGATAAAAAAACAAAAAACCCAGAAAAATCCGGAAGTTGACCATGCAAACAAAAGGCAGGCTATTCGGTGTTCCTGAAAGAACTGCCCATTAAAATCAAAAAATGGATTGATTTACTCTGCTTCAGCATATATATATATATATATATATATATATATATATATATAAGCTATTATAACTTGATAATTATAAAAAAAAAAAAAAAAACAAAACCCGGCCCCTTTAATTACTAGCCAATGTGGAATATATACTTATATAGTGATGCATAATAATTCAGTCAAGATTTGGAAAACATACCATGCATAGCTTTGAGTACCCTTAATTCCATCATATATCCCCTTCTCAATCTGCACTGTATGTAGCACAAAAATTCGCCATTTAACAGAGCTAGCTAGAAACCGAGTATTTGATCCACGTACGATAAGCCCCGGGCGTTAACAATCTGAGCTAGGAATCACAGTCTCAAGCTCGATCTTCTTGATCAACCCTCAAGACATTAGACATATATCCTTCTTCTCAAGCATCTCAATCTCTCTAAAACATTTTATCGAACACCTTACATACAAGTACACTGTACACCCTTCATGTTCTTGTTGTCATCATCATTCTTGATTCAACGTCATCATAAAAAACGTACTACTCTTTGAGAGCTATCTGGCTTGATCGGATTTCTCCAGCAATTAATTTTTGGTACTGAATTTCCTCTTGCTTGCTAGTTGCTGCTCAATTTCATTCATCATCGTTCTCTTTGCTTCCTGATTAATTTCTCTTTCCCCTGCTTCTCTTCATCCGCAATATCAGCTCTAATTAATCCTCTTCAATTCCGATCATCTTCTCTTTGAAAAGCGTCTCGGAATTAACGATCAATATAAGTAATAAACCATCCTTAAGACGTCTGACCTGTTCTCCGGCCCCAAAATACTTAACAAAATCAGTTAACGTGCATCGAGTCGCGTTCATATGAATATGGTGCCGATCGTTATATAATCGGTGACTCCGGCCTCTTCATGTGCTTTAGAAATTAAAGCAGATTCAAACTCTTCGGAATAGCCGTCGATGATGATTCGATTAGAGTTTTGATCGACCAAAACTCTCGTTATACGCACCTTTGTTCTTTTAATTTGGAGGTAATCATCTCTTTACTTCTTCAAAATTTGATCTGATCATCTGAATATCATAAAAAAGAAACCTCTTTATTCATCTTCTTCAAAGTTTGATCTGATCATCTGAAATATATGCAGTCCTTGTTCCAAAAAAAAATAAAAATAAAAACCTTTTTATGCTTAAAGTATGAGGAGAGATTTTGGCCGGCTTCGTCTGTAATCGAAAAACAGAATCATGTTTGAATGAAAAAGGAGGTTGATGAAAATAGTACTGTATGATTATTACTTTGTGAGTCGTTCCTATATGTATATATAGGATAATAAAAGGAGAGTATATAATAATTATATAAAATCTGTAGAATCAAAATAATAAGGAAATTATAGAATCTCGAATTATATTAAATCAGCAGAATCAAAATAATAATAAGGAAATAAATTACTTGTTCCCTAAGAAAATAAAAATCAATTCAAATATGAGTAAAATATTAGTTTTCTACAGTTTTTTTAACCGACCCCTGTTGGATTTTAACTTGTTGGTAATAATCTATTAGTTTGTTGGTAATAATGATTTTGGTTTTTCATTTTTATTTTTAGAGATTTATTTATTAGGAAGTAATACTTTTTAGAGGAAAGACTGCATTAAAAATTAAAAAATTTTAGTCTACACCTTGTAAAGCTTTGCTTATTTTTGGTCTTTTGACGGCATAATAATAAAGAGATCGTTTTAAGGGAGAAAAAATTATATTTTTTAAAAATTGCAATATATATATTATAAAAACGGAAAATTAAACCGGAAAGACAATGTTCATGTGCTGCAGTTTTTTGAAGCCTTAACTAGGCCTCCTCTTTCTTTTGACTGACATAGTAATTACAATGTTCAGTTAGTAAGTAATTGCAATTTATTAAATAATAACATTCAACAAATATATATATATATATATATATATATATATATATATATATATATATATATATATATATATATATTTTTTTAATTTTTTTTATCCACTCAAAAAAAAACATTGAGCAAATATATTGATACAGTATCATTTTAACATCAACAACGATCCGGTTTAAAAAAGAGAAAAAAAAGGAGGAAAAAAGAAACATGCATCAATAAGAACTTCGTGTCATAATGTTGAGTTAAATAAATGCAGAAAACTTTTGAACTTCGAAAACTCAAGTGAGCGCAAACTTGCTAAAAAAGAATAGGAATAGAAATAGGATTAGAGTTACATAAAAGTTGGACATGAAAGTTGCAGCTCAAGAATATGAAGCTGAAGGGAGAAGTAACGTGTTGGTGATATATAGCAAAACAAGTGAAAAATCATATGCTAGAAAATATATGTATTGTAGTGCTATTGCACTTGAAGAAATTTATTATATTGTCAGATTCTCGTTTGCTTGCTTGCTTTCAATAGCTTGGATTACATGATTAAATATATTATTCATATTACAGAAAACTAATAGTAATAGACGTTCATGCATTACATTAACTATTGCTTATCTTACATTCATGCCTTATATTAATGCAGGCTCATCTTATGAATTTCTAAATGCATTATTAATTGCAAATTATCTTTTTCCAGTATAATGTACATAAATTCTAGGACTTAAGTCAGGGATAGGGAAATCATTCTTAGACTTTATTTATTGTTGTGATATCCTACATTGGAAGTGGAGGAAGCCGCATCACCACTATATAAGTGTGAGACATAATGGTTTTGTCAACTCGGTTAATTTTTTTAGACAGCGCGGACGGCAATGTAAGCGATTGACCGGACAATTAATGACTTATTTAAGCGATTGTATCGGGGCCAAAGTGCGAAGGTGTTACAAGTGCAAAAAAGTTTTTCCAAGTATAATAGTCATATTACGATAACTTGTATGTTTACGTAAAAGTTCATCTTCATACACAAGTTGAGAACATGAAAACAAAAAGCTTTAGAAAGATCATTTTCTAATAACAAGCTCAAAGCCGGCTCTAGGAATTCTGCAACACGGGTCGAGAATTGAGAACGACACATCGTATTACAAGTTTATAAGCATTAATTTTATAAATCTAAGTATGATATAAGTCAAGGGTTAATATTTCAGAAAATTAGAGGGTCAGTTAGTAGAGATTAGTGTATAAAAATTTTAAATAGTGTAAAAATATGCCTATAATTTTTTTTTTTAATATTTTAGGGGTCAAGTACCCCTTATTGGAGCCGCCCCGGAACAAGCTTATGCTGTTAGTAAAGAGTCCACATTTCAAATAATATCATAATTACCATTGAACTATTATATTGTTAGAATACAAGAACGTTGCGTATCAAAAATTAAAAATAAAAAGAAAATACAATGACGTTGTAAGATATAATAAATCATACTTGCTGTTAAATGAATTTACAAAACTGAGGATAGAGCACAAATTTGCTAAGAATTAAAATAAAGAGGAATAAAAAAGTTACAAGTTCAACTTAGAAATGAATAATAGAAAATGGCTTTTTTTTAGATCAGGAATCTAAGTTGGGATTCGATGTGTTTAAACGAACTTCCTATGTTCTAACTTGAGAATATAAAGTTGAATAGAGCAGCACTTTACATAAATCAGAAATAGTAGTATCAGTTAGACACCAATTGATTTATGTCATTCTTCATGCGTCATCCTCTTTCCTGAGCATAAGCTGGGTCATTAACAGGTGTAAGAACTTTATGTACTTTTCTTCATAAAGATTTTGGTCTGTTTGAGTGTCATCCTTTTCTAGGGAAGTTTTTGTGTGGTATATCCAAATGCATCTAATTGACCGGTAAATAAATCTGGACCATACACTTTGAATTCTGTTTAAAAATAAAATATGTACAGTTTGCCACATGTATGCACTCCGCATATGACGGGTGCACCCAATAATTTCCCCATTTTCCATAGTATTAACTGGGAACATTAAGAAGTGTAAAAACTTTGTAAGTGTAGGTACAAATTGTTTAATGGAGTGTCGAAGAAATAAAGTTGGGAATACACCTGAATGTCATCTTTTGGGACAATACTTGGTAGATTGTGATAAATCTGCCCTTGAACTCGAAATGTGTAAACTCCTTTTTTGCCTGAAAATCTTAGTCTACCCCGAATGATGTAAACAAAAAAATATTGTTGTATGCTCGGATATTTTTTCGAAATTCTTTCCATGTTTCTAGTTGTGAGGTTAATAGATGATATAAAGCATCGGGGACATCTTCTGAGAATAATTTTATCTTTCCTTTGTCGCAGCAAAATGTAAGAGATTCAAACTCAAATCTTCTTGCATTGCAGTAGGTACAAGTGTTTACTTTCTTCAACTGATTTTGTTCAGATAATTTTGGCTCATATGTGAACTCACCTATTAAAAAAAAACTCAAGTAATGAAATTTTTACTTTGTAAAAGTATTATCATTAACAAAAATCAATATATAAATTATCCTCACAATTCATTATCTTCATCTCAACATTTAAAAAGTTTTTTTGATCACTTCTTTTGGTTGCCCCCGCAATTGTTGTTAGTGCATTTTAAATTCGATAACATGTACATTGCTAGAAATCTAAAGTTTATTGTGTCATATTGAAATTGATTTTTTTCATAAGTATTAAATACATTCATTAGATCATCCTAGCTTTCTTGATTCTATTTCTTTTTGAATCTTATGTTGTCGTTGTTCAACTGTCATTTTGACGTATTTAGATTTGGCTTCTTGTCCTACATGATTTTCTAAAAAGAAATACACTTGAGTGATCATATTTAAAACAAAAAACTGAAGAAACTAGTAATAAAATAATTTATGTACTCTCTTCGTCCCAATTTGTGACTTATTTCATTTGTAGATGCCCCAAAATAAGTCTCATAACTAATATTTAAACTTAAAGTTGCTTCTTAAAAGTCTAAAATGCCCACATATAAGTATTTATTGAAAATTAAAAAACAATATAAAAGGGTTGTAATTGTAAATTAGTTATGTTTTTAATGACTAGAGGACGCAATTAATGATGTTCCCTTAAATTTGAAGAGTTCTAAAAAGTCCCAAACAAATTGGGACGGAGGCATTATAATGTGCAATAGGGACATGAAAAAATTTTTGTGATGAGGCATCATTAAGGGTGTTATTATTACATGGAAATCTTGACATTAATTTGGGTAAAATGGGCAAAGATACAAGTGACCCTTACGTCACGATTTCAGTAGCTATATAATTAACGCGGTTATATATTGGTAGGACATTTGTTATACACATACAACAATGAGAAACCTTCATGCATGGATGCAACATTTTCATGTCCCTATTGCACATTATAATGCCTCAGAAGTTCAGAATTTTTGTGCTACATACCGTTCCTACTCCTTATTCACGCAGCTCATCACGAAAGCTCACGGCTGGTTGTTGAAATTAAATACCTTAAACTTGAATTTAAGGTATGCGTTATACCAGCTCTTATTTAATACGGAAATTCTTGCGGCGTCTCTTACTGGGAAAACAATCATACAACTCGAGTATAACCGCTTCCGTAAGTTGACAAACCCCGTTTTCCTCGATTATAGAAACCGACCCCGTTCTCCTCCTTCTTTACAAACTATCGACCCTTCAATTTCATGTTCAACAATAATTAATACTAATTAGGGCCGGGTTGTGTCATTAGTCATCTATTAAAAATTAACCACTAGTAGTATTCAAGTATTTTACGTAAAAATTAACAATTTTCCTAACATCTTTTTTTTTTAGCAATTCGTAACATCTTTTGTACTGTGTAGGGAAGATGCAGGCCAAGTATAACATACTTGGCCACACCACCTACAAGTCCATCAAGAATCTAAGATTACAAGTCCATCAGCCAAGTAGTTATGTTTATATTGTTCCAATTACATCAATGATGCAGAATAATATAAAAATTAATGTCAAACCGTAAGACTCAAACCGAACAAAAGAATTTCATAATGATCTTGTTGACCATGCAAACAAAAGACTATTCGGTGTTCCTGAATGAACTGCCAATTAAAAATCAAAATAATGGATTGATTTATTCGACTTGAGCATAAGCTATTATAAGTTGACAATTATAAAAAACAACCTTTAATTACTAGCAAATTAATGTGGAATATATAGTGATGCATAATAATTCAGTCAAGATTTCGAAAACATACCATGGGTGGGATTATAAATGCATTTGCTTGGCAAGCTGAAATTAACACAAGTAAATTGTCTTTCAATTAAGTGGTCACTGTTGAGCTCCAGGTTATAACTTGCAAATATTTCAATAGCTTTGAGTACCCTTAATTCCATCATATATCCCCTTCTCAATCTGCACGGTATGTAGCACAAAAATTCTCCATATCAACAACAGCTAGAAACCGAGCATTTGATCCACGTACGATAAGCCCCGAACAGCTAGAAACCGAGCATTTGATCCACGTACGATAAGCCCCGGGTAACAATCTGCGCTAGGAATCACCGTCTCAAGCTCGATCTTCTTGATCAACCCTCAAGACATATATCCTTCTTCTCAAGCATCTCAATCTCTCTAAAACATTTTATCGAACACCTTACATACAAGTACACTGTACACCCTTCATGTTCTTGTTGTCATCATTCTTAATTCAACATCATCAAAAACGTACTATTCATCCGCAATATCAGCTCTAATTAATCCTCTTCAATTCCGATCATCTTCTCTTTGAAAAGCGTCTCGGAATCAACGATCAATATAAGTAATAAACCATCCTTAAGACGTCTGACCTGTTCTCCGGCCCGAAAATACTTAACAAAAATCAGTTAACGTGCATCGAGTCGCGTTCATGTGAATATGGTGCCGATCGTTATATAATCGGTGACTCCGGCCTCTTCGATCATGTGCTCTAGAAATTAAAGCAGATTCAAACTCTTCGAAATAGCCGTCGATGATGATTCGATTAGGGTTTTGATCGACCAAAACTCTCATTATACGCTCCTTTGTTCTTTTAATTTGGAGGTAATCATCTCTTTACTTCTTCAAAATTAGATCTGATCATCTGAATATCATAAAAAAGAAACCTCTTTATTCATCTTCTTCAAAGTTTGATCAGATCATCTGAAATATATGCAGTCCTTGTTCCAAAATAAAATAAAAACCTTTTTATGCTTAAAGTATGAGGAGAGATTTTGGCCGGCTACGTCTGTAATCGAAAAATAGAATCATGTTTGAATGAAAAAGGAGGTTGATGAAAATAGTACTGTATGATTATTACTTTGTGAGTCGTTCCTATATGTATATATAGGATAATAATAAAAGGAGAGTATATAATAATTATATAAAATCTGTAGAATCAAAATAATAAGGAAATTATAGAATCTCGAATTATATTAAATCTGCAGAATCAAAATAATAATAAGGAAATAAATCACTTGTTTCCTAAGAAAATAAAAATCAATTCAAATATGAGTAAAATATTAGTTTTCTACAGTTTTTTTAACCGACCCCTGTTGGATTTTAACTTGTGTTGGTAATAATCTATTAGTTTGTTGGTAATAATGATTTTGGTTTTTCATTTTTTATTTTTAGAGATTTATTTATTAGGAAGTAATACTTTTTAGGGGAAAGACTGCATTAAAAATTAAAAAATTTTAGTCTACACTTTGTAAAGCTTTACTTATTTTTGGCCTTTTAACGGCATAATAATAAATAGATCGTTTTGAGGGAAAAAAAAGTTATATTTTTTAAAAATTGCATATATATATTATAAAAACGGAAAATCACTACTACAAAATAGGCTTATTATGACACAAAATATGGGGCATTTAATTAAAAACGCCCTATCATAAATGTAATGGGGCGTTCACTACATCCGTGCGTTTTGCTACAGTATAATGAAATATTAATTATTTTTTTATTACTAATTAGGGCTTTCAGAAGCGCCTTCACAATTCTCCTGTTTTATTTTCGTATAAAAAAGAAATGAAATAGCGCGTAAACGACCCGCCTTATCAATTTTCAGCAACTTTTCGTTCAGTAAAACACCCGCCTCCTCCACAAAGTAGCTAGGGCACCTCCATCTTGGACACCCCATTTTGCACCTCTTCTTCCAATTCCTTCTTCTAGACAAAATCGGACCTTGATCTTCCACAAAATCTGACTCTTTCACTTCCCTCGTCCTTTCAATCATCATCGAGCATTCCACAAATCCATAACCCAACGGCGGCCATTCTCATTTTAGGGCAAATCTCTTGGTATGCACCTCTTCATCGGCAAATAATTTAGGTAAGGATAAAAGTGGTGGTTGTAAATTGCAAGTGTTTGCCTCTTTTCTTTCCAATGAGAAATTAGGCAGCTTTGAGTATGCTCACCAAATGTTGTGGAGATACAAAAAGAGATGTTAAGGCTGTTATATTGTTCCTTTTGAAGGTGTTTTTCTTCATTGATGTCGAAATGTTTAGGTTCCTCCATTTCTACAACGGAACGTTATCAATGTTGAGCACGTTTTGGGTACTTTTTCCCGAGCTTCTTGCACTGTATATGCATTTATGTACTACTGTTGAAAATGAATGTTTTGGTCCTAATTTGTTTTATCATTTATGTTATGTGAAACGTTTATTTTTTCTGTTCGTCTTAAAAATCATTTGGAGGTATCCAATTTTGGGGAGTAATAAAAGTTTGGCTTGTTGATTCAGTTAGTTGTTGTTCTAATCAACCTTTGTGCAGGTCAATGCCATTGGAAGAGCGGGGCAGTATCGTTTGTTTTTTGAGGTTTGAGTTTTGGAAGTGTCACTGGGTACATTTTGCTTTTAATGAAAGTTTGTTGAACTTCTTGAGCTTCAATTTTACCTCCTGAAAATATGAGTGATTTGCTTTTAAGTTGCTGCCGCTGGCCACCTTTATATTTAAGCAACAATAGCGATTGTCATGGTAGATGAAGTTAGTCTTGAGTGTTGGACCATTTTATGTCCCAGTTGGTGTTCATACTGAATGCAGGGAATGCAGTGTTTGCTTTGCTTGTAAATATTGTAATCGACGTTGTTTTGCCTTTTCATGTCCAGATAGCCCGCACTACGTATATGTAGGTGTCAATTTTTTCTTCAGACATCTTTTTCTTCCTATTGAGAAGTAGTACACCTTTGCAGCAAGAGAAAATTGTGGTAGGAGATGAATATGTTAGCCTATGCAATTGGGCCTTTCCATAGGTTGTCTACTTTTCAGACAGACTTCTTAAAACATAGTTGAAATACATGCCTAATGTGGCTTCTTGCTATTAAGAAAGAATGTCATCAATTTTCCTGCTGATTATTTCACATTCAGATTCTTATTCATCTCCGAGTAAAAGAAAAGAGGCTGCAACCTCTGACATGAAATCAAAAGAAACAGAGCTTGTATGAGTAAGGTGGTATTGAAAGAATTTCCTGAAATAATGATTGGAATATTGGATAAACCATCCAAAAGAAAGAGCAAAGCAAAAAAGTGGAAGTTTAATGGGTTCTGGTTTTTTCATATTCCCTTGAACTTCGATTTTATTAGCACTATTAGTTTCCAAACTTACTAGGGTGGGCTTCCATTGGAGTATATTTCTATAACTTATGCTGCCCAAATAGGTGCCTCATGTTTACTTGGATGACATAGACTATATATATGTTATCCAACTCTGTCTCTAGATTGGAAGATTTCTTTTTCTAACTACTTCGAGAAGCCAATGTATGATAAACGTTTATTGTTGTTAGTAAATTGGGTGACATTAGCACCAATGGGAGTTGTTATTTGCTTTTGTGGATAGTGAGCAAGCAATGGCGATTTATATGCTGATTTCTATATCATTAGGTTTATTGTATTGTACATATCCGTTTGTGGCCCTTTGTTTATCTAATCGTGCTATACAACTTGTAGTTTCATCATACATTTTTCCGGAAGTAGACTTTTCATAGATTTTCTCCCATAGCACTGTATGTTCTTTTGTAGTTTTTTTAGCTTTCCTACGAATTCTTGCATGCCAAATGTGTAATAGTCCTGCATCTTTGTGATCATACTTTCAAGTTTCCTTTGTTAATTTTTGTAAAAAAAAATATCCTACATTTCTGTACACTAGCTTTCTGGTTTATTTGTTGTAATTTAAGATTTTGATTAGTCTTATAGTCTAACAGTTGATAAGACCATTAATTTAGTAAGATAGATGGTGCAGCAAAACAGATGAGAACCGCTTTTATAGTCTAACATTTTTTGATGTTGCTCTTTAAGACCATTTCTAAATGACTGGAGTAATTTGATTTGCTGTTACTTAAGAATTGAACTGTGGTCGACTGACATTGGTATTATTATATTTAGTTGTATATAGCTTTATTTGTTTATCAACACCAGAAAAACAATATACGCATTTTGTCACCAGTAACTTATGGAACTTCAATTTCAGGTTGTTATCAGACAACTTTTTGTTTTCGTTTCTAGCTTCTTGTTGTGAGAATTACTATAGTCCTCTAATTAGTTACATTTCATTCTTAACTACAAACAATCACACAAAACTTGAAGTATTATGCCCAGAAGTTCACATTTTCTGTTTTCATTACGGTTCTCTATTTCATTAACACACTCATTCATTCTTTTCTTATTTTATCAAAGTTGAAGAAGTGTTATATTTGGGAGCCTTTTAGATTGTCTTCTATGGTTTTCCTTCATTTCAGATTATATGCCCTCGCAAAAAATTGTAATTGTTTCGCATTTCATTCCCGGGCTATTGTAATTGTTTGTAACATTATTTATCAGCAATGGCTCCTTCGACACGCACTGGACGGCAGCATGATTTTCAACTGAGGGACGTGAATTTAGATGATCCATTGGATGACACTATCAGAGGTTCTTTGTTATTTGATTCCAAAGTCATTCAATAGCTAACATCATATAATTTGTTTGTTTGCTTTCTTATGTGTTGTTTTTTATTTCTGATGGTGTGTTTTGTTTTATTAATGTAGAAGAAGATGATATTGATGAATCAAGCGGAGAAGACCATGCAAATGGAGAAGGTATATTTCTGAGTGAACATTGTTTTAAGCCTTCTTAATATTTCACCCTCTATAATTTCTTTATATAGATCACCAGAAACCCTCAATTGTTGTGTCAATTGAGCCTTAACTGAACCTGTTGAGTTTTGCTTGTTTGAGGCTCAGGTTCAATTCATGACTTGCGAGTTCGTTTTGTCTATCTTATTACAAACATATTCGATGTTTGTTTTATTAAATTTTGGTTAAGGGACTTTATATAGAATTTACAGATAACCCATAAATGAGTAAACACAATATTGTTTTTCAGTCTGTATCACTTTTAAAAGTAGCTGATGCTTCTGTCTTTTTTTGGGTCTTTCCTTTTGAATTATGGATCTTTATTGTTGACATCCCACTGTTTTCGCATCATGTTAAAGCTATAAAGATATGTACATAGGACATAAATTATTCCATGACAAGTTGCAGCATGTTTTCTGCAATCTTCCTGAAAGAAAGACATTTACTTTTATTGATTCTGCTCCATGATTTTCACCGAAAATTTATTCTATTCGGAGGTTTGCAGTCATTGTGGGAAAATGGTGTGTGACCAAATTTTGGCACCTGGAAAATTGTGGGCAGAAAATGACTTTAGGTCGTCGCAGCTGAAAAGGAATGAGAAACGACATATGGCTGGTGAATCGATTGTCGGCTCCGACATCCGGAGGAATTCATGCGCCCAAGGTCTCTATCGTCTTCAGCAACTGGCAACCTGAATCTCCTACCACACTTTACATGTCAAGCTGGTAATTTCAACTTCTTTTCTCTCTGTTGTCATTTATCTTTTAATATTCCCTGCAAATATGATTTGTCAGCTAAATTTGTCAATAGGCGATTCGTTTGACTGATTGATGCAGGTCGATTTAAATGTTATGTTTTCTTCGCTCCATGCTATTTCTCGTTACTTAGATAATCCATAGGAGTCATTCCGTTTACTTTAATTACTTTATATGGTTTCTTGTTTCATGTTAATGTCTACTTATAATCTTGCCATGAGAACCTTGATAATGTGATTAATAGAACTTGCTTGAGTGTCCTGTTTCAGAGGCTTGAATGATCCTTAACATGAGCTGTTTATGTTTGGTGAAGTTGTGTTTGTATGCATTCTGTTAATTTGTTTTAAGTTGTGGTTGGAAATCTGTTTTAGTCTGTGTTTTTCTAAGCATTAAGGGACCTTGTAAAAATTCTGGATCTGTCTTTAATGTCTATTAAGTGTATGGTACTAGAGTCTTGATTGTGAGCCCTCATATGCTTGGATTGAAGTCTTACTTGCTTTGTTTGAGTCTGCCTATTTAGTGTCCAGTTCAGGCCTGTCCAGGACTTGTTGTACAATCTGGTGTCTCATTTATGGTTTGCTACTTACTGCTGCGTTGAATTCTGTTTTGTCTGTCCATGTTGATCAGTTAATCAGTTGATCTTTCTAGTTAATAGGCTGTCTGCATTTGCTAATATGTTAAGTTTAGAGTTTGTTTTATATGCCTGTTTTGTTTAGTCTGCCATCCGTTTGGCATTCAGTCCAATATACCTGTTGCCCATCTGTGTGCAAAGTCTGATTCTGATAATGCCTTTGTCTTTTTTAGATCAAGTCCAGAATATCCTTCTGCTAATGTGTCCACATTCCTGAGACCTTTCTTCAAATAAATCTATCACATGCAATAAATTGTAATTTGTAAATTAGAAAGCTTAATTCATGTATTTTTTTGGTTTTTTGTACAGGCTTCTTCAGAGGTATTACACCAGGGTTACATGGTCTTTTGCTAGTAGAGCTTCTTATTTTGGAGTCCACGAAAAAGTGGATTGAGATGTCGATCCAAACTTTGGTGGCCATTGGGCGCATTTTTTGGCGGGGGCTATTGGTATTTCTTAACTGATATTAGTATGAGTTTGATTTTTTTTTTATCGTATTACAGTTACTTGTGCTTTTTGTGTTTAAATATTGAGGCTTTGATCTTATTATTGGACATGGATGTTTAACTAAGCTAATCAGAATCTGTAAATTGCTTTCAAGGGATACACTTGGTTCTTTTATATATGTTCCAAAATCAGGTGCGAATTGAAGGCACATAGATATGTTTGTGTATGTTTCTTATTAATGGACATATGCTCAAATTTGGTTAAGTATTTTAGTGTGATAATTATTGTTATATTGTTTTTCTTAATGATTTTTTGTGAGGTGTGTTTATTGTAGTCTAAAGTATGATTAGGTATTGTAGTCTAAAATATGATTAGGGCATATATATATATATATATATATATATATATATATATATATATATATATATATATATATATGAATGTATTGATTTTTTTTTATATTAGGAATTCCTGATGAGGCGTTTGGGAACGCCCTAATAGGGTTCGGTTGACCGTTACATTTTGAACATGTTAAGACATTTTAAGCCGTCTTATTTGAACTAAGTAAGGGCGCTTGAACGCGCATCAATATCACCTATTAAGGGCGTTTCCAAACGTCACATCAGGTTGTGTTAAGGCGTCCCAAACGTCCCATCAGGGTTGTGTTAAGGCGTTTCAAACGCCCCATCAGCTTTGTGTCAGGGCGTTTTTGTCTATCACGACGTCGACAAAAAGGGCGTTCCATGGAAACGCCCCTAGATTGGAAACGCCCCGATAGTCGCTTATATAGGGCGTTTTGAAACGCCCTTAAAGGCCTTTTTTGGTGCAGTGAATTAAACCGGAAAGACAATGTTCATGTGCTGCAGTTTTTTGAAGCCTTAACTAGGCCTCCTCTTTCTTTTGACTGACATAGTAATTACAATGTTCAGTTAGTAAGTAATTGCAATTTATTAACATTCAACATATATATATATATATATATATATATATATACATTAAATTTTTTTTTTATCCACTCAAACAAAAAAAAAAAAACATTGAGCAAATATATTGATACAGTATCATATTAACATCAACAACGATCCGGTTTAAAAAAGGGAAAAAAAAGGAGGAAAAAAGAAACATGCATCAACAAGAACTTCGTGTCATAATGTTGAGTTAAATAAATGCAGAAAACTTTTGAACTTCGAAAACTCAAGTGAGCACAAACTTGCTAAAAAAGAATAGGAATAGAAATGGGATTAGAGTTACATAAAAGTTGGACATGAAAGTTGCAGCTCAAGAATATGAAGCTGAAGGGAGAAGTAATGTGTTGGTGATATATAGCAAGTACAAGTGAAAAATCATATGCTAGAAAATATATGTATTGCAGTGTTATTGCACTTGAAGAAATTTATTATATTGTCAGATTCTCGTTTGCTTGCTTGCTTTCAATAGCTTGAATTACATGATTAATATATTATTCATATTATAGAAAACTAATAGACGTTCAAGCATTACATTAACTATTGCTTATCTTACATTCATGCCTTATATTAACGCAAGCTCATCTTATGAATTTTCTAAATGCATTATTAATTGCAAATTATCTTTTTCCAGTATAATGTACATAAATTCTAGGACTTAAGTCAGGGATAGGGAAATCATTCTTAGACTTTATTTAGTGTTGTGATATCCTACATTGGAAGTGGAGGAAGCGCATCACCACTATATAAGTGTGAGACATAATAGTTTTGTCAACTCGGGTTAGCCCTTTTAGATCAAGCGAGGACGGCAGTCTAAGCAGTTGAGCCGACAATTAATGACTCATTTAGCGGTACCAGGACCGGGGTCTGAAGGTGTTACAAGTGCAAATTTTTTTCCCTTCCAAGTATAATAGTCATATTACGATAACTTGTATGTTTACGTAAAAGTTCATCTTCATACACAAGTTGAGAACATGAAAACAAAAAGCTTTTGAAAGATCATTTTCTAATAACAAGCTCAGGGGTGGCTCTAGGAATTCTGCGACACGGGTCGAGAATTGAGAACGACACATCGTATTACAAGTTTAAAAGCATTAATTTTATAAATCTAAGTATGATATAGGCCAAGGGTTAATATTTCAAAAAATTAGAAGGTCGGTTAGTAGAGACTAGTGTATAAAAAATTTAAATAGTGTAAAAATATACCTATAATTTTTTTTTAATATTTTAGGGGTCAGGTGACCCCATACCCCCTTATTGGAGCCGCCCCGGAACAAGCTTATGCTGTTAGTAAAGAGTCCACATTTCAAATAATATCATAATTATCATTGAACTATTATATTGTTAGACTACAAGAACGTTGCGTATCAAAAATTAAAAATAAAAAGAATACAACGACGTTGTAAGATATAATAAATCATATTTGCTGTTAAATGAATTTAGAAAACTGTGGATAGAGCACAATTTTGCTAAGAATTAAAATAAAGAGGAATAAAAAAGTTACAAGTTCAACTTAGAAATGAATAATAGAAAAGGGCTTTTTTTTTTTTTTTTTAGATTATGAACCTAAGTTGGGATACGATGTGATTAAACGAACTTCCTATGTTCTAACTTGAGAATATAAAGTTGAATAAAGCAGCACTTTACATAAATCAGAAATATCAGTTAGACACCAATTGATTTATGTCTTCATGCGTCATCCTCTTTCCTGAGCATAAGCTGGGTCATTAACAGGTGTAAGAACTTTATGTACTTTTCTTCATAAAGATTTTGGTCTGTTTGAGTGTCATCCTTTTCCAGGGAAGTTTTTGTGTGGTAATATCCAAATGCACCTAATTGACCAGTAAATAAATCTGGACAATACAATTTGAATTCTGTTTAAAAATAAAATGTGTATAGTTTGACAAATGTGTGCACTCCGCATATGACGGGTGCATCCAATAATTTCCCCTTTTTCCATAGTATTAACTGGGAACATTAAGAAGTGTAAAAACTTTGTAAGTGTAGGTACAAATTGTTTAATGGAGTGTCGAAGAAATAAAGTTGGGAATACACCTGAATGTCATCTTTTGGGACAATACTTGGTAGATTGTGATAAATCTTGGTAGATTTTGTTCAGATACTTGGTAGATTTTGGGACAATACTTGGTAGATTTTGTTTAGATAATTTTGGCTCATATGTGAACTCACCTATTAAAAAGAAACTCAAGTAATGAAATTTTTACTTCGTAAAAGTATTATCATTAACAAAAATCAATATATAAATTATCTTCACAATTCATTATCTTCATCTCAACATTTAAAAAGTATTTTTGATCACTTCTTTTGGTTGCCCCCGCAATTGTTGTTAGTGCATTTTAAATTCGATAACATGTACAATGCTAGAAATCTAAAGTTTATTGTGTCATATTGAAATTGATTTTTTTCATAAGTATTAATAACATTCATTAGATCATCCTAGCTTTCTTGATTCTATTTCTTTTTGAATCTTATGTTGTCGTTGTTCAACTGTCATTTTGACGTATTTAGATTTGGCTTCTTGTCCTACATGATTTTCTAAAAAGAAATACACTTGAGTGATCATATTTAAAACAAAAAACTGAAGAAACTAGTAATAAAATAATTTATGTACTCTCTTCGTCCCAATTTGTGACTTATTCCATTTGTAGATGCCCCAAAATAAGTCCATAACTAATATTTAAACTTAAAGTTGCTTCTTAAAAGTAAAAAATGCCCACATATAAGTATTTATTGAAAATTAAAAAACAATATAAAAGGGTTGTAATTGTAAATTAGTTATGTTTTTAATGACTAGAGGACGCAATTAATGATGTTCCCTTAAATTTGAAGAGTTCTAAAAAATCCCAAACAAATTGGGACGGAGGGAGTACGTGACATACCATTTGTGTTGTTTATGATTGATGCTAAACCCTTAGCTGTATGTGTGTTCATAAAATGATATTATTGATTGTGAAAGAAGAACATAATCAGAGAATATCATTTGATGATTAAAGCTTTGAAGTATGAATTACCTTCCTTTGATCTCCTTTTTTCCGTGATTCTAATGCTTTTTCAATTTTATGCCGCCGTTGCTCTTATGTCGTTCTAGCATATTTCGATTTGGGTTTTGTTTTCATTTCTATAAATACAAAGAAGAAAGAGACGAGGATGTAAAAATGAATGAATGAAATATTGTGATTGCTACAATACTGAGATGATTAGCATTATAACCATGCTTGACGATTTACAACTTGGTAAAAGAGTACGATCAAAACATCTACAAAAGCAGATTAAAAAACCAGTAAACTCATACATAGCAGCAAGAAAAAAATGTTAAATTAAAGGAGAGCAATCAATGATCATACAAAATATACGAACATGTGGTCGTATGTCAATGCACTGCTAGAAATTTCAGTATATTTTTTTCCCAACAATATTTGGTCACAAATAAAGTTGTAGTAGAGGGGTATTCATTACTTGTTCTTTTAGGGCTAGAAATGACAAAATGTTGTGTTACAGGGTGTGTATGTTCTTAGCAACACAGCATCTGGAGAAGAGGTTTACAAGGAAGCAGTCATGGTTGTACTTTTTCCACTGATACCCGGAGGGGCATGATGTAAGGAAATAGAGTAGCACATTTACTAACACCAATTGGTTTTAGTACAACGGTAAGCGCTTGATCCTAATATCCTAATACAGCACAATCAGTGGCGGATCCAAAAAAAATATTCAGCGGTGCACACATGTTTTTTCTATGTAATTTTTTTTTCCAACGGGTGCACAATTGTTTTTCTACTGTATTATTCACTATTTTTCTTCGGTTCAGCGGGGTCCGTGGACCCCATTGTTATCGATGTGTGTCCGCCTCTGAGCACAAACGATTTTGTCCAGATGTTTGCAGAGTAATGACAGCAGATTACGTACCCAGTTGCTTGGGTAGTTTTAGTGAACCTGTCTTCAACAAGCTGTCTCGGTGTATCAAGTCGGGTTCAAAGATTGCGGGATGATGGAATAGCATCCGAGTTGAAGTCTATGATCCATGACATTTTCCTAGATGTAAAACTAATTAGTTAATCTAGTTTTTAATTAACCTTGAATGCTGGAAATGTGGGTTGTAAACAATCTGAACCGAATCTAACATTTACTTATCGAGTCAAGTAACAGTGATGCTAACTCGACTCAAGATTAATCATTAAGCCCATTATTCCTATATCTTGGCCAGAATAATTGTTGATGTGTGGCTATTCAAGATTCAATCAAGGTACGTAGTTATTTTTCCAGTACATGCAGGTAAAAATTGATTGCATTTTGAACACTGGGTTAGCTAAATGTTGTTCTTAATTATTTGTATGATCTTTTTAGTTTGAAGGTTAAGAAAGTTTGGAGCTTGTGAAAGTGTGGCTCATTTGGCTTATCCTAATACAATGTCTGATGATAGTATAAATTAAACCTCGACCAAAACGAACAAATAGTACCATTTCAAACCTCTCGGGCATCATTAAGGGTGTTATTATTACATGGAAATCTTGACATTAATTTGGGTTAAAGGGGCAAAGATACGAGTGACCCTTACGCGCGTCACGATTTCAGTAGCTATACAACGTGGTTATATATTGGTAGGACATTTGTTAGACACATACAACAATGAGAAACCTTCATGCATGGATGCAACATTTTCATGTCCCTATTGCATATTATGCCTCAGAAGTTGAAAAGTCATTGTTAAAGATAGCGATAGGGTTTTGGAGTCCAGCAATAGAAGATAGTAGTATTATGGAATGGGTGAAGATCTAATATTGTTAAGATCAAGCGCTTACCGTTGTACTAAAACCAATTGGTGTTAGTAAAGGCGCAACTTTATTTCTTATACATTTAAGAGTGTGGGCAATCTGTCCCAACACCCCCCCTCAAGTGTTGGCAATCTGTCCAACATTTGCACAATTTTCATTCAAGAGTGTGGGCAATCTGTCCCAACACTCCCCTCAAGTGTGGGCAAGAGCCCAACACTTGCACATTTTTTTTTATTTTAAATAATGTTCCAACCAGGGTTCGATCCCATGACCTCTGGCTCTGATACCATGTAGAAAACATAGGCCCAAACCCATATAAGAGGAGGGGCCTCATCCTCAAAACCTAGGTTGTGAGGTGAGGGAAATCCATCTCTTAATATGGTGGGTGAAACAACCACAAGTTCCCAATGTGATTGCCCACACTTGAGGGGAGTGTTGGGACAGATTGCCCACACTCTTGAATGAAAATTGTGCAAATGTTGGATGATTGCCAACACTTGAGGGGGTGTTGGGGACAGATTGCCCACACTCTTAAATGTATAAGAAATAAAGTTGCGCTTTTACTAACACCAATTGGTTTTAGTACAACGGTAAGCGCTTGATCTTAACATGGTATCAGAGCCACCATTTATTATGCAAGTGTTGGGCCTATTTGTTGGCCTTGTGTGCCCGGCTCACACTTGAGGGGGCGTGTTAAAGTGTCCCACATTGGGAACTTGTGGTTGTTTCACCCACCATATTAAGAGATGGATTTCCCTCACCTCACAACCTAGGTTTTGAGGATGAGGCCCCTCCTCTTATATGGGTTTGGGCCTATGTTTTCTACAAATATGTACGATTAGAACGACTTTTGGAGTTAAGTATTAGAAGATAAAACCACAAGAGATAAACGGATGAAGTCAAAAGCAAAGATAAATTTAATTTATACTTCCTTCGTTATTTTAACTGTCGCATTTTTACATTTATCTATCATTTTACATTTTCAATACAACATTTAATATTTTTTTCCACTCTTATCATTATCTTAATTAAATTAACTACTACCTCCGATCCAAAATATAAGTTATCCTAAACTATTAGTTTTGTTCCACCAATATAAGTCATTCTACATTACCAATGCAACATTTATTACTCTTTTATCTATCTTACCCTTAATTTATTATCAATCCAACCACTTTTCATTACTTAACAACTATTGGATTAATGATAGTCAATGGTCATTTTAGACATTAACAATCAAATTTTTGACATTCAACCACTTTCTTAAACTGTGTGAAACACCTATGATGACTTATTGTAGAAAACGCAACACAATGTTTCAATGGATTCAACATACACAAAGACACACTTTGTATTGGAAAGATTTGTTCTTAAGCTTCAGTTGGTTGATACAATTAAAATGGTGAAGAAGACTATTTATAGCCAAATACACAAAGTGTAAACACATGTTAGTCAACAAATAAAACTACACATGTTGTAATATTTTTTCAAAGTTATCAGCTGCACTACTGTATCAATTGTAGACATCACACCATAATTGATTTTGAGTTATGGTTTACATTGCCTCCCTTAAGTAAAAATATTCAAACTTCATCATTCCAAGCATCTTCACCAGTTTAGTAAATGACTCTATCTTCAATGGTTTTGTGAATATGTCTACAACTTGTTCTTCAGTTGGACAATAATTAATAACAATATCTTTTTCACGAACCAACTCTCTTATAAAATGATATTTGATATCAATGTGCTTGCTACGACCATGAATGACTGGATTCTTCGATAGTTCAATAGCTGATGTATTGTCACAATAAATCTTTGTTGGTTCAGATTGCTGATGATGTAGAAAATCAAGAATGCGCCTCAACCACACTGCTTGCGTTGCATTGCTTATGGCTGCCATATATTCTGCTTCTACTGTTGACAGAGAAATCACATGTTGTTTCTTCGACGACCATGAGAAAACGCCGGATCCCAAGAAAAATGCATAACCTGAGGTGCTTTTTCTTTGAACCGTGTCACCGGCCCAATCACTATCCGTGTATCCAACAAGAGAAATATTATTAGCACATGAATAAAATATTTCATGACTTTGTGTACCTCTGATATATCTTAATATCCGCTTAGCTGTTTGTAAATGAGACTGACGCGGCGACTCCATAAAATGACTTATAAGTCCAACACCATAGGTTATCTCCGCACTTGTCGAAGTCAGGTATCTCATGTTTCCAACAGGTCTTCGAAAATATGTAGGATCAACAAATTCAATGGTGCCATCTTTTATCAACTTTAGTTTTTCTTCCACCGGAGTTAAGATTGGTTTAGCACAATCCATCTTAAATTTCTTCAGAATATCACTTGCATATTACTTTTGTGAAATGAAGATTCCACTATCCATTTTATTTATCTCCAAACCAAGAAAGTAAGACATCAAACCATGATCTGTCATCTCAAAATGACTAGTCATAGCCTCCCCGAATTTTGAAATCATTTGTGCATTATTACCAGTAAAAATAAGATCATCAACATATAAGCACACAACAATGATATCACCTCCATAAGAATATTTGACATATAAGGTATGCTCTTAGAGGCATCGTTCAAAGCCATGATCATTAAAATAAGTGTCAATTTGAGTATGCTCTCGGGGCTTGTTTTAGTCCATACAACGCATTTTCAAGCGATAAACTTTACTTTCCAGTCCTTCAAAAATATATCCTGCAGGTTGATCCACATAAACTTCTTCTTCAAGAACACCATTGAGAAAAGCATATTTCACATCCAACTGATAAATTTTCCACGAACTTTGTGCATCAAGTGAAATAACCATACGAACTGTATCAAGTCTTGCAACGGGAGCGAACACCTTAAAATAATCAATACATGCCTTCTGCTTGTATCCTTTTGCTACAAGTCTGCATTTATAGCGATCTACCTCTCTATTGTCTTTGTACTTCGTTTTGTACACCCATTTCACCCCAATGGGTTTCTTGCCTGGTGGAAGGTTTGTCAACTCCCAAGTATCATTCTTCTCAATTGAATGAATCTCATCATTCATAGCTTGTATCTAGTAATCATTTCTCGAAGCTTCTTCAAAGCTAACTGGATCACAATATGAAAATAAAGCGAAATTAACAATTTCTTCATCAGACATGTCATTATCATTTCCAATGACGTAATCTTGCAATCGAGCTGGTAACTGTCATTGTCATTGTGGACGACTAGACGAAGATTCAGTAACAATTTCCTCTCTTGTTGGTTCTATTTTTTGTGTACTAGAAGCAACAACTGGAAAAGAAGCACTGCTTGGTTTTTCAACTTGCTTAGGTGACCAATCCCAAGCTTCATGTTCTTCAAATATAACATCCCTGCTGATTACAACTTTTCCTCTTACCGGATTAAACAACCTAAAATCTTTTGTTTGATGAGAATATCCAATAAAAATACACTTTTTGGATTTATCATCCAATTTCTTCCTTAAAACATCAGGAACATGGGCATAAGCAATACAACCAAATACTTTCAAATGTCCAATATTTGGCTTTCTCCCTGTCCATACCTCATATGGTGTTTTTCCACCTAGTACACTTCTGGTAAGACACCTGTTTATGACATAAAAGGCACAAGCAACGGCCTATGCCCAAAAGGATTTAGGAAATTTCTTAGAATGCATCATAGACCTTACCATGTCCATGACCATTCTATTTTTCCTCTCGGTCACTCCATTCTGCTAAGGAGTATATCTGGCCGTCATATGATGTTTGATACCATTATTTCCTAGAAAATCATCACAGACAATATACTCAATTCCTCTATCTGTTCTCAATGTTTTAATCTCATAACCACTTTGTTTCTCAATGTACTTTTTAAAACTTTTAAAATATCATAGGCATCAGATTTATCTCTCAGAAAATACACCCATGCTTTTCGACTGAAGTCATCAATGAAAGCTATAAAATACTTACCACATCCGTTGGAAGGTTCTTCAACATAACACAAATCCGAATGAATCAGCTACGGTGTACTTGCCCTCCATGCCTTACTCGTTGGAAATGGATCTCTGTGATGTTTCCCCAAAGTACATGACTCACAAACATTATGAGGAAAGTCAATATCCGGCAATCCCAATTCTGACTTATTTCTGGAAAGGAACTTTAAACTTCCAAAGTTCAAATGTCCAAATCTCAGATGCCATAACCATGTATCATCAAAACTCACAGAACTAAAACAAGGTAAACTGCCACAATTAATTTTCAGCGGAAACAAACGGTTGTTACTCATGTTTACCTTTGCAATGAGTCCTTTCTTTGGATCACTTACTGTGTAGATTCCTTGATTGAAGACTATGTTAAGCCTTTCTGTGACAACTGTCCAATTCTCAACAAATTATGACGTAAACTAGGCATATAGAATACATCAGAAATAGCATTAGAAGAACCATCTTTTAAAGTGTAAGCGATTCTTCCTTTTCCAGGAACTGGTACCTCAGTATTATCTCCAAATTTAGCAGTTGACTGCACAGAAGTATCCAAATCAGAGAACAATTCTTTGTTCCCACACATGTGATTACTAAAACCTGAATCTAGAATCCAATCATTTTTCTTGTTCTCATCAGTTCCAAATCTGCCAATAATGAAGATTCCAGACTATTATCATTATTTTCTGCAACCTTAGCATAATTTTCCTGATTATTCGTGAAACGACACTGATTTTGATAATGTCCATACTTCTTACAATTATAACATTGAATTTTCGATTTGTCTTTCTTCAAAAATCATTTCTTTGTTCATTATTACCAGAATCATTATTATTTCTTTGGTAATTAAAATTACCTCTGCCTCGGCCTCGTCTTTGACAACGGCTTCTACAACGAAAAGTTTGACTACGTTGACTGAATTCAACATGATTCAATGATTCTGCCTTTTGATTTGACACATTTAGTTGTGCCTGCAAAGCTTCCTCAACAATAGCAATAGATTGTTGATCAAGAGAAATTTCATAGGTTAATAACTCGCCTTTCAATTTATCAATCGTCAATTCATCAAGATTTCTGGCCTCTTCAATGACCGTTTTCTTCGTATGAAATTTCTGCGTCAATGATCTGAGGATTTTCTGCACTACCTGTGCCTCCGTTAGACTCTCGCCGTTCGTGCCCATTTTGCTGGCGATATCTCGTACTTTTGCAATAAAATCACCAACTGACTCAGTTGTTCTCATCTGAGCTAACTCGAACTGCCTCCACAATTCCAGCAAACAAACCTTTTTAACTTCAATATTAGCTCGATTAACGTTGACTAGGATCATCTGTTGAGATAATGTCCCAAGCCCAATCGGGTTGGACCAGATCCGACCGGGTCTGATCATTTCTACTATTTCTTTATGTTTGTACATATATTAAATGGCTTTACTGTTGTCATATATTTGTTCTTTAAATAACCAATTATGAATTACTATATGATAACGTCCTTAATATTAAACTGTGGTAGAGAAACCATGATAGGCGATTATGGTTGATGAGATCTCTAATCACTTTAATAAGTTTGATACTTAAATGTCTCTAGGCTGAAGTACTATTAAATGGGGCATTGATAGTATAAACAGGCTAGCACGTATTAGATGTCTTTTGTCTTTAAAGGCAGGGATAGAACTCGTCTATCGAAGTGTTGAGACACTTGGACTGTACGTGGATGTGTATTAGAGAATGCGTACGTTAGACTGACCCACTTACATTAAGTGACACACTATGTGGCGGTTGTGTAATTATCCTTAAGACCGGAGTCTTCATGGCATCACGGTGTGGATTGTCATGCTTTAACACTATTGAGATTTCCCCTATCCACGGGGCGATCATGCAGTAGTGATTGGGTGTGATACTGAAGCATGCGGAGTATACATGTTAGTTCATCCGGGAATCGCGTATCCTATGATTGGGATTGAATATCCGAAATGACCTTCTTATAAGGAAAGTCTAGCTCTCGTGAATCTTTGCAAAGTGGGAGTAAATGTGTAACTTCAAGAGAGCATGATATCCAGATTATAAGATACGGTCGTTGATGTTTGACACTCGACGAACGACCGTATGGATATTATTACTGCGGTAGGATTGTAAGTTACACGGTAACTGTTTCACATGAAAGGTAGTAGTCATTGCATTTGACTCTTCCGATGATTGAGAGTCACTGTGTGTTGCTAGATGCTATCCCGTGATCGTTAGGCATGAAGGGCATTTTCATAATTTGCACTTTGTGTCTACGGCCAATATATTCGGAAGCCTATCGGGTCACACACATATGAACATCTAGCCGGATTAAAATGTGGTTATAGCGATAACCAAATAAGGAAAGAATTTATCTCGTACTATAAAGGTTATAATGGTAAATTAATATGATGGTATTTATTTATTATGAATAAATTAAATACAAGATATTAATTATGATGATTAATTAAATATGTATATTGATACATATATATATATATATATATATATATATATATATATATATATATATATATATATATATATATATATATATATATATATATATATATATATATATATATATATATATATATATATATATATATATATATATATATATGTGATATACATTTATTTTACAAATTAATTAATCATAGTATTATATTAATTAAAGAAAATCTCAATTCCCAAATTATTTGGGATATGGCGCCACTTTCATATTGTATTGGATACAATTGAATTGTGTAATTTAATTAATAAAATTACCATAATATTAATATTAGATATTAATTGATTTTAAAAAGTAGAGTTATGGTAATAAGATAAATATAGTCAATATAAGATATTGACAATATATTTGAAATATTTAATATATGATATTAAATTAAATGAGATAATTCAATAAAAGATATTTTCCTTATTTTACTAGTAAAAGGTTTTATTCCTCTCTACTCTATTAGGGGTCGCCCCATCCACTATAAATCGGAGGTGAGTGTCAAGCTCTTTTCTACATCACAACTCCAAGAGCTAATAGTTCTTGTGAAAATAAAGAGCTTCTTAGAGAGAGTTTTGAGAGAGAGAAAAGGTCGGTCTGCAACCGAGTTTTTCTAGTAGCAATCCAATGGTGGATTCCGGTGGGTTGTTCGTGTGGACTAGCGGTAGAGGCCGAAGGCTTGGGCGGCTCAGTGCATCGCTACTCTCCTTAGACGGTCAAAGCGTCAATCTTTTAGATCAACCAAGGTAACCACTGTCTACTAGCTTATTTGTTTATTGCTTAAACAAAGTCGATCTTGGGTAAAAGGAAATCAAAATTTTGAATTCCGCTGCGTTCCCGTGTTGATTTCCTAACAGTGGTATCGGAGCGAGCTTCGAGATTAAGCAATAAGCATGTTATTTTGCATAGTTAATTTTGTCGTTTAAATCACGTAATTAAAAGATAAAAGATTTTAGATTGGCAAAACGATACACGAAAAGAATAAAAGAAAAAAGGAGTCGGGCGGTACTCGGTCGACTGTCGGCGGCACCACCACCATCCGGCGGCAGACTTATGGCTGTCGGCTAGCGGCTGCTTGGCGGGTCTCTTCCTTTTGTTATGTGTATTTTGTGTTTCTATATGGTTCATAGTTATAATTTATGATATCTCCTTTGTTTAGTTGTGTCATATGGCTAGCTAATGGTTCAAATAGTTTGGGCAATTGGGATGCCACACGACATTAAAATAATAATGGCATTTCCAAACTTTGTTTGGAATAGGCCTAGGCCCTTTTCAAATATTTGATTTGGGAAAAGGCCTAGGCCTAGGCCACTTTCAAAATTTTGATTTTTGAAAACCAAAATATTGGCTTTTCCAAATTTTGTTTGGAATAGACCTAGGCCCTTTTCAAAATTTTTGATTTTGAAAAAAGCCTAGGCCCAGACATTTTTCAAAATTTTGATTTTGGAAAGGGCCAAGGGAGATGCCTTTTGGTTTAGGAAACCAAAGACATCCCTTTTGATTAGAAATCAAAAGAAAAGAAACAAAACAGACCTAATTTTAATTTTGTTTTATTTTTGGAATAGTTCTAATTAATTAAAATTAAAATTAAAATCGGTTTAAAATTAAGGGACAATTATTGAAAAGGACACATATTGGATTTAATTAGACAAAAAGTACAACCAAAACAAACACATAGTTATAAGGACAAAAATTAGGTAGATAGACCTAAATACCCTTAATGAAGAAAAAAAATAAAAAAGGGTGGAACACTGTTTTTTTTTTGTTTTTTTTTCACCTGGACGTATTTTTTTTTTTCGGCGGACTTTGAAAATTTATGTCAATGCATCGTGGTGTCATTTTTTTTTCGGACCGAGATGCATTGACCACCGTGATTAAATGACACCACGATGCATTGACAACTGCAATGCAGAGACACCGCGATGAAATGACACCACAATGCCTGACAACCGCGATGCATTGACCTCCACGATGCATTGACCAACGCGATGCAGTGACCACCGGGATTCATTGCCCAACCCGATGCATTGACCACCCCAATGCATTGACCACAACGATGCAGTAACCACCCCGATTAATTAACCATTGCGATGCAGTGACCACCGCGATGCAGTGACCACCGCGATGCAGTCACCACCCCGATTAATTAACCATATATGCAGTGACATCGACAATCATATATGCAGTGACATCGGCGATCATATATGCGTGACATCAACAATTTATGCAGTGACATCAGCAATCAGATATGTAGTGACATCCGCAATTTATATGAATGACATCAAAAATTTATGTAGTGACATTGGCAGTCATATATGCAGAGACATCGCGATGCAGTGGCCACCCCCGAGCAAAGACACTGCGATGAAGTGGCCACCCCGATGCAGAGACACCGCGATGCACAGACCATCGGGATGCAGTGAGCCAGTGACATTTGATGAAGCAACACCGTGATGACATTTGATATTTTTCCGACTTAATTTCATATAATCGATTTCTTTTCTTCATAAAATCGACTTCAAATGGCTATATCCTTTGATATGAAACTACGATCAACATAAATCTTTCACCTTAATTCATATTTTTATGCAGTGACATCGGCAATCATATATGCAGTGATATCAATATTTAATGAAGTGACACATTATGAAGTGACACCCAATGACACCAACATTTTTTGAAGTGACAACCAATGACAATGTATAGCCCCACCTCCTTAACACCCTAGTCCGAAAAATCCGATGTGGGAAAAAGTGGGTGCTAAGAAAGAGTGTGTGCTCTATATGGGGTGGCATTTATGATAATGATCGATTGAAGAGTTTGGTGCACTTAACTGAGGCTTCTGAAAAGTTCTTATTGGCTCTGTTTTCTTTATTACTCCCTGAAAAAAACTGTCGCCACTCTTACTTTTTTTCAAATAACTACCAGAAATTGGAAAATTGATGTATGATAAAAATATAACCATATTATATGACTTTTTATATCGTATTTACGATAATATCGTATAAATTCTATAAAAATATATCTAAAAACACATAAAAATCGAAATCATTATAAATAGATATTATCATTATAATTTTAGTAAAACTTATAGTTTTATGATCAAAATTATCAGGGGCTCGTGTTTTTGACTGCTTGAGTGCGTGTGATGGAAAATCAAGAATTAAAACCGAAACAATGAAAGCGGAAGAAAATTATTTTTCAAGATCCGGCCCGAACCGAAAAAACCCGCCCGAGCCGGAATCTCTCTGCCACCAAAGACATAGGATTTCGTCGGAGAGAATCTCCATCAGAAGCACCGGCCGCGCTGCATGACGTGGCCTTTTCTAGTGCTAATACCGGGTCCTTAACCGACGAGTGTATCGGGTCAAACTAGTTTGTAGTGCTAGTATGGTGAGTCGAGTGTCGAATCCTCGAGGAAACGTGGTAATTCTTTTAAGTGTGGTTAAACACCAAAGAGTCATTATTAACTCGATCTAAACCGCAATTTTATAACACGTATCACTACTATTCTACTTAACATAAAATAAATGCGTAATTTAAAAGTTATTCTAATATAATATATATAGATATATAAATATATATAGATGTACATAAATTGCAATATATATATAGATACCAATATATAGTTTAGTTAAGTTTATAGAACTAGCCAAAGTTTATATAATTGATTTATACGATCTTGTCGATGAACGTAATGCGCTCGATCTTTCCTTTTATATTAGGTCCAATTGGGTAAATGAAACGGTGCACTCCACGAGGTTAACAATTCCTCCTCACACGAAAGCGTATGAAATTGTCACGTGTCATTGTCATCGATTCAATTTCCACAACTTGCCCCATGCTAATCTCGGTTAGTGCGAGCAGTGCAGAGTACAAATCTACCCCGGATAAAGAGGTTATTCCATTTGTCAGATGACCGATGTTATTCAAAAGGCTCCGGTTGTCAAGCGGATCGATTTAACTTTCCGGTGTTAGTTTTAATTAAACTGTTGATTTTAACATTATTACGATCTCGAGCACAATTTTAATAAGATTAATCTTTCCCAAGACAAATCTGCCCCCGGGTAGGAAATAGGATTCCGTAGTCACGCTTTCGCACGGCCAATTTTACCCTCCGGTTTTTCTATCTTTTATCTCATATCCTAACTTCTCTGATCAGTTCATCGTTAGGTTATATGGTGCGATTCATCTTGGTTAATTACGTCAATCCGAATATATTATCATTACGAAGCAAATAGAAAAAGATTCAATTAACTCAATTTTAGTCAATTTTACTTAGACAGCATTCCTTTACCGAAAAGATCGAAATAAAACGATTACATAACTTTGGCTAGTTATTAGATCTAGCCTAATAACATTATAAAAAGATAAAAACAAACATAGATACTTAAGAAATTTTACCCGATTACAACTGTTGAATCAGAAGTTGTATTCTTCCGGATGTTACAACGACTTCAACAACACTGATCTTCTGATAATTTCTCGAGCATTATAACGATACTACTTTATTTATGGCATAAGGCCTATATACATACATACTACTACTAAGAAAAAGAGTTAAAGAAAATATATTGGTACCCCTCATGTGTCTGCAAGGCTGCTCTTCTTATAGGCAAAATTTTCCAGGGCCGGATCGATCCGAGGTGATGCCGGATCGATCCGGGAATAAAAAATATTATCCCTCAGATTATTCTCTGCAGGACCACATGCTGTATAATCATTATGTTTCCTCGGATCGATCCGAGGTTAATCCGGATCGATCCGGGTAGCTTTTTATTCCATAATTTGATCTGAAACTTGATAAAATCATAACTTGAGCTCTGGATCTCCAAATGACATAATTCAAGAAGCGTTGGAAAGCTCTTGAAAAGATCTATAACTTCCATGAAGGACTTTTCTTCAGAAAATGCCTTTTTGATGGGCCATTTGTTCGTCGAAAATATAATTCGATAATGGTGTCACGAACCATTGATCCACTTGAACTTTAAATCTCGTGGCACTTCCTTACTTCCTTCGAAAGATACGATTTTACTTCAAAAAGTGTCGTCACTCGGGGTCTTGGTTTACCTAAGATCTGCAATTAAAATACCAAAAAAATACCCCACGTAAATCTGACACGACACTCCGGTTATTAACCCGGTACAAAATTTATAACTTTTTATCACTTTTACTAGATTTTTATAGTATTTAGATTTATTCATAACTATTAATATTTTATAAGATTATCGTTATAATTTCTTATATTTTATATAAAAAGAGTCGATAACGTATATAAAGCATCGTAATTTTTATAATATAAATGTTATACATCAACTACTCCCCACTTAGCTCTTTGATCGTCCTCGAGCAAAATAAGCGGTAATATATAAAAATTACAATAAAAATTATATACGTGGTAGATTAAATTTCAAATTAGTAAAATATCATTTGAATATTATAAACATATTAATTATATCTTTCTTAGAAATTAACAAGATAAAAAGTGTAGATAACTTAGATAAATTATTTATCAACTATTATTCAAATGAAATTCTGCATAATCTACTTAAATATAATTAAAATTCTAGAATCATTCTCCTATCTCAACTTATATGAAATATTTGGAATTAAGGACTAAGTCAAGTAGTTAACAAAATGGCTTATACTTTTTAGGCTCAGGATGTTGGTCAATCGAAAGGATAGAAAAGAAAAATCAAAAGAGAAAGAAGCAAGTCGTACGTACTTACACCTTTATAATTTTGATCAAAAATACCTCGATTAATAACTTTCTGATATTATCAATTTTTTTATGAGATTTAAGAACTAAAAGCGTGCGTGTGTGTAGAAAATCAAACTTACAAGCATTGCTTCATCAAGATTAATCGGAGTAATACTCTTTCGATCGAAAGTTACAAGTCCGGTTTCCTTAAACTTGTAACCATTCTTGAGATCTTATGATTCAACCTTTTATCGGGAGCTTTTAAACCTCATAGTGATATAGGACATTTCGAGATAATACCCTACTGCACTCAAATCATTGGCAGCTACTACCGATATTTGTAATTTTTTAGTTGTCAATCAAAGATAAGGAAGATACCTGGTATTTGATTAATTCTGTGTAAATATGGTGCTTCATTCTTAATTCCTTTATAGAATATTAACATATCCGAACGTATTACCAAAATCGACTATCTTGCAAGCGCCATGAGTTAAGATCGAATATACTAATACTTATCTAATTTTTTCAATCTCAGCATACACCCTTCTTAGCTTTTGTGTCATCATCTCCTTTCATAAGTACGTACAAACTCGTAGGATTTTTAGGAAATGTAGACCAAAATAGGCTAAGGGTAGGTTATAATCAAAAAATGGCTATTTCGAGTCGAGTGCGGTCTTGATCACTCTAATCAAGGCTGAGGTAGAAAAATTAAAAATTTATTTAGTTAAGCTATTTGGCTATAGTTTATATTTTTGTGGTGCCAAAAAAATCGTCATCCCTAGTCCAATTCCAAATTCATATTTTGTTTTGAAAAGAAAATTATTCTAAAATTTTATTATAGATATAAGTATATTTACTAAATTTCATAAGAAAATTACTTGATAATATTTATGTATAGTTACAATTATAATTTATCTAATTTACTTTACTTAATTAAAATCTATTCTTACCAATTTATATTATTTTTATTCATATTAATTATATACTATCTACTTATTTTTATTCAAGAAAAATTAAACTAAGTATTAAGCACTTAAATATAAATTTATATGAGAAAATTTTAATTTTTATTTACTAACTTACTTCTACTCCCCACTTACGAAATGGCATCGTCCCGATATTCAGTGAGTAATAAAAGGTAGGTTTGAAAGAAAAAATTAAAATTTTATACGATTTTGATTTTTTTTTATTATTTTTCTCAACATATATTATTTTGATTAAAGAAAATGACATATATATTAAACATTAAGAAAATTATTACAAACTTTAAAGAAAACGTAATTAAAAAGCGATTAAACAACTAACTTAATCGAGTACTAACTTAACAACAACAACTTTTAACCGATTTCCAACAACTCATCAAACCGTAGATGAACATCCGGGAGTATCTACCGGAAGTAGTCCCAACTGAGAATCACGAGATGGAAAAATCTCGTATGTAGTAAACTCAGGTACGTGATTCAGTTGGACCCAAAGTTGAGAGATTACCCAGGCAAACGGTAGTGGTCTTCCCCTATTACGCCTCTCAACTGCAAAATTAATTGCCGTTTTGAACATCAAAATCCCCCAATCAATGTATGCCCCCACGGTCAGTGCATACAACAACAGCATCTCATCATCCGTAACCCCTAAAAAATCTCTAGTTGGATAGATCCGGGAATTAATGAAGCGTTTCCACGCCCTCAGACGAGGGGGTAAAGCCAGAGTCGAAGAATCATAATTATGATCAAACAGTGGAAACACATATTGAAAGGCTTCTGCAGTACGATTTACAATATTGTAAGCATTTCCGAGTTCCCAAAGAAATTCGTAGTGTGGGTTTTGCTCAAAAGTACATGGTGGGATTTAAAAGATTTGATTTATGATAACTGGAGAAAATGAAATAACGATGCCCCTAACTGTAATAAGATGAGACGAGGCTGTTGTCGTTATCTCGAAGAGACGCATAAAAATCTCTGACAATTGAAATGTTAATTCTACCTCTACAGAGTCCGAATCGACTTTCCATCCGCAACCTCGGATTAGATTTCGTCCCCACTGATCAATTTTTCAGATTTAAGCCTTTCTCCATCAAAATAGGAGAATGGATTTAAATTTAGACGTCTCGAACGTCATTATGAAAACACGAGGCATGGCTTTGGGAACCACACCATCAAAGCGTGTGGTTCGTAACTGTTAATCGAGGAGAGGAGTGGTTCGACATTTTTATCAGATACAAAAAATAAACAAAGACAGAAAGAGTTCAAAGAAGGAATGAGCAAAGATGAAGGCATCAGCTCTTTCCTTTTATAGAAAGGTAGTAATCATGCAAAAGTAGAAGAAAATCTACTTTTTGGCGTTTTTGTACTTCCCGGATCGATCCGAGAAACGGCCGGATCGATCCGGCCTCTCAACTAGCAATCCTGTCAGGTCGGCATACTCACGCCGGATCGATCCGGGAAAGGGCCGGATCGATCCGGAAAATTACTATTCACGGACAGAGTTGATGACAGTTAAAATATACCCATTTATGTCATCAATTATAACCTTAAATCGGAGTTAATTATATATATTTCATATTTAATCACGTGTTTATATTTATTATTTAATGATAAGTGATTATTAATATGATAATTGGTATTTAGCTGTTTTTATTATAAAAGAGCAATTAATTGTGTGATAAATGCTGATTTTGCAGATCATGATAAATCGGGAAGATAATTATCACGCAATCGGGAGATCTCAAGATAAAAGAGAAGAAAATCGGAGCATTGAAGAAAAGATTAATCAGATCAATTCAAAAGCATAGAGTGGGGAAAAAGTCAGACGAACCGAATTTGAAAACGCGTAAAGAGGGAGGCTCGGTCGACCGAGCCATGCCATTCGGTCGACCGAGCGTGTACGTTCGGTCACCCGAGCCTAAGTTGATAAATGCATGTCAATCTTTTGGATTCTCCCTATGTCGGCTACAACTCCTATATAAACAGCAGCCACGATGCTGAGAAAGACACACCACTACAACACAACAATTTATATAATTTGAGTTTTAAGTTTTAGTTTTCTTTTCTTTTCTTTATGTTCGTTCATTGTGGATTCATTGGATTCTCCGGTTGGGGAGCGCATTAAAAAGTGGGAGTCACTCTCGTCTTCGAGGGTATGACTATTCAATTATGCAATCTTTATTTGTAGATCTGATGTATTTTATTATGGAGTAGTTTTTATTTGTATTGATTGCGTGATGTAGATTAATTTACGAACCCATGTGTTTAGGTTAGAAACGTTAAGAAGTAATCATGATTTGTTCCGACACAGAACTGTGTTCGGTCGACCAAGGCATGTCATTCGGTCGCCTGAGTGTCTTTGCTCGTTCGACGACGGCGTGGTGATGTGTAGGGCAATATTATGATCGGCTTCGACTACGCCGATTCTCTCGATTTGGAATTAAAACGAGTAATTAAACTCCGATCAACTTAATTATTTGTCATCATAATTTAACATGAAACCCAAAAGTGATTGTTACTTAGGATATAGATTGAATCGGCATCTAAGAAGTACGCCTTACCCTAGGAATGTTGCTTAGATGAGGTTACGGTTTATACCGGCATCCCTAGTTTCGTAATTGTGTCGGTTATATGAGATGGAGGCATTAAAAGCGAAGTCACGTAATGGAGGCACGATGATTTAGATGGCCTAACCGAGCTAAATCTACCTTGGGGATGACTCCCGTAGTCATAATAATCAATCTTTAACGCTTGTTTTATCTCGTAATCATCCTAATTCACATGGGGAGTTATAATCTACTAGCGTAATCAATACTATTTGTTTAGATAATATCAACCGTATTATCCGTGTTTTAGTAGTCTTTAGTCCGCTTTTGTGGTGGTTTTTGTGTCTTGTGGTTGTCACTATTTTATTTATCGCATTTAGTTGGTCGTAGACCGCCTTTCAATTTAGTTCTAATAGGATAAAGTTGTGTTTTATTTGTGCCGAGTCTCTGTGGGATCGACTCTCACTTCTCCTGGCTATACTACAATTGAACCTAGTTCTCTTGCTAGTGTGTTAGTAGGCATCGAGTTAATAATTTAACTTGACCTCCACCAAGTTTTTGGCGCCATTGCCGGGACTCGAGTCATTAAATTAAGATATAGCTTATTTTGTTAGAACTGATTCGTGAATATTCTCGTGAATAAGAGTCTCAGATATTAAACAGTTGTCGTAAAAAAAAAAAAAAAAAAAAAAAACCGCTCGGTCGATCGAACCACGACTCTCGGTCGACCGAGAATTTATTTTCTTTTACTTTTCTCGATTCTCGTCTTAGTTTTAAAACATTCTCGCTTCGCTTTTATTTACGTTTTCTTTTCTCAAACTTATTTCGAGTCTGCTTTAGTTAGTTAGTTAAAGGCCTAGCCTTTACTAGTGATTAATTGTTTTATTGTTGTTTATTATTTTATAGTACGCTACTCGGAAATCGAAGGAACCGCTTGAGCCTTATAATCCTCGAAATAGAGAAATTTAAGAGAAGGAATAGGAAGTTAGCTAGGAACCAAGCAAGGAGAAGAGGATCCAAATCTTGAGGAAAGCGAGCAAGGAGTGGAAGAAGGACATACAACCGATCATTCGAACATTCTCAATCAAGCGTAAATGGAAGGAAATCCACTAATCCAAACCAAGTACCTAATCCTCGTTATTAATCCCGTTATCAATAATGCCAATAATGTGAATGCAAATGCTAATAATGAGAACCAAGCCCTAGTTCAAGGAGCAAGGCGTACTTTGCAAAGTTATGCAACGCCCACTATTGAACAATTCATTCCCGCTATCGTAGCACCACAAGATGCTGCGGAAGTCTATCACCCTAGGCCTAATGTAATTCAAATGGTGACCAACTATTCCACTTTTCATGGAATTCAGAACGAGGATCCTGGTGTTCACGTAACGAATTTCTTGGAAATCGTCAAGACAAATGAAACCGCAATTAATCCCGGAGGGAACATTCGCCTTAAGCTTTTCCTTTCACTTTGAAAGATTAAGCTAAGCAATGGCTTCTCTCTTTAGAGGTCGGATCTATCGCTACTTGGGAACAATTGTTGCAAAAATTCATGAATAAGTATTTCCCTTGGGAAAACCTTTAAGTTACGCCAAGACATCCTAGGATTTAAGCAACAACCTGGGGGAGAGTTTTGATCAAGCTTGGGAGCGCTTTCAAGGAAGCTATGAGGAAGTGTCCTCATCATGACATCTCTCTTGGCTTTTAATGCAAACTTTTACCATGGGTTGAGAGAGACTGAGAAAATTAGAGTAGACGCCTCCAAAGAATGGAGCGCTTTGTTCTTTATCTCTGAGAGGAGGCACAAGGAAGATGGAGCAAATAGCGATGAATAGCCAATGGGGAGGCAATGACATAGCTACTGTGAAGATGGCCGCTGACATATTTGATGATAGTGCATCTACCAAAATCTTAGAACAACTTTCTGTTATCAACAATAAGGTAGATGGGATGCAAGAGAGGATGACAAGAGTAGAGAAAGGGGCTGGAATCGAGGTAGCACCTCAAAGTGAGAATGCTGGTACTGAAGAAGCCAATTATATCGGGGGAGGGTACAGCCTAATCATAACCATCCCGGATTCCGATATAGTGACATTAATGCAGGAGAAAGGCCTAAACCGCCTACCCCTTATGTACCACAAAGACTAAAACTTTTAGTTGGGAAGTCGCGATAGAAAAATCGAGTAATGTCGCCACCGACAATATGGGACAACTTTCAAAATCTATGGCTGAATTAGCCACTAACTTTAGCCAATATTGTCGAAAGACAGATGCCAAGGTAACCAATCAGAAGCTCTAGTCCAAAATCTCACGCACTGTAGGACAACTAGCCGAGCAAGTCTCAACTAGACCTCCGGAGGGTTGCCAAGCAACACCGAGAAGAACCCTAAGGATTTGAATGCGATCATGACAAGAAGTGGAAAAGAGGTAACTCCACCATCCTTGCAAGAGAAAGAAAGAGTCACAAAGAATAAGGATGGTGAGCCAAGCAATGAGACTAATACTTCCGAGACTTTGCCTGAGCAAAGAACGATAAAAGAACCTCGCCGGCCCTAGAGTTGAACTTTACGATAACAAGTATCCAATTTTCACCGATGTCGATCCTTCAACTCTACCTTATCCTCCCCAAAGCCGAAGCCTAAGTTTGATAATAAGAGGTATAAGAAGTTCGTGGATATGTTTAGTAAGTTACAAATCAATATACCCCTAGTTGAAGCACTAGCCGAAAAATGCCCGAGTACACCAAGTTTTTAAAAGATGCCGCCTCAACTAAAAGGAAACTTCTAGATTTAGAGACCATGTGCCTTAATGAGGAGTGCTCACCATTCTTCAACATAAGTTACCCCCAAAATGCAAAGATCCGGGAAGCTTTCTCATTCCTCGCACTATAGGTAACATATGTTTGAACAAAGCTTTGTGTGATCTAGAGCTAGCGTGAACTCGATGCCACTATCTATTTTTCGGAAGCTAGGCATGAAAGATCTTAAGAAGACCTCAATCACATTGCAATTAGCTGACCGCTCACAAGGAACCGTGTGGAGTGGTTGAGGATGTGCTAGTAAGAGTTGAAAAGTTTGTATTCCCTGTCGACTTTGTGGTATTAGATATGGAAGCTAACTACGAAGTACCATTGATATTAGGGAGACCTTTCATGGCCACTAGTAGAACGCTAATTGATGTTTACAAGGGCGAATTAGTATTAAGAGTGAACAAAGAGAGAGTTGCATTCAATGTTTTCGACACTATGAAGCAACTTGATGATGGAGAGGATGCATGTTTCATGTTAGATTCCATTGATAGGATCGCTCAAGAATTTCAACAACATGAAAGTATAAAGGATTTCTTGGATGTCGCCTTAGAAGAAGAAGATGAAGTCAAGTGCGTGAGAGTAGTGAGGAGGAGAAGATGATATGGCCAGGATGTAGTAGAGGGACCCCAAGGCCTGTAGAGGAAGTAAGTGTCATGGAGATTGAAAGATTCTATCATAGACCAACGTGGCATAAGTACTTCAACTCAAACTCACAGTCAAAAGTTGAAGACATCTTTGGAAGAACCTCCCACAAATTTGACTTTAAAACCTCTTCCCCGCAAATTTGAAGTACGTGTATTTCTTCAAGATGAGACCTTGCCACTGATCATATCTTCTTCCTTGACGGACTTACAAGAAGAGAAACTTATGAGAGTTCTGAGAGAGTACCGCGGAGCATTTGGATGGACCATAGCTGACGTTAAGGGCATTAGTCCTAGCGTATGTATGCACAAGATCTCCGTGGACCCTGAAAAGAAAGCGGTTGCACAACCTCAGAGGCGTTTAACCCCACAATTAAAGGAAGTGGTTAGGGATGAGGTTATAAAAATGTTGGCAATGGGAATTATATTTCCAATTGCTGATAGCGAATGGGTTAGCCCTATCCACGTAGTTCCCAAAAGTGAGAGATTGACGGTGCAAGCCAATGAGTTGAATGAGTTAATTCTGTGAGGCTAATCATCGGTCATCGAGTATGCATAGACTTTAGGAAACTAAATGATGCAACTCGTAGGACCATTTTCCTCTTCCTTCATCGATCAAATGCTCGAGAGACTCGAAAGGGGCATGCTTTCTATTGTTTTCTCGATGGATATTCGGGATACTATCAAATCCACATCTCACCAAGATCGTGAGAAAAACAACATTTACATGCCCATATGGGACATTTGCGTATAATCGAATGCCATTTGGGTTGTGGTAACGCCCAAACATTTCAACGGTGTATGATGTCATTATTTATGGATATGGTGGAAGACTTCTTGAAATCTTTTATGGATGATTTCTCCGTGTTTGGAGACGATTTTGATTCATGTCTCACACATCTAGCACGAGTGTTGAAGAGATGTGAAGAGACTAATCTTGTGCTTAATCGGGAGAAATGTCATTTGATGGTTACGGAAGGTATAGTAATCGGGCCACCGCATATCAAAGAACGGTATAGAGGTGGATAGAGCCAAAGTTGAGGTGATCGAGAAATTACCTCCACCTACTAATCTTAAAACTTTGTGAGGTTTTTTAGGCCACGCCGGATTTTATCGTAGGTTTATCAAGGACTTTTCCTGGTCTCTAGACCTCTTACCGAATTATTGGCCAAGGATGTGCCATTCGTGTTTTCTAATGAGTGCATAAAAGCTTTCAACGAAATAAAAGTAGATCGATTATCGCACCCGCTCGTCGCGCACCGATTGGGATCTTCCGCTTGAACCGATGTGTGATGCAAGTGATACTGCGTAGAGGCGCCGCTTTGGGTCAAAGAAAGATAAGATCTTCGACCTATCTATTATGCAAGTCGGACTTTGAATGCTGCCCAAAGAAATTACGCCACAACGGAGAAGGAACTTTTGGCCGTTATCTTTGCTTTTGACAAGTTTAGATCTTACTTAGTAGGATCTAAAGTCACCGTGGTGGATCCACCATGCGGCTCTTAAGTATCTCCTAGCAAAGCAAGATTCAAAGCCGAGATCGTTGAGATGGATTCTACTTCTGCCGCAAGAATTTGACGTAGAAATCCGAGATAAGAAAGGAAGTGAGAACGTGGTGGCGCATCATCTATCGCGCTTACAATTAGAGGATGGTGAAGAATTACCCGAGATAGGAGAATCTTTCCTCGATGAACAACTTTTCTCCATCACCACCATCGTGGGACATGATGATTGTGCCGCAGCTTTCTTCGCGAATTGAGGTTGTGAAGGAGAAGAAGCAACCATGGTTTAGTTTGTTTGTCAATTATCTATCCGCAAAGTACCTACCACCAAATCTCACTGTCGAAGAAAGGAAAAAAATTCTTTAAAGATCTTAGACACTACTATTGGGATGAGCCTTATTTGTTTAAGCTAGATCTCGATAATATTTTTTGAAGGTGTGTGCCCAAGAAGAGTATAATGATATCCTCAAGCATTGTCATTCCTATGAAGTTGGAGGGCACTACGGGGAGAAAAAACCGCGCTGCTAAGGTCCTCCAATGCGGTTTTATTGGCCGACATTGTTTAAGGATGCACTCCAATATGCAAAGGCATGTCATGCTTGTCAAATGACAGGTAATATTTCAAGGAGGAATGAGATGCCACTCAAGAGCATCTTAGAAGTGGAGCTTTTTGATGTTTGGGGAATAGATTTCGTTGGACCCTTCACTTCATCACTATCTAACCGATATATCTTAGTTGCTGTTGATTATGTATCCAAATGGGTTGAGGCCATTGCTTCCCCTACTAACGATGCTAGGGTTGTGGTTAGATTCTTGAAAAAGAATATTTTTACAAGGTTTGGGACGCCTAGGGCGATTATAAGCGACAATGGTAGTCATTTTTGTAATAAACCTTTTGAAAGGCTGATGATTAAGTATGGGGTTCGACATAAGCTAGCAACCGCATATCACCCCCAGACTAGTGGTCAGGTAGAAGTCACCAATCGAGAGATAAAGCGTATCCTGGAAAAAACTGTCAATACGACTAGGAAGGATTGGTCGATACGTTTAGATGACGCTTTATGGGCTTATAGGACTGCATATAAAACCTCGATTGGAATGTCACCGTATAGGATTGTTTTTGGAAAGGCATGTCATCTACCTGTGGAACTGGAGCACCGGGCCATGTGGGCAACAAGGATGCTAAATTTTGATGAGACGTTGGCCGGTGAGAAAAGGATGTTAGAATTAACTCGCCTGGAGGAGTTTCGTTTAGAGGCATACGAGAATGCCAAGATTTTCAAGGAGCGCACGAAGAAGTTTCATGACAAAAAGATTCTGGAGAGGACCTTTCAAGAGGGTGATCTGGTTCTCTTGTACAATTCGCGCTTAAGACTCTTCCCGGGTAAGTTGAAATCAAGATGGTATGGCCCATTTCAAGTACAACAAGTCTTTCCTTCTGGAGCGGTGGAGCTATTCAATTTCAAAGACGAGTCCAGATTTGTGGTCAATGGACATCGATAAGCATTATCACGGGCTTCCGCTTTCTTCCAGGAGGAGGTTTTGTACCTCGATGACCCTGCCTATGAATAAACCATCTTGAGCCGAGTCGAGCTAGCAACGACTATAAACTTAGAACTACTACCTATAACTATCTTTTTCGCTTTTCTTTTAATAAAGTAGCATCGCCTATCACGGTTTTTTTCATCTCGCCATGTTCGAGTCTAAGTTCGGAATAAACGAGGTTTTTTCCTTGATAGCCGCTATGTGAGTTTTTATTTAGGTTTAAATCCTTTTTGTCTTGTCCATGGCGAAGATAAAGTAAAGTGGCTTAAACTGTTTTTAGATATCTATATCTAATTACTGCCACGTTATTTTATAACTTCCATAGACATGGTATTTGACGATTTCGTGGAGCTTGTTTGTTTATACAGGATGTGTCTGTCTCTCCACACTGTGGTGCGATGATTACTCCGATATTGTTCCTTTACTTGGGAGCCGCTTTCCAGAGCTAAGTCTTTCATCTTGAACTCTCATTTATTTTTGTCATTGAGGACAATGCCATGTTTAAGTGGGGGGCAGGGGACTTAGCTATATGTTGTGCTATATATTGTGCTATATGTTGAAAAATTCAAGGGGAACGGAATACTGAGACAATATTGAGCCAAATTTAAAAATTTTATGGATAAATGCCAAGTTGTTTAACTCGCACTTTTAACTTGTGTAAAGTTCTTATACTTAGAATTAATAAGAAATGAACCAAGTTGCGTGAGTACGTGGTCATATTATACTTTTGCGATAAATTGTTAGTAAACTTAAGGATATTCATGCCAACAATTGCAAGTAGTTAGGTATTGTTCAAATTACTCAACATGTGAATCGCTTAGTACCGTATGAGTTATAATAATTGAAAGAAGTATGTGTACATTGCTTAGATAATTGGTTATGAGGACCTAATGTCGATATTTGTCGACTGATGTATTCTGATCTTCTAGCCAACAAAAGCGGAGTAATAAGCTTGGGACGTACCTGTGTTTTGACAATGCATTAAAACACTGGGCTTGTAGTAACATTACCAAAGTAGCCCCGCGCTTGTGGTAATATTCGATGCTATGCTTAATCTAAAATAGGGGGATACTCTATGAAAAGTTTTCTTCCTTGAGATTAGTAGTATTCGAAAAATATGCAAAATTGAAAAAAAAATTCGAATTTTTAGAGGCTTTGAGTAGTACTCGGTCTCCAAGTCCAAAAACCCTATAGATACGCTCTTGCTTATTGTTCTAGTGCTTTAACCATTGTGAGGCATAAGAAGTATGAATGCTGATGTTGGTGAATTTAGATATGAAGTCTGCATAAACTCTAATCTTGCTACATTTATATAAAACCAATGCACATGCACACAATCACTTCGATTCATAGCGAGTAGTGAATAATGCTTATCTTATGAGCATGACTGGTATGAGTTGACTCGGTTTCTAGTGTAAGTATGAGTTGACCACGTAAAAAATGTTGTCTTGGGGAATGACTTATTGATGCTTTGTTCGGGACGAAGCAAAGTTTAAGTGGGGGGCATTTTGATGACAGTTAAAATATACCCATTTATGTCATCAATTATAACCTTAAATCGGAGTTAATTATATATATTTCATATTTAATCACGTGTTTATATTTATTATTTAATGATAAGTGATTATTAATATGATAATTGGTATTTAGTCGCTTTTATTATAAAAGAGCAATTAATTGTGTGATAAATGCTGATTTTGCAGATCATGATAAATCGGGAAGATAATTATCACGCAATCGAGATCTCAAGATAAAAGAGATGAAAATCGGAGCATTGAAGAAAAGATTAATCGAGATCAATTCAAAAGCATGGAGTGGGGAACAAGTCGACGAACCGAATTTGAAAACGCCAGAAAGAGGAGGCTCGGTCGACCGAAAGATGCCATTCGGTCGACCGAGCGTGTAATACGCGGTCACCCGAGCCTAAGTTGATAAATGCATGTCAATCTTTTGATTCTCCCCTATGTCGGCTACAACTCCTATATAAACAAAGCAGCCACGATGTTTGAAAGACACACCACTACAACACAAAACAATTTATACAATTTGAGTTTTAAGTTTTAGTTTTCTTTTCTTTTCTTTATGTTCGTTCATTGTGGATTCATTGGATTCTCCGGTTGGGGAGCGCATTAAAGAGTGGGAGTCACTCTTGTCTTCGAGGGTATGACTATTCAATTATGCAATCTTTATTTGTAGATCTGATGTATTTTATTATGGAGTAGTTTTTATTTGTATTGATTGCGTGATGTAGATTAATTTACGAACCCTTGTGTTTAGGTTAGAAACGTTAAGAAGTAATCATGATTTGTTCCGACACAGAACTGTGTTCGGTCGACCAAGGCATGTCATTCGGTCGCCTGAGTGTCTCTGCTCGGTCGACCGAGCGTGGTGATGTGTAGGGGCAATATTATGATCGGCTTCGACTTCGCCGATTCTCTGATTTGGAATTAAAACGAGTAATTAAACTCGATCAACTTAATTATTTGTCATCATAATTTAACATGAAACCCAAAAAGTGATTGTTACTTAGGATATAGATTGAATCGGCATCTAAGAAGTACGCCTTACCCTAGAATGTTGCTTAGATGAGGTTACGGTTTATACCGGCATCCCTAGTTTCGTAATTGTGTCGGGTTATATGAGATGGAGGCATTAGAAGGCGAAGTCACGTAATGGAGGCACGATGATTTAGATGGCCTAACCGGAGCTAAATCTACCTTAGTGGATGACTCCGTAGTCATAATAATCAATCTTTAACGCTTGTTTTATCTCGTAATCATCCTAATTCACATGGGGAGTTATAATCTACTAGCGTAATCAATACTATTTGTTTAGATAATATCAACCGTATTATCCGTGTTTTAGTAGTCTTTAGTCTGTCTTTGTGGTCTTTTGTGTCTTGTGGTTGTCACTATTTTATTTACTGCATTTAGTTGGTCGTAGACCGCCCTTTCAATTTAGTTCTAATAGGATAAAGTTGTGTTTTATTTGTGCCGAGTCTCTGTGGGATCGACCTCGACTCTATCTGGCTATACTACAATTGAACCTAGTTCTCTTGCTAGTGTGTTAGTAGGCATCGAGTTAATAATTTAACTTGACCTCCATCAAGAGTTGTTTTTGCTTGTAAAATGCCTAGATTTTTCTAGGTGATATGTTTTCTCCCTATCTTTGGTTCAATTTTATTAAGTTATAACGATAAATTTTACTACACGGTGCGTAATGCCATAAAATCAAACGAAAGTAAAATAAAATTCTACGAAGATCGTATTTAAATAAAATCCTACCAAAATAACCTAAAATTGTACGAAAATGAAATTGTACGAAAAATAAATTGTTTTCAATGTCAAAAATCATAAAATGTTTTAAATCAATCCTCCTCATCACTCATCTCGACATGGCTCGAACTAGGCATGGCTCGAGAACTGGCCGGATCATAAGTCGATTCTTGAAATGGATCTTGAAAATGTGTCGACATCCGAACCGAGCTATCTAATCCCATCGAGCTCATCTCTCTCGTGACATCAGAAAAAGTGCTTCCCCATCCCGTCGTGGTATGGCTAAATGATCCAAATCCTGGCCAATCAGATGTCGCAGCTGCCGTAGTACCTGTCGAAAAATCCCCTGTACCACTAGTTTGAAATCCAAAAGAATGTGGCATTTGTTGGAAGTCTGAGAGAGGTGGCATTGGTGGAATAAAGTTGGGCAAGGTATATGGCTGGGATTGGCAATGCGGAATATCCATCTCGGCATAGGTAGGGTGCTGCAGTAAATTCGTTTGATATATACCTCGCATGCCTTGACGTAAATCTTCAGACCACTGCAAATTTCTTTCCGCAAAAACAGCCATATTGGCATTGGCACGATGAACATCATAGGCCATGGATTGAAACATGTCGTATGTGATGGTATTTGGAAGTTGAGTTTGAGTTTGACTAGATAAAGGGGGGACAGTAGTGGATTGAGAAACATGTGGAGTAGGGTGAGGTCGGTGGCGATTAGGGTTCATAAAATCTATCCTTCCTGCGCCGTCCCTAGGTGGTAAACTAGGACCTATAAGTGTTTCACAACCATAATCGATTATCATTTGGAAGCTCAGAACACCTATCTCGGTGACACAAGGAAGAAATAAAACAAGGAAAAGGCATGTGATTGCCTGGTTTAGCAATTGAAACAAATTCCTTGGCCCTTCTATACATAACCCTGCCTACATCCACAGTGTATATCATTGACCATAGCCCAAGCAATACACGTATCCTCTTTACCAAAAGATGTCAAATGACGAGAAGGGTAAAGAGTCGAATCGATAAAACGCTTAATAGCTCTCATATCCCTTAAACATTTTCCATAGGAAAACCTATTTTCATGCCAAACAATTTGTGGGATCTAACTCGTCTTTGGTCATCGAGACTATATAGTCAAAATCTGGCTGCTCATCTAAATTCCATACCGTATAATAATCCTCATTCTCTCCGGTATATCGTGACACCATAAATAGCATTTATAAACTGGGATTAAACGGCACTTTATTATGGTTCTTAGGGTGATGTGGTTAACTCACCATTCTCTGTTTCATTGAGTTGCTATCGAGAATAAAATTCACCTACTAAGGTTGTGTTAACTTCACCTTACTTAAACTGCTAACTCCATCCACTGTCGCCTTTGAAAATCTCTTTTACCTCCTTCCCAAATCCATGAAATCCAAACCCCTCTCTGCAACAACTAAACACTTTCCAAATTTATTTTTCAACGCCTTCTTAGTCGCAGCAGACGCGTTCTTTCAAAACTAACACCAATTCTTCTTCTCTTAAAGGCCTAGTTTCTATAACTGGATTTGGGTAGGGATATGGCGGCTTACGTTTTCTTGGCTTTTGATGATTCGCCATTCTACGATAGTGACACAATAACAAAACAACAAAAGAAACAACACAAAACAACACAAATGAGTAACAAAATAGTTGAAATTAAAATAAAAAGTTGCTAAAAAACGAAATTAACAAAACAAATGACTACAATGTTACCTTCTAATGCTTAAAAGGTTGAAATTTGACCGAAGAGATGAAAGTTCGCTGAATGAAAGTTGAAGCTTTCCTTGAAAAATTCTTCAATTTAAATGAAAATTTGAAGAGAGAGAGAAAAATGAGAAGAGTTTAAGAATTTAGGTAGTTTAATAGTAATGTTATGTGATGATTTGAAGAAAAAATTCGAATGGGGAAGAGGGAGGGGGCGGCTGTTTGAGAAAAATGAAAGAAGAAGAAGAAGAAGAAGGGACCCCGTTCCTTTTAGGTTTTTTCAGTCTCCGGATCGATCCGGGGTTAGGTCGGATCGATCCGACCACATTTTTTTTTTTGAAAAACTTTATAAAACTTAATAAAAAATTTTATAAACCCTTAATAACACTTCTGCAAAATTTAAATAAAACCTTTTATAAAAACTTTATAAAACTTTTAAGTAATTTCATAAAGATCCTATTTATAAAATTTTCAAAAGTTATATAAAATTTTTATAAATATTATAAAACTCATAAGGGTCCTAATTCCATTATTTCTGAATCTTCCAAGGTTCTAACATAACGCTCTATCAACCTAACCTTAAGAAATGAGGCGTCGAATTTTCCCTTTGATCTCCATCGGGATTTCGGATAACCACCTAATCGCTCCTTCTTAACAACATTCAAACACTCATCCTGGATTTGGTTGTGCTTTCCTACATTTCCCATCATGCTCACTTTTTCCACAGATTCTCGATCTCCTTAAAAACTTTGCCCTTCTCTTTATAGAACTTCTCGATTTTCCATTACAAACTTCCTCAATCGATCTCTCTCAACAATTGCTTGTTTTTCTCAAAACTCAAGCTTCTATTTTAAACGCGACATCTTTATCCAGGCCTAATTTCAAAAGCAAAATAAAAACTCCTATTCTATCTAAAAAAGACATCCAGCTTCTTTTACGCCTATCCGTAAAAGAGCGAAACTAGCTCAAACATACAAAACACGAAAAGTAGAAGAAAGATAAATAGCACTTTGATAGTCGGTGCCGATTTCGGTTCTCTCGCTTTTGCTTTTCATTTTTCTCTTTTTCAATTTGTTTGGGGATCAATCAAGAGCATTACTTCTTCTTTCAAAGTGTGATTCCTTCTCCTCCACAAATAACTTCACTGTGGCCATTGGCTATAAAAGTTGTATTTCCATCGCTTAGTTCAATGACTCCAGCATTTGTAAACCTCGTTACTTTAAATGGACTGTCCATCTTGATTTAAGCTTACCTGGAAATAACTTTAAACGTGAATTGTACAAGAGCACTCGATCACCTACATGGAACTCACGACTATAGATTCTCTTATCATGAAAAGATTTCGCATGCGTTCTTGTAGATTCGAGCGTTTTCATAAGAATCGAGACGAAATTCTTCTAGTTCTCACAATTGAAGCAATCTATGATCACCGACAAATTTTAGGATCAAAATTCGAGAAATTTAATAGCCTGTAAGGCTCGGTGTTCTAACTCAACTGGAGATGACAAGACTTACCAAAGACTAGCTTATAGGAGAACAACCAATTGGTGTTTTGAAAGCTGTTCTATATGCCCATAATGCATCGTCTAATTTAACTGCCCAGTTTCTACGATTTGAGTCCACTGTCTTTTCTACAATTCTTTTGATTTCTCTATTAGACACCTCTACCTGACCACTGGTTTGCGGATGATAGGGCGTTCCTAACTTATGTGTTACACCATATTTTTCAACTATCTTGGTAAATGGTCTATTACAAAAGTGTGATCCTCTATCACTAATGATTGCCCTCGGAATGCCATATCGGGTAAATATATTCTTTTTAAGGAATCGTATGACAACTTTGGTATCATTAGTGGGAAGAGCTTCAGCTTCTACCCATTTTGAAACATAATCTACCATTACTAGAATAAATCTTTTTCCAAAAGATATAGGGAATGGTCCCATGAAATCTATACCCCAAACATCAAATAACTCACATTCTAAAATAGGTTGCATAGGCATTTCATGTTTTTTAGATACATTTCCCCATTTTTGACAAGATTCACAAGATTTAACATACTTATAAGCATCTTTATATAGTGTAGGCCAATAAAAACCACATTGTAAAACTTTAAAAGCAGTTTTCCAACCTCCATGATGACCTCCTGCCTCACGATCATGACAAAATGATAAAACACTTAAAATTTCATTATCAGGCACACATTTTCTGATTATTCCATCCGAGCATCTTCGGAAAAGATATGGTTTCTCCCAATAATAAAATTTTAAGTCATAAAAGAATTTCTTTTTCTGTTGCCAAGTCCAATGAGACGGAATATAATCACAGGTTAAGTAATTAATGATATCTCCGAACCAGGGTGATATTTCCTTAGAAGGAATTCTATTCTTTAATAACTGCATGGTTGAAGGAGTATCTATTCTAAACAGCTTGTTCATCAGAAATGAATCTTTAATTTCAATCCCTATTTCTTCATCATTTTCCATTCTACTTAGATGATCTCACTACTACATTCTCACTTCCTTTTTATCTTTAATTTCAATATCAAATTCTTGAAGTAAGAGAATCCATCTAAGAAGACGTGGTTTCAGATCTTTCTTACTTAGTAAATACTTGAGGGCTGAATGGTCTCAGATAAATTATTACCTTAGATCCAACAATATATGATCTAAACTTATCTAAGGCAAAATTACAATTAACAGCTTCTTTTCTCAGAGTTGCATAATTAAGTTGAGTCGCATTTGAGATGCATAGTAGATAGCTTTGAGAATTTTGTTATATCTTTGACCTAAAACTGCTCCTACAGCTAAATCACTCGCATCACACATAATCTCAAACGGCAAACTCTAATCTGGTGCTACTAGTACTGGTGCAGTAGTCAACCTCGCTTTTAAGGTCTGAAAAGCTTCCATACATTTACTATCAAAGTTAAAAGGTACTTCCTTTTCAAGTAAATGACTTAGAGGCTTAGCTATTTTTGAAAAGTCTGCAATGAACCTTCTATAAAAACCTGCATGTCTGAGAAATCCTCTTAGGGTTCTTAAATTAATTGGCGGAGGTAACCTTTCAATTACCTCGACTTTAGCTTTATCAACTTTGATACCTTCTTCAGAGATTCGGTGACCTAAAACGATTCCTTCTGATCCCATTAAGTGGCATTTTTCCCAGTTTAGTACTAGATTGGTATCTTCACAGCGTTGTAACACTCGTTCTAAGTGTAACACACAAACATCAAATGAATCTCCGTAAACACTAAAGTCATCCATAAAAATTTCTAAGAATTTCTCAACCATATCAAAAATATAGCCATCATACATCTTTGAAACGTGGCTGGTGCATTACATAAACCAAACGGCATTCTCTTATAAGCAAAAGTTCCATAAGGACAAGTGAAAGTAGTTTTTCTCTATCTCCTCTGCAAATGAATATCTCAGAAATATCTGAATAACCATCTAAGAAGCGTAATACTTATGTCCACTTAAACGCTCCAACATCCGAACTATGAATGGAAGTGGATGATGATCTTTCTTAGTATGATCATTTAGTTTTCTAAAATCAATGCACATTCGATAACCAGTATTCTCTCTAGTCGGAATCCATTCATTCCTTTCATTCTCTTTCACTGTGAAACCTCCTTTCTTCGGTACAACTTGAGTTGGACTTACCCATTCACTATCTGATATGGGAAAAATTATCCCCATTTCTAATAGCTTAATGACCTCTTTCTTAACTATTAACTGCAAATTTGGGTTGAGGCGGCGTTGAGGTTGAATACAAGGTTTAGCATCTTCTTTCAGAATTATCTTATGAACACAAATCTCGTGGCTAATACCTCGAATATCGGCAAATCATTCCATCCAAAAGCTTTCTTATGCTTTTTCAACATTCTAAGTAATTGATCTTCTTGTTGTTCAGCTTAAAGATGATGAAATAATAACCGTAATAGATTATCGCTTTCAAGAAAAGCATACTTGATTTAAAGGTAGCGGTTTCAATTCCGATTCTTAGGTGGATCTTCCAAAGATGGTTTAAGAACTCGTCCTTCTAGCTCTAATTCCAAATACTTATGCCATGATGGTTTAAAAGTAAAACTTCCTTTATCTAGATAAAGAATTATTTCTTTCATTTCGGTGTCTTTCTCATCTTCCTTATAGATAGACAGAGTTAAGCATTCTTCTAATCTGCCTTCAAAAGTTGTTAATCGATTATCATAGATGTAATGAATATCTTCTATAAAAGAACATGATTCTGGTGATTTGTATGGATGGTTCATAGCTTTGAAAATATTGAAAGTAACTTCATCTTCATTGACTCTCAAAATTAATTCTCCTTTCTGAACATCGATTAAAGTTCTTCCTGTGTAGCTGCTAAACGGTCGACCTAAGATAAGTGGCGCTGAATATCCTTCTTCCATTTCCATAACTACAAAGTCTACTGGAAAATAGAACTTGTCTACTTTAACCAATACGTCCTCAATAATACCTTTAGGATATTTAATTGATCTATCTGCCATTTGCAGAGTCATTTCAGTCTTCGTAAGATTCCCTATGCCTAGCTTCTTATAATCCTCATAAGACATGAGGTTTATACTGGCTCCAAGATCACATAAGACCTTTTTAAACAGAAATCCTCCAATTTCACATGGAATGGTAAAACTTCCAGGATCTTTCAGTTTAGGCGGTAACTTATCTTTGAAAACATGAGAACATTCTTTCATTTAGGCATATATTCTCATATTCCTCTAATTTTTCTTATTTGATGTAATATCTTTGAAACTTTCCATAAGCAGCATACTAATTGTAGCTTCGATAATGTGGATATTAATATGAATATGACGAAAGGTATCAAGGAAACGAGCATACTTCTTATCAGTTTTAATCCTTTTAATTTGATCTTTAGGTGGGTAAGGTAAAGATTCTAAATCTACAACCTTTGATCCCAAAGTCATTTTCTCTTTTCCTTTCTCCTTAAACCTTTGAGTGTTATTTGATCGCCAAGTATCATGATCTTGAGTTTTTTCTTTTAAGACATTCCCTGAATCAATCTCTACTTGATTCCTTTAGTTCTTCCCTGCTTTTCATCCTCGTTTTCATTATCCTCTAATCTAACATGTTCCTTGAATAAATTCCTTAATTCTTTATCCATGGGATCCTTCAAAATCTTAGGGATTTTTACCCATTTTTCACCTTCATTCTTAGGTTCCAAACTTCTATTCCTTTTCAAGAAATTTTCTATAATTTCTTCTTCCTCATCAGTGAATTCAATTTCATCTTTAGTTTCATCATTCTTACCATCTAAATCATTTTCTACTTCATTATTCCCGAAGTTTTCTACTCTATTACTACCACAGAGTTTTCTACTTCTCGTAACTACGACATTTACCTCTCTTGGGTTTCTTTCAGTATTACTTGGTAATCCTCCAGGAGGTCTACTGTTATTACGTTCACCTTCCCTACTCAAATGATCTTCCATATTCCTCAATGAGGCTTCTATCGTTCTCATTCTGGTATCATGTCCACTCATAGATATTTACATTGTACTCATATCTTTAGTGACTCTACCAATAGAAGTCATCATTGTTTCCAAATTCTTAGCTTGAGTAGATACTACTCCCATCATATTTTCCATTAGTTTTTCCCATTTTTCAACTCCTTCTGTAGGTTGAGTTGAACTTTGAGTTACTGGTATACTTTGAGTGGTATGTTGAGGATAGGATCTAGGTAATGATTGTAAATTCTGATTAGATGTGTTTTCTTGATAAACTTGATTATTATTCATATTCCTATATGGAACTGGATATGGCGGTTGTCCTTGCTTACTAGGGTTTTCAGACCATCGATAAGTAGGATGATCTCTTATAATAGCATTAAACGAGTTTGAATATGCATTGTTCAAATTCTATCTTCTTTGAAAAAACTCACCTCCTCTCTTGAGTATCCTGTTGGTTCTTCAATCCCTAATGGCATTTTATCCTGATTTGAGTATTCAGTTGGAGTACTATTTTCTGAGCTTTGGTTTTTGTTTTGTAGGCCATCAAATTTCCTACTCAAATTTTCTAAGTGTGCTAGAACTTCCGTATTAGATGTACATTCTCCTGCAAAAGCTACTTTTCTGGTGCTAGAACCGGTTTCCCACATTCTGTTATTTTTGGAAATCTTTTCTATGGCCTCGTAAACTAATTGGGCTTCACTCATCATTAAAGAACCACCACATGCATGATCTACATCAGCACGTGAATCTTTTCTTAATTTACGACAGAAAAGTTGAATTTGCATATCTAAGGAATAACCATGGTCGGGACAAGCTCTTAATGATTTTTTAAATCTTTCCTGGCATTCCCAAGCGCTTCTTCAGATCCTTGTCTAAAGTTAGCAACCTCGACTTTTAATTCCAAATTTCGCCCAGAGTGAAATATTGTTTCGAAATTCAGCTTTGAATCTCCTCCCAACTTGTAAGTGAATGATGTGGAAGAGACATAAACCAATCTCGGCCTCATCTTTTAGAAAAAGGAAACATAGTCATCCTTGTTAATTCCTTATGAGCACCTTGACTTTTGGTCAGTATTGCACAAAGTGCTTCAAAAGATAGAGATGATGATGTGGATCTTCATCATCCTCTCCTAGAAATTGGGCTCTTGCGCCAATTAAACCAAAAGATGAGATTTAATTTGAAATTGTTTGCTCCTTCATTAGGTAAAAGAATGAGATTATTAGTCCAGTTTCTTCTTAAGGTTTGATCACGAGATAGTCTCGGGTTTGGTGGGTTATTACGATTATTCTCGGTTCCGATTCTCGATTATTTCTATTATTATTATTATTATTAGGGTTAACAGGTTCATCCCCATGCCCTAGAGCATGTTCCACTTTGTTCAGTGTTTCATCACCGATTTGACCATTCTCGTATTTCTGCTTGAAGATGATTCGTCAGATTTCACGACTAGTATGACCGCGTTTATGTCAGCTTATAAGGAGTGAGTGGGGCCTACCACTTCGGTCATCAACTAACGAAAATAGAAAATAACACGAATTGATAGTAGTATAAAATTGGTAACTTACCTATAAGGTAAGTACCGATTAAAAATTAAAATAGAAATGAGATAAGAAAAGTGTTGACTTATTCTCTAGAATTTTGAGCTAATACAAGTAGTAACCATACACGAAAAAAGAAATTAGCGCTGCTCCCGGCAACGGCGCCGTAAAGTCGACGTGGCCTTTTCTAGTGCTAATACCAGGTTCTTAACGATGATTATATCGGGTCAAATCAGAAGGCTAGTATGGTGAGTCGAGTGTCGAATCCTCGTGGAAACGTGGTAATTCTTTTAAGTGTGGTTAAACACCAAAGAGCATTATTAACTCGATCTAAACCGCAATTTTATAACACAGTATCACTACTATTCTACTTAACATAAAATAAATGCGTAATTTAAAAGTTATTCTAATATAATATATATAGATATATAAATATATATAGATGTACATAAATTGCAAAATATATATATATATATATATAAATATATAGATACCAATATATAGTTTAGTTAAGTTTATAGAACTAGCCAAAGTTTATATAATTGATTTATACGATCTTGTCAATGAAACGTAATGCGCTCGATCTTTCCTTTTATATTAGGTCCAATTGAGTAAATGAAACAGTGCACTCCTGAGGTTAACAATTCCTCCTCACACGAAGCGTATGAAATTGTCATATGTCATTGTCATCGCTTCAATTTCCAAAATCGCCCCATGCTAATCTCGGTTAGTCTCGAGCAATACCAGTACAAATCTACCCCGGATAAAAGAGGTTATTCCATTTGTCGGATGGCCGATGTTATTCAAAAGGCTCCGTTGTCAAGCGGATCGATTTAACTTTCCGGTGTTAGTTTTAATTAAACTGTTGATTTTAACATTATTACGATCTCGAGCACAATTTTAATAAGATTAATCTTTCCCAAGACAAATCGCCCCGGTAGGAAATAGGATTCCGTAGTCACGCTTTTCATGCGGCCAATTTTACCTCCTCCGTTTTTCCATCTTTTATCTCATATCCTAACTTCTCCGATCGCTTCATCGTTAGGTTATATGGTGCGATTCATCTTGGTTAATTACGTCAATCCGAATATATTATCATTACGAAGCAAATAGAAAAAGATTCAATTAACTCAATTTTAGTCAATTTTACTTAGACAACATTCCTTTACCGAAAAGATCGAAATAAAACGATTACATAACTTTGGTTAGTTATTAGATCTAGCCTAATAACATTATAAAAAGATAAAAACAAACATAACAAACATAGATACTTAAGAAATTTTACCCGATTACAACTGTTGAATCGTGTCGTATTCTTCCGGATGTTACAACGACTTCAACAACACTCGATCTTCCGATAATTTCTCGAGCATTATAACGATACTACTTTATTTATGGCATAAGGCCTATATACATACATACTACTACTAAGAAAAAGAGTTAAAGAAAATATATTGGTACCTCTCATGTATCAACAGTACGCTTCTTCTTATAGGCAAAATTTTCCAGGCCGGATCGATCCGAGGTGATGCGGATCGATCCGGGAATAAAAATATTATCCTCGATTATTCTCTGCAGGGACCACATGCAGTATAATCATTATGTTTCCTCGGATCGATCCGAGGTTAATCCGATCGATCCGGTAGCTTTTTATTCCATAATTTGATCTCAAACTTGATAAAATCATAACTTGAGCTCTGGATCTCCAAATGACATAATTCAAGAAGCGTTGGAAAGCTCTAAAAAAGATCTATAACTTCCATGAAGGACTCTTCTTCAGAAAATGCTTTTTGATGGGCCATTTGTTCGTCGAAAATATAATTCGATGATGGTGTCACGAACCATTGATCCACTTGAACTTTAAATCTCGTGGCACTTCCTTACTTCCTTCAAAATATACGATTTTACTTCAAAAAGTGTCGCCACTGGGTCTTGGTTTACCTAAGATCTGCAATTAAAATACCAAAAAATACCCCACGTAAATCTGACACGACACTCCGGTTATTAACCCGGTACAAAATTTATAACTTTTTATCACTTTTACTAGATTTTTATAGTATTTAGATTTATTCATAACTATTAATATTTTATAAGATTATCGTTATAATTTCTTATATTTTATATAAAAAGAGTCGATAACGTATATAAAACATCGTAATTTTTATCATATAAATGTTATATCGTGTACTACACCGCCCGCTACCGCCCTGTGATGCACTCTATAAATACTCCTCATTTGCAGCTTGATGGAGTTGTACTAATATATATATATATATATATATATATATATATATATATATATATATATATATATATATATATATATATATATTATCTTAATCTAGTTTGTAGTTCTCAGAATACCGTAAAACTATTACTCATTCGAAATAATAATGTAGTATAAGTATCGTTTTAGTACTTAGAAGGTTTATCAAGGTTCGTTGTTGCTAAAGGAGTTGCTATTTCCGGAGAATACAGCTCTGACACTACAATTGTAATATGGTAACTTTTTAATGTATTTATGTTTGTTTGTTGTTATTAGTATCTATATATTAGTTATAATGATATTAGGCTAACTCTATATCTAGCCAAGATATGAAATTGAATTAGTTTATCTTTTTTGGGAAATAGATGATGACTATGTTAAAATTGAATTAAAATCGATTATAATGAATCTTTTTTCTATCTTGCAACGTATTGATAATATTCGGATTGACGTAATTAACCAAGATGAATCGCAACATATAACCTAACGATGAACCGACCGTAGAAGTTAGGATATGAGATAAAGGATAGATAAAAACCGAGGGTAAAAATGGCCGAGTGAAAACGTGACAACGGAATCCTATTTCCTACCCGGGGCGATTTGTCTTGGGAAAGATTAATCTTATTAAATTTGTGCTCAAGATCGTAATAATGTTAAAATCAACGGTTTAATTGAAACTAACACCGAAAGTTAAATCGATCCGCCGACAACCGGAGCCTTTGAATAACATCGGCCGTCGACAAACGGAATAACCTCTTTTATCCGGGGTAGATTTGTACTGGTACTGCTCGCACTAACCGAGATTAGCATGGGGCGCTGTGAGATTGAACTATTGACAATTTGACATATGACAATTTCATACGCCGTGTGAGGAGGAGTTGTCTAGTTTAGAGTACACCGGTTCATATATAATTGATTCACCTTAAAATAAGGAAAGATCAAGAACATCTATTTCTACTAAAAAGAGATAATGATTCAAAGGACATATTCTTGGCTAGTTTCTAATATATTACTAGTATTTATATCTTATATATTGTATTGGTACTTATATATATATATATATATATATATATATATATATATATATATATATATATATATATATATATATATATATATATATATGTATTTCTATATATTTATATATATATTTATGTATCTATATATATATCTCGTTTTAGTTTTATGCATTTATTTATCATTTTAAGGTTACTAGAAAGGAAAAGAAAATTACTTACTTAGATTGAGTTAATAATAGCTTCTTGGTGTTTAGCCACACTGAATTACCATACGCTTCCTCGAGGATTCGACACCGACTCACCACACTAGCACTACAGCTTGACCCGATACAATCGTCGGTTAAGGACCGGAATAGCACTAGAAAGACCACGCCAAATTTTCTCGGCGCCGTTGCCGGGACACGACGCTAATTCATTGTGTTCGAATGGTTTCTACTTGTATTAGCTCAAAATTCTCGAGGATAAGTCAACACTCTTCTTATCACATTTCTTTTATTTTTCGCTTGGTACTTACCTTGTAGTAAGTTACCAATCTTTACTACTGCTTTTATCAAGTTATTTTTTGTTTTGATGACTAGAAGCGGTAAGACCCCACTCACTCCTTATAAGCCTGACATAAATACTTACGAAAGACAGCTTAAGAGTAGAGAGTAAACGTGGTCATACTAGTCGTGAAATCTCGACGTATCATCATCAAATCGAGAAACAAGAATGGTCAAACCAAAGATGAAACACTCAACAAGGTATTGTACATGCCCAAGGACATGGACAAAACCTTAATCGAAATCTACCAATACCAAATAATCAAAATCCTAATAATAGAAATAATCAAAATCGGAACCGTAATAATCATAATAATCCTAACCTACCAAACCCGAGACCTATCTCGTGATCGGACCGTGAGAAGAAATCGACTAATAATCCAATTCTTTTACCTAATGAAGGAGCGAATAATTTCAAATAAAATATCATCTTTTTGGTTTAATTGACACAAGAGCCCAATTTCTAGGAGAAGATGACGAGGATCCACATCATCATCTCTATCTTTTCGAAGAATTGTGTAATACAGCCAAAAGTCAAGGTGCTCATCGTGAATTAACAAGGATGTCTATGTTTCCTTTTTCTTTAAAAAGGAAGAGCACGAGATTGGTTTATGTCACTCCCACATCATTCGTTGACAAATTGGGAGGAGATTCAAACCGAGTTCTTAAAGCAATATTTTACTCCTGGTAGAAATTTGGAGTTAAAGGTCGGTTGCTAACTTTAGACAAGGATCCAAGAAACGCTGGGAATGCTTGGGAGAGATTTAAGAAACTATTAAGAGCTTGTCCCGATCATGGTTATTCCTTAGATATGCAAATCCAACTTTTCTGTCAGAAACTAAGGAAAGACTCACGTGCAGATGTCGATCATGCATGTGGTGGTTCTTTAATGATGAGTGAAGCCCAATTAGTTTACGATGCCATAGAAAAGATTTCCAAAAATAACAGAATGTGGGAAACCGGTTCTAGCACAAGAAAAGTAGCATTTGCAGGAGAATGTACATCTATACGGAAGTTCTAGCACACTTGGAGAATTTAAGTAGGAAATTTGATGGCCTACAATCAAACAAAAATCTAAGTTCAGAAAATAGTATACCCACTGAATACTCAAATCAGGATAATGTGCCATTAGGAGTTGAAGAACCAACAGATATATTCAAGGGAGGAGGTGAGTTTTTTATAACAACATAAGAATTTGAACAACGCGTATTCAAACTCGCTTAGTGCTATTAAAGAGATCACCCTACTTATCGCTGGTCCGAAACCCTAGTAAGCAAGGACAACCACCGTATCCAGCCTCAAATATAAGAATTCATATAGTAATCAAGTTTATCAAGGAGATACCACGAATCGTAACCTACAATCATTACCTAGATCGTATCCACAACATACTACTCAAAGTATACCGGTCACTCAAAGTTCAACTCAACCTGAAGGAGTTGATAAATGGGAGAAATTAATGGAAAATATGATGGGTGTAGTTTCTACTCAAACTAAAAATGTAGAAACTATGATAACTTCTATGTGACAATACTAAGGATATGAGTACGCTTGAAAACATCCATGAGTGGACATGATACCGTAATGAGAACTATAGAAGCATCAATAAGGAATATGGAAGATCATTTGAGTAGAGAAGGAGAACGTAAAACACTAGACCTCCAGGAGGATTACCAAGTAATACCGAAAGAAACCCGAGAGAGGTAAATGTCATATTACGAGAAGTAGAAAACTTTGTGGAGATACTGAATAGAAAACTCAGAGAGAATGAAGTAGAAAATGATTTAGATGGTAAATTTATAAAGGAAAAGGACGAACTTGAATTTATCACATGAAGAAGAAGAAATTATTGAAGATTTCTTGAAACAAAATAGTAAAGTTGAACCTGAAAATAAGAATGAAGAATGGGTCAAAATCCCTAGGATTCTAATAGATCCAACAGATAAAGACCTGAGAACCTTATTTAAGGAACATGTTAGAGAAAACAATACTGAAGAGAAGAAGGAAGATTTGCCAATAACCGAAAAAGGGAAAATCGATACAGAAGATGTTTCAAAGAGAAGATCGTATGAGAATGAAACATGGCGGACAAGTAATGCTCAAAGATTTAAGGAAAAAGGAAAAGAGGGTATAACTTCAGAACCAAAGGTTATAGATTTGGAATCTTTACCTTACCCACCTAAGGATCAAATTAAAAAGATAAAAACTGATAAGAAGTATGCTCGTTTCCTTGATACTTTTCGTCATATTCATGTCAATATCCCTATTATCGAAGCCCTAATCAACATGCCTACCTATGGAAAGTTTCTTAAAGATATCCTATCAAACAAAAAACGGTTAGAAGAATATGAGAATATATGCCTTAATGAAGAATGCTCTGCAATACTTCAACATAAGTTGCCTCCTAAACTTAAAGATCCTGGTAGTTTTACAATCCCTTGTGAGATTGGAGGATTTTTGTTTAAGAAAGTACTATGTGATCTTGGAGCAAGTATAAATCTCATGTCTTATGAGGATTGTAAGAAACTAGGCATAGGAGAGCTTACAAATACTGAAATGACCCTTCAGATGGCAGATAGATCAACTAAACATCCTAAGGGAATCATCGAGGATTTGTTGGTTAAAGTAGACAAATTTTACTTTCCAGTGGACTTTGTAATAATGGAAATGGAAGAAGGATATTCAGCGCCAATTATTCTAGGTCGTCCATTTCTAGCTACGGGAAGAACATTAATCGATGTTCAAAAAGGAGAACTGATACTAAGAGTTAATGAAGATGAAGTTTCCTTCAATATCTTCAAAGCTATGAATCACCCAAACAAATCACCAGAATCATGTTCGTTTATAGATGAGATATCTACACTCTGTGATGACCAATTGCAAGATTATGAAGATAAGCTAGAGGAATGTTTAACATTATCTATCTATAAAGAAGATGAAAATGATACTGAAATGAAAGAAGTGATCCTTTATCTTGATAAGGGGCTGTTTTCTAAACATCCGTGGCATAAGTATTTGGATTGGAACTAGAAGGACCAGTTCTAAAACCTTCAGTAGAAGATCCACCAAGGAATCTGGAATTGAAACCACTTCCTATAAATCTTAAGTATGCTTTTCTTGAAACTGCTAATCTACTACCAATTATTATTTCATCAACCTTAACTAATGAACATGAAGATCAATTACTTAGAATGTTAAGAAATCATAAGAAAGCATTTGGATGGACAAAGGGCGTATATTCAAGGAATTAGCCCTAGATATGCGCTCATAAGATCATCCTAAATGAGGGGCTAAACCTTGTATTCAAATTCCACAACGCCGCCTCAACCCAAATTTACAATCCATTGTTAAGAAAGAGGTCATTAAGCTATTATAAATGGGGATAATCTTTCCCATATCATATAGTGAATAGGTGAGTCCAACTCAAGTGGTACCAAAGAAAGGAGGTTTCACGATAAAAGAAAATGATAAAATGAATGGATTCCGACAAGGGAAATTACAGATATCGAATGTGTATTGATTTTAGAAAATCGAATGAACATACTAAGAAAGATCATCATCCACTTCCATTCATCGCATGTATGTTGGAACGATTAAGTGGACATAAATACTACAATTTCTTAGATGGCTATTCGTGATATTTACAGATATTCATTGCAAAGCAGGAGATAGAGAAAAACTACTTTCACTTGTCCGTATGGAACTTTTGCTTATAAACGAATGCCATTTGGTTTATGTAATGCACCAAATACATTTCAATGATGTATGATGGCAATATTTTCCGACATGGTCGAGAAATTCTTAGAAATCTTTATGGATGACTTTAGTGTTTATGGAGATTCTTTCGATGAATGTTTATCACATTTAAACGAGTGTTACAACGCCGTGAAGATACCAATTTAGTATTAAATCGGGAAAAATGTCACTTAATGGTATCGTAAGGAACTATTTTAGGTCATAGAATCTCAAGTAGGTATCAAGTAGATAAAGCTAAAGTCAAAGTAATTGAAAAGTTACCTCCACCAACCAATCTAAGAACTTTGAGAGGATTTCTCGACATGCTGGATTTTATAGAGATTTATTGCATTTTTAAAATAGCAAAACCTCTAAGTCATTTGATTGAAAAGGAAGTACTATTTAACTTTGATGATAAATGTATGGAAGCATTTCTGCACTTAAAAGCGAAAGTTGACTCATCGCACCAAGATCGTAGCACTAGATTGGGATTTACCATTTGAAATTATGTGTGATGCAAGTGATTTAGCTGTAGGAGCTGTCTTAGGTCAACGACATAACAAAGTACTCAAGGCAATCTACTATGCATCTCACACTCTAAACGCAGCTCAACTCAATTATGCAACTACAGAGAAAGAACTGCTATCGTAATCTTTGCCTTAGAAAGTTTAGATCATATATTGTCGGATCTAAGGTTATTATTTATACGCACTATTCAAATTGAAGAAGTATCCATAAGTAAGAAAGATGCTAAACCACGACTTCTTAGATGGATTATGTTACTTCAAGAATTTGATATAGAAATCAAGGATAAAAAAGGAAGTGAAAATGTAGTAGCAGATCATCTAAGTAGAATGGAAAATGATGAAGGATGAGGAAATGAAATACGAGATTCATTTCCAGATGAACAACTTTTTAGGATCGATACTCCCTTAACCATGCAATTATTAAAAGATAGAATACCATTAAAAGAAAATTCACCATGGTTTGGGAATATTGTTAACTATCTAACCTGTAATTACATCCCGTCTCATTGGACTTGGCAGCAGAAAAAGAAATTCTTTTACGACTTAAAGTTTTACTATTGGGAGAAACCAGATCTTTTCCGAAGATGCTCGGATGGAATAATCAGAAAATGTATTCCTGATAATGAAATTTTAAGTGTTTTATCGCTCACATGATCGTGAGGCAGAGGTCATCATGGAGGATGGAAAATCGCTTTCAAAGTTTTACAATGTGGTTTTTATTGGCCTACACTATATAAAGATGCGTATAAATATGTAAAATCTTGTAAATCATGTCAAAAATGGGGAAATATATCGAAAAACATGAAATGCCTATGCAACCGATTTTAGAATGTGAATTATTTGATGTATGGGGTATAGATTTCATGGGACCTTTCCTATATCGCTTGGAAAAAGATTTATTCTTGTAATGGTCGATTATGTCTCAAAATGGGTGTAGTTTGATGCTCTTCCCACTAAATGATACCAAGGTTGTGTTAAGGTTCCTTAAAAAGAATATATTTACAAGATATGGCACTCCGAGGGCTATCATTAGTGATAGGGGTTCACATTTTTGCAACCGACCATTTACTAAGATAATTGAGAAATATGGTGTAACTCATAAGCCAGAACACCCTATGATCCGCAAACTAAGTGGACAAGTAGAGGTGTCTAATAGAGAAATTAAAAGAATCGTGGAGAAAACAAAGGGACTCAAATCGTAGAAATCAAGTGTAAAGACTAGATGATGTATTATGGGCATATAGAATGCCTTTTAAAACACCAATTGGTTGTTCTCCATATAAATTAGTTTTTGGTAAATCTTGTCATCTCTCTCGTTGAATTAGAACACCGAGCTTTATGGGCTATTAAATTCCTAAATTTTGATCCTAAAGTCATTGGTGATCATAGATTACTTCGCTTTAATGTAAATCCTGAGGAGTTTCACTGATTCTTATGAAAATGCTCGAATCTACAAGAACGCACGATAGCTTTCCATGATAAGAAAATCTATAATCGTGAGTTCCATGTAGTGATCGAGTACTTTTGTACAATTCACGCTTAAAGTTGTTTCCGTGAAAACTTAAATCTAGATGGACAGTCCCTACGACGAATTAAAGTCTATAAGTCCGAGTCGTTGAACTGATCGATGGAAAAACAACTTTTATAGCCAATGGTCACAGGGTAAAATTATTCGTGGAAACCAAGGATACCTCAAATGAAGAGATATTATTGCTTAACGACCCTCCAACGGATTAAGGAAGCAGAATTCTAAACTCACCGATTACGGGTACTATCTTTCTAAATTCACTTTTTAATATGCAATTTAAGTAGTTTCGCTTTTTACCGGATAGACGTAAAGAACCGGAATGCCTTTTAAAGATAGAATAGAAGTTTTTATTTTACTTTTAAAATTAGGTTTAGATAAAGATGTTGCCTTTAGAATAGAAGCCTTAGTTTCTAACTCTGAACAAGGAACCGATACGCAAATCGAGAGAAGAGATCTTTGTAATGGAAATTCAAGAAGTGCTATAAAGAGAAGGGCAAGATTTCTAAAGAGATGTAGAATTTGTGGCAAAAGTGAACATAATGGAAAATGTGGGGACAAAGACAACCAAATCCCAGGATGAATGTTTGAATGTAATTAAGATGGGAACGACTAGGTGGTTATCCTAAAATCCCGATGGACAACAAAGAGAGAATTCAAACGCATCATTTCTAGGAATTAGGTTGATGGACCGTTATTATAGAAATCTCAAGATTTAAGGATGATAGAGAGTAGATTATTAAATTAAATTTTTATTTTTATTTTTCAAAAATGTCATGAAAATTTTATGATAAACTTATTATTATATCATATATGGTTTATATGATAGAATTAAAATTTATCATACCAAAAATATTTTCTTTAAAAAGCTTTTATAAAAATCGTAATAATTTATTTTATCATTAAATAATTTTATGATTTTATAAAAATATTTTATGATACAATCTAAATTATTACACAAAAAAAAAAAAGAAAGGAGAATCGAGTAATTACTAACGATTCGATTCGATTCATTAGCTTTATAACCTAAAATTATCACACTTTCATCTTCATCTTCCTCATTTCCTCCACCAAAGAGGCCGACCCCCACCCCTTTTCCCCTCTTCAAAAATTTCATCACTTTTTACCAAATTTTCTATCCCAAATTACTCAATTAATCATCTTCTTTTCTATTCCACTCCACAAATTCATCACCATGGCATAAAAGGATAGATTTTTCAAGCAAAGCTCTCTCTTTTCAACACATTTTCAAGTGCAACACCATTTATTCCGCAACTATCTACTCTTTCTAGCTCTCTACGGTAACTATATATATATATATATATATATATATATATATATATATATATATATATATCAATCATTTCAATTTTATCAAGCTTTTAATTTTAATTTTAATTTTTTCCTATAATTTGGTCTAAGTACTTGTTTGTGTTTGTTGTTTGTTGTTGTTTTGGTTGTTATTTTGTCATACCAATATCGTAGATGGCCTCATCATCTAGAGAAGCTCTAAGAAAAGAAAAAACAGATAACCTCAGTAGTAGTACCAGTTCATGAACCGCGACTTTAATCGAACTTGAAGAAGCCGCTTCTTTTGAAAAAACCGCTAGTATGGAAGCTAAAAATGCCTATGATGGATTTTTCAAGTAGTGCGGGGACACTTTAAAACGTGGTATGGATTTTGACTGCTTAGGAGAAGAAGTGAAAAATCTTCCAAGATAGGGAATGGATGGAAATTGCGATGGAACGCACTAATAACATAAATGTCACAATGGTAGCCGAATTTTATTCTGTTTTACCTACATATGATAGGGCTACTCTTGATGATCTAGAAAATATCCTCTTAGGACGCTTAATGTCTCCTTCAATCTCGTCGTGATAAATTCTTTTTATGGGTTACCCGAGATACTTGAGGATGATGATTATCGATCGCTTGGAATTTAGACCGCCTCGTAGACTACTAGCTAAATCATTTGAAGCTCAGTCGCTTTTGATTCCACAAAATAGCTTTGGAAGGATAATAGGTTTCTATGGATAAAGGTATAAGGGACATCAGTATTATCAAGCAATTTATAGGATATAATGTTAATCCTTCGACTCATCTACGTGCTTATGGTCGGAGGATATTGTTTTGGCCTGGCTATGGTGCATGACATTCCAATAAATCTAGTGAAAGTTAATTTTTACCAAGGCATGTGATTTTGTAAAGAATAGAACTCGAGGAGGACGCCTGCTGCTCCTAGTCTTATTTCTCGCTTTGTGTGTGATCTTCATGAAGTACCAAGATTACCCTCGATAGGATTATGTCACCTTTGCTCCACTTATCGGTCGAAACTAACTCGCTTTGCCTTGCTCGGTAGAATCAACTACAATAATCCTAACCGCCAAAGAATATCAACAACCACCACACCCATCTCCTATTCATACATCTCAAGTTCCTAGGCAATCACCTCACCGCAGCCACTTCAGGGCCGTAATAGCCAAGTAGAGGCTATGTTTCAAAGATATGATTCAAGCTCAGCTAGAATCGATGCTAATATAGCCTTAGCTTGTGAACAAAATAGAAAGTGGGTCAAGATCTTAGGATTGGCCAAAGAGGTCACAGAGCTTTCATCAAGGCAATAGAACCCAGATATGCAGAGATTTCTACACGTTATCCTCGTAGTCACCGACCCATATACTATGCCGATTGATTCCACCTGCTCCACCACCGCTTTTATTCCAGTGACTATATGCCGTCATCCAGAGGGACAGGTAGTATGTTTACAGTGTTCGCTTTGATGCATCCATGGGCATGTGGAGGAGTAACTTCAATGCGATGTGACAAAGAGTCTCGGCTCGCTTGGATTGGAAGGTTCGTGACGATGACGACGAGGAAAACTCAGGCTACATTTCAAGCTTCTACGCCGGTGGATCCACAACAGCTTAACTATGATTTTAGTACGACTCACCTCTCAGGGGCTGATTTTACTTCTAGTATGTTTGGATCTTTTTCGCTCATTTCGACTCATCTTATGATGAAGATGAAGATTATGATGGAGATGAGTAGTTAAGTAAACTTTTCCTATTTTACGATGTATGACGATATACTTTGGTTTGATTTTTATTTAGACGATTTGATGTACTGTGGTTAGTACACTACGCAGCTTTTACGCTTTTTCGTTGTTTCGTATTATTAGAATTTTCCACCCTGCTTTAGATAAAATTACATACATTCACACTCGAATAAACCTAATAGAACATCCTGAAATGCAAAAATCAGGACCGAAAGATCGTAGCACCGCCCGCGCTGCATCGCATCGCACCGCCCGCGCCGGTCCGGTGTTCTACCGACCTCATTCAGGTTGTTTCTTATCTATTTCCGCACTTCTATAAAAGGAAACAGAGGGCTCACTCCTCAACTTGCCAATTCACCTCTTAAGTCTCTCGCTTTCTTATTTATTCCGTATAAAATGTCCGATCATTCGTCGCTTTCATGCTTATTCTCCTCCGCATACCCCAAACTCCGTACTCCTAATTCGCATTATCCTGCTTTTCCACCCCATTCCTTACAATTATATGAATGAACCAAATCCAAACTCTTTTTGAGTAATTTCAACCAATCACCGTCTTTGGTTGAAAGAGGTCTAAATTTTCAAAAGTGGATACTTGGGCATTCATAAGAATGGACGTAGATGGGTGGGATTCTTTTTGTCGTATGCCTAGGGGAAGAATTAATGTTACAATGGTAAGAGAGTTTTACTCGGTACTTGCAGAGGCTAGTACTGTAGAGTCGTTCTATCTGCTACCATTAGAGGTACTCGTTGTTCCTTTTACTTCTACCATAATCAATCAAATTTTTCATATACCACCACCCAAACATCACCCTCTAGTCATTATGAGTATCAAGGAGACTTGATACCACTGAAGGATTTATTAACAAATGTTCGAATCTTATCAAGTTTTATTCCAACATTATGATAGGGATAGAGATGTCTCCACCGCCGCTTTACTTCCCCATTTGAGAACTCTCGAAACGCTTCATCAATTCACGAGTTTATCCAACCGATGATTTCTCGAAATCGGTGATGATGAATTGTTATTATTGTATGCTATAACGAGCGGGCAAGTATAGATTGGGGAATATTGATTCGTAAAGCAAATGTTAGTTTTGCATTTGGAAGCGAGGCCGATCCGTCACCTATGCCTTTTGCATGGCCGATTTCCGCATAAAGTGTTCGTTTGGCTGTGGTAATTGGAAAGAGCGACAGATGAGTACTTTCCACCGCTTTCCTCAGTAGTAGCTACTACCAATGATATTCCGGAGGATCTTCAAGTGGAGAAAATTAGATAGTTATGATGGTTGTAAGGAATATCAAAGGTAATAATAATGGTAGAATAAATTAACTTAGAATAAATTAGTTTAATCATAACTTAGATTAACTTAGTTTCAGCTTTTTAGTTTATAGTAGTATTTAGTAGTTAACTTGTACTTTTTAATATTGTAATATATTTGTTTGTGTTTTTAATATGCTATATTATATAAACGCTAATCTATATGACACATAACAATATTCACCAAGAAAATTTATTTTATTTCCTAAACCAACTTTTACTACTCATTACACATCGAGACGATGCCAATTCGTAAGTGGGGAGTAGAGATTGGTTAGTAAATAAAATGAATTTAATATATCAATTATCGATGCACTTAGTTTAATCAATCTTAAGGAAATAAACGAAATAATATATAAACATTATAATAAAATGATATATTTGGATAGAATAAATTTTTAATTAAGTAAAGTAATCTCGATATATTATTTCTATATTATTTATATCTATGTTAGATTTTTATCAAGATTTTAAGTATGTATACCTAGTTAAATAGTATGAAATATTATTTTTATGAAATTAGACAAAAGTTACTTTTAATTATAATAAAATTTTAGAATGATTTTCTTTTCAAGACAAGTATGAATTTGGAATCGGATTAGAATGATGAGATTTTTGGCATTACTTTGACTAACTATGGCCAAATAAGCCTACCCCGAACGTAATTTCCAATTTTTGTCCTCACCTCAGCCTTGCAGAGTGATCAAGACCTCACTCGAAATTAGCCATTATGATTAACTAGATATAACCGACCCTTAACTTAAATTGGTCTACATTTCCTTGAAATCCCGCAAGTTTAGTATGTACTTATGGATAGCGGTGACGACATGGAAATTCAATAATGATATATGCTGAGATTGGAATAAATATTATTCGGAAGGCAATCTGTTTTCAGAAAAGTGTTATTCTCTAGAAAAAGAAAAAGTTGGAATAATTAAGTGATGATGTATCCGTACTCACCTCATGACACTTGAAAAATAGTCGGTTCTGGTAATAAGTTCGGATATGTTTGTTTGTTGTTAAAAAAAAAAAACAGTGTCAGGATGTTACTAATCAAGGTATTTTTGATCAGAAGTTGAAGGTGTAAGTACGTACGACTTGCCTCTATTTTCTTTTGATTTCCCTTTGTTATCCTTTCGATTAGCCAAACACCCTGAGCCTGAACGTTATAAGCCATTTTGCCAACTACTTGACTTAGTCCTTAATTCCAAAATTTCATATAGTGGCGATTACAAAATTATTCTAAGTATTTTATTTTATAGTTATTAAGTAATTCATGTAAAATTTCATTTAGATAATATTTTATAACTAATTTATTAAAGTTATACACACTTTTTATTTTTTTTAATAATCTTAGATAGATAAAATTAATATGATTATAATGTTGACAGCATGCGTTACTAAGTTAGAAATTTAGTCTGAAGAACTATATTGTTTGCATTATAACAGATTTATATATTATCGCTATTTTGCTCGAGGACGATCAAAAGCTAAGTGGGGAGTAGTTGATGTATGATAAAAATATAACCATATTATATGACTTTTTATATCGTATTTACGATAATATCGTATAAATTCTATAAAAATATATCTAAAAACACATAAAAATAGAAATCATTATAAATAGATATTATCGTTATAATTTTAGTAAAACTTATAGTTTTATGATCAAAATTATGTCGCTCGTGTTTTTGATCGCTTGAGTGCGTGTGATGGAAAATCAAGAATTAAAACCAAACAAGAAGAAACGGAAGAAAGATATTTTTCAAGATCCGGGCGAACCGAAAAAAACCGGCCCGAGCCGAATCTCTCTCGCCACCAAAGATACGGGATCGCCAGAGAGAATCTCATTATGCACCGCCCAGCGCCCGATACTACACCGCCCGCGCCGCCTTGTGATGCACTCTATAAATACTCCTCATTTGCAGCTTGATGGAGTTGTACCAATATATATATATCACTTATATATATATATATATATATATATATATATATATTATCTTAATCTAGTTTGTAGTTCTCAGAATACCGTAAAAACGACACTCTGTCTAAATAATAATGTAGTATAAGTATCGTTTTAGTACTTAGAATGTTTATCAAGGTTCGTTGTTGCTAAAGGAGTTGCTATTTCCGGAGAATACAAATTCGACACTACAATTGTAATCTGCAACTTTTAATGTATTTATGTTTGTTTGTTGTTATTAGTATCTATATATTAGTTATAATGATATTAGGCTAACTCTATTTCTAGCCAAGATATGAAATTGAATTAGTTTATCTTTTTAGGGAAATAGATGATGACTAATTGAATTAAAATCGATTATAATGAATCTTTTTTCTATCTTGCAACGTATTGATAATATTCGGATTGTCGTAATTAACCAAGATGAATCGCAACATATAACCTAACGATGAACCGACCGCAGAAGTTAGGATATGAGATAAAGGATAGAAAACCGGAGGGTAAAATGGCCGAGTGAAAACGTGACAACGGAATCCTATTTCCTACCCGGGGCGATTTGTCTTGGGAAAGATTAATCTTATTAAATTTGTGCTCAAGATCGTAATAATGTTAAAATCAACGGTTTAATTGAAACTAACACCGAAAGTTAAATCGATCCGCCGACAACCGGAGCCTTTTGAATAACATCGGCCGTCTGACAAACGGAATAACCTCTTTTATCCGGGGTAGATTTGTACTGTACTGCTTGAGACTAACCGAGATTAGCATGAGGCGCTTGTGGAGATTGAACTATTGACAATTTGACATATGACAATTTCATACGCTCGTGTGAGGAGGAGTTGTCTAGTTTAGAGTACACCGGTTCATATATAATTGATTCACCTTAAAATAAGGAAAGATCAAGCACATCTATTTCTACTAAAAAGAGATACTTGATTCAAATGACATATTCTTGGCTAGTTTCTAATATATTACTAGTATTTATATCTTATATATTGTATTGGTACTTATATATATTTATATATATATATATATATATATATATATATATATATATATATATATATATATATATATATATATATATATATATATATATATGTATTTCTATATATTTATATATATATTTATGTATCTATATATATATCTGTTTTAGTTTTATGCATTTATTTACTGTTTTAAGGTTACTAGAAAGGAAAAAGAAAAATTACGACTTAGATTGAGTTAATAATAGCTTCTTGGTGTTTAGCCACACTCTGAATTACCATACGTTTCCCTGAGGATTCGACACCTGACTCACCACACTAGCACTACAGTTTGACCCGATACACTGTCGGTTAAGGACTGGAATAGCACTAGGAAAGGCTACGTCAAAAATCAGGTTGTGTCAGACTTTTGACTTGCAAATCAGGTCATGCCATTTCTGACATGAAAAATCAGGTAAACGTAAGGTTCTTTACGTTTAAACGTAAGGAATTCATATATCCCTCTGACACAAACTCATAGCTGTAAACGTAGGTTCCTTACGTTTAAACGTAAGGAACCTACGTTTAACCGTATTGTTTTTCAATAAATTAGGAAGTTACAATAAATGTCTATTTCGCTACATTTAAACGTAGGTTAGAACACATTTCTCTACGTTTAAACGTATTGTTTCTACGTTTACAAAGCAATTATCTACGTTTGGAAGTGGTAGATGGCAATTAATGTTGTTGTAAGGTACTTGTTCAATATACACCACATTAACGGGCTATTTTTCTCATTCCTTCAGAGTCTTTCATTTTAATATAAATTTTCTAACCACTTCTTCATCTTTCAAGTCCATTTCTTCATCATTCAAGTGCTCAAATGGGTAAGTTTTTGCTATGTAATTTGTCTTAATTCAAGTGCTCAATGTGATTATATTATTTATGCTAGTAATAAAATGTACTTAAACGAAATGTGTGTTTTTAGTAGGTTGTTTATGTAATGTTTATACGTTTAAGTAGTTTGTTTAAGTCTTTTCTTAGTGTTATTTTTTAGGGTTTAATTACTAGGGTTTAGTGTAAGTAATGATATGTATTTAACCGAAATGTGTGTTTTAAGTAGTGATTATGTTATTTATATTGTAGTAATGATATGTATTTATCGAAATGTGTGTTTTAAGTAGTGATTATCGAAATTTGTTGTTAGTAGTAATGGAATTGTCCATATTGATGGTTTGATCGTGCATAAGGGTGCTGTTCCTACCCAAAAGGGTACTGAAAATGGCTCTGTTTCAGAGACCATTGTTATTGAAAATATTTATCACACTTAAACTTAGAGTGAAAGATTTTTAAGTGTTAAAAGTCTTTGATTCCTTGTTTGAAACATCTTAAAAGGGGAAAATAGTCTTTGTTTCCTTGTTGGGGTTTAATTAGTAGGGTTTTGTGTAAGTATATTTTGTTTTCTATTTGTGATAAATTTGCTTAGGTAGGGTTTTGAATTATTATATTGAATGTCTATAATGCATTTTAAGTTGTTATCTAAGTTGATATTGAATGATTTAATAATGACTTGAATTGTTTAAAAAAAACAGATAATCACAACACTATGATTGTTGTCTCGTTCAACGGAGAATTTACGTACGATCCTCTCTATAACCGGTGGAATCATGTAAATGGATCGATGTTTTCATTATTTGTCCGAAATAACATAAGATTGAATGCGTTGTTAGATAAATTGCATGTGGGGCTTGGTATTGATCGGTCTGATTCAAAGCTCGGCGTAAAAGCTTTGTTACTTATGCTAGTGTGGGGAATATACCACTTGATGATATCTTAGACGACGAGACACTAAATGGTTACATCGAAGCGGCCTCTGACTGTAAAAATGTAATTTTTTGCGTGAATGCTACACCAGTGGAGGCAAACAATGAACCAATATTTGAGGATGATGGCATTAATTTGAATCAAGATTGCAATGCCCCGGATGATAACAATAATTCGGATTATAGTCTTGGTAATTTCCCTTCTCTGGTACAAGAACTTGCTCTGAGATCCAAATTTTAATCCATTCGAGCAACAAGATGGATGTAGTGGGTTTGAAAACCATATTTCTACACAAAGGCTTGGTGAAGCTTGGACCAACAGCCAAAGATCAACCAATGCAGACCAAGTCATAATCTTTCAAATCAACCTTCAAGTAGTCATGTTCGTGTTGAAATGGTTGGTGAATACACCTCCCGCTTGAATTTGGTCCTCCAAGTTATACTTTGTTATAAATAGCCAATCACATAATCCGTTTCAGTATCCTCCTAACCAACCTTCAAGTAGTCGTGCTCAACCTATCCAACAGCCATATAATTTGTTTGGTGGATCAGTCACTAGTTTTTTGGCTTCTCCATTTGCACCTCATATTCAAACCGATCAAACGGGCCGGGATGACAACAATAATCAGGGTGCCAATGCTAGGGCAAGTGTACGAGAAGATTATTCACGGAGGATTCCCACATTTGAAGATGATGATTTACTGCAGTGTCTATCTACCGGTACGTTACATATGAATGACGTGAACGAATTGTTCATTGGGAATAAATATAATTCGAAAGAAGATTTTAATTTAAAAATAAAATTGTATGCGGTTGCCAATAATTTTCAGATGAGCTTGGGTAGGTCAGACACACGTTGCTTGTATTACACATGTCTAAACGATAAATGCAAATGGCATGTAAGGGCGAAAAGGGTGAAGACGAATACAAATGTCTCACATACATTTGAGATCACAAAGTTGAATGATGTGCATACTTGTGCCTCTCAGAATGCGGGTAATGACAATCGACAAGCAACACCTATTGTTATTGCGAGTATGCTAAGTCAGAAAATGGAAGAACTCGGCAATGAGTATAAACCCAGACATATTATGGAGGACATGCTCACAACTTACAGTGTACAGTTGACTTATGACCAAGCATACCGAGCTCACGAGATGATGAGAATGCTGGTTAGAGATTCACCGACGGAGTGTTACATTGCGTTACCCTCATACATGTGGATGGTGCGTGAGGCCAATGAAGGGACCTATGTTGACTTTCAGCTTGATAATCTGGGAAGGTTCGGTAGTTGTTACATGGCTTTGGGAGCAAGTCGTCGTGGGTTCAAGTATTGTCGACCTATTTTGTGTGTGGACGCCACTCATCTAAAAACCCGTTTCTCAGGGCAACTATTTATTGCTGTTGCTGTAGATGACGGTGACCACCTATTCCCTGTAGCCTTCGGTATTGGTGAAAAAGAATGCAACGATTCATGGGGGTATTTTATGAGACAATTGAGGGTGGCCATTGGATGTATCCATCCTGAAAATTTGAGCTTTATATCCGACAGACACAAGGCTATTAGAAATGCGGTTGGTTAGGTATTTCCCAATGCATATCACAGTGTTTGCTATCATCATTTAAAGGGCAATCTAACAAAAAAATGGAAGGATTACGGTTTTTGTGAAGACACATTCTATCAAACAACCTATGCATTCTCGGAGGCAGAATTTCTCCGAAAGTACGCCCTGATCAAGGCACAATGTCTTAGCGCATATCTAAAACTAGAAGAAATAGGTGTTGAACGGTGGGCGCGTGCCAAATTTCCTGGGAAAAGATATGCCTTAATGACAAGCAATTACGCTGAAAGTTTCAACTGTGCGATTAGAGGAGCTCGTTGTTGGCCTGTTCCTTGCCTCTTGGAATTCATTAGAGCTACACTACAGAGATGGTATAATGATAGACGACAGAAGGCGCTTGATTGTGCGACTGTGTTAGCACCGGAGATCAATACAATAGTGGCTTCGAATATTACTGCTAGAAGGAAGTTCAGGGTTAATCCTATTAACCCCGATGAGTTTGAGGTTCATGGAAATAACTTTCTTCATGGGGTGGTAAATCTACGAGAGAGGAAGTGTTATTGTGGTTATTTTGAGAAAATGGAAATATCATGTACGCATGCTATAACAGCCGCAACAACACACAGAATTAGTCCACCCGAACTCTGTTCACGGTATTATAGAGCTGAATGTTTCAAGGAGATTTACATGGGTAGCATATATCCAGTTCCTAACAGGGAGGATTGGATGTTCCGGAGGCGGTAAGAAACATGAAAGTCGGAGTGCCTAATATGATATATGCGCCTGATGCCAGTGGAGCTCCAAGAAGAGGTAGAATTAATGCCACTAGAATCCATTCTGAATGGGAACGTCCAGGCCATCGAATGTCTCAGAATAATCGCAAACATCCAGGACATAACAGAGCCAGTTGCACGCAATACCGGTAGGAAGTCATTGTTTTTGTTATGGTGATATTAGAATGGATCGTTATTGTGTAACGTATTAAGTAACATTAATTATTACGGGGCTTACACACAAGAAAAAAGAGTAATGATACGTTGGCTTACATACAAAGAGTAATGATACATTGAGATAACAATAAGATGACGCTTAAATAAACTAAGGGTGATCATTAAATACGATAGGATGACGCCTAAATAAATGATCTTCAATATTTAGTAATCACCACATTAAACACGACGTGATTTTCTATAGGTTGATCAATGACTTCAAAGCTGCATTCATCTCCCGCATTTAGGTCATTGTCCGTAATGAAATCATTCAACCCGCTTAAACGAACTTTTTGATTTACCATATAGACAATTCTAGCAGGCCATGATTCCCCTGTGGCAATTCGCAGTTCCACGGTCTTGTTTCGCAACATGTCGTTTGTTCTAGCAAATGCCTTTGGAATATTCTACAAATCACAAACAAATTTAAATACTGTTTCAAAATGGGGAAAAAAGATAAAACAAGAAAACAACTAAAAATATTTTAAATATCTCACCACATAATAACAACCATGTGAAAATACCCAGTTTGGCAGCGTCGTCTGAAAATGGGGATTTTGGTTACCTGCACCTGCATCATCATCTGCATCATCTTCTTCACTCTCGGACTCAGAAAAAGTCTTCTCACAATAAGTGTGATCCATCACAATAGTGTCGAAAGTGAAACCCCCCTGTGTTCAAACACTATAAACTCCCTTTCATTCAAGTAATGAGCCGCCACATACTCCTCCCAACCTTCCCCAAAGAAACGAAGAATTCCATTGTCTGTGGCTCCAACCCTCACTTCCCATGTCCCTAATAGGCTTTTGAGAACGGCCCTATCTAGGTTCCTCAGCGTGTCGTTCAACCTATTAATGTATGCTGGAGGCAGTGTCTATGAAAAAAAGAAACATTTCATGTTTGTTCAATCATAATACAAGTGATATAAATGTAAGTTAATTAATAATGACATACCAAACTTGTTGCGAAACCGCTATCAAGAACTTTAAAGAAACGATCATTATCCATTTGCTTCAGTGTAGATTATAAATTGAAAGGTGAAGAAGTGGTTAGTTTAAATTGACTACTTGAATGATGAAAAAATGGACTTGAAAGATGAAGTGGTTAGAAAATTCAGATGAACTTAAAAGAGTTTGAAGAAATGAGAGAAATGGCTCGTACTTGTACAACAACAATAATTGCCATGTACCACTTCCAACACTAGTACTTGCATTCCCTACGTTTGGACGTAGAGAATGTTGCATTCCCTACGTTTGGACGTAGGTTCTCTATGTTCAAACGCAGAGAATGTTGCAGCCATACATTTGGACTTGGTTCTCTACTTTCCGACGTAGAGAATGTTGCCTTCCCTACGTTTGGACATACATTCTCTACGTTTGGACGTAGAGAAATTCACATTGAATGTTGCATTTTAAGTTGAGTTGTTTTTTAAACAGACTGAATACTCATCAAAACACCAAAACAACATACACCCAAAATATAAATGGCTACCAACATACAACAAAATACCAAAAATAACATACACCAAAAATTCCTACACAAAGTTTGTCAAAACAACATACACGAAAATACCTATATATATACACAATTTGATTAAATAGCTGCACACAAAGTTTCTTTTTTAGCAACGGCATATTGTCATAATGGATCAGAGTAAACCTTTCGTTGTGCATCAAATGCTCAATGAACTTGACCGTGTATACCCCACAGTCACCTCTGTATAATATGAATAGTGTAAACTGTATAATATAATAAATAGTTTGAAGTTTATAACACTTACGGATTTGGCATTTGTGGTATGAATTCAGGTTTTACTACTCTCAGGGCCGGCCCTATGCTAAGGCCGGCGAGACCGGGTCTTAAGCCCAATTGTGTCGGAGGGCCCAACGGTACATGTTTCGCTAAAAGAAAAAAAAAATTCGTGTAGATTTAATCCGATCCAACCTAATATAATATGTTAATTTTCATTTTTTATAAAGACCCAATTTTTTTTTTACTTTAATTGATAAAGGCCCTAATAAAAAAATTTACTTAACCCAAAAAAAATATATATACAAACAAGTTTTTTTTTTTTGTTTTATGACTTTATCTATATTATTAATTTATTATATATATCTATATTATATAAAAAAAAGCACACACAAAAATAAATAAAACAAACAAAAATAGATAGAACTCATTTTTCACTCCTAAGTTCCGGCCCTCCCCTTCAGTCCTGCCTTCGTTTCCCCAGCTCCCCTGCCGCTTGAGCTGTTGATTTTTTTTTATTTTTTGTTTTTTGTTTTCCTTCCTTCTTTCAATTTCCCATTCATAAATGATAAATTATATTCTCAAATTCTCAATTGAGAAGAATATGGTTAATGAAATTGACAATTCTACTTTGATTAGTGATTTCGCTCTAAAATGTTTGCAAGAGCGATCTTGAAATAATAATATGTAAGTATGTTTTATGTATACGTATGAATTTGGTTTTTGTTTCTAAATATGCTAGAAAAGATTACTTTGTAGGCATGTTTTGAGACTATCAATAATGTTAGAAAAATGTGATAAAACAAAGAGAATTGAATGATCTCCAAGGCACGTATAAAACGTTTCTTTAAAGAGATGTTTTAAGATCTCTCTCAGGATTCAATGGAGTACTACTTTAGAGACACAATATGTTTGTACTGATGATGCTTCTAAAAAAACTTCATTATCTTTCACACCGAATGCTGATGTCTCTCTATATATAGACAACGAAAAGATATTGTACCTCTTCACGAAAGAACAAACCAGTTCGTCTTCAAAGGATGTGTCCCAATGAACATGCACAACCGAAATGATGTGTCCCAATGAAAAATCCCTTCTACGAAATGGGGTGTCATTCGCACAGGTCGAACCCCGTTTCTTTTTGGCGACACCTGTCGCACTCAGTGTGCAACAACACATTCAAAACAAAAACAAAAACAGACTTTGTGAATAAAATATCTAACAAATAACTTGAATTTTGTATTTACAGATGTTAAAAACACGATAAGTATATTTTAAAAAAAACAACTTCAACTAAAAGACCCAATTCGGGGACTTGGTCTTAAGCCCAACAAATGCGAGGGCCGGCCCTGACTACTCTGACATCAAAAAGAGGCTTCTCTAGATCAACCATTTGTGGGAGTTGACGTAGACGAGCATCCATCTCCAACACTCTCCTAAACGAAACACCCCACGCTTTGATGTTGCTCTTCACATCAGCCTTATATGGCTTACCCGACAGACAATCCCACACCTTAATCTTCCAGTCGGGAATAGACACTTGGACAGCTGCCCAGTGAGCATAACTAATGGACCAGAGAATGTATATCACGGTGTTTTCATCCCATTGCTTGACGTACCGATCCACAAAGTCTGGAATGTCCATTGTGTCTGGCGGCTTTCCCTGATCTACATGACCTTGGCCGCAAAAGGCGGCTAATTCAGAGTATGCAATGGCCGTATGCAGTTGAAAGCATCCTGGATGTGCTTCCATTTGATGTTGTATCAGGTCCAGATACGCATCGACATCTGTACGCATGCAAAAATAAGTTAGAGATAATGAAATCAGAAATATGAAAATATCAGAAATATGAAAATGAAGTCACAAGAATATACTTCTCGGTCTAACTCTTTAAGAGGGTCATGGAGACGTGTGAACCACGCCTTGCCCATCGGTTCTGTAAGGCGGAAACCAGCTGTGTACCTCGTCGGAATCTCAATTGGGGGCGGATGTTCTTGTTGGTACCACATTTTGAAATTGTTTTACAGCTCGTCCATAAACTTTTTCAAAGGTGTCCATCTCACAACGTTATCACCGGGCAGACGGACTATGTGCGACCCATCAGTTAAATACCGTGGTCGGCTAGTAGTCTGACGGGTCGTCAATCTTCTGTCATTTGCATCATCCGCCTTTCGTTTACCCAATTGTACTACACTTGGACCACCAGCTAAACAAATTTCAATACATGATCAAGTTTGATAGTTTTTCACAATATAATTTATAGTTTTGAAATTAAAAATCAAATAACTTACTATAATCCATCTCAGGCTCCACAACTGATGCATGGCTGGTCGTAGCCTCGGGATGGGGAGGGGTAGGGGTCGTAGCCTCGGGAGGGGTAGGGGTCGTAGCCTCGGTAGTAGCATCGCCAGTATCTACATCAAAATATACACTCTCATCAATTCACGATAACAAACAATATCTATGTTAATAATACAAATTTCAATATAAATAAACCTACTAAACAATGATATAAATAACATAATGCTTACCCGAAGCAAACGTAGTCTCCATATAAGGATCCTCCACAAATAATTCATCGACGAAATCCTTCTCGACTCCCTCCTTCTGAACTCCCTCCAACTGCACTCCCTCTTGCCCGGTTTGGGAAATTCCTTCAAGAATCTTATCATACCCAAACATCATCATCGGGTCATCGGACGGGGTAAGAGATGGATGAGTATGCTGATGCGTATCTTTGACCAGTGGAGGTCGATGAGTATCTTGACTAGGTGTGGCGATCGGTATCTTTGATCGAGATGATGACCCCAATGTGAGACCGATCAGGTCAAACCGAGAAAGATGTGGCCCGTCGGATCATGTGGAGGAGGTGGAGGTGGAGGCCGATGAGGGGTAGACCGAAAGATGTTGCCCGGTTAGTATCATAATACATACAACTAAATTTATCGCATAAAGAAATTGACAATGAAATAATTTTTTACCTGATCTCTGGATGACAGCGTTTGCATCAACCCCTTAAGTTCAAGAAGTATCGCCCTATGCTCATTCTGCCGGTGAATAACCTTTCGAATTACTTGCCGGTTCTCGTCATTCTGCCGGCGAATTTCCTCCCGAATGTCATTCAGCCCATTATCTATCCTTCTCTTCACAGCCCTATAAAGCCCATCAGCTTCATCTTCTTCATCAGATTCATCTTCTTCCGCTTTGTAGCATCTCGAAGGTATGAACTGCGGCGGCTGCGTCGTGAATGAGGAGGTAGAGGCTGTTGTGAAGTAGATGGATGTGAAGTAGAGGCTGACTGTTGTGTAGTAGAGCATGGTTGCTGTGTAGTAGATGGACGTCTAGGAGGTGGCCGTGCAATTGGTACAGGCCGAGTGATTACACGTGGCGGCTCATTAATCTCCACATCAGGGATGCCCCTATCTAGCATCAACTCCCTATCAACTTCCCTTGCAGCCAGATATCCTATAACATGGCTCTGCAAACAATGTATATTTCATTAGAATTAACAATAACAAAATGTTTAACCATACCGGATATAATAAAAAGAAAATGTTTATAAAGCTTATTACCTTACTTGCCTTCGCCAACAACCCCTTCCACTGCGGAGGGGTAGTCTTGCAACTCCATATCATCATCCGAGGAGACGCATCAGGAGCTCTGAGGGTGGAGCAATAGTCGGAACAGCAATGTCCTGGAGGGTCTCGTAAGCCTAAAACTGTAAGGCATGTATAACCCCTTGTATCGTCACCCTGCCTTCTGGACTTTCCTTGTATGTATTCATCATGTGACAGATCTTTCTATAAGTCTGATCCCACAACCAAGTACCCCATGGAAAGTCATTTACGCCTTCTACATTCTTGACCAAATAGAAGTTCTCATGAGGTACCTTAGTAGTCTCATCATGACCCATCATAATCCCGTGAATAAGGTAGACTAAACCTACACGGTAGAGAACTTCAGGATGCTCACCCTCATCCAATAACCATCTCTCAATATCCGGTATGGTGATCGGTTTTGGGTCAGGATGATGGATGTGGCCGTATGTCCCCTCAGCAAAACACATGGAATAACGTTCGGGAGCTTCCGGGAGATCACCAACCGTAGAACTGGTAATCTTGCAAAACTCCCGCCTACCGAACTTCGCGGTCGTCTCACCAAATATAAAATGAAGCTCACCGGGCAAATTCGGATAAACGGCACTGAAACATACATATTGCAAAACTTTGGTGGAAAACTGCCAGTGCTCGTACATTTCAATGAATTGTCGAAAAACCCCACCTCTCAATGTTCCCTCAAATCCGATCCTTCTCATGTGAATGTCAAGAAGATCCCGGAGCTTGGTCTTTTCCCCTCTAAAAGTCCATGTCAAATTTTCCTTTACTTTGTAGACATCAGTTCCATGAGGGCCAATCAACTGTTAACAAATAGCATTGTTTTAAGTCAATCACACACATATACTAGTCAATCACAAGCTTTATACACTAACATTGTGAAGTAAATCAACTATATATTACATCTACTACCAAAGAAGAAATAACAGAGGTACCAATACCTAAATGATTAATGTAAGTGTAAGTGTGATCAATATTTCCAATAACAATGGTCTCAAAGCAGCTATTTTCGATTACCATTTTGGGTAGAACGACACCACTTATGCACGATCAAACCATCAATCTCACCATCAAGCCTCAATCAATCTCAACATGAACATATACATGAAAAATGCATGGTAAGTGTGATTAATATTTCCAATGACAATGGTCTCTGAAAAACAGAGCCATTTTCAGTACCATTTTGGGTAGGAACAGCACCCTTATGGAAATAAAACCATCAATCTCACCCTAAACTGGAAATCTGCAGTTCTCTACGTCTAAACGTAGGGTCTCTACGTCCAAACGTAGAAACCTTACGTTCAGACGTAGAGAAATGCAGGTCTCTACGTCCAAACGTAGAAAATACGATCTTAAAAAAAAACCTTTCTTAAACCCAGAAAACGCAAAATCAGTCTAAACCAACAAAATCATGCTCAACATAACTAAACCACTAAAATTTGGGAATTACATATCAGATAAAGGGAAATAAAAATTACAGCCTAAAACGTTTTAAATAGAAGATTATGGGAAATACATACACTTTCTGTATTGAGTTGATCCATTGAACTTGAGAGATTGTGGCAAAATGTAAACTTTTCTTGCTAAATCGCCGTTTAAACGTAGGGAAGTAACTGATAATGATCGTTTGAAAGAAGATAGAAGAGAGAGACAGAAGTAATTCCAAACCTTACAGATTCCTTACGTTTAAACGTAAGGCGCCTACGTTTAAACGTAGAGAAATAGACATTTATTGTAACTTCCTAATTAATTGAAATACCCTACGTTTAAACGTAAGGAACCACGTTTATAGCTAAGAGGTTGTGTCAGACGGATATGTTAATTCCTTACGTTTAAACATAAGGATCCTTACGTTTACCTGATTTTCCATGTCAGAAAAGGCACCACCTGAATTTCAAGTGTCAGAACTGACACGACCTGATTTTCTAATTTCTGACTAACTACACTAGTTCAATGTTATTTGTTTGGGAAAAATACAAATACAACTGAGAAAAATAACATACAGGCATAAATAAATAATTTGAAGGAAACATTATATATTTCAAATATATTCAGTTGAATTACTTTTTTTTTGAACGGTTCAGTTGAATTACTTGATCTCATTTTTTTTCATTATTGAAGAGTGATAACACTCAAGTTTTTTTTTAACCAGATAACACATGCTTATCGAACCTATTGTGTTAAACGACACCAAACTTAAACTGGGTCAAAACAAATGTATGCATATATTGGAAAACCCATGTGTACGTAAAAAAAACAAAGGTATATTACCTTCAGTAAACCTATTACAAGAAAAAAGAAAAGAAGCTAAAGCCCACAAACATGTGGCAAATCAAAAACTCAAGCTGCAATGACATCTGCCTATTACAAATAAAAGAACCTATGTCAAAACAAAAGCAACCTCTCAGCAGATCCCACCAAGCCCCTCCCTTTGCAACAGCAGCTTCAATGGTGGAAAAAAACAGAAGCCCTGCATAGTAGAATGCCACGAGGAAAGGCATGTCCAAATACGGTTCAATCGCTTCCATGAACAACACAGCGAAATGACATTTAAAAGTGCAGTGACACACTCAATCAAAGTTTGCTCAAAATATTCATAAATTTTGGCTCCGTTTCACAAAAGTGCAGCCATGATTCCTTATAATTATCAGCACAAAAAATTAGAGAAAATAGCAGCAGCTCCCAAAAAAGATTAGAGAAATTATCAGACAAAATTACAAGGTCTTTGTATTTCTCAAATCGTGTGACTGTGAAGGGACATCAATGTCACTTCTTTAATTGTCCAATGAAAGGAAAGAAATACACTTGCAGAGATGGTCACAATGAAAATGGCAACTAAAATCTATGGCTGCCTTGGACATGGTGTAAGAATGCGAGGCAAGGCCTCCCAAAAGTGCAGCCGAACTCGCTGTACAGATAATACTGCCTCCTTCAATTTTTGGTAGCTATCATTGCTTTGGATGCATGCTTCATCCCATTGATCACACAGTACAAATTCACAGCTAAAAGGGCCATCAATTCCTCCATTTTTAGATTCGTGATGCTCCCTCCGGGGCCTCCGATTCCGGCATTGTTGAACATAATGTCTAATCTGCCTTTCTAATTGAATGCAAGCTCAACAACTGATTCCACATCTTTTTCATTGGAAACATCACAATGGATGTACTTTCCTCCAATAGAATTAGCTAATGATGTACCAAGATCATCAAGTATAGCAGATTTTTTTATGAATACTACAATCTGCTAAAAACTAACCAAAATAAGTCACTAATAGGCAAAGAGTTCTCCTAGAATATGTGTAACCTTGTGAACCACTTCCCAGCAAAAACATCCAACTTATAAATGCAACATAAACCCCATGCCCAGCATCAAAGCATCACACTAGCAACATTACTTAAAACAACAACACTCAACCATCATTGCATCCTTTGCAGATTGTATTTTCCTTCGCAAACTTGAACATCACCAAAGCTTTAGCAGGTTGTAGCCCTATTAAGCAGCACCAAAGCCTTGTGAATAACTCCCAGCTAAAGCCTCCAACTTATATATCCAGCAACAACATGCCCAGCAGTAAACATCACAGAAGCAACATCATAACAGCAGCATTCAACAAAAGCAGCCGCTAAAACATATTGCATTCTAGTGATACACTCCCAGCAATAACCTTCAACTTATGTATGCAGCAAAAACGACATGCCGATAATAAAGCATCACAAAATCAGCATCAAAACTGCAGCATCCATCCCTTAAAAGCAGCTGCAAAAAATATATTGCATCATGGCCAAGGAACAAATAGCACACCACAGCAAGCAAGATAGAAAATTATCCACATCATTCTTATCAGGAGTAGCATCAGTAGGGGCACAAAATGCCACCTACATTAGCAGCAGGGGGTGTCGATGTGGCCATGCCAGAACCATTCTAAACTCGAATAACGCCTTGTCTAAACTATTATTAACCATTAATGTTGGAGAAGTTTGGGTCGACTTTGTCAAAAGCTGTTGGGGTTGTTCCTATTAATAAGGGATGTTGAAGTTTTCTTATTTATTCTGTTTTGCGGTTTCCTATTTTATAGCAGATAGGCTTAGTGGCTTCTTTTTCTGGTATTTGTTATTTGTAAGGCTTATAAAAGCCAGTAGCTCTTTTGTTCAATAAATCAAGTTGTTGCTTTGATCACCAAAGTGTTTATGCAATTATCCTTTAGTACTTAACATTTGGTATCAGAGCATTCTCTTGAAGTTTCGCAAAAACATTAAAATAGTAACTATCCAGATGGGTGACGACAAAACTCTCACGAAGATCCCTCACTTTGATGGTCATTATGACCATTGGAGTGAGCTGATGGAGAACTTGCTCAGAGCCAAGAATTTTTGGAGTCTGGTAGAACAAGGGTTTGAAGAACCAGCAGCAGGGACCATCTTAACTGACGCCCAGCAAAAATAGCTTGCTGAGGCTTGGACCAACGATCACAAAGTCAAGCATTACCTCTTCCAGGCTCTGGATCGCAATATCTTCGAACAACTCTAGGATCGTCGTACCTCCAAGATTGTTTGGGATTCAATGAAAAGAAAATTCGGAGGCAGTGCCAATGTGAAGAAATCCCTTCTCAACTCTCTTCGAATGGAATTTGAGGTTCTAGCAATGAAAATGGATGAAAATATTACTGTGTATTTTGCAAGAGTCATGACTGTCTCAAACAAAATGCGTAGTAATGGGGAAGACATGCCTGACTTAAAGATTGTGGAGAAGATCCTACGCACCCTAACGAGAAGTACATATACCTGGTTGTATCCATTGAAGAGGCAAACGATACAGATACCATGTCTGTGGATGAATTACAAAGCACATTAGTAGTTCATGAGTAGAAGTTTCAAATGGTGCTCAATGAGGAAGAGGATCTGGTCTTGAAGGTGGAAGAAAGATCCAGCCCTAAAGGATGAGGATGAGGACGAGGACGAGGATGATGAAGAGGAAGAGGAAGAGGAATGACATCCTTTGACAAATCAGCTGTAGAATGTTATAAGTGTCATAACCATGGGCACTTTCAGTATGAATGTCCAGAATGGAACAAGGAGGCACATTATATTGCAGTAGAAGAAGATGATGAGATGCTGCTAATGGCTTGTGAGGATGGTGTTGAAGACAAACGAAGCACTAAAACTTGGTTCTTGGACTCTGGATGCTCCAACCATATGTGTGCTCATCCAGCCATGTTCTCCAAATTGGATACAAATTTTTCAAGTTCTGTTAAACTAGGTAACAACACCAATATGCAGGTCATTGGAAAGGGAGTTGTAAGATTAGTCTTGCAAGGAATCAGCTATGCGATTGGAGATGTATATTGTGTGCATGAGCTAAAGAACAATCTGCTAAGTATAGGTCAATTGCAAGTACATTGTACAAAGTAAGAAGTATAAGCTACAATTTATGTAGGGTTTATTATTAAAAGATATGTCTTAGTGAGACCAACTCAATTTAGGGTTCATTCCATGTCCATCGACACGTCATGACTAAACGTTTCTACTTAACTTATCTTTGTTACATCACTATTCAAGGACACTGCGCATGGCGTTCATCAGCCTGAAGATATACTTGCTAACTAACGGTGATTAGCACCGATTAGCTCCGGGGTCTCCCCGGTATGCGTATACGTCCGATGAATTTCCTCCACTACCCTTCAGCCGTTTAAGGCCAGTAGCGTTGTTCACCTTTTATGAATGTATCACATCGCCGATATGAAAGAGTGCCTAACCGAGAATAAATGACGTTTTAGCTTTTATCTACACGTATGTAATTATTAATGTGAATTAACTAACCACCTAAGTGTTTTCAGAATAAAACTCACCTTAACCACTCTACTCCCTCACTTAGACAGCTAGACATCACATCCTAACCATTACACAGACATTGATGAACTTTAGTTCATCAAAGCACAAGCCCTTTCATGCCCTTCCGACGGATCCGAACTTCAACTCCCTTTAAGAGTACATTCGGTGTTTTAACTGAACGAATCAGAAGTTCAATCGAAGCTTGTTCATGTTTAATTAATGTTAACATATCATGATTAAGGGTTTAAAACAGTGAAAACACGATTATGAAGCCGAAAACCAAACTGAAATGCTAAAACAGTACAAACAAGGTAAAACGGGTCAAACGCCCGTTTGACATCCTATGAACGACCGTTCGACATCGAGCGCCCGTCCACTAACCCCAAACGCCCGTCCGTCAAAAAAAGCTACATCCTGAATCAAAAGTCTAACCTCAAACGTCCGTCTGCCTTCTGCAAACGCCCGTTTGAGCTGCTATGATCGCAAACGCCCGTTCGCCGGGGTTTTTCCCAAAACGCTAAAATCTTCAAAACGCGATCTCTAAACTGTTTCTAACCTAATTAACACCGAAAAATAACCCAGAAAAACACATAACAACTTATCTAATCATACCATAGCATCTAGGATCATTGACAAAAAAACACATCTTTCTTGCATCTAAACATCTTAAATCTTGATCTAAACCTCAATAACGATAACTGAAATCGTAGGAAGAGCCTCTTACCTTTTACAAAGCTTAGTCCAAACAAAAACGCAGAAACAGCAGCAAATCTGGTCCTTTTCTTATCAAAGCTTCAACTTTTTGATGTCAAAACGTTGCTCTCTTCACAACGATTCCGGTGCTCGACTCTGATCTGAAAACCGTTAATATTTGCCTTAGCAATCGATTTAAAATTCTCTCATTTATTCCCTTGCTCTTACACGCAGAAGGTGAATTTGGAGGTGGAAAAATCTGATTTCTAGTAGGTTATAAGAGTTGTGGGGATTTATTTTCCTTAAATAACAAATCCCAAAATAATAAAAATCTTATTATTTTCCTTAATCATAAAATAAGCTTTTCCTCCCTAAATATATACATATATATCTCAAATATATATATATATATATATATATATATATATATATATATATATATATAATTTAACAAATACTCAAACTCCGAATAAAAGGAACCGAACCCAATATTTCGTTTTCGCAAAATGACACGTCTGCCCTTTCCCGAAAATCGGGATATTGCATTCTTCCCCCCTTAAAGGAGTTTCGTCCCCAAAACTAGAATATACCTGGTAAGTCCATAAAATCTGGAAACTCGCTGATCATATCGTCCTCAACTTCCCAAGTAGCTTCATCCGGTGAATGGTTGCTCCATTGCACCAGAACCAAAGGAATCAACTGTCTCTTAATCATATTTTCTTTCCGGTCCAAAATCCTAATCGGTGTCTCATCATACGAAAGATTATCTTGAAGAATCTCCGGATCAACTGTAGTCTCAACATCTGTCTTGGGCAAACACTTCTTCAACGTTGAGACATGGAACATGTTGTGGACTCTTGACATGGATTCCGGTAGCTTAAGCTTATAAGCCAACGGTCCAATTCTTTCTAGAATCTCAAAAGGTCCAACATACCTCGGGCTTAACTTTCCCTTTTGTCCAAAACGTTTCACTCCCTTCGTTGGTGAAGCTCGTAGGTAAACTATTTCACCAACCTCAAACTCAAGAGGTCTCCTTCTAACATCTGCCCAACTCTTCTATCTGTCTTGAGCTGCCTTCAAATTCTTCTTGACCAACTGAACCCTTTCTTTAGCTTGCTTAACCAATTCCGGCCCGGTGATTTGTCTTTCCCCGACTTCATCCCAAAACAGCGGTGTTCTACATCTTCTTCCATACAACGCTTCAAACGGTGGCATGCCAATACTTGCATGATAACTATTGTTGTAAGCAAACTCTGCTACCTGTAGGTAATCATCCCATGATCCACCTACTTCCAAAACACAAGTTCTCAACATATCTTCAAGTGTTTGGATAGTTCTCTCAGATTGTCCATCTGTCTGAGGATGAAAGGCCGTACTCAAATCCAACTTGGTTCCAAAAGCTGCTTGTAAACCTTTCTAAAACCGACCGACGAACCTCGAATCACGATCCGAAACTATCGAGATAGGTACTCCGTGTAACTTCATTATATTATCCAAGTATAGTGTGGTCATCTTCTTCAAAGGCATATCAACCTTATACGGTAAGAAATGAGCGGATTTGGTCAATCTATCCACAATCACCCAAATCGCATCATGACCGCTTCTTGTCTTAGGTGAACCGGTGATAAAATCCATCGTGATCTTATCCCATTTCCATTCGGGGATATCCAATGGCTTAAGCATTCCTCCTGGTCTTCTGTGCTCTGCCTTTACTCTCTGACAAGTATCACACTCTGCAACGAACTTGGCTATTTCCAATTTCATCGAGGGCCACCAAAACCTTTCCTTCAAGTCTCTATACATTTTAGTAGCTCTCGGATGAACGGAAAAAGCAATCCTATGTGCCTCTTCCATGACTCTCTGTCTTAAATCACCAACATTAGGCACACACAAACGATCCTGGTACCAAAGGTTTCCGTTCTTGTCTAACACATATCTCACTGTAGGATTTTCTCTAGGAACTCGCTTCAAGTCAACCAAAACTGGGTCTTCGTCTTGCTTTTCCTGAATGTCATCCATCAACTCGGACCTCGCTAACAATGGTGCCACAAACTGCCGGTCTTCAATATGATCAAAACTCCGAATCTGCATCCCATCTAGCCTCTCTGCAACAACTTCAACACTTGAAACCGCAAACATTGGTTTCCTACTCAAAGCATCGGCTACTACATTTGCTTTACCCGGATGGTACTGAATATCCAAGTCATAATCCTTAACAAACTCTAACCATCTCCTTTGTCTCATATTTAGATTCTCTTGGGTAAAGAAATACTTCAAACTCTTGTGATCGGTGAAGATCCTGGCTTTCAACTCCATACAAGTAGTGCCTCCAAATCTTCAAGGCAAACACTACTGCTGCTAACTCCAAGTCGTGGGTTGGGTAATTCTTCTCATGCACCTTCAACTGTCTTGATGCGTAAGCAATTACTTTCCCTCCTTGCATCAATACACAACCTAAACCTTGCCCCGAAGCATTTGTGTAAACGTCATAATTATCAAAGATCTCCGGAACTGCCAAAACTGGGGTTGTAGTCAACTTCCTCTTCAATGTCTGAAAAGCCTCTTCACACTCACTGGTCCACTCAAACTTTACATTCTTTTGAGTGAGCCGGGTAAGTGGTGTAGCTATCTTTGAGAAATCCCGAACAAACTTCCTATAGTAGCCAGCCAAACCGAGAAAACTTCTAACCTCTGAAACTGTAGTCGGTCTGGACCACTTCTCAACTGCTTCAATCTTCGCGGGATCAACCTTAATTCCATCTCCAGAAATGACATGACCCAAGAAACTAACTTGATCCAACCAAAAGTCGCACTTTGAGAACTTAGCATACAACTGGTTCTTCTTCAGAGTATCCAACACTATCCTTAAGTGTTCTTCATGCTCCTTCTCATCCTTAGAGTACACTAGAATATCATCTATGAACACTATCACAAACTTATCCAAGTATGGCATGAAAACTCGCTGCATCAAATCCATAAATGCAGATGGAGCATTAGTGAGTCCAAAAGGCATGACTAAGAACTCATAATGTCACCTCGTACTGAAAGCCGTCTTCGGTATATCTGCTACCTTGATCTTCAACTGCTGATACCCTGACCTAAGATCAATCTTAGAAAATACTTTCTTGCCTTGCAACTGATTAAACAAATCATCAATCCTTGGCAAAGGATACTTGTTCTTGATGGTAAGATTGTTCAACGCTCTGTAATCTATACACATCCTCATGCTACCATCTTTCTTCTTAACAAACAACACTGGGGCTCCCCAAGGTGAAGTACTAGGCTGAATTATATTCCTCTCAAGCATATTCTTAAGCTGAGCTTTCAACTCTTTCAATTCAGCCGGTGCCATCCTATAGGGTGCCTTAGCAACTGGTGCCGCTCCTGGTATCAACTTGATCTCAAATTCAATCTCTCTATCCGGCATGTTTCCCGGTAACTCTTCCGGAAACACTTCAGGATACTCACTTACTACATGGGTTTCCTCTAGCTCAGGCTTCACTTGTTCCACATCCACTGCGTACAACAAGTAGCCTTCACAACCTTTCCGACAAGCTCTTATAGCCTTAACCGCTGAAATTATAGGGTGACGCTTCTTACTAGGCTTGTAAATATTTCATTGGTAAGTCTTATCTGATTTCCCAGGTATCTTGAAGGTCACTCTCTTTTCTATACAATCCAAGTGAACATAATTCTCAGATAGCCAGTCTATTCCAAGAATCACATCAAAATCTGAAAAGTCTAGAACCGTAAAGTCACTCTTACAACGATACGTCCCTAATCGTACATCCACTTGCGGCATCAACTTGGTTACCTTAGTCACTTTTCCTAAAGGTGTTGTTATCTCCGAAGTGTTTCTTAAAGGTTCCATTGGTAGATTAAGCTTCTTAGCTATCTTAGTTGACACAAAAGTATTAGACGCTCCCATATCAAACAACGCCGTAACTGCTAAGTTGTCTAATATTATTGTACCTAGGATGTGAATTCATTTATTTAAATACAAATACAACATGATATAAATCGTGCTATAAAAGTACTCTAATAAATTAAGATAAACAAAAGGTACCTGAAATAACATTATCAACTGGTTCAAATGTATCTCAAAGATCCATCGCAAATACTCGAACTGGGTGACTTGGGCCACCTTTCCCACTTCCTTGTCTCGGATTACTTGTAGGACCCTTTGTTGGACAGTTTTTAGCAAAATGTCCCGTATCTCCGCAAAGATAACAACCGTTTGTATGAACTCGGCACTCACCCGAGTGATTCCTATTGCACTTAGGGCAAAGTGGTGCTCCGGTTGGAGGTTTACTCGCTGTAGGGGCTGTCGTCTTCTTGAAATTCTGTTGTGGTGCTCCCCGGTTATTAGCCTGGCTTGTTCCAAAGTTTCTCTTATTCCCAATAACAACTGTAGCCTTCTTCCTGAAGGTCTCAACTTCCAAGGCTTTATTCAACAACTCATCCATATTCTTAGCTGTGAAACCCAACATACCTGACTGTATCTGGTAGGCAAGCCTTCCTTGTAAAGAGCCATCTTTCTTTCTTCTACTTTCATCAACTCAGGGTAGAATCTCCCAACTCGTTAAACTTGTTGGTGTACTGTGATACTGTCATATAATTACCCTGCTTAAGCTTCAAAACTGACTTGCCATGTCTGTCTGCACTGTTGCTGGAAAATACTCATTATAAAACATGGCCTTAAATCCTTCCCAATCTGTCACTTTCTCATTGCTACTCTATATAGCGTCAATCCAAGCTTCTGCTACACCCATAAGAAATCTAACTTCCAACTGTGCCATCTCAGTCTCGGGAACATTGATGTTCCTACAAGCTTTCTCAATGCTTCTCAACCATTCTTCAGCCTTTGAATGCTCGACATTCCCAAAGAAGTCTTGAACTCTGTTCCTCCTTAATCTCGAATACCAATCCACTAGGGGTGCTTGTTCGAAAGACGGTCTAACTGGTGGGGCTTGTGGGTAAACTGGAGGGTATCCATAGGGTATCTCCTGCTGGTAAGTCTGTTGCTGGTAGAAACCGTAAAGTGGATAACCAAAGCCTTGCTGGTGATCAAAACGGGGTGATGGAGATATAGTAGGTCGAGGAGTGTGACCTACTGGAGGAGGGTAGAAAGTCTGATGCTGCTGGTGAGGAGACTGTTCACGGATTTATCTAATGCAAATAAACAAGTAATAATATTTATAAATCCGATATACCTCAAGTGCAAGGATCGTAGTAAAGAGGTTAATACCAGGTCGATCTTACGGGGAATCGGGGTTGTGAATTCTAGTTCTTATTTCTAACCTAACTATGGCACGATTACTATTGAGAATGTACTAAAAACAAAACAGTGGATAGCTAATGAGAAAGATAACGAACATAAGCTGGACAGAAGATCAAGATCTAAAGCCAGGAAAATAAGGTTGCGAACCAATTAAACTAAATCTAATCCTAATATGCAATAAAAAGACGAACTAAGCTAAACAATTCAAGTTCAAGGGATTTTGATCAATAGGTTACGAACGAACAAGCAATTGACCCACCTATCCTACAACATTCAATTTCAATTCAGGTTATCTCGTGATTTCTAACTAAGTTGTGATTCACCAAATCAAAGGTATGAACTCCTAATTTCTTAGAAAAGTTCGTTTCTTAATCTTCTATCTCTCGATTTTAAAGATTATTACTTTCAAAGCAAAGGTGTAAGATTTCTCAATCTAGTTATCTAGAAATTCAACCTAATTAACTCTCGTTATTTTATAGGTTAAAAATCTAATCTTTATTATATTGATTCTAGGGGTTCAATTATGATTTTCATCCAAATCAAACAAACAATCAATCATGCAATAATCTATCGACATAATTGCAATAAACAATGATAAACAATAATAAAAATACAACTTTGGATAAAATACTCACAAGACAATCTCAAACGAAATCAAAGTGTTGGTAGAAACGGCTTCACAACGCTTGTTCACTGTGAGGTCTAGCCTCTTAGCATCCTCTTGAAGACCGAATTGTTGAGTAAAAATACATAAAAAGTGTTTAAATCACTGAGAACTAAAAAAACTATAAAATCGAGCCGCCCTACGGTTTAGGGTTCGAAAATCTGATGATAATTGTGGGAGAAAACGCAGCTATATATAGAATTTCAGAGTCGGTTCTGCTAAGTCGGCGCTCGGACGCCCGTCCGCTATGCTGGACGTCCGTCCAGCCTTCAATAAAAACTTCGAGTCGGGCCGAGCTGGATCAGACGCCCGTCCTTCTTTAATTTGGACGCTCGTCCACTAAATTTGGGAGAACTATGAATCAAATCACTTCTTCTGGACGCCCGTCCACTTGCTTAGACGCTCGTCCACTGGACAGAGGATTGAACGCAGCGTTCGTGTTACTTCAAAACTAATTTTTCCATCTCTATCTCTTTTCTTCATATAAATTCGATCCTTGACATCTTTTAATCCTTTTTTGAGCCAATTTCGTGTATCTACAATATAATAAAACATCGCAAAGTTTAATAATATCCAAATAAACATAAAATCATCAATAAGGCACATAAATTAACCAATTTTGCGATTAAACCGTTTAAAACCTCATTTGCTCAATAAACCCATTAAAAACTTAATTTCTATGCAAAATATACGAATATGGAGAGAATTGTTACAAAATATAACGATATAAATCATATAAAATCACCCTAACAACTCCCCCACACTTAGCTTTTGCTCGTCCCGAGCAAAACAAGACGAAAATCAAAGCTCGGAAGAAGATAGACATCTCAGCACATACAAGGCATATTCAATAAATCAGATGTTCACCCCTGTGTGTGTGCAAAGCCATAGTAAACTCCCACTAAGTCCAAACTTGAAAATTTCAAGCAAACTAGCTAATACCCCCTTCAAACTAGAAATGAATGATACTTATAAGATGCACCCTACAAAACGTGACATACCCCGAAAAAGATGATAGAAGGTATTTAGGACCTTTCTGAGATACTCAGAGGATAATCCCTACAACATATCTGTCGGTTTATACTGGGGATAAGATATACGATAACTAAGTCTTTCATTCATTTCATACCACCTCTCATTGCAAGTTGATTTAACTATTTCACTTTTAACACACATCAGAATGAGCTCTTGCCCTGTCATAGCAGAATAGGATATTCGAGATATACCCTACCTTACTCAAATCATAAGGCGACTTTTACATGCATGTGAGCTTTTGGTCATCATAGTGGTATAGGACATTAAGTGATCGCCCTACCTCACTCCAATCATCGACCCGACTTCACGACACACACCCAACTTATTCATCATATTTGTTTTTGAACATACTTTTTAAAGAACAATAGTTATGTTTCACTTATCACATTCAAACCTCAGATATTCACAGTATGTAATACTTTGGATCTAAACACAAACTATCATAATCGTCACGATACATACGTTAGCACTAAGCACATGACTTATAAGATAACAAAAATCACTAATCAAAATGGGTATAGCTTTATATTGTAGCTCATCATTCATTATGGCTCGTGAAATATATATCGGGTGAAACAACTAACTTACTAAACATACGGTATAAGCATCCATGAATATTAAAACCGAACAAAAATATGCACTTGCTCACTCGGGACGAAACAAAATTTGAAAATTTTAGCTCATTTCGCGTAGAATCATAATATAATCAAGCAAATGGTAGATACACATACTATTCCCCTCCCCCACACTTAAACCACAACATGTCCTCAGGTTGTGCATAATTTAAAAAGAACAAAAAGACTTAGCTGATCGTAACAGACACTGGAATCGTTGGTCAGGCCGGAGCCTTCATAGTGAAAAACATAACTCGTATCAGCACGATGTAAACGCTTGCGCGACAATACGGCTAGAAGTATACCTGCACTACTCGACAAACACGGAAGAAATCTCGGGGAAAATGGGGAATTATACCAAAATGAAAGGATATAGTAAAATTGAATAAAGTCAAAAGATGAAACACTCAATACATCGAAAAATTAAAGCAGAGTAAAGTCAAATGAAAGGACGGAATGCCTTAAGGCTTACAAGATTCATTGAGAAAAATAGACAGTAGCTAACACGAAAAGTACAATGAATCAAGCAATGAAAAGTAGCAGGACAATACAATCATCGTATCAAAGAAAAACAAAAGCTAGAATCAGAAAACTAATATCTGGGCTGCCCCGGTGCCGCAGAATCATCAGCAGGAGGTGATCCACCTGTAGGAGAGGCAGGCTGCTCCTCCTCCGAAGACGACTCTGAATCATGAAGAACATCCGCAATGGCTTGCTCAATCTCATCCGAATAGACGTAATCGATAATGCTCGGGTTGAAGACTCTGTCGTCCCTCGGAGTTCGGCCCTCACTGATACACCGTAAAATAGATAAAATATTATTCTGAGAAGTCCTCATATCCTCCATCCAGTTCCGTACGCTATTGGCCATACTCAACCTCATCCGGACCGAGGGAGATAAAGTAGGAAGGGAAGATACTCGAGGTGGTGCTGAAGATGAACCGGGCTCACGTGGTGCCTCAGCCTCAGTCTTAGTCTGAGCAGAAGATTTCACTTTTTCCCGCTGCAAGAACCTTGGATTCTTCGGTTTGTGATCGGTCTTGTACTCGGGAACCCTAGCATCTTGACAGATACTGTGGATCAAATGCGGACATATCAAACACCTAGTATAGACCTTCTGATTCATGGCTATCTCATCAAAAATGGCTTGTCCTACATCGACATTCAGCTTGAAATTCAGAGCGTACAACATCCCGAGGTCACCAATGTGAAAATGAGTCAGGTTGTTCTTAGGTAACAACCTGTTCTGGATAAACCGACATTGGACCTTCCAATCTTCTGTCCAACTCGTTGTCACCAACTCTTTCCTATCGCCACCCGGACTAAGTGTCCACGGCACCTCCGGGCACACCAACAATCTTAACTCCTCCAACGGATCCTCTCCCGCATCCTGCTTGGCCTTTATCGCCTCCTTGTAGTCCAACCCCTCAAAAGGTGCCAAGTTATACTTCTCGTTAATAACCTTAGGCGTAAATGGCACCTTTACTCCCCTAACAATCACAACTCCACTTGCCAAATCCGCCTCTGAACAGTTCGCATAAAACTCACGAACTAGGGTAGCATTGACCGGAGTTCTAGGGGTTTTCATCAATGCTCCCCACTTCCTATCCGTAAGCATTTTAACAAACAACGGATCAACCTGAGGCTCAAGGACGGCTCGTTCTATTAACATTGTCCTCGAAACATAGTGCTTATTGTACACCTCGAAAGCCTTCGGATCTATGAACCTACGAGCCAAAGGGATAGGGATAGGAGGTCTCACATTCTGTCTAACCGGCTCAGCTCCCTCAGTTGCTTCCTCGGTTCTACCCCTAGGTTCATTTGCATCTTTCTCACCCCGAGTCTCCGACACCCTAGTCATCTTTCTCACTAAGGGCTCATCATCAGTGTCAGACCCCGACTCAGACTCATCTCGTAAAGGAACCCTGGATTGACCTCTAGGAGGATTCTGACGCTCACCAATACGGATACCTTGGTTTGGGTTGACTAAAGTGGGGTCCACACCCTTTCTCTTCTTAGTAGGCTCCTTTGCTACCCCCTTACCATGCCATGCTTTACGAACTGTTTGTGCACCATCTGAAACTAAGACTAAACAAACAACACCCCAAATCCAAATTCAAACAAAACCACCCGTTTATCGTCCAAACGGGATTTCCCAAACAACACAACACCAAACCACAACAAACCACAATGCAGCCCATCCATCATCAACCATAACCATCCCAGATCACCAACACAACAAGAAATGAAAACAAAACAAGAAAAAAAAAACAAATAAGGGAGAATACATAGAAAAAAGTCGACTCGAAAATCGAACTCGAAAAAAACGTGAAATAATCTAAGAAAAGTTGATAAAAACTTACCAAATAAGATGATGGGATGATGATAAAATGGATTAGAAGACCAAACAATGCCAATTCGAACACAAAAATCGGATTTTTTTCTTCAAAAAGTCAGACTATCTAGGTTACTGGATCGAAATAACGGTCGTGTGTTGGAGGATGCGGTTTGAAAAATCGAAGAGAGGGGATTGAGAGCTGCTTGTAGGACTTTGAATCGCCCAATTTGGTTTAAAAACGAAGGATGTAGGGCAAAAGGAGGGCAAAAGGAGGGCAAAAGTCGGGTTGGTTTTTGAAAATTCTGATTCGAATAAAAAATTGGGACGCGGGGGTATATATAGATGCAGGTCTGAACGGGCGTCCAGTATAATGGACGGGCGTTCAGCTGGAGATCCCATGAACTGGACGGGCGTTCAAATAATCAGACGCTCGTCCAGATGTTCAAATTAAGAACAGAGTTGGAAGGAATTTCTCAGACGGGCGTCTGAGAAATTTGGACGTTCGTTCAATATTTTCAAAGGCCGGACGGGCGTTCAGGAAGGGTGGACGCTCGTTCAAGGCATGCAGACACATAGCAGACGGGCGTCCAAAGGCATGGATGCACGTCCAAGGTCGAATTTTAGCAAAAACTTAAAAATTTGCATTCAAATCAATGTCAAACTCTTATTTCATTATAAAAATTCATACATAATCTCAAATAACAAAGAAAATTGGAAAACACATAAAAACACTAGAAAATAGTGGGTTGCCTCCCACCGAGCGCTTTTGTTTTACGTCGTTTGCTCGACGAAACAGCCTAACGACGTTAGTCATCGTAAATCTCCGCCCAATCCACAATCCGGATCAGACGGCGGAGCATGTCAATAGCAGGAGGAAAATCATACTCGTCTTGTAGAGCCCAGTCCTCGCCAGCAACATCTACTCCTCGGAAATATTCAGCTTGCAGCACTAGCGCCAAGTCAGTCAGCATCGGATCATTGAGGATCGTATACGGTCTTCCTAAAGTCTCCTGCAGGTCCTCTGAGCTAAAATCTCCACCTCCCGAAGATCGGGGCACAATGAGAACATAAGTAACGGTCCTGACGCGGGTACTAATATCAAAGTCTACGTCCAAAATGATAGTCCCTCCGGGTCCGTCACCTAGAGTGATAAGTGGGATCCTACTAATGAAAGGAAACTCTTACGGTGGAACTCCGTAATCCATATCTAAAACACAAACTAAAATCGAATGATTCAAACAAAATCTTAATTAGACTTAAGAGAAAAACTAAATCAAAGAAAAGAAACAACATAAAAGAGAGTCCTAATATACTAAAGGATATCTAGGATGCCTCCTAGTGGCGCTTTTGGTTAATTTCGTTAGCTCGACAATCCCTCAGATCAGCCTGGATCAGGCCATTTAACTTTTCTGCCAGCCACCACCTCGTGTAGGCTTTGATCAGTAGTGTGGCTGCAGAAACAACATCTAACACATGGGGTGAATTCCTTAATTGCCTTCCACACACGCTTAAACCTTCCCATGGTTGATTTCTTCTTCTTCTGACGACACTTCAACCGTTGCTCCTTCTCAAACTCTTCCATGTCCCAACTACCTGCTAGAACTTCTCCAGAGGGACCACTACCATCATCCTCGGAAAACAATTCGGGTGAAAACTCGTCAAATTTATCGACTTCTGAAGTACCACACCCGAGGATATCGAGGAATCGAACAATCAAAGGCTGTTCCTTGGCTTGACCAATGTAATGCTTGCACCTCTGACCATTCACTCTGAACGGATGGTCACCATAACCTCGTAGTTCTAAAACACCTCCAGGAATGATTTGGAGAATTTCAAAGGGACCGGACCATCGTGTCCTCAGCTTACCAGGGAACAGATGTAACCTGGAATTGTACAATAAAACTTGTTCCCCTACTCGGAATTCTCTCTTCTTGATCTTGGCATCGTGAAGGAATTTTGTCTTTTCCTTACTTATCCTGGCACTTTCATAGGCCTGAAGTCTAAATTCGTCTAACTCATGCAACTGTTGCAATCGATGTTTTCCACAGGATTGGGTATCGAAGTTTAAAATCTTCGTGGCCCAATACGCTATATGCTCTAACTCGATTGGTAAGTGGCATGGTTTACCATAAACCATTTGATAGGGTGATGTACCCATGGGGTCTTATAGGCGATTCGATCGCCCACAAGACATCATCCAACTTAAGACTCGATCTTTTCTATGATCATTGATTGCTTTCTCAGGATCTTCTTTAAACTTTGGTTGCTTTTTCAACCTCGACCACTCGTCATAGGATGATATGGTGTACCAGTTTTATGCCGGACACCATATTTTTCAAGCACTTTCTCCAGGGGTCGGTTGCAAAAGTGTGTCCCTTCATCACTAATCAAGGCGCGTCGACACCCGAATCTCACGAAGATGTTTTTCTTTAGAAACTTCATGACCGTCTTATGATCATTGTGAGTCGTGGCCTAAGCCTCCACCCATTTCGATACGTAATCTATGCAGACTAAGATGTATTTATTTCCACAAGATGATGGGAATGGTCCCATAAAATCGATACCCAATACATCAAAGACTTCGCATTCGAGGATGGGTTTCAATGGCATGTCGAAACGCCTTGTTAATGTTCCGGTTCTTTGACACCTATCACAAGCTTTACAGAAAGCTTCTGTATCTTTAAAGATCGTGGGCCAATAGAAGCCGGATTGAAAGATCTTAGCAACGGTCTTCCATGGACCGAAATGACCACCGGTAGGTCCACTGTGGCATTGCTCAATTATATCACGTTGCTCAAACTCGGGAACACATCTTCTCAGCAAACCATCTTTACAAATCTTGAAAAGGTAAGGTTCATCCCAAACGAAAGTTTTCAAATCAGAGAAGAATTTCTTCTTCTCTTGACAGGATAATTCTGGGCAAGATACTGGGAATGAAGGTAGTTTACGATGGAAGAATACCAAGGAACATCTGGAGGACAACCATCGATAAGCATGATATTTTCCAGAGAAAAGTAAAGATCTATATCGTCAGGGTCATCCTTTTCCTCATTCAACATTCTTGAGACATGATCAGCCACTACGTTTTCCCTGCCCTTTTTGTCTTTGATCTGGACATCGAACTCTTGTAGGGTCAGTATCCAACGTAGTAAGGGCGGTTTATCCTCTTTCTTAGTCATCAAGTATCGCAAAGCAGCGTGATCAGTCCACACAACTACTTGAGCACCCAACAAGTAACTACGAAACTTGTTCATAGCAAAGACTACGGCCAATAATTCATTTTCAGTCGTTGTGTAGTTTACTTGAGACGGATTCAGTGTGTGACTGGCATAATAGATTGGCTAGAATTTCCCTTTTATTCTCTGTCCTAAGACTGCACCAACAACATAGTTTGATGCATCACACATAAGCTCGAAGGGGAGATTCCAGTCAGGCGAAATAAGGATCGGTGCAGAGATTAATCGACTTTTAAGCTCCTCAAACGCTTGCTTGCAACTTTCATCAAAATCGAATAAAACGTCTTTTTTAAGTAGTGTAGACAGGGGCTTGGCTATCTTGGAAAAGTCCTGAATGAATCTCCTCTAGAAACCGACATGTCCAAGAAAACCTCTGACTTCGCGCACATTCTTAGGATAACTCATCTTCTCGATAGCTTCTACTTTGGCCCTGTCTACCTCAATACCTTTGACGGAGATCTTGTGGCCAAGAACTATTCCCTCATCTACCATGAAATGGCACTTTTCCCAATTTAGTACTAAGTTCTTTTCCACACATCTGGATAAGACCTGGTCAAGATTATCAAGGCAATCATCGAAAGATTGACCAAAGACCGAAAAGTCATCCATGAAAATTTCCATACACTTTTCAACTAGCCCGTCAAAGATAGCCAGCATACATCTCTGGAATGTAGCTGGGGCATTGCATAGACCAAATGGCATCCGCCTGTAAGCGAATGTACCATAGGGACAAGTGAAAGTGGTCTTTTCTTGGTCAACAGGATCTATAGGTATATGAAAATATCCCGAATATCCATTCAGGAAACAGTAGAATGCGTGTCCCGCCAGACGCTCAAGCATCTGATCAATGAACGGAAGTGGAAAATGATCTTTCATGGTTACTTCATTGAGATTTCTGTAATCAATGTTGACTCTGTAACCAGTAACAAGCCTCAATGCTATTTCTTCTCCCTTCTCATTCTTCTCAATCGTAATTCCACCTTTCTTGGGAACTACCTCGAGTCGGGGATATCCATTCACTATCGATGGCATAAATGATACCCATATCCGTAAGTTTGATGATTTCTTTCTTAACCACCTCTTGCATATGAGGGTTGAGCCTCCTCTGGGGCTGTCTAACACATTTCGCACCCTCATTAGTCTTGATCTTATGCATACAGATGTCGAGAGATATCGCCTCGATATCTCCTACTTGCCACCCAAAGGCTTTCTCGTTCTTTTTCAAGACGTTTATTAACTTCATTTCTTCTAGTCGAGACAGCTTGGCAGATATAATCAATGGAAGCTTGTCACCTTCTCTTAAAAACTCATACTTTAGATGTTTAGGCAACGGCTTCAGTACTAGATCTGCAGGAGGGTCTTCTAAACTTGATTTGAGATCTCCACTTTTCAACTCAACATCACTGAGTTTACTTAGTGGTCCCACTGCCAAAACATCTCCTTTAAACAACTCATCCTCAAATTCAACCTCTAACTGCTCTAGATTGACTACACCATGATTATTCAAATTATCAACCAATCGCTCATATTCAGTTGAAACAGCCATGACTTGCTTTTCCATGTAGTCATTGAAGTCATCAAGCGTATCCTCAATGGAAAAGCCGGTTGGAGGACCAGAGGGTCTCAGAATGGATTTGGAGACATTATAGCTTACCTCTTGATCACCAACCCGTATAGTCACTTTGCCACCATCACAGTCAATGAAGGCTCTAGTTGTAGACAGAAAGGGTCTTCCAAGTATCAGGGGGACATTTTCATCCTTTTCAATGTCTAGGACGTACCAGTCAACAGGAAAGGTAAATTTATCAATTTGAACCAATACGTCCTTCAGAATCCCCGCAGCTTTCTTAGAAGATCTATCAGCGAATTGCAAATTCATGGTAGTGGGTTCTAGAAGATCATTTAAACCAAGCCGTTTGCACACAGACAATGGCATCAGGCTTATGGATGCACCCAGGTCACATAAGGAGTTTGGGAAGACTAGGCCTCACATTAGCAATGTGAGCACAAATTTCCCAGGGTCACCCCTCTTGTTTGGTAGATCTTCATAATTGATCATAGAGCAGTCCTCACCAATCAACCGATCCATGTCTGCTAATTTCTTCTTAGAAGAAACAACATCCTTGATGAATTTTGTATACTTAAGCATCTTAACCAAAACCTCGGATAATTTAAGATTAACCTGAGTATTTTTCAGAAGGTTTAGCACTTTTTCATACTTTTTATCCTCATTCAAGGAGATGTTGCTCTTTCTAGGTGGAAATGGAAGCTTTTTCAAGTCACTCTCAGAAAAGACTTTCTTCGAGGATGAACTGATAGCTTTGTCTTCCAAATCCTTCCACCTTACCACCTTCTTATTCTTCTTGCTAGTCGTGGATCGGTCTCGACTCTCACTTGTTTCTTCATTCCTCGGGGTTCAACACCGAGGACTTTCAACTCTTTCACCTCTCGTGGATCACCCACCTGAGTATTCTCTTTCGCCAAGGGGATCAGAGGTGCTCGGCTTCCCTCCCGCCTTATCACCGGCGGAGGGGTTAGTGGTTTCCCGGTGAGGGGACCACTTAGTTGAGTACCACTTCTTAGATTCATCGCACTGGCCTCTTCTCTACCGTATGGAATTGAAGGTACGAGGTCAGTGCATTGGCCATTGTTCAAATCAGTTTGAGCAACTTGACCACCCTTTGGATTCTTTTCTGTGAAACTGGGCAACTGCCCTGGGGGTCTAGAAGCTAACTGTTCACCAACTGCCCGATTTGCCTCTCAAGATTTTTCATTGATCTATTTTGCTCCTCCCTAAAGGAGTCCTATTGAGCTTGGATATCACTTGAGTACGAGCCTTGAGAGTTTTGGAGATTCTGCGAATATGGATGGCTGGACCGATTCTGAAAAGCAGAATTAGAATTGGTAGGCCAACTCTGATTGAACCTTTGATTTGTGTTGGAAAAATTATTGCTTTGGTTCTGATTCAAACCAGGGTTTCGATTGAGGTTTTGATTTGGATTAGAAGTTGAATTTGGATTAAAACTTGGATTCTGGCTGAAACCTTGGTTTTGAAAATTATTTTGGCCAGAGAATTGATTAAATCTCTGATTGAACTGGCCAAAGAACGCATTCACTTCAGCACTTTGTCTGTTCATAGGACAGAAACGAGAAGTGTGCCCCACATTGTCACAATTCTGACATGTGACTTGATTATACTGTCCATAATCATGAACAACATTAACTTGACAGGGAGCAGGGGGATTAAATTGACACTGGCCAATCATATGGCGGTCGGCGACACAATTTTCTGTACGAACTCCGAGAGTTCGTGGAGAAGGGGAGTTTGATTGATCGGATTGGAAATTTGAGATGTTGCCATCTGCTTCGCATGGCGATCAAACTTTGCATATTCATTTCCTCAACCTTAGGAGGAGGAGGAGGTGCTTGAATGGCTTGATAAGAGGGAGCATAATTATATTTAGCAATGTCCTCGAACAATGCCCACCCCTCTTCAGGTGTTTTCTTCAAAAATGCCCCACCAGAAGAACTATTGACCATGCACATCGTGAGCTCGGTCAATCCACTGAAAAAAGTATCGACTTGCCTTTGTAGCGGCAAGCCATGATGGGGACACTTTCTGAGAAGAGACTTGAATCTCTTCCAACATTCGAAAAATGACTCATTTTCTTTCTGATAGAACGTGAAAATGTCGTTTAAACACTTGGCTGTCTTTGAAGGTGGAAAATATTGACTTAAAAATTCTTTTTCAAGTTCAGACCAGGTGGTAATAGATTCAGCGGGGAGAGAGGTATACCACTCTTTAGCTTCTCCCTTTAAGGAAAATGGGAACAGTTTCAGTTTTATAGCATCCTCACTTACTCCTTGGATGCGTGTAGTACCGCATATCTCTAAGAATGTATGTAAGTGAGTATGGGGATTCTCTGACTGAAACCAGTGAAAAATGGATGCATGCTGCATCATCTGAATAAGTCCCGGCTTTAGCTCAAAGGTCTGTGCATTTATGGTTGGGAGAACAATAGCCGGGTTGACTTTGACTTCGCCGGGCATGGCGTAGTCTGCCAACGTACATCTATCCTCTGCAGCCATAATTACGAAGTTTTCGATTTCTTCGGCTAAACGATCCTCTAAATCTTGATCGGCTTCTTCAGAAGGGACCGCAGAACGGATTTTCCACCTGTTTGGCCGGACTATGGTCCGCTCTAAGTCAGGGGTATATAGTAATGGCCTCTTTTGACTTCGAGTTTACATAAACCGAACCAAAATCAAGTGGTTGAAACCTAAAAACGGAAAATTTAAAGTCTAGAAAAAAGAAAGGAAAAGAATAGAAAAAGAAATAAAATCAGATAAGAAAGGGGGGCGGACGGACGTCCAGGGAGTTGGACGGGCGTCTGCCTGAAAACTGGAATAAATGGGCGTTTGGAAATCCAAACGCTCGTCTGATAAGGTGAAAAACTGGACGGGCGTCCGGATTAGATGGGCGCTCGTCTGAATAGCTGAAAACGATTCAGATTTGAAAATTTTCTTAAAACAGACGGGCGTCCACTAGTCAAGATGCCCGTTTGAAAGAGGGAAAACCATAACAGAACAGATAAAACAGCAGAAAAAAACGGGAAAAGAAACCGAAAAGAAGACAGAAAAGGGAGAAAAACGAGATAAATTTAGGAAAACCTAATTGCACGCCACAAAACCTAACTACTAAAAACCCTAATAACCTAACTATAACCAACTAAGAAGATTAAAAACGAGAAATAAAATTAAAACGAGAAAATAAAAACTAGACAACCGTCCGGTTCCCCGGCAACGGCGCCAAAAACTTGTTCACGGATTTATCTAATGCAAATAAACAAGTAATAATATTTATAAATCCGATATACCTCAAGTGCAAGGATCGTAGTAAAGAGGTTAATACCGGGTCGATCTTACGGGGAATCGGGGTTGTGAATTCTAGTTCTTATTTCTAACCTAACTATGTCACGATAACTATTGAGAAGATACTAAAAACAAAACAGTGAATAGCTAACGAGAAAGATAACGAACATAAGCTAGACAGAAGATCAAGATCTAAAGCCAGGAAAATAAGGTTGCGAACCAATTAAACTAAATCTAATCCTAATATGCAATAAAAAGACGAACTAAGCTAAACAATTAAAGTTCAAGGGATTTTGATCAATAGGTAACGAACGAACAAGCAATTGATCCATGTTAAGGGTCAATTTGTAGTGTTTTATAAGGATATATTTTATATCAATATTCCCCATATATGGATGTTTTTCGTAGAATTCGAGCTTATAATCGATTAATTGAGCAAATGACGTTTTGAATAGTTAAAATGCGAAAATCGAGTAAATATCGTGGTTTTATTATCTATTTTGTATGGTTTTACGTTTTGCTCGGTTTTGTCATCTTTTAGGTGCACAAATGTGGAATGGAAGAGGTCTAAATGATGTTTGATTGAAGATTAAAGTGGAAAGAAAGAGATACAAGAGGATGAAGATGAAATAAAGCTTGGGAAAATCCCGAAAACGACTCGTAATACGACGGGCTAGTCAAAAAGGCGTTTTCTGAAGAAGAGTCCTTAATGAAAGTTGTAGAGTTTTCCGAGAGCTTTTTTATGACGTTTGGATCATAATTTTTGGAGGTCTACAACTCAAGATATGAATTTTAGAAGTTTGAGTCCATTCTCAAACCAGCGTCCAGGGAGCCAAAATTGATACAGAGTCTTCAGACGTGCATTGAACGAGCGTCCGCCGCCACTTTTTGCATAAACCGACTTAAGCCAAACCGCCTCTATCCTCTATAAATACAGCCCTTATGTAAACCCTAATCATACCATATTTTCTTATACACGAATTTCACAAGGAGCAGCCGCACTTTTGGAGTTCCAAGGCCGGTCACCCGAGCCTTGTGCTCGGGTGATCCGGGTTAGATTAGGATGTCGTTTTTCTTCCGTTTTCGATTCATGGATTCAATCATGTACCAAACTATGTGAGTTTATTTTTAATTTATTCAATCCTTATTTATTTTTCATGATCTTTAATTTATTTTGTATCGTTCTATGATTATGATGCTATTATGTGAACTAGATCGAGAGATATGTTTACTAATTGATAGTTTACAACATACTAAAGTTGCGTAAGCTAGATCACCATAGAAAGATAGGATTTTTAATCATTAATGATGACAAGTTAATCGGTTAATTATCTAGGTTGTTAGGTTCTAAAATACGAGTTAACTTGAATCTACACCTTCGCTTTTGTATGGAATATCGGTCTCAACATTCGAGAGAGAGAGATTGATAAATTGAATTCACTACGAGTAGGATTTCATAGCTTGAGAATACTGATTCACTAAGAGATTAGGGGTTTGTGTCTCGTGTAAAGGTGAAACCACAATTTGAATTAAAATCATGAGATGAACTAGATTGAAATCACTTGGTTTGTGCAATCGCTTGATCCCATGTATCTTTAGTTTATGTCTTTATTATTTGTTATAGGTTAGATTTATTGTAGTTGATTTATTTGTTCTTTCGTTTATTCGTTTTCCTAAGTAACAATTTAGGAGATTAATTAGATTAGATTCAACATCCCTTTTCCCTGAGGATCGATACCCGTACTTATCCAACTTTACTAGCAACTACCCGGTATTCGGCCGGTTAGGAGGTAGTTTTCCATGGTAGTATAGGTTTATAAATTTTCTTTTGTTTTAATGATGCAAAATCTCCCCAACAAAAGTGGCGCCGTTGCCGGGGAATCGGTGTCATGTTGAATCTGGTTTTGTTAATTTCTCGATTTTGTTACGTTTATTTTCGTTTTCAATAAAAGTAGCGTCGAATAGATTGAGAGTTTTTATTTTGCCGTGTTTCGATGACCATAAGGTTAAGAATGTGCAAAAGTTTTATACTCAATCTGTTTAAACGTGAATTATGTGTTTAGTTGTTACCTAGTCTAACCCCTGTGCTAGAATTTTATGTGGCTGCCTGCGTTTTTGATGTATGATGACCTTCTAAGTTAATTAGGGTTTATAGTTAGGGTTTTCTGTTATTTTCCTGCTGTTCTATGCATATTCGTTGTATGGACGAGCGTCTGGTTTATTGGACGCCCGTCCAGTCCCTAACGTGCAGGTAAACGAGCGTTTGGAATTATGGAACGTTCGTCCGTTCCAGAATTTTCAATCCTGCTCTGATTTGAAGAATCAGACGGGCGTCTGTAATTCTAAACGCCCGTCCGGTCGGTTTTCAAGGCAGACGAGCGTCTGAAAAGTGGAACGCCCGTCCAGTGCTGAGATTTCCTTTGAACGTTCGTCCGTAATGCAGTCCAGGTTCTGTTTTTCTTGATGCTTTAATTTAACTTGGATTACTTTCATTAGAGCTTCTGTGGCTATTTCATTTTACGTAGATGTTCTGAACTTATATGTTTTTACCTTTCCATCTATGAATCCATGTTAGATAATTGATCAATTCCTTATATATGATTCATCTAGGCATGTTATAGTTCTTTATCGGTTCTTCGTATGCTATAAGCGGGTGCGATTGTTAATTAGTAGCTAATGTCGGTTTCCGTATGCTACATATCGTTATGATGAATCTTGTTGGCTTTTAAGACTTACGTGCTTCCTTTGTTTTTTATAACTCATATGGGTAGCTACTGTCGGTTTTCGTAATGCTACCATTGCATCTTATGAGTTATATCTGTTTAGTATAGCTAACTGTTGGTTTTCCATAATGCTATCACCTTTGATGAGTCTTAAAGCGCGTCTACACTGCATGTAATGAAACAAGACTGCTGCTTTTATCGTAACTTTGTCATTATTTGGTAGACGTTTATTATATACATGTCGTGTTGCTAATGAGTGGGCTAGTTTTCTTTCTTTTATTTTCTTTTATTTTTGCATATCACTTAGATGCATATCATTTAGTTGCATATCATCTAGTTGCATTGTTTTTCTATTTTTCTTTTATTTTTCTTGAGTGTAGTTAACTGTCGGTTTCCGTAATACTACCTCGATTTTTTCATGATGGTTACTGTTGGTTTTCCATATGCCATCATTATTATTATTGCATATCATGTAGGCTGCATTGTAGTATATTTTCATATAGTTGCACCTAGCCTACGAGTTTGTGATATTTTCATGTATATGTGTCCATCTTTATGTGAGCATAATTTGAATATCTCTATAAATTCTTTTCCATGTGCTTTATTTGTATAAGTCTAATCTTTTCCCGAAGACTCTTTTTGCACTGATCAAGTCTGCAGGATACTTTCTATAGCTATTGTGCACTTTAAAGATGTATTCGGTTGTCTGTGATGCTCCACGCTTCTCTCGAGCTATGCAAGCAATCCTGGTTCTTGTTGGTTCCTCCAGAATTGCCAGCATCCAATCAGCTAAGTTCTCTAATTTATTATTTCTGCACAACTTGAGGACAAGTTGCAATCTAAGTGTGGGGGAGAGGATGGTTTATATGTATCTATGAGTCGTTTGCTCAATTTCTATTATATTTCTATGAAAAAGTGCTTAATTTTAAATTTTTGTTTTGTCCCGAGTGAGCAATGCATATTTTTGTTCGATGTTTATAATCATTTGTGCGATATTCTGTATATTTAGTAATTTTAGTTGTTTCACCCGACACTCTTTTTCACATACCATAGTAAATGATGAGCTAAATGTTGAAAGCCTACCCCATTTTGGTTGGAGATTTTTTATGATTATAGCATGTTTCTTTGCTTATGTACAATTCTTGAAAAGTTTAGTAGTTTGTATTCTAGGATTAAAGTATGACATACTGTGAATATCTGTAAGTTTGAATGTGATAAGTGAAACGTGATTAAGTCTTTGCAATAGTAATAAATTGTTTACTTGAGGTGTTATGCTCATGGGTCTGCATACTACTAGAAAATAATCTTTTCCACTTGCCACCAGAAATCTCTAAGTAAACATAATTGTAATTGTGTGTGTCGGAAGTCGGTTTATGATTTGGGTGAGGTAGGCGTACCACGTATGTCCTATTCCACTATCTTGACCAAAGCTCACAACAATCAGTTTATAGTTTGCCTTATGATTGGAGTAAGGTAGGGGATTATCTTGAAATGTCCTATTCTCGCTATGAGGCAAAAGCTTATTCTGATGTGTGTTAGAAAAGTGTGAAAAAGTGAAAATATTGAAATATATTATTATGAATAAGTAAGGACTTAGTTATCGTTAATCTTATACCTAGTATAAATGAAAGGATATGTTGTAGGGATTATCCTCTCCTAGTCATCGTAAATGTTTTAGATATTCTCTACTATTTCTTTTTTTGGATATGTATGTTCAGAAAGTGCCTGTTATAATTTTTGAATATTTCTAACTTGGATGGGAAACCGGGCTAGTTTTGGTTTGAATAACTTTCAAATTGTGGAACTTAGTGGAAGTTTATTATGGCTATGCACACACTACACGGGTGAACTTCTAAGTTATTGAATATACTTCATATTTGTATGGATGTTTATTTGTCTCGAGCTTGACTTTGTTTTGTTTTGGTCGGGACGAGCAAAAGATAAGTGTGGGGGTGTTGTTAAGGGTCAATTTGTAGTGTTTTATAAGGATATATTTTATATCAATATTCCCCATATATGGATGTTTTTCATAGAATTCGAGCTTATAATCGATTAATTGAGCAAATGACGTTTTGAATAGTTAAAATGCGAAAATCGAGTAAATATCGTGGTTTTATTATCTATTTTGTATGGTTTTACGTTTTGCTCGGTTTTGTCATCTTTTAGGTGCACAAATGTGGAATGGAAGAGGTCAAAATGATGTCTGATTGAAGATTAAAGTGGAAAGAAAGAGATACAAGAGGATGAAGATGAAATAAAGCTTGGGAAAATCCCGAAAACGACTCGTAATACGACGGGCTAGTCAAAAAGGCGTTTTATGAAGAAGAGTCCTTAATGAAAGTTGTAGAGTTTTCCGAGAGCTTTTTTATGACGTTTGGATCATAATTTTTGGAGGTCTACAACTCAAGATATGAATTTTAGAAGTTTGAGTCCATTCTCAAACCAAATCCGAGAGCCAAAATTGATACAGAGTCTTCAGACGTGCATTGAAAAAGCGTCCGCCGCCGCTTTTTGCATAAACCGACTTAAGCCAAACCGCCTCTATCCTCTATAAATACAGCCCTTATGTAAACCCTAATCATACCATATTTTCTTATACACGAATTTCACAAGAAGCAACCGCACTTTTGGAGTTCCAAGGCCGGTCACCCGAGCCTTGTGCTCGGGTGATCCGGGTTAGATTAGGATGTCGTTTTTCTTCCGTTTTCGATTCATGGATTCAATCATGTACCAAACTATGTGAGTTTATTTTTAATTTATTCAATCCTTATTTATTTTTCATGATCTTTAATTTATTTTGTATCGTTCTATGATTATGATGCTATTATGTGAACTAGATCGAGAGATATGTTTACTAATTGATAGTTTACAACATACGAAAGTTGCGTAAGCTAGATCACCATAGAAAGATAGGATTTTTAATCATTAATGATGACAAGTTAATCGGTTAATTATCTAGGTTGTTAGGTTCTAAAATACGAGAGTTAACTTGAATCTACACCTTCGCTTTTGTATGGAATATCGGTCTCAACATTCGAGAGAGAGAGAGATTGATAAATTGAATTCACTACGAGTAGGATTTCATAGCTTGAGAATACAGATTCACTAAGAGATTAGGGGTTTGTGTCTCGTGTAAAGGTGAAACCACAATTTGAATTAAAATCATGAGATGAACTAGGATTGAAATCACTTGGTTTGTGCACTGTTTGATCCCATGTATCTTTAGTGTATGTTTTTATTATTTGTTATAGGTTAGATTTATTGTAGTTGATTTATTTGTTCTTTCGTTTATTCGTTTTCCTAAGTAACAATTTAGGAGATTAATTAGATTAGATTCAACATCCTTTTTCCCTGAGGATCGATACCCGTACTTATCCAACTTTACTAGCAACTACCCGGTATTCGGCCGGTTAGGAGGTAGTTTTGCATGGTAGTATAGGTTTATAAATTTTCTTTTGTTTTAATGATGCAAAATCTCCCCAACAATCCACCTATCCTACAACATTCAATTTCAATTCAGGTTATCTCGTGATTTCTAACTAAGTTGTGATTCACCAAATCAAAGGTATGAACTCCTAATTTCTTAGAAAAGTTCGTTTCTTAATCTTCTATCTCTCGATTTTAAAGATTATTACTTTCAAAGCAAAGGTGTAAGATTTCTCAATCTAGTTATCTAGAAATTCAACCTAATTAACTCTCGTTATTTTATAGGTTAAAAATCTAATCTTTATTATATTGATTCTAGGGGTTCAATTATGATTTTCATCCAAATCAAACAAACAATCAATCATGCAATAATCTATCGACATAATTGCAATAAACAATGATAAACAATAATAAAGATACAACTTTGGATAAAATACTCACAAGACAATCCTGAAACGAAATCAAAGTGTTGGTAGAACGGCTTCACAACGCTTGTTCACTAGAGGTCTAGCCTCTTAGCATCCTCTTGAAGACCGAATTGTTGAGTAAAAATACATAAAAAGTGTTTAAATCTGCTAGAGAACTAAAAACTATAAAAACTGAGCCGCCCCTAGGGTTTAGGGTTCGAAAATCTGATGATAATTGTGGGAGAAAACGCAGCTATATATAGAATTTCAGAGTCGGTTCTGCTAAGTCGGCGCTGGACGCCTTGATCCATATCTTGGGCGTCCGTCCCAACCTTCAATAAAAACTTGAGTCGGGCCGAAATTGGATCGACGCGCCGTCCTTCTTTTAATTTGGGCGCTCGTCCACTAAATTTGGGAGAACTCAATCAAATCACTTCTTCTGGACGCCCGTCCACTTGCTTAGACGCCCGTCCACTGGACGGAGGATTGAACGCGCGTTCAGGTTACTTCAAAACTGATTATTTTCATCTCTATCTCTTTTCTTCATATAAATTCGATCCTTGACATCTTTTAATCTTCTTTTGAGCCAATTTCGTGTATCTACAATATAATAAAACATCGCAAAGTGTAATAATATCCAAATAACCATAAAATCATCAATAAGGCACATAAATTAACCAATTTTGCGATTAAACCGTTTAAAACCTCATTTGCTCAATAAACCCATTAAACACTTAATTTCTATGCAAAATATATGAATATGGAGAGAATTGTTACAAAATATAACGATATAAATCATATAAAATCACCCTTAACAGAGACACTGGTGGAGGAGGGTAGCTCACTGGTGGTGGATAAATGCTGGTGGCTGGGGGTACGCTGACAGGTGGAATGTCTCCCACCACAGTGACACAGATAGGAGCTTCTCCAGGCTCTCCATAAATGTAGTTGTACCTTGGTTGAAATCGTGGTGTAGTGTTCCAAATTGGCCGTGGTGACAAGTTCCTTTGAGAATCTGGGGTAGGGGTCGCAGTATGAGGGGGTAGAGTGGGGCTCGGATGAGGTGAAGGATTCCGCCTCACAAAACCGCCTCCTACGACTGGTATCGGACTCTCTCGTCGAACTCCTGAAGCTTCTGCACCCGCTCCGGTTCTAGTGAACACTATCCTGATGATCAAAGAAAACCAGAACGTTACTAAAAGATCTAAAGAAAAACTTATCTTAGAAGAAGGGAAGCCTAAAAGATGTTTTTTCTCTGATACCAACTGTAACGCCCCGTTCCCGGACACCGAGTTCTTATCCAAAGAACGCATAGCGTTAAACACGCATAATATTAAATAAATAATATTACACGTAAGCCTCTACTACGTCGTATCAAATAAAAGAAACGCAAGCTAAAAAGACTCGGGTAATTTTTTTCCAAACAACCAAGAATAGAAATCAAGAACTAAAGAGGAAATGTAATACTATTACATCCGAAACGAAACCAACGAATCCAAAGTGTACGAATTCCAAAGTACTAGAAGTAAACTACTAAATCCAATAATAATCCAAGTCTAGGAAATAAATAAAAGAAATGAATAATCAACAATCAAGGTCTTCAACTTCGGCGCCCTCAAACGTCGTCATCAAAGTCCTCCTCGTACTCTTCGTTTACATGTTGTCTTCTCTCCCCCCCAAACACATAAATAAACATGCATTTGAGATAAGTACATTGTACAAAGTAAGAAGTAGAAGCTACAATTTAAGTAGGGTTTATTATTAAAAGATATGTCTTAGTGAGACCGACTCAATTTAGGGTTCATTCCATGCCCATCGACACGTCATGACTAAACGTTTCTACTTAACTTATCTTTGTTACATCACTATTCAAGGACGCTGCGCATGGCGTTCATCAGCCTGAAGATATACTTGCTAACTAACGGTGATTAACACCGATTAGCTCCGGGGTCTCCCCGATATGCGTATACGTCCGATGAATTTCCTCCACTACCCTTCAGCCGTTTAAGGCCAGTAGCGTTGTTCACCTTTTATGAACATATCACATCGCCGATATGAAAGAGTGCCTAACCGAGAATAAATGGCGTTTTAGCTTTTATCTACACGTATGTAATTATTAATGTGAATTAACTAACCACATAAGTGTTTTCAGAATAAAACTCACCTTAACCACTCTACTCCCTCACTTAGACAGCTAGACATCACATCCTAACCATTACACGGACATTGATGAACTCTAGTTCATCAAAGCACAAGCTCTTTCATGCCCTTCCGACGGATCCGAACTTCAACTCCCTTTAAGAGTACATTCGGTGTTTTAACTGAACGAATCAGAAGTTCAATCGAAGCTTGTTCATGTTTAATTAATGTTAACATATCATGATTAAGGGTTTAAAACAGTGAAAACACGATTATGAAGCCGAAAACCAAGCTGAAACGCTAAAACAGTAAAAATAAGGTAAAGCAGGTCAAACGCCCGTTTGACATCCTATGAACGACCGTTCGACATCGAACGCCCGTCCACTAACCCCAAACGCCCGTCCGTAAAAAGAAAACTACATCCTGAATCAAAAGTCTAACCTCAAACGCCCGTCTGCCTTGTGCAAACGCCCGTTTGAGCTGCTATGATCGCAAACGCCCGTTTGCCTAGTGCAAACGCCCGTTCGCCGGGGTTTTTCCCAAAACGCTAAAATCTTCAAAACGCGATCTCTAAACCGTTTCTAACCTAATTAACACCGAAAAATAACCCAGAAAAACACATAACAACTTATCTAATCATACCATAGCATCTAAGATCATTGACAAAAAAAAAACACATCTTTCTTGCATCTAAACATCTTAAATCTTGATCTAAACCTCAATAATGATAATTGAAATCGTAGGAAAAGCTTCTTACCTTTTAGCAAGCTTAATCCAAACAAAAACGTAGAAACAAAAGCAAAATTGGTCCTTTTCTTATCAAAGCTTCAACTTTTTGATATCAAAACGTTGCTCTCTTCACAACGATTTCGGTGCTCGACTCTGATCTGAAAACCGTTAAGATTTGCCGAAAATTCCCTCAGCCCTATTCCCTTGCTCTTACACGCAGAAGATGAATTTGGAGGTGGAAAAAAAATCTGATTTCTAGTAGGTTATAAGAGTTGTGGGGATTTATTTTCCTTAAATAACAAATCCCAAAATAATAAAAATCTTATTATTTTCCTTAATTATAAAAATCAGATTTTCCTCCCTAAATATATACATATATATCTCGAAATATATATATATATAATTTAACAAATACTCAAAATCCGAATAAAAGAAACCGAACCCAATATTTCGTTTTCGCAAAATGACACGTCTGTTCTTTCTCGAAAATCGGAATATTACATACTCATAACAATCAAATAAGTCCAACACCTTTATAAATAATGTAAATTTTGTATTGTATATTTGTAGTGACCAATTTTTTTATATAACTATCATTAATCCAATACAAAGCAAACAACATTTCGATCATACTTTTACCGAACGTCTCATAGGTCCGATTTATATTTCACTTTCATACCTAACACCGACTATATAGTACATTGACACCATTATTGTCCTTATCGATCTATTATCGCTCTTGTGTCTCTTTAATTTCCATATATATATATATATATACTAGTGGGAGGCAATTTGATCGACGATGCAGTGTGTCATCACTTTTTTCTGTAGATTATAGTTTTATATGCTGCAATAAATTTACTTTAGCAAAAATAAAGAAGATATCAACCTACTTCAATGCTTAGAAAATGATTTAAACCATCCACTAGATGTGATGATATGCTCAAGCGTGTTGCGTGAAAAGAAAGGTTACATGTGGGGAAAAAATCTGAAGATCAAAATGCACCTTCAAAAAAAGTCAAACCAGAGTTTACGTGACCAATAAAACTACATAATAACAAAATTAAAATTTCCCAAACTCGAATAAATGAATTGTTAGTCGTAGAATATTATTCACGTATCGACTTAACACTAACTAATACTAATAAAAAGAAATAAAAAAGAAAAGGTTCGGAAGATTTTCATTTTCTTATCTTTTATTGACGTAAATTAACCGAAGGATAAGTAAGATAAATGGGAGTTGGATCTCGTTTTTTATTTTTATGTATCTTTTATATATCATATATCGAATGAACATTCTCATTCCTTGTCTAATTTTTACAATATTTTATTTTCTAGTAGTTTTTATGGCACCGTACCAAATCATACGACTTTGTTTTACTTAATCAAAAAATTCTGAGGATCGAAATGCACCTTCGTGCACAAAAAGTCAAACCAGAGTTTCAGTGTACCAATAGAAACTACATATAATAACACAATTAAAATTTCCGAAACTCGAATCAAAGAATTGAATGCTTCAAATAAAAACTCTAGTGATAAACACGTTGATGTGATAACACCGTACCAAATCATACAACTTCGTTTTACCTAAAAAAAAAAAAAGGGAAAAGACAAATATTTTGGTATAGCGACGACCAAAACGTCGCTAAAAAAGACGGACGACCAAAACGTCGCAAAAAGCATACTACCAAAGATGCAACTTTAAAAGTCTACTACTAATTATGATATATATATATATATTATTTTCATTGCATGCCTCCTACTAATTTCCATGTTTGGTGTTTTTTTAAGGCTAGCCCATAAAGCCCTCCCCTTTATTAAGTTTTGGCGGAAAGGAAAAAGTGCAGAGTTTCTTTCATTCCGTAACCAACTAAACTTGCTTTATCATCACTCATATATATATATATTGACTACTAATTCATGCAACAAAATGCTACTAATTCATGCAACAAAATGAGCATTATATATATATATATATATGCTTGCTGAGCAGTTGCATGCAGTAAGAAATTAAATAGTAAAATGGAGGGCACTTCTGCAATTAAGTTTTCTGTTTCTACCAAATGGGTTATCAACTGATCGACTGTTTGGGTTATTGTTAGTTCAGCTAAAACCTCCTTTCTATTTTCATGGAAGAAAGAACTGATCTCGCTCCTCCTACGAAAAGCTGGAAAATGCCATTTTTTGTGTTCTTCAAGGATGCTAGGTACAATATATATATTTCGTTATCTATTATTGATATTATTTTGTTGCATGTTTTCCTCCATGAAACAATACCAGTCTGAGAATTTTAAATTGTTGTTTTTTATATGTATTTCTTCCTTTCTTTCTTTTTCATGGTATATATATATATTTATTAGACTGAAAGAACAAAAACGATCCATACATCGCTAGTTAAAGGTCTGGGAATTTTAAAACTTAATTTTATTATTTTAATGTGTTTTCTGTTGGATCATTAATCCAACGTTGGGCTTATACGTGAAATAATTATTTATTACGGACTGTCGATAAATATTAGCTCGATATAAAAGTGATCTAATTCGGTTTACGGTTGTTGAGCTATAATGTATCATTAGGGTGTGGGCCTTTTATGTGTAGAGACTAAGTGGTAATTTCTATTTCGTTGATGGGTAGAAATGGAAATACCTAAAATATATTTCACTATATAAGGAGGGTTATGGTCCCTAGGTCACACACCGATCTATTCTCCTCTGCCTCCCATTACCAGAAAGAGAACTACAGAGAATTCTAAAAGGTTCCTCTGAAAATTACTAGACGGTGTGTAGATCTAGAAGACCGATCCTACAACACCAAAGGAGACTTCCGCTGCAATGGATTCAGGTACGTTTACAGTTTAGTTCTTGTTTTGATTCTCGTTAGTTTAGCATAACGATCCTGGATCAAAGTGGTTAATCACATACGGTTAGATCCAACAAGTGGTAGCAGAGCAAGGTTATGTTGAATTATCGAGAATCGTTGTCGTTTGATTATGTTAAGATTGTTGCTGCCTTTTGGATTCAGTTATGGTGTCGCCGTGATGTTAAATTGAATGTTCGTATGTATATAAATCTGTTTTGAGCGATTCTGTTTGATTGGTAAGAAGCCATGGCTTCACGTGATTCTTTTCTAGCGGCGACTTCAGGTTATTAAATAATAGAGAGGCATTCTACGGAATATTTTTGGTTTGCATCTTTCTGGTAAATCGTTCTTCTTTTTGCTAAGTATCTTTTTGGCCGAATACGAAGCAGATGATGTATCGACGGCTCCCTTTTAGTTTTTTTAGGTAATAGGACAATATCGGCGGCCAGTAATTTTACCCTGGTCCGGACTCACCTAGTCATCCGTCTAGTAGGTGAGGCCCAACCAATGAACACTTGCCAAATGTAAAGAAAATAACAGGTCATTAGAAGTCTTCAAAATTGTTTTTTTTTTTCTTTTTTTACTGCTATATTCGGATCATTTTTTACAGAACCAAATTTAAGAGCAGTTGCCACTTTTTCTTGCTGCAATCATGGGAGAAAATCGTGGAGGATTTCTCCAAATTTAAAAAAATAAAATAAAATCTTTTCTTCTTCATGACCATGAGTGTATAGTTTGGCGACAAGTTCATCACCACTTTTGTCCAATAAATGCATACACTGTCGACTGGAATATTTTACATTGAAACTCGTTGACAATTTTGCACAGGAAACAAGCTTGTGGTATCATGTGTTTCACCTTTTTTCAGTTGCTATATTTTGTTGAAATTCTTGTTTATTGCAATGTTATTTTATGAGACGAATTTTGTTGAATTTCTTCTTGTTTCTTCTTGTGATCCTAATGAGTTGACACGAATTTTTGTCAAACAATGTAAATTTTGGGAGGGGGGGAATATTTTTTCAAGTAACGTTATCTAGCTTACAGATTGATTCTATGTTGGTTTATCGCCTTTTCAAATGTGGGATACTCAACCATAAAGAGGGTGCAAGCAAATTGTTGAATTTCTTCATTGAATCCGGTTTGGCGAGAAAATCTTGGTGCAAAAGGCGATGATCCTCGTCCACAGGACTCCTCTACCCCGACCCGACCCGACCGGACATACCGAAGAGAGGTTTCCTTGAAAACAGTTTACAAGAAAATGAGGTTCCTAGCCCTGATTCATGATGGGGTTGGAATTTGGAAAAAAAGGTAGATATTGATATCCTTAATTACAATCTAGAAACCCCCACCAACTTTAAAAGAAAAGATTGATTGATGTAAGAACATACTTTTTGTTGGTATACACTCCAGAAATGTATGGTACAAGTTAGGTAATTAATAGATAATGCAGCAGAAAGATAGCATGAAACAAACCCTAGAGAATATATGCATGAAAATTCCATGATCAAGCACATAATTAACTTCATCCTTGTACTTCTCATATAGCTTTGTCAAATTGGGTAATCTGGACGATATGTGTAAGTCATTCGAGTCTTTGAAATATATCATGTTACATTGCAACTTGTAATGAAATCTCTTTAGTGTATTTTGTCTCTACTCAACACTAGCTATAAATATCTTTCACCTTACCTTCGCACACTCAAGCTCTGGAACATGATATGCTCTTCATTTGTATCATTAAGGTTGAAGGAAGGCATATGCGTTGATTCTTAGAAGAAAGATATGGAAGGATTGTACTTGGTTGTTCATCGTCACGAAGAAAGAAAATTACTTTGCAAAATGGTCTCTATTTGCTTGCCAATGGTTTTCGGGATGATGAGGGCTCAAAGTCTGCTGTAAAGAATGTTGTTTGGCTCGATTAGGTGTAATGCTGGGGTGGATGCAATACATCAATCTTTGCTGCAGAATGGCTTTTGATGCTGCTGCTTTGTAGTTTGATTTTCTTGATGCTTTCTCTTTTAGCTTTGCTGTGTTGCTCTTTAATTGCCACATGTTTTGGTGGTTTGTGCTTTTTGCCGTTAGATAGTTATTACGGTGTATGTACTTCACCTTTTTTTTCCCCCTTTTTTTTCATACGGTGTATAGGGGCTCATATAGGTGACCCCATTTCACCTCCTAGTGCAGATAAGGCTTGTGTGTTGTCATTGCAATCCTTCATAGTAATGTGACTCCATTTCACCTCCTGTGGAGATAAGGCTTGTGTGTCGTCATTCCAATCCTTCATAGTAACGTGGCAATGTTTGCAGGATGTAATAGTACAATAATTGCATCCAAGCAAATTGACACTCTTCGTACCAAGTGATATAATGTGTTAATCTCTGTAAGTCTCTCTCTGCATAGAAGGGTTTGACATGTGTATGTTATATTCATACAAATTGTGTATTCACTGCTTGTGTTTAAGTTGCTGCTTTACGATACTATAATTCAAAGTTTCAAATATTCTATTAAAAAGTGCATGTATCGTCTGCAAATTCAATGAACAAAAGAAAGAATGATACAAGTTGAACACAAACAAGCTAAACCTACGTACATCACTACAACGAGGAGCACTATATACATACATGAATTTGTAAAGGATGTCAATGTCATTTAAACACTTAATGAGTAGAAAAAATGGTTCAATAAAAGAAACTAAATCACAGAATGGCACTACATGATAAGAAAGCTTCAACACACTTATGATCAAGTGTATCTTATATGCCGATAAGAAGCCATATCATGCAACACGTGCAGTGAAAAACATTCGGCCGTGATCCAGAACAACAAGGGATATCGTCACCAGAGTTTCAGAGAACTACAGCGACAAAACCATGGACCAAAAGCAAGCTTGAACCACATATAACCCAAATCCAAAGTAGACATAATTCGCCAAAAACATGCTTTAAATTCAGCGGCAGATAAGGACCACGAAAAAATTCAGAAAACTGCAACACACAAATGAAATTAAGTAATTTTATATCAAAATTATATGTTTATGAAAGTTGATATAAAATGTCTTACCTTAGGACCTTGAACAATTTGACTGGTGTTTCCAAACCTCATTGCCAACCTGAAAATCAAATAGGTTAATTATTAAACAATATATATAATATCTGAATTTGAAATATTGTTTTTGATAACAATATGCAAAGTAGATACAATCTTACTTCGTTCACTTGACTTAGCTATTGAGTAAATGAAAGAATAAAGGCCACATTTATAAATTATTAGATGTCTAAGAAGTACCTTCAACTTCATCTTCCACAAATGGAGCTTTCCGGTGATCTTCAATTGCAAATGTGTCATTTCTTTTGCTGCTGCCCACATGAATTAACAATAAGGAATTGCCATACCTCTTTTTTAACATTTCAATACACAAGAAGAAATGGAACACAAACATAACAATTAACAACCCTAAAAATGGAAATGTGAAAGACATACTCAATACTTACCCATAAACTTGTTTTGGGTGCGAAATGGTCAACGACTTGTTTGTAAAACATATCCGGCGAGTCTGAGGTGTGGATTCTGTGGAAGGGGTTGGACTATCGTGGGGTTGTATATGGCGCCAAACTATACACTTCATATGAAGAAGAAAATGATTTTTTTTTTTTTGTTTCTAAAAATTGGAGAAAACCTTCCACGATTTTCTCCCATGATTGCAGCAAGAGAACGTGGTAACCGCTTTTAAATTTGATTCTGTAAAAATTGATCCGAAAATATCAGGAAAAAAAAAATATATTTGAAGACTTTTAATGACCTGGTTCTCTCTTTACACTTGGCAAGTGTTCATTGGTTGGGCCTCACCTACTAGACGGATGACTAGGTGAGTCCGGACCAGGGTAAAATTTCCGATCGGCGGCAGATGATTGGCTAATATCATGGAGTATATTGTATTAGGGCTCTTATGTTTGGTTTTCAATTTTCCTTTTTAAGGCTTGCTAAGTTATTTATTATAAATAAATAAATAAAAAAATTAAAAAAAAAAAAAGTAAGAAGTTAGCTGGGTCGTGATAGCGACGGTTCAGGTAATACATAATTTTGTTATGGAATATTGTTCAGTTGGATCTTTTATTTAATAATTGATCATATGAGGCAATACGGTAAAATCTGAAGAAATAAGCAAACCAATTTGGATAGGCCTTTTTTTTTTTGTAAGGGTCATTACGGTAAAATCAAACACTGATATATTGCGGTATTTGTATTTATTACGTCTCTAGTGGATTTGTTGAAGCGATATGTCGCCAAAGTGACCTCTACGTGGAACTAGATTCACGATGGGATGTAAAATGGTTTGTGTTTTTATAAATTCATGCGGATAGTATTCGGCCCAAAGGAAGGATATTATTTGGCAGAACTATAAATACATCTGTGGTGATAAATACGTGACAATTATTCGGTGTCCATGTCGGTAATAGATACGGTCCAAAGATTGGTCTATTATATGACAGGACTTATTGTCAGTGTTTGATCACTACGCCAAGATGTCAATTACGAGTTAGTATTATCATCCAAAGATGAGATATTAATGTTGTACCGGCATTTTGTGATGGGAAAATATATCATAAATTTGTTTGATTTCGGATATTCTTCGGATCATATATATGTGAGCCTAAGGTCATTATGTTGTTATCTGTATTCAATTATAAAATCTGCTTTAAATTATATCTGCTCACTCAAGTATTATATTCCTCCACTAATTGTCTCTGACTTCAAGAGTTAAAAAGCACAAGTTTGTTCTTTTCCTTGGCATTATGGATCTAGACTTGACATTTATGTATGATCCTCCTAAACCTCTATCTTTGGATAGATAAGTCAAACATATTTGTACTTTGAGAAATGTGAGTGATCAAACAGGTTGAGTCTTTGATCATATAGGAAGTCAATTCTTATACTCTTAGAAATGGCATAAAGACCATGGTGACTATAAAGCAATTTTGTATTAAATAAAGTTGCACAATGCCCATGAAGAGAAAGGCGAGACGTGATTTGTCATGTCCAAGCCAGACTCTATAAGGTACTTGGGTTAATGCAACATAAATGTTACATTTTGGAAATGGCTCATCTGATTTCCAAACTTCAGGTCTTTGATTTGGATATCTGTGATGGCCTTCTGGTGTAATTTATCATTCTTTCTCTTCATGCACAATATGGTAAATTAAATGTCAGTTATAACTGACATAAGGAATGGTGGGAGTTGAAGGAATCAGTTTTCCCACTAAGTGCAAGAAGTGAAATGATTGAAATTTGGGCAACCAGAAAGTGCTAAATATGGTCACCATTAAAAGTAAGGGCACAATAAAATTTAAGGAAGCTGCTGGTATTCAACAATAGGGGCAAAAGTGACAACATAAGGATATTGGTTGTTTCTTAAGCCAATAGGTAGGTACACAATGAATGATTTCTTGTAGTGTCATGCTTGCTGAGCAAATAAAGTTAAGTTTTCCTTTTTTGGTTTGTTTAGGGGTTGAGTTGATTTATGTGCCTGAACATATAGTGGATAGATTCTGATGCACCTATTCATTTGAGCGTGAATATGCAGAGTAGATAGCATTATCGATCACCGGTTGATGTTGAAAGATACATCTTTGTAGGTGATGGTGATGCAATAAAGTTTAAGGCTATTCAGAAACTAGATTGTTACTGAAGATTGAACATTTTCTAGACTTGGAAAAGACTTTGGACAAATTAGGACATTCTTGTTCAATTAAGGATGATACCTTAGTCTTTCCAGGATTCAAATCAAATATGTTCTAATAATTTGGCTTTCAGTGATAATCTTGATACACTCTGCATTTAGTTTTCATGGCACAAATCAAATTTAACTAATGATGGTTCCTATATGGTTTGGCATTGGCATTTTTGTAAAATTTCTCGAAAGAGAATATAAAGGCTTATGTCAGATGGAACATTTGGTCCCCTTGATATGTCAGATGGATTTTGTCTGAGCAGGTTGTATTAAGGGGTAACAAACCAACATAGGCGATTAGATATTTGATTGCTCTAAGTACGTCTTAGAATTGATACATATGGTCACTTGATGTTTATTCCTTGCGGTATGTTGGAATGGTCAGAAATAAAGTATCACCTTCATAGACGATTATTCGCTTTTAATTACCTATATCTAATGGTAGTCACTACGGAAATTAAAGTTGGCAGCTTTCATACTAAATAAATACCACTACAGCAGTAACCAAAACCCAATATGAAATATGGACTAGGATAACCTAGTATTCGGTGTAATCATATTGGAGGTTGTCCAACTAAGGTTAGGCCTTATAAACCAAAGGAAAGAAAATAGACTCTGGTTAACTGTTATGTTATGTGGTGGTTTTCAAGAGATCCAGGGGTTTTAAGTTCTATGGCCATACTTTCAGATTTTTTTATTCTTAGACGGGATCTGCAAGGTGCCTTGAGGATATTGAGTTTGGGGGGAAGATAAGGGATGAAATATTGTCTTTAAAGAAGAGCCTACCATGACTCTCCCTGCAGTGGCAGTTGGTAACAATTTGTTTTCCCAAATAGGATGTATACTATTGCCAGATACGGTTTATGACAATATTCGTGAACTTCCAATTAAGCAACCTCTACATCCTCAAGAACCTATACAGGAGCACAATGAGCATATGAGGTACCACATGAGAAATCAGTGGTACCGCAACTTAGGGACTCTACTAGAGAGATGAGGTCAACAATTCAGGATGATTATATTGTTTACCTCTTTGAGCATAAGGATCATGGCATCATAGAGAACGACCCATTTACCGTTCCTCAAGCCATGGAAAGCTCCAACTCTCGTAAGTGGATTAAGGTTATGCAAAATGAGTGTTATAAAAGGCTTTCTCTCTGGTTTCATTGAAAGGCCCTTTCTGGATAATTATGGCTCTACTTGCTCATATGGATTATGAGTTACATTAGATGGATGTAAAGACAATGTTTATCAGTGGTGACATTGATTTGGCGCTTCCAGAAAACTTTGCATTTGGTGACGCAAAGAATATGGTTTGCAAACTAAAGAAACCCATCTATGGACTCAAATAGTTTTCCCGTCAATAGTATGTTAGACTTCATCAAATCATTGTCTCTAGTTCAGAGTCAAATTCGGTTGATGAATGTATCTACCTAAGTTTAGTGGAAGTAGGTTCATACTCTTGGTTTGACATGTTGATGATAACTAGTAACGATATAGATTTTGAGAGTGTTAAACTAAATCATTTCTCTCGTCCGGATTTGAGTTGAAAGATTTAGCTGACGCAAGTTCAGTTTCGGGATCCATGTATATCGGGGTTATCCCTGAGGTATTATTGGATCATTACAAACAAACTATATCGATAAAGTTTTCTTAAGAGATTCGACATGCTGGATTGTAAACCATATGGTACCCCTGTGTCTAAGTGAGACACATTTAGTCTCACTGTGCCTTTTCTAATGATATAAAGTAGGAGGAAATGCAGAAGATTCCATTTGATATATTTATTGGGAGTCTAATGTGTGCTTAGGTTTGTACATGTCTGGTTATTGTGTACATTTCAGTCAGGCTGAGCAGATTCTTAAAAGATCCTGGAAAGGGTCATTTGGTCACAGCTTATAAGGTTATAAAGTACTTACAGAAAATAAAATATAGGATGCTCACATATATAGGAGTCAGAAAAGTTAGAGATCATTCGGTATACTGACTTAGATATTGGTGGATGTAAAGATACATTTAAATCCACATAAGGATATGTCTTCATTTTGTCAAAAGAAGTTGTTTATCTGAAAAGTGCTAAGCAGACACTTATGACTTATTTGACTTTGGAGACAAAATTCAGGGCTTTTGAAGCCACTAGTGATAGGATATGGATGCGGAAATATTATTTCAGGCTGCGAAGTTTTATTTGGTTATATAAGGACCATTAAGGATTCTTGTGATAATGATTCTGCAGTGTTTTATCCCAACAGCAACAGGAGTTCATCGATGTCTAAGAACATTGACATATGATTCCTAGTTGTTAAGCACAGAGTTCAAAGTGGAAGGGTGTCTCTTGAACATATCATGACAAACTCCATTATTGTGGATCCACTCACTATGGGATAGCCACCCAAGATGTTCTTGAGCATATTGCTCATATGGGTGTCATGTCAGTTAAGGATACTCAGGTTTAGTGGGAGTTTGTAATTGATAACGTTTGTTTTTTCGATATAGACACAATTTTCAGTTGTTTCGGTTAAGGTTAAAGTTACAGTTACGGTTATTTCTGCAGAAATTTAAGTTTTTTGTTATTTCACACTTTGATCTCGATATATGGTTTGATCGCGTTAAAGTCTATGGTGGACCAGTTGGAAATATACATGTTAAGATCACATGTCATGTTATTTCCATGCTACGCATCCACATCATGATCCATGTCATTCAGTTTTGTTAGCATACGTGATCATTGATGGGTCCCGTTACGATAGATGTGACGATGGCCGCTTTGGTCCTATGTTGATGCGATTGATGGACGGGATTGGTTATTGATACATTTTTATGACGACAGCAAAGTTGAGCGCTCATTCGGTTATCTGGTGATAAATAATTATAAGGTTACACATATAGCCCAAGTGGGAGATTGTTGGATCATTAATCCAACGTTGGGCTTATACGTGAAATAATTATTTATTACGGACTGTCGATAAATATTAGCTCGATATAAAAGTGATCTAATTCGGTTTACGGTTGTTGAGCTATAATGTATCATTAGGGTGTGGGCCTTTTATGTGTAGAGACTAAGTGGTAATTTCTATTTCGTTGATGGGTAGAAATGGAAATACCTAAAATATATTTCACTATATAAGGAGGGTTATGGTCCCTGAGGTCACACACCGATCTATTCTCCTCTCCTCCCATTACTGTAAAGAGAACTACAGAGAATTCTAAAAGGTTCCTCTGAAAATTACTAGACGGTGTGTAGATCTGGAAGATCGATCCTACAACATCTACAGAGTCTTCCGCTGCTATGGATTCGGGTATGTTTACAGTTTAATTCTTGTTTTGATTCTTGATAGTTTAGCATAATCGATCCTGGATTAAAGTGATTCGTCACATAAGGTTAAATCCAACATTTTCATTTCATTCTTTTTACTGGTATTTATACAATAGGGTGAAATAGCACACAACGATTAATAATGACCAGCACCCAATAGCCATTTGGATGAAAATTAATGGAGTGTGTGATATTATGGCACCTATCATTTAATTATATTTTTTTTCATATCTTTAGCAAATAATAAACTCTTATATATAACATTGACGACTTGAACATAAAACTGCTGTTTATGTGTTGTAACTGTTACAATGGTAATCGAATCTGGTTTGATTTTTTTTGAAGTATAATAAAATGCGAACATATGCTTGATAAAAGGCTAAAAGATTTTTACTACAAATATATATTGTGTAGTGGATATGCACTATTACTTTTAGATATTGATTAAAATGTATTACGTATGTTGTTGATTAAAGTGTAGAGTTATTAAAATCGATGGATAAAAAGTGTGTAGTGAATATGCAGTACTATACACTATATGTAGGGAATGTATCACCTTCCTACGTTAATTAAAGATTTAATTATAAGATTAATTAAAGCCAATTGATCATATGAGAGCTTTAATGCTTTTTAGTTTTTTAATCTCATATGATTGTCCATTTACAGGAGTTTGTTCAAATGGGATGACCTTGGAATGGAGATAATGCGTATTGCATTTCCTGCAGCTTTAGCATTAGCTGCCGACCCCATTGCTTCTTTGATTGACACAATTTTTATTGGACGTCTAGGTATTTCTTTAATACGTCTCTCCCGTCCTAAAATATATATAAATCCGTTTAGCGTTTTGAATTTATACCATAATGTAAATCTATTTAGAATATCAATAGAGTATTTATTATATTTTTCTTCATTTTAACCTCTAATTTATTACACATTAATCTAATTTATAACTATATCATTAATAAGAGTCAAAAGGTATTTTAGACTTACCATTAAAATTAATGATATTTAACCACTTTTTTAATCTTTGTGAAAAAGTTTAAACGAACTTACATTTTGAGACGAATGTAGTAATTTGTTTGAGCATTTATATATTGCGGAAACGTTGAAGTGTTTAAGATGTTAATTATCTACGTATTCGTCAGCTTAAACTTTTAGCAGAGATGGTAATTCAACATAATATCAAAGCCGAGGTCATTAGATCAATCATTGCTGCTAACATTGTTGGCCCATGCTTGTTATAGGCTATACTTGAGGGTGACCCAGGCTTGTTATAGGCCACACTTTAGGCAGCGTGCGGAAGTGTTTAAGATAATTATCTACCTTGTAACCTTGACGTTTTATAGACTCACACTTGAGGAAGCGTACATGCTTGTTATAGTCCCACACTTGAGGGGGGTACATGCTTGTTATAGTCCCATATTTGAGGGAGTGTGTTGAAGTATTTAATATGTTAATTATCTATTTTGTAGCCTTGCACACATTATGAGGCCGCGTTTGAGGAGTCTTATACTTGTTATAGACTCAAGTGTTAGACATGGCATGTTGAAGTATTTAAGATGCTAATTATCTATCTTGTGGCTCAAACTTGTTATAAACTCACATTTGAGGGAGCGTCCACGTTTTGTTATAGACCCACACTTGAGTTGATATGTTAGTTAAAGTGTTTAAGATGTTACTTATCTATATCTCTATCAACTTAAGTTTGTTTGTTTTTTTGTTTTTTTTTTTTTTTTTTTTTTTGAGAGAAATTTATGTCGCTATGCTTTTATAAACAATTGATTGATTACTTAGTGGAATCTATATTTTCAATATATCACATTAAGATCAATAGTCTATGAATGTATATATACTAACGTAGTTATTTTCCTTTTTAAATTTTCGGATTTCATCTCAATCAGTTATTTTCCGCTTTAGATAGTAGGATTTAATTTCTAGGATGTGATCACATTCAGAGAATGTCTTTTATAAGGGAAACTTGAAGAAATATATGCTCGAAAAGTAAATATTTGGAAAAAATATCGCCGACTCACGCGCACATGCAGTCTTTCGTCTGGCACTCAAATGTTTACTTTTCAGACATATTTTGCCAATGTTTATCTTTTCGGGCATATTTCTTCAGGTTTCCCTTTTACAAAAGCTTTTCAATTTGATCTCTGTTGTATAAATAATGGTGTCAATTTGCCTCATACAATAGCGTGCGGGGTTATTCTATGGTGGGAAGACCCTAATAGGGAATACTATTAATTAAATAAGGAACTTTTGTTTTTTTTTATTTTAGAGAGTCTCTAAATTCATTTTCTATTACAGTATAAAATTAGAAATAAGACGCAAAACTTGAATGCGAAAAGGGCCAAATGAAGTTTGCGGGACAAAAATATATTTACATACCCAAAAAAAAAAAAAAAACAACAACACGCAGAATCAATTCCGAGAGGAAAAAAAAAAAAAAAAAAAAAAAACCTAAATTTTTTAAACAACCGAAACTTTTAATCTAGACTTCGATTGTCAAAAAATATTTATCAAAATTTATATTTTTATGCTCTTTGTTTTAACATTCTATGTGATCTTAAAAAAACCATTTTTGTCAACGGCGACTGTCACGGCGTTCGTAGTAACAACCCAACAATTCTCACAGTGCCACACTCACAGTTGTGACACTAACACGCTCACAATGACACTTTCATAGTGATCATGGTAACCAGGGCCGGCCCTCATGTGGCCGGAGAGACGGCCGTCTTAAGTCCAAACGGTGTCGGGAGGGCTCAACGGTACACGTTTCGCTAAAAAAAAATCTGTGTAGATTCAATCCAATCCAACCTAATACAATATGTTTTTTTTTTTTTTTTTTTGATAAAGATCCAATTTTTTTTTTAATCCAATCGATAAAGGTCACAATAATAAAATTTACTTGGCCCAAAAAAAGTTAGACATACAAACAAGTTTTATAAATTTTTTGTTTGAAAAACTACAGAAATTAAAAAGAATATATTATACTTTGATTAGTGATTTCGCTTCTAAGTGTGTTGCAAGAGGGGTTTTGAAATAGGAATATGTAAGTATGTTTTGTGTATACGTATGAATTTGGTTTTTGTTTCTAAATATGTTAGAAAAGACTACTTTGTAGGCATGTTTTGTGGCTATCAATAAATTGAATTTTGTATTTACGGATGTTAAAAACTCGATAAGTATGTTTTAAAAAAAACAACTTCAACTAAAAGGCCCAATTCGGGGACTTGGCCTTAAGGCCAAAAAATGCCAGGGCCGGCCTTGATAGTAACACCTCACAGTGACACCCTCACAGTTCTCATAGTAACACCTTACGTATGCTGTAACACCTTATGTATTTTAGTGACAATACTTTTACAGTGACTTTTCACAAAAAAACACCCGACGTGTGCAGTAACACCACATTTATCGCACATCACTTTTTTAAGGTCACATCAATTGCAACCGACCTTCCCAAAAAAACACACACACCCTCCTCCGGCTTGTTTGGTTCTTAATCCACCATTGTTCCCAGGACATAGCCTAGTGGTAAAGAGCTTGGGAGTTGTAATGACAACTGGACCGAGAGCTGGAATGTGGAGGTTCGAATCCGGTAAAGGGACGACTTCTTTCAGTATCTTGGTATAATGGCAACTCTTGACTCTAAGCCTCTAGGTTACCTGATTAACATTTTCACTCATTCCGTTGGACAGGGGAATGGGAGCCCTTTCGGTTAGGGTTTAACCGTTTTTTTCTTAATCCACCACTAATTTTTCTCGGTGGACCCAAATTTCCTAATAAAACGCCCCTGCAACCCATTTTAATAAAATAATAAAAGATGAAAGAAAAAAAAGGATGTTCCAAAAAAAAAAAGCTAAAAGCTTCTTGAAAGATATGAATTGGGAACTAAAGCAGACTTACACAAAGGATTCATGTAGCAAGACCAATGATTTCTGAGACTCCTCCTCAGGGGCGGATCTATGTAGTCTAAAGGGGTCACGTGACTCCTGGGGCGTTCTAGGAATTCGGTAGCACAGGTTAGGCATCGAGAGCGGTATATCGTATTACTATTTTATAAGCATTAATTCTGAAATCAAAAAATGATTACGGGTCAGATATCAATATTTAAAAAAATTAGAGGGTCAGTTAGTAGTAATTAGCATATAAAATTTTTAAATAGTATATAATATACCTAGATTTTTTTTTTTCAAATGGGTGTACAAGTTGCCGCCCCTGCGTGACCTCGAGGATTTTTTTCAAATATTAAAATGATGTACTACCTTCGTCCCAAAATGTAAATCCGTTTTGTTTTTGATTTTGCCCCAAAATATAAGTTCATTTAAAAAACCAATAAATCATTTATTATATTTTTCTCCTTGACCCCTCATTTATTATATACTCAACCACATTTTACTACTTTGCATTAATACCTATGAAATGTCATTTTAGACTTTTTAATTAAAATTAATGACACATAACAAATTTAATCAACTTTCCTAATATGTGTGAAAAGATCTAAACGGACGTACATTTTGGGACGGAGTAGTAGTTTTGTTGTTAATAATCCAACTGGAACAAATGTTTGGATAAAAAATGTAGTTTTACAATCCGGTGACCTCACTCAAAAAATTCCTCTATCCGTCCCTGCTCCTCCTAACATATTTTGGGCCACTTCTCAGATCCTTCCTTACATACTTTAAGAAAGAATTAAGAATGTTGGCTGGTAAATATGAAAAAAAATTAAGAAAATAAACAAAATATAGATTAGGTTGCAGAATTTTAACAAAATTTTCACACACCGTCTTCACTGCACAACACCTTTTCAACATATATATATACATACATATATATATATATATATACATACATACATACATACATACATATATATATATATATATATATATATATATATATATATATATATATATATATATATATATATATATATATATATATATATATATATATATATATATATATATATATATATATATATATGAGAGAGAGATGGATAGATAGGTGTTATAGGTGCACAAATCCTGGTTTTTAAAGGTCTAGATAAAATGATATAGGTGTTAACTAGAGTTGTTTTAATAGAGTAGAAGAGAGATAGTATTGGGAGATTTCTTTAGCTAAGAAGATGATAAGAGTAATTTAGTGCAGTCGAATTGTTTCTGTCCTTATTACATTAACACCTAATAAATTCTAGTAAGATGGATTAAAAACTAATTTCCCGAATTGTTTTTTAAATAAATATGGGGATCACCATATTATTATGAAATCTTATTAGTAATAAATTTCGTCTTATTTCCTTTATAAATTCTAAAATTTGTGAATATATTTAAATGTGATATGTGAAGCATGTTGATCTAACGACGTATCCATGTATATGACTTTCGAGGGGGAGGGGGAGGGGGTTTTAAGTCCCACCCGATTTTTTTTCGATGTGCTAAAAAGTCTATATAATCCAATCCAGTATTATTATGAGTTGTATCTTAATCTAGTTCAAATCATAAATATACACCGGGCCGGCCGGCCGTCCCTGGGGTAGGCTAACAAGGCCATGGCCTAGAGTCCTGGCCAAAATTCGCAATTTCAGGGGCTCCGTTTTAATGTTATTGTGGTGTAATTTTGGTTCATTTTTATTTTATACTTAAACTAAAAGATTGGAAAGCCTTAAATTCATATCCGAATTCAGTTTAAAAAGTCATATCAATTTTTGTTATATTTTTTATGTGCTCATCAACTTATATACCCTGATAATAGTTGTTATTGAATATTTGTTCACATGGTTAAGGGTATTAAGATTTTTTTTTTGGCCTAGGGCCTTCAATCACACAAGGACGGCCCTCGGCCCAATGCATAGGCAGAGGAGTCCGTGCAGATCCAGTCTCATCCAAACAAATATAATGTGTTAAATTTTTCACTTGAATTGATAAAGACCCAAATTATATTTCCACTAATTTAATGTGTTACAAAATTTTACTTGAATGGACAAAGGGCCAAATTATAGGCCCAATTTATAATAACCCGGTTGCATCAAATTTGAATTTCAGATACATCTGTTTAGATAAGGGTGTTTAGTTACGGCAGCACAAATGCAAACGATAATAATATATAAAAGAATTTATAGTATCAATGAATTTAAATTTTGTATCTATAGATTTTAAAAACACGATATTGAAGTAATCTTTTGTAAAAGTATTTTCAGAAAGAAAAAAATCGAACTAAAATGCCCCTAAGTCGCCGGAGGCCCAAAAATATCCAGGGTCGGCCCATATACAATACAATTCATTCTTGTCCCAGTCTTTCTTTACGTGCATGTAGCCATCTTGCCCGTAAATACATTATGGATACAAATGGATCGCGTAAATTTTCTATTCAATAAAAGTCAAAATGGCATTTTTTTTAAACAAGAAATATTATTACTCAACATCCGCCAAACAAGCGGTCAAAACGTCACATTAAGCCATTTATCCAGTCGTTGAACACAATGCCTTAAGTGTGGGGGGAGGCACTCTATTTTGTCTTTTTCCCCAAGATCTCCTTCGGGAATGAATGAGGGGTGACGTGCCCCAAGTTGTCTGAGTCACAACTGGTAAACCATGTCTAACTTAAAGATGCACGGGGACATTTCCCACACGCCGAATAAAAGCAAAATAATCAAAAGCAAAGCCAAACAGTCATGCACAAAGCTCCCCTGAGCTGTAAGATCCTCCATTGGGTGTCGAAGACATTACACACACGACAACCAATCACTCTCCACCACCAAACGCTGAATTCCCAAGCCCCTCGCTTCCTTCAGAGCCAAGAAAATAGCCCTCATCTCCATGTACTCCACCGGGTCCCCAAGATCGAAATGATACGCAAAAGAGTGAAGAACTGTCCTTTGTGAGTTGCGGAATATCATGCCAACGTACCCTTGCTTCTGCCTCAGTAACGGACGCATCTCCTTTATCTCCCCTTCCACCAGTTTCACCCAAGTGTCCGCCTAAGTTTGAGTTGATGCTTGTACTCAGTAAAGCTCCATTGCTTCCACATACTCTACCGACGCAGCCATGGAGCGCGAACATAGCGCAGAGACAAACAGTGCATAATCATCAAACACCGCGGAACAGTGCGCCTTCCAGATCCCCACATTAGCCCCATAAACTTCATTGTGTCCTGAGCACCCTGGTCCTCTAACAACCTCAAATAAAAATCCGCAAAGGAAGAAGAACGGAGTCGTCGTAAGACCTCATAGAATGGTGACACCCTCCAGATTCTATCCGCAATTTCGCACTCAAAAAGTACGTGCCGTATAGGTTCCAGTGTCTCTCCACATGCCAAACACATACCGTCCCCCATATTCCACACCGCAACAACCCCTTCCCAATCGTAAGACAATCATGAAGACACCCCCAACAAAAAATGACATATTTAAGGCATATAAAATATTGACTAGTGCTAGAGTGATAATATGTCTCATCACACTTTCACATTATTCATATCAATTGATTTTTTATGGACGAGCAGTATTGTAAAAGTTTGTTGTAACATATGATGTAGTCAAATCGTTTATAACTCTTTTCTGAATTTCAAGGGAGCTTTTTATTATTATTATTATTACTAAACATTAAAACCATGTCGTACAATTTCTGGTACAGAAAATCTAGTCATATTTGCTCTTCGACAATCGTACAATTTTTGGTATGCATTCAGTGCATAGACCAATCTTTAAAGTTGGACTTTTTCCAGTTCAATAAAAATGTTAATCCTTATTTCTTGACGAAGAAGATGTTTTACGGAGAAAAGTTATTATACGACAATTATTAACAGGTGATATTAAGTGGAGCTAGCGGTAGGACATATACAAAACAAACTTACACATATCTATTATATGTAAGAGGCTACACATCTTCTACTATGTGTGAGAGGGGAGAGTGTTTTCAGTTTTCATCATAAATACCAAATACATTTTTTTTTCGAGCAGGGAAATACCAAATACTACTTATGAATAATAATTTTCTCTATTTTCCTTTTAGTTTCTTACTTTGTTAAGCCTAATTAATTATTCAGGACCAGTTGATATTGCTGGAGTTGGTGTTTCAATTGCTATATTTAATCAGATATCAAAGGTTGCAATATACCCACTTGTCAATATCACAACTTCTTTTGTTGCTGAAGAAGACACCCTCAAAAGGCTAGCTACTCAATCTGCCAAAACTGATGAACTTGAAAAATGCTCAATCAAGAACAACAATATCATCACAAATGAAGAACCTAAATCTAAAGATCATTCCACTGTTGAATGTCCTGATGCTTGCCCTAAAGAAAATCAAGAAGAGGGTATATATATATATATAACATATATTTTTTCAACTTATATAAATCTTTATGAGAATGGTATAATTATAAGTGTGTCTATATTTTGATTACTACTTGTAGATTGTAAAACTGCAACATGTGAGTCTGCAATGGAGACTAAAAGCAATGGAAATGCGAGCAAACGGAAAAAAGAACGACGCCAGATTCCATCGGCATCAACTGCACTTATTGTTGGAGGCCTACTTGGCTTGTTTCAAACATTGTTTATCATATTCCTTGAGAAGCCGATTCTGGGATTTATGGGTGTAAAACATGTAAGTCCTCATACAAACTACAATAGAAATACAGTAAGACTATAACTCATTGTAGCATGGATTAAATCTAGCAATTTTGAATTGATTATAGTATAACTTGAGTTAATTAATCGATGTGGTGTACGTAGGGTTCTCCGATGCTTGTGCCAGCAAGGAAGTATCTGTTAATTAGAGCGCTCGGTTACGCCAGCTGTATGCGTTTTCATTAGCTATGCAGGGCGTTTTAGTGGTTTTAAGGACACAAAAACTCCTTTATTTGCCACTGGTAAACTCTTTTCCCATTGATTATTCAAAATGTTCTAGTTTTCTCATATGATCAAATAGGTTCATGTATGTCTAGGCAGAGTATACCAATGTGCAATCAAAGACTATATGTTTTTGAGAAGTATGAATAATGACCCATAGTTTATATATGCTTCTAACTTTATTTTTTTTTAGATACTATTTAACGTATCAGTAGAATGAGAGTCTTGATACATCGATAAAAGTTGTCGTTGTATGACTAGCGGTTACCTATGTCAAATCAAACATCACAAGTATTTAAGAAGTGTGAACGGTGTGAGTCATAGTTTATACTCTTGGTTTTTTTTTTTAATCTACTATTCAAAACTCTCATTGAATGAGAGTCTTGGTACATCATTAGGTGGTGTAGTGTCCGAAAGACAACTATCTAATTGTTTTTATGACAGAATTAATAATTCATCTTATTATATGCATGTATGCTTATAATTAAGACACTACTGAAAACCCTAAGTACCTCGTTTATGTAATCACATAACTCAGTGTATGGCTATACACAAGAGGATTGAGTTAGTGAGATGTACTTAAAATTAACTTAGTCCGTAGGCGTTTATTAATCTGAGTGCGGGTCTCAAGATTAATTTGCTAATAATGCTTGAGAACACTTTAGGTGTGACATCTTATCCGGATCGGTAATAGGAATTACTAGTGGGGCATTTATATATGATGATAATCATATAGAAATTTGGACCGATTTGATTTGAGTTCTCGATATAATTCCGTGATCGAAGTCTTATCGAATCACAAGATTATCATATATGGATTAATCTCAATCTGACGTGATCACGACAAACTGCTTAGACTATGGTAGAGTTTGATGTGTTAGTAAGGATCACTTCAGCGATATGTGGTCCAACACTTCTCGTTGGCTCTATGCAGGATGAGTGAGTAGTCTGTGCTATCACAAATATGGAATCCATTCCTTCCCTCGGAAGTAGATGGCGATTCCACTTATTTGTTAATCCTAGAAATCGATCGATGGCGCCAGCCATATTATATTAGTTATGAACTAATTGATCACTAGGGGGTTGATGGTAAATAAGGATAAGATGTTTCGAGAATGGTTTACGGAGATATCCCGAATCGAAACGAACAGTCTATGGAGGATTTATCCGTATGTAATGATTATATCAGTGGACGCTTATCAACTCATAGTTGAGTATAAGTTATCTGATGGGAACCAACTTTACTGTACATTTATATACGGTTTAACCCACGGTTATCATATTTCTAGCATATTTTTGGGTGGTTTAGGCCTTTTTGTAGAGCTTTATCGTGAGACTAATGCACGGGGAGTGAAAATGACAAATAGTAGGAAAGCCCCTCTTTTTATCGATATTTGGCCCTATTCCGGACACTTTTACCCCCGGGATATCGTCTGGTATGTTCTTTGCACAATATTTATGGGTTTAGGTGATCCGGTGACCCGTAAGGTGATATTTGGTGATGAGAATGATCAAGGGGAGGAGAAAAGTGAAGAAAAGAGAAACTGGAGTTCGGGACTCAACCCCTCAATCCCCTTCAGATGCAGATTCAACCAGTATGGAGGCATTTTCAGGATCTGACTTCTTCATCAAAGTTGTAGAGAATTTCAAGATCTTTCTAATTCAATTTGAATCACCTCAATCGGAGCTTGGACGAAGAAGTTATGAAGGTTTCTTGCAGAGAGTCTTGTCGGAAGCGGAGCGGTGAAGGCGAAGTTGGAAAATGAATACAGAGAATTATCCGTACGTACCATGGCCCATCCGTACGTACAAGAACCTGAACTGTCCGTACGGACACATTTCCAATCCGTACGGATAGCCTAAATTCGCCCTAAAGTATAAATAGCAGCTCAAACGATTTCATACGAGAGTTTTTTGATGATTTGGAACACCTTAGGCCGTTTTGGGGCGATCTCCCTCATACGGAAGCGTATGATTAAGTGCCATATACCGTTTCGATCGTCTTTCATTTTCCTACAACACTATCTACATCACAACATTAGATTTTTACAGTTTGATTGTCAGAAATTGATTCTTTGGCTACGGTTTTGTTTGGATCATTATTCCTTCAATAAGTTCGGTATGAATTCTTATTTCTTTATCGTTCATGTAATGATTTCTCTTATTGTTCCTCACTTTAATCATATTATGAGTAGATAAGTTCCTTGGATGGCCGAATTATGTGAAGGCGGGTAAAACGCTCTCAGGGGGATGAACTCGGGGGGTAGTTTAGTGCGTAGTTAAACGTTTTAACGGGTAATTTGCATCACGAAACTTGCTTAAACAAAAAAAATGAATTAGCTTGACAACCTAGTTTGTTATCTCACACACCATAGCTTATAAATGTATGTTGCGGCTAGGTGTGGGAACCGGGGTTTCGGGACCGTAGAAGTTAAGGCTTAAAAGGTAGTTTGACACTACACGTGTTCTGGTTGACACCACTGGGCGTTGAGTTCTTTTACGATCTGGGGTTTTCAACCTTAGGCTTTACTCGTTGGACAGTTAAGATAGGAAACTCCCCCGAGATAGTCGTTTTGAGAGTAAATTAGCTCCCTGGATCATAGTTCGGCCATACCTCCGTTAAACGTAAAAGAAACCGATTAGTATAATCTTTCTTTTACGCAATAGTATAACGTCCTATTTTTCTGGTTGACCTAAACTGAGTGCTAAGTCAACTGTGGTACTCAAAGCCAATCTCTGTGGGTTCGACCTCGGACTCCTCAAGCACTACCTACAATCGATCCGGTCCACTGCCGGTTAGAAAGTAGATTTTGCTAAGGTTTCGAGTTTTTACTTGATTAACCGGATTGCAAAAATTCTCTTATCATTATCTATATTCGCGAGTTCGATTTGGGTTTATGTTGGTGTAATCACGGAATTAATAGATTGAATATTATTGTTCGGTCGGCGATTTAATAATTTTATTTAATTTATTGTAGCTCTTGAATATGGGTCCATGGTCCCGACGTGGCTCTAATATAGCATATGTTTTCTCGTCGTTTCACCTCAATTAATATTAAATAGTTGGATTGGACTATTTAATTGATATGTGGATTAATTGTTTAGTTGGACTAAATAATTAAATACATGGAAAAGAAATTTTTAAGTGGACTCGGCCCAATGTGATGGAAATTTGGTGGCCACTAATTAACCTAGGGTTTGGCGAAATTTAGGTTAGTTAATTATTAAGGAATTAGTTTTCTTGGATAATTATTTAACATGTGATTTATCTTTTATTTGTTAAGTGATAAATCATGGAATATTAGATATTAATATTATTTATCCTAATTTGTTTGGGATAATTATTATATTTATCTTTTATTTAAATTAATGATTAATTTAATAATTATCTTTTAATTATTAAATCCTTGGAGGACAATGATTACTCTCCTATATAAAGAGAGTTCTCCCAAGCCTCAATACATCACATATAATGCGACATACATGAGTGTTGGATGCTTAGAATTTTCGGCTTCAACACTAGGGTTTCGAGTTGGGATAATCCTCGGGATTATTCCGGTAGCATATCGAGGAGGTCCGGCGACTTGAAACACCATCCACCTGGTGTTGCTTGGAGACACACGTTGGAAGACTGTGGCTTCTCATCTAGCTTGGATCTTGGATTGAAGATTGTTCTTGGAGTTTATTCACCATAAGCTGGTAAGCAATCTAACCCCCTCGTAGGTTAGATCTATTATATTTATGTATTTTGGTTTACTAGATCTAGATCTTGTACTTTCCGCTGCGTAATTGATAGAATGATAATTTCCGTAATCTTTCATTACTCAATTGGTACAATATATACTGATTACACTACATAACCGCTAGCTACAAATTAGGAGTGAATTACGCTAATCTAGCTATTGACTAGGAATCAGGAATATTAACATTTAATACAAATATTGCTAATCATAATTATCAATATTCTAACACACCCCCGCAGTCGAAGCGGGAGGTTCCCGGACGCTGAGACTGGACCGGAAGTCGTCAAACAGTAGTAGAGGCAATCCCTTGGTAAAAATATCGGCGATCTGATAACGAGAAGGGACATGATGAACTCGCACTTCCCCACGTGAAACCTTCTCCCGGACAAAGTGAATATCCATCTCAATATGTTTAGTCCGTTGATGTTGCACGGGATTGCCAGATAAATACACAGCACTGACATTGTCACAATAGACGATGGTGGCCTTACGAAGTGGATAATGAAGTTCCAACAGTAAATTGCGGATCCAGCATGATTCGGAGACAACATTTGCCACGCCCCGATATTCAGCCTCCGCACTGGAGCGGGACAGAGTGGGCTGACGTTTGGAGGACCAAGACACCAGGTTATCCCCCAAAAATACACAGTATCCGGATGTAGATCGACGAGTGTCCGGGCAACCACCCCAATCAGCATCAGTATAAGTCACAAGAGCCGTAACGGAGGAAGGATAAAGGTGGAGACCAAGATGTAGGGTGCCCTGAATATAGCGAATAATCCGCTTGAGAGCATGCATGTGCTCAACCCGGGGATCATGCATGTGAAGACAAACCTGCTGAACGGCATAGGAAATATCCGGACGGGTAAATGTGAGGTACTGTAATGCCCCAGCAAGACTGCGGTACAATGTCGGGTCATCAAAATGAGTCCCAGCCGCAGCACCCAACTTGGGTTTAGTATCGACAGGAGTAAGTGAGGGCTTACAAGAGCTCATCCCTGCACGTTCAAAAATCTCAGCCGCATATTTCTGTTGGGACAAAAATAAGCCGCCAGCATGACGGGTAACCCGGATCCCCAGAAAATAGTTCAAGGGACCTAAATCTTTCATAGCAAAATCAGAACCAAGCTTGTCCATAATCATGGTGCGGAGGGACTCAGAGGAAGCCGTAAGTATAATATCATCCACATAAAGCAGGAGGTAAGCCATATCAGATCCATGACGGTAGATAAATAGAGACGTATCGGATTTGCTGTTGGAGAAGCCAATACCAGAAACAAAATCCTCAAAACGTTTGTACCATGCACGAGGGGCCTGCTTCAGGCCATACAAGGACTTCCGGAGAAGACAGACATAGTCAGGATGTGTCGGATCACGGAACCCCATCGGTTGATGCATATACACGACCTCCTTAAGTTCACCATGCAAGAATGCATTCTTGACGTCTAATTGATGGATGGACCATTTTTTAGACAACGCAAGACTAAGGTGTTGAAATAGTGTCCTAAACCCAATCGGGTTGGACCGGATCCGACCGGGTCGGATCATTTCTACTATTTCTTTATGTTTATACATATATTAAATGGCTTTTATGTTGTCGTATATATGTTCTTTTAAAGGACCAATTGTGAATTGCTATATGATAACGTCCTTAGTATTAAACTATGATAGAGAAACCATGATAGGTGATTATGGTTGATGAGATCTCTAATCACTTTAATAAGTTTGATACTTAAATGTCTCTAGGCTGATGTACTATTAAACAGGGCATTGATAGTATGAACAGGCTAGCATGTATTAGATGTCTTCTATCTTTAGGGCAGGGATAGATCTCGTCTATCGAAGTGTAGAGACACTTGGACTGTACGTGGACGTGTATTAGAGAATGCGTACGTTAGACTGACCCACTTACACGGATAAGTGTCACACTATGTGACGGTTGTGTAATTATCCTTAAGACCGGAGTCTTCATGGCATCACGGTGTGGATTGTCATGCTTTGACACTATTGAGGTTTCCCCTAGCCACGGGGCGATCATGCGGTAGTGATTGGGTATGATATTGAAGCATGCGGAGTATACATGATTGGTCGTCCGGGAATCGCGTATCCCATGATTGGAATCGAATATCCGAAATGGCCTTCTTATAAGGAATGTCTTACTCTCGTGAATCTTTGCAAAGTGGGAGTAAATTAGTTACTTCGAGAGAGCTTGATATCCAGATTATAAGATACGGTCGTTGATGTTTTGACACTCGACTAACGACCGTATGGATATTATTACAAATGATAGGATTGTAATTTACACGATAAATCGCTTTCACATGAAAGGTAGTAGTCATTGCATTTGACTCTTCCGATGATTGGGGGTCACGGTGTGTTGCTAGACGCTATCCCGTGATCGTTAGGCATGAAGGGCATTTTCGTAATTTGCACTTTGTGACTACGGCCAACATATTCGGAAGCCTATCGGGTCACACACACAAGAACATCTAGCCGGATTAAAATGTGGTTATAGACGATAACCAAATAAGGAAAGTTTATCTCGAGACTATAAAGGTTATAGTGGTAAATTAATATGGTGGTATTTATTTATTATGAATAAATTAAATACAAGATATTAATAATATTATATTAATTAAAGAATATTCCGGATGCCAATTTATTGACATATGGGGCGCAATTTGTGTGTGTATAAGATACACTTGGATTGTGCAATTTAATTAATGGTGTTACCAAATATTAATATAAGATATTAATATATATATATATATATATAAATATCTATGTATGCGTGTGCACTAGTGTAAATCAAATTAGTGATTTGCATGCACATGCGCATGTAGTATGCGTGTATATGATATATATATTTATATAGATTTATATGTGTAAAATATATGTGATATATACACATATGTAAATTGATTTATGGTAATATAATAAAGATAGTCAATATTAGATATTGACAATATCTTGGAAATATTCAATATGAGATATTGACAATATCCTAGATTTATTTAATATGAGATATTATAATAAATGAGATAAATCAATCAATTATATTTTCCTTATTTTATTGGGAAAAGGTTTTCTTCTCCTCCACAACTATTTGGGGCGCCACTTCTATTATAAATAAGAGGTGGGTGTCAAGCTCTTTAGTACATCACAATTCCAAGAACTAATAGTTCTTGTATAAAATAGAGAGCATCCTATGAGAGTTGGAGAGAGGAAAAAAGGCCGGTCTAGCAACCGGAGTTTTCCAATAGCAATCCATGATGGGATTCCGGCGAGCTGTTCGTGTGGACTAGCGGTAGAGGCCGAACACTTGGGCGGCTCTATGCAGAACTACTCTCCTTAGACGGTCAAAGCGTCGATCTTTTAGATCAACCAAGGTAACCACCGTCTTTAGCTTATTTGTTTATTGCTTAAACGAAGTCGATCTTGGGTCGATAGGAAATAAATTTTGAATTCATTGCGTTCCGCGTAGATTTCCTAACAATGTGGTAGCGAGCGAGCTTGAGCTTAAGCAATAAGCATGTTATTTTGCGTAGTTAATTTTATCGTTTAAATCACGTGATTAAAAAGATGAAAGATTTTTAATTCGCAAAATTGATACACGAAAAGAAAAAAAAAAAAAAAAGGGGCGGCAATGGTGGTGCTCGGCCGATCGGCGGCGGCACCACCACCGTGTGATCGCCGGCGGCGGCCGCCTCCGGGCTCCCGGCAGCTGCTGGCGTGATGCGGTGGCCCCAGTTTTGTTTTGTGTATTTTGTGATTTAATATGGTTCATAGTTGTGATTATTAATTTTCCTTTGTTTAGTTGTGTCATGTGGCTAACCAATGGTACAAATAGTTTGGGCCATTGGGATGCCACATGGCATTCAAATAATAATGGCCTTTCCAAACTTTGTTTGGAATAGGCTAAGCCTTCCAAATATTTGATTTGGAAAAGAAGCTGAAGCTGCAGCCACTTCAAAATTTTGATTTTGGAAAGTGGCACAGCTAAACTAAAATTATTTTACCTTTCCAAATATTTGATTTGGAATAGGCCTCAGACCACTTTCAAATATTTGATTTGTAAAGGCTTAGGCTGTGCCACTTCCAAAATTTTGATTTTGGAAAGTGGCGCGAAGCTAAGCAAATTTGGTTTAGGAAACCAAAGCGTCCCTTTTGATTACGAATCAAAAGGAAAGAAACAAAGAGAAATAATTTTAATTTTGATATATTTTGGAATAGTTCTAATTAATTAAAATTAAAATTAAAATCGGTTTAAAATTAATCGTTAATTTTATTTTGATTAAAATCATTTAATTAATTAAATGTTAATTAGTTAATTGATTGGATAAAATTATTTAATAGATTAAATGTTAATTGATTAATTAAGACGCAAGTAGTTAAATTTTAATTTTATCTTCTTCATAAGATTTTATTGTATGGATTAGATATAGTAGATATAATATGATTATATGGACCCGATTGATCATGGACTCGACCGATCGATAGATGTGAATGATTTAATTTTACATTGGTTTAAAAATTGTCCTAGGCCGTTATGAAGAACGTGACCTAGTTTATTTTCTGCATTTTATCCCATTCCCGTTAGCTCCCCCCGTGTGCGGCGGGTGTATTTATTTTATTAGATATAATTAAATGTAACAAGAATGGAGCAGAAGATAAAGACCAAAGAAAGAAGAAAATAAAGATCCCATTGGAGAATGGAGCATTAAAGATCCTATTGGCGGTTGCAAATACCCTTAGATTGTGACCAGCGGTTTCGTCAGTTTGTATTCGAAACCGCACTCTAGAAAAAGTCCATGATCATACCGGTTACTTTACGCATTTATTTATTTTGTGCTTGTATTTATTTTATATGATACGAAAGATGCATGACTAGGCACGATCTAGATAACTGTGTAGGATGTATGTCTATAGAGATAGATATATTTGATGAGACCGTAATTAAAATTAATTAAGTGAATTAATTTACGTAAATACTTCCACAACAAAAATCAAGTCGAAAATTGTCTCCCAATATTATAGCGACGGTGAAGAGCCTTTGTTCGGATCCAATTGATCGGCCTCGTCGGAGTTGACCTACCACGGGTATATCGTCGTTATTGAGATATGATCGTATGAGATCTCGCGAATATTGGGTTATGACTTGACTAGAGTATTGCGGTGATTGGCCTCGTTAGGACCGTCTTATTCTAGAGGCAAGGGGTTGACTACCACATAAAGATGTGAATTGTCAAAGAGTTGACTAGTCAACCACCAAGAGTCACATAGAGATGTGATTGGTAAGTGTTACATACCTTCGAATTATTCGGTTGATCGGCCCTCGCCGGGAATCGGGGTAACGAGATGGGATCTTGGCCACTAAAGAATTTTGAAAGATTCTTGAAAGTCAATTGGGAGTAGTTGACTAGTGGGAGCAAAATCATAAATCAAAAGACCATTTTTGATTTTGCGTGTATAAACAACAACACTCTTTTATTTTCATTTTTATGTTGTAGTTTTAGCAAACTTTATATTTATATTTAATTCTCGATTAGTAAAACCAAATTATGATTTATTAATTTTGAGAAACGTTCTCAAATATGGTTGAGTAATTTTAATCCTTTTAAAATAAGCAATGACATGAGCCATCCCGTTATAGTAGTTAGAGACAAGGAGATTACATAATTGATGCAGTGCTCCGAGACTTTAATTATTAATGAAAGCGGAAGCTCATGATATGATTAAATCATTTGAAATAAGTTTCAAGGAATCAGTCATATATTGGATACGATCCAAGATGATCATTCAGTCATACGATGACAATTAATTCAAACGTTGGATAAGAATGACCACATGTAATTTTGGAAAGGTTGTTTTCAAAATTGTAAGATTTAAGTATCGACTTAATTCTAGCATTTGCTTAAAGGTTAATTAAATAGTCAATGTTTTGAATACGATTCAAAAGGTTAAATAAACTATTTAATAAACTTTAGATTTTCATTATGAAAGGAAATTGAGGACATGGCTCTTGTGATCTTTCTTAAGTCTTATGAAGACTACAATAAGAAACATTTTTCAAGTGCTTAAAGGATTGAAAGAAAAGATAGGGCATGTGCTTAAATAGAGAACTCATCGAGGCGTCTATTCTAAGCAAGTCTGTTGAGATAAATCTATCTAAGTTCAAGTCAACTCTAAGATATATGATATCTTACGAGTGTGATTAAATTAGAAAGATTGAATACAGATATGGAAGGTGAAACAAACGTTGTAACACTTACCATATTCTGAATCTAGTAAACTGATAAGGGAACTAAATAAATGTTATTATGTTCCGGTTCTTATGAAGAACACACTTTCAGTTATTTGTTAGGATTTAGTAGACATATTCAATTGTAAAGAATAAATGTTATTCCGATAAAGTTGGAAGGTCACTGAATCTAACATGCTAGATTGTTATCACTATATAGTTGATATATGTGATGATCTCAACTAAATATTTGTATGGCTGTTATCCTTAATATCTCGTGGTTGTTCTGTACATAGTCTCTCCGAAGGGAAGCGTGTAACTAAACGTCATTCTGATGATGTTGAACCATATGATTATGAATCATGTGGGTGATACGCATCTTATCTAAAGATGACCAGTATACCCTTTTAAGAAAAGGTTGCAAAATCTAGAAAAATTGTCTAAATCCTGAACATACCGATGTTTGTGGGCTTGTGACAATTAATGCCACAAATAATTGTTTATTAATCTCTACGTCTATTTTTAGAAATAGTCAAGTGTACTCAGTGAAGTGCACAATTCGGAAAGCCCGAAAAGTTCGAGCTAGTACGAATATGAGATTGATGAGCCACTTAGGAATTAATCTTCAATTGGATTGAAGTAATTAATACCTGAAGGGTGTTTCAGAAGTCGTCTGAAAAGGAATAAGATTCTCCCTTGAAGGATACCATCTTTGGGATACGCAATTAGATTGTTTTCCCAAAATGGAAATAACACTTTATATGATAAAGGTGTGACGCAAGCCATGCGATGTATCCCTTACCCGTTTCGGGATAGTGCCCTTATACTTAACCTAGTTCCAAAGAATAAAGGTTGAATAAATTCCATATTAGATATGGAAGAAGATAATGTCGAATCTATCTTAACCGATGATTTGAAGTTGTCATAGGCAAAGTCAGAAAAACTTGGAGCCTAGTACGACATATGCAACTTTGTGGAATATCTTAGCTAGCACGCTAGATATTATTTACTTGTCCACGGAGCAAAATGTTTGTCTCCAAACATGCTGTCTTCTAAAGGAAGTGTTTCTTCCAAAAGAAACAAGTGGGAGTGAATCGAGATCTCAAAGCTGCAGTTTTGAGATCCACAAAGATATATTCAACCAAAGGCGTGAGCGGACGCCATATAGCGATGAGGTGTAGATCACCGCTCAAAGGCACACAAAAGTTCAAGTGCAGTAGATAACCTCAAGCCTGAAAGGGCTGCAGGTACGTTCATCTTGAAGAATGAATATCTCACGACTCATGAAAGAATGTTTAAAAGGCAAGGTTGAGAGTTATGGCCAGGAGCCATAATATCTGAATTAGATTCCATCAGTGACAACCAGGTTATGAACCTAGTCTGTCTTACCTAAGGGGAGTGTCCCTGGAAGGCTGACATGGATAGTAATCTGATTACCATAAGGCTATAGTGACGGCTGAAGGGTATGAGGTGTAAACCTTGTAATTATCTTTATCTTGCCGGTTGTGCCTTGATTATTCGGATAATGCTTGTTATAACCGTATCATGACTATATGATAGTGTTGAAGACGTTGGGCAAACAACCCGATGTTCATAGACGATAACATGATATGTAAGCCCATGAGATCCATTTATGGACTCAAACAAGTTTCTCTAGACGATTTCTTTGTTTGATAATCAAAGGAGTTTGATTTAGTCAAAGAAGGATATGCCCAATGTGCAAGATGGATAGTGGGGCGTGTTACGATTTTTGAGTAAGGTATTAGATATCTCTCTTAGAATCATCTCCCCATGTCACGATCAATTAATGTTTGGTAGTTCAAGGTCTTTACGAAAGCACTTGGATTAGCAGTTCTTATTTTTAGAAATAAGAATCTATAGTGATAGATTTAACTGCTGTTAGATTATTGTTTACCTATATAGATGTGATGCTAAAAGGAGTTTAGCATAGATCGCGACAGGGATACTGCTGGCTAGTGTTCTCAAGATCTATCTATGTTAGGACGTTAGTCCTAAAGATAAGGTGAATGATGATGCTTATGGAAGGTTTCCTTCGCTACTGCGATAGGAACCATCTTATAGGTGATGCTAGATGTTCATAGTCCATGAATAGTCATGAGAAAGTTTGAAAGTAGATCTGGTGAAGGTTGAGAATACCCTTAAACAAGTTAAGGAAAATGTTCTAGTTTATTGAAACTTGGAATTAAATAAACGTAGATATACAGACGTATATCCTGAGTCTTATGAAGGCGAGTGGGAGCTACTGTCTGGGTTTGCAGTCACTTTGATTAGGTGATACAGTGAGCTGGAAATGTTCTTGGCTATGGGTCACTGTAAATTCTACAACTGAGCCAAAACACAGTAGTGCCTTAGAGGCGCAGCGGGAGTAGTACATGGATCTAGAAGGTTCATTCTTGAACCTTGTATGGTTCTTCCACCTTTTCTATATAGCTGATATAGTAAGTGGATTCATTGCATGAAGCAAGGACCAGGGTCTCGTCAGAGATTCGTGTGTGTGTTGAGGCAGTTCTTTTGACTTGGTCATTTGGAGCATGATATGAAGATAGTCGGAGTCCCCACGGATAGCGATCCGTTTATGGCTAGGGCTGGTTGCGAGTATTGCATGAGATTCTTGTGTTTTAACTTGGTCTTGTGTGTGCGAGTGATTGGTTTTAGGCCAAGTGGGAGATTGTTGAAATAGTGTCCTAAACCCAATCGGGTTGGACCGGATCCGACCGGGTCGGATCATTTCTACTATTTCTTTATGTTTATACATATATTAAATGGCTTTTATGTTGTCGTATATATGTTCTTTTAAAGGACCAATTGTGAATTGCTATATGATAACGTCCTTAGTATTAAACTATGATAGAGAAACCATGATAGGTGATTATGGTTGATGAGATCTCTAATCACTTTAATAAGTTTGATACTTAAATGTCTCTAGGCTGATGTACTATTAAACAGGGCATTGATAGTATGAACAGGCTAGCACGTATTAGATGTCTTCATCTTTAGGGCGGGGATAGATCTCGTCTCTATCGAAGTGTAGAGACACTTGGGTATGCGTGGGCGTGTATTAGAGAATGCGTCGTTAGATCGACCCACTTACGGATAAGTGTCACACTATGTGACGGTTGTGTAATTATCCTTAAGACCGAGTCTTCATGGCATCACGGTGTGGATTGTCATGCTTTGACACTATTGAGGTTTCCACAGCCACGGGGCGATCATGCGGTAGTGATTGGGTATGATATTGAAGCATGCGGAGTATACATGATTGGTCGTCCGGGAATCGCGTATCCCATGATTGGAATCGAATATCCGAAATGGCCTTCTTATAAGGAATGTCTTACTCTCGTGAATCTTTGCAAAGTGGGAGTAAATTAGTTACTTCGAGAGAGCTTGATATCCGTGATTATAAGATACGGTCGTTGATGTTTTGACACTCGACTAACGACCGTATGGATATTATTACAAATGATAGGATTGTAATTTACACGATAATCGCTTTCACATGAAAGGTAGTAGTCATTGCATTTGACTCTTCCGATGATTGGGGTCACGGTGTGTTGCTAGACGCTATCCCGTGATCGTTAGGCATGAAGGGCATTTTAAGTAATTTGCACTTTGTGACTACGGCCAACATATTCGGAAGCCTATCGGGTCACACACACAAGAACATCTAGCCGATTAAAATGTGGTTATAGACGATAACCAAATAAGGAAAGTTTATCTCGAGACTATAAAGGTTATAGTGGTAGAATTAATATGGTGGTATTTATTTATTATGAATAAATTAAATACAAGATATTAATAATATTATATTAATTAAAGAATATTCCGGATGCCAATTTATTGACATATGGGGCGCAATTTGTGTGTGTATAAGATACACTTGGATTGTGCAATTTAATTAATGGTGTTACCAAATATTAATATAAGATATTAATATATATATATATATATATATATATATATAAAATATCTATGTATGCGTGTGCACTAGTGTAAATCAAATTAGTGATTTGCATGCACATGCGCATGTAGTATGCGTGTATATGATATATATATTTATATAGATTTATATGTGTAAAATATATGTGATATATACACATATGTAAATTGATTTATGGTAATATAATAAAGATAGTCAATATTAGATATTGACAATATCTTGGAAATATTCAATATGAGATATTGACAATATCCTAGATTTATTTAATATGAGATATTATAATAAATGAGATAAATCAATCAATTATATTTTCCTTATTTTATTGGGAAAAGGTTTTCTTCTCCTCCACAACTATTTGGGGCGCCACTTCTATTATAAATAAGAGGTGGGTGTCAAGCTCTTTAGTACATCACAATTCCAAGAACTAATAGTTCTTGTGTAAAATAGAGAGCATCCTATAGAGAGTTGGAGAGAGGGGAAAAAGGCCGGTCTAGCAACCGGAGTTTTCCAATAGCAATCCATGATGGGATTCCGCGAGTATGCTCGTGTGGACTAGCGGTAGAGGCCGAACACTTGGGCGGCTCTATGCAGAACTACTCTCCTTAGACGGTCAAAGCGTCGATCTTTTAGATCAACCAAGGTAACCACCGTCTTTAGCTTATTTGTTTATTGCTTAAACGAAGTCGATCTTGGGTCGATAGGAAATAAATTTTTGAATTCCGCTGCGTTCCCGCGTAGATTTCCTAACATAAGGACGGTCCGAATCGTAGCCGGCTTGACCACCGGACTAAAAGTCTCCCCACAATCAATGCCAACCTGTTGAGTTTTGCCATCACCTACAAGTCGGGCCTTATGCCGCTCAAAAGAACCGTTAGATTTTTCTTTATGATTAAAAATCCACATAGAGCGTATAATATTAACATTAGGGGGACGGGGTACCAAATCCCACGTCTTATTTTTAATAAGAGCATGGAATTCATCAGTCATGGCCAATTTCCAATTCGGGTCACGGAGGGCGGCCAACGGAGTACGGGGTAGAGGAGATTTGGTGGTTGTGACAACATGGGCCTGATTAGTAGCATATTTTGGGTTGGGCCTAACAATGCCTGTTTGGCTCCGGGTGATAGGCCTGTGAGGTGGAATTGGCGCTGGTTGTTGGCTGATGGGCTGAATGGTAGAAGGGCCCGAAGTGGGCTGTTGCTGGACCTGGGCAGATGGTTGGGCGGACTCAGGTTCAAGGCCAGAAATGGGCTGGGCCGTGGAGGGTGTAGTATTGAGATGCTGGGCTTGGAAGGGAAGAAGTCCATCGTCCAGAAAATCATATACATGAGGAGTAGGTTTGTGAAGGTTGGCGAACGGAAAAATTGTTTCATCAAACCGGACATGACGACACGTAATAATTTTATTACTCGATAAATCATAACACTTGTAACCACGGTGATTCGATGGAAATCCCAAAAACACACACGGAGTGGAGCGTGCTTGGAGTTTGTTTATCGTGGTAGACGGAAACAATGGATAACACAGACACCCAAAAACGCGTATGTGGGAGTATGACGGATCTTTGTGGTACAAGACTTGAATAGGGGACTGGCCATTTAGAAGAGGACTAGGAAGAATATTTAGGAGGTAGGTAGCCATTTGTAGGGCGTGGGCCAAAACGAGGGGGGCATTGATGCGTGGAGGAGAAGAGTCCTCATTATATTATTTATGGAGCGGATTTTTCTTTCGGCCATGCCATTTTGGGAAGAAGTATGAGGACACGAGAAACGAAAGCTGATTCCATTTAGGGCACAAAAATCCCAGAATGCATTATTATCAAATTCACCTCCGTTATCACATTGAATTGTTTTAATATCTCGTTCAAACTAGGTGCGAATGTGGTTTTTTAACAGAGTGAAGAGAGGTAGGACTTGGGATTTTTTTGCAATGGGAAAGGTCCACAAATACTTCGAAAAATCGTCCAAAAATAATACATAATACCGATGGCTAGACAAACCTAAAATAGGCGACATCCAAATATCACTGTGAATGACATCAAACGGTAAATAAGTCACTGTAGAGGAATTAATAAATGGCAATTTCACATGTTTTCCTAAAATACAAGATTGACAAGTAGAAGAACGAGAAGCACTAGTACAATCAATCTTTTTATTTTGCCTTAGGGAATTGAAAATAGCCGGGCCCGGGTGACCTAAACGGTCATGCCAAACTGTCGATGCAATAAGAGCGGAGTGGGAACTTTTATTGGAGTTGTTGGAAGTAATGGGATAAAGGTCACCGGTGCTTTCACATCTCATTATGTGCATCCCCGTCTGTAGATCATAAACAGAAAAGCCAAACGGGTCAAACATGATAGAGACCTGATTGTCAGTGGTAAACTTCCGGACAGACACCAAATTTTTTATAAGGCGGGGCGCATGGAGGACATTTTGTAGGGATAAAGGAGGGTTCGGGGGAGACAAAACAGTATGACCACAACCACGAATTGGGATAGACTGACCACTACCAACAGTAATTCCATTAGTGTTACTCAAATTAAAGTAAGACGAGAGATTACCCGGTGTGGACGTCATGTGAGACGTAGCCCCGGAATCCATGTACCATTGCGGGTCCGGTGGGGAGAAGGACAGAGTATTCATAGCTGATTCAATGTCAGTTGGAATCATGGCTGTATACGCCTGTGGAGGCTGCGGAGGTCGTGCTCCCAAAACACCCGATTGACCCTGGGATGGCGGACGAAACCACGGTTGTGTCGGATATGGACATGGCGGCATAGCCCACTGTTGTTGCGGCATCATAGCCCACAAGGGGGGCTGCTGCCATTGCTGCCATGGAGGATGTTGTTGTTGGTTTCCAGGGGCTGAAGAAGACGACCCACGCTGCGTCTGAGGACCACGACCACCATTGCTCCCGTGCCCGCCGCCACCGTGGACAGCACCACTGTTCTGGCCAGTGTTCTGGCCGCGACCTCCACCTCCATTTTTGCTGCTCCGATTACGGTTATTATTCCGGCGATTGGTGTTTCCACCCCCACGATTACTGCTGTTGGAGTTTGAATTAGATGGCAACCCATCATCAGAAGCGGTAAGAGCTGTGGAAGACACATCCCCCTTGACCCGTTCCTGAATTGTCGTCTCTTCTAAAGCCAATTTGGATCTCACAGTGGCAAAAGTGGGCAGTGATTTTTTATTCTGCATTACCGTAACGAAGTTCGCATACTGTTCCGTAAGGCCTTGAAGGAGTTTCAAAACCAGAGCCTGATCAGTAGGTGGTGCGCCCACATTCTTTAGCTGATCCGCCAATGATTTAAGGCGGGTACAATACGCATTGGTGGAGGAGAAATCCGCGAGGGTGGTGTTGGTGAATTCCTTATTCAGATACATCGCACGTGAGTTTTTGTTGTCGTGAAACAGCTCGGCGACGCGGTTCCAAGCACTCTCAGCCGAATCATCCTCTACTAGGATAGAGAGGAGGATGTCCGACGATATCGTGGCGTAGATCCACTGTAGGACAACGGCGTCTAGGCGCTTCCATAGAGGCAGGTTGTCTGCCTTAGCCTTGCTACAAGCAGCTTTCTCGGTGTCATCAACGGGGGGAATGATGTGATCGAGCACATCGTGAACCCGGGCTTGCACTTTGAACAAGGCCGACCAGGATTGATATTGGCCCTCATTCAAATCCAACGTGATGAGAATAAGCGCCTTGACGTTGGTGATGGAAAGAGCCGGATGATATTTAGAGTTGTCGCCCATGGTGGAAAGGGGAGGAGCACCGGCGATAAGGGGAGGGAGAAGAAGATTGACGGCGAGTATGTGGGTAACAGCGGAAGCGAAGAATTCGATACCCTAGTCTTCCGATACCATGATAGAATGATAATTTCCGTAATCTTTCATTACTCAATTGGTACAATATATACTGATTACACTACATAACCGCTAGCTACAAATTAGGAGTGAATTACGCTAATCTAGCTATTGACTAGGAATCAGGAATATTAACATTTAATACAAATATTGCTAATCATAATTATCAATATTCTAACAGTAATCGGGTCAATCTATGATTGATCCGGCGATATTACACCCTACAAGTGGTATCAGAGCCTTTGATCTATCAATCAAAGTATTTAAATTTTAGATCTAGGAGTGGAAAAAACATGTTTAGATTGTTTTTTGTTTTTCGTTTGCTTTTCTATATGCATCGAAATTTATTCATGTATGTTGCCTTGTGATTGTCGTGGTTGAAGAGATGGATTGGGATTGGTATTGTTTACTCGTTAGATCTATTGTAAACTCATATAAATTCGTTTATATGAGTATAGGAAATTTTGTAATTTTAGTTTCCGAGAAGTAGATCTGTTTTGTTTTTGTTCGGTTTTTTATTTATTCCCGGAGATTGAGCAGTTGAAACGACAATCCCTCCGGTCATAATGAAGACTAAAATTTGAAAAACAGGCCCTCAAAATTTCGCGACGATCAGAGTCAATCTCGATGTCCAATCGTTACAATAAAGTTGCTGCTGTGTTGTAAAAGCACTGCAGCCCCTGCTATCAGTTTGTCGCATTTCTGGAAGAGATTGGACCGTTGAAACGAAGATCCAACCGTTCAGATTGAAGTAGGTGGAGTGAAGAACAGGTCCATAAAGTTTCGTGACGATCAAAGTTCGTTTGGATGTCCGATTGTCGATAAAATGCGGCAGCAGCAGATTAGAAAATAGCAAACCCTAGTTAGGGTTTGTGTTTTTTTTAATAGGTTAGATACGGGGGTACCAACGATCCATCTCGGTGTTTATTTTTTCCGTTATTTTTTCGTGTATGATCGAAATTATGTGATAGAAACCGGAAAATTGTCATGACATGCATCATATCATGATTCCACTCCAATGCATACATGTAGCTAGTTTATTTGGAATAAATTAGGCATGTATAACTCGTATAATTAGTTAAAATCTTTTTTAATTAATATGTGGTAGTTAATTAATTAAGTAACTAATTATTAAAACCGAGGAACCGGGTTTTGTCAATCGTTACGATTTTAGTGATGGATTCTCGGTCAATCCCACTTAGATAAATCGTTGAGTTTTCGGTGAACCTACCTTAAATAGAAACGAGATTACGCTTTGGTTGACAACATAGAAATCGGAAAATCTTAGTACATGGGTTCGGAAATGGTCTAACCATGGTTGGGCGAGTTCAACTGAGCTACGGCAATTGACTCCCCTCCACGTGTGACGTTTGCACGGGGGTTCGACAAGACTTAGCATATATATCCGATAAGCCTTCGGGCTAAACGGGGCTTCTCTTGCCGGATCCGACCGACAGTCACATATGTTCCAACGAATAAGACGCGTAGGCTTGCCTACTTAACCGACCCTGTTCGGAGTACTTTGATTTATTGTTTCTTATTGTCAATACCGAAACCGTAATTAGTAAACCCACCACTTTTTCAAATTATTGAGTGGGAGCGGGGAAGGCGACAGCCAACCCCATAGCCTCTACTATAGATGCAAGCACGTGAGAGAATGGTGACACCTCGTGCCGCTTTGATTTCGGCCCCCTTCGGATGGTGTTCACCGCTATCAAAATTCAAGGCTTGGTCTCCGAAAGGATAGGATATCGGGTACTCGCCGGGTCACTGACCTGCCCCTCGTAGGCATACTTGGGGCATACTCTGAGATCTGATATAGTAGGTCACACTCTTTATGGATATTTTTGAAATATCTAGACTAGAAAAAGGAAGGTAATCAATGATTAAGGTCTGGGATGTCTGATTCTCGTGAGATGTTCGATTCTCGAAGCTTAATCATTGAAAGAGATTGTCTCGGTTTAACCGCCATAGTGCTGATATTGACCCTCTCGGACAGTACTATGCGAGGTTAAATCCTTGGAATGGTAGGATAAACTTTTTATAGTTTATAATTCCTAAAATAAAAATCTAGTAGTGAAAATTTATTTTTTGAATTTAACTTTCTGTCATATTTTTTATAACTAAATCTCTAGGCTACTAAACTGTTAGTAATAGGACTTCATTAAAAATGTGGAAAGTAACAAGTACGTTGTAATTATCAATAAATACAGTTAATTTTCGGAAAAGATTTTCTCTTGAGCCTTTAAAAACTTAATGACATAGTATAGGTATGTCACGGATGTCTCTCGTGTAAAACGAGAAACGACCATACTTAGTTTACAAAAGATGATTTAAGACTATATATAAAATTCATTTAGTGAATTTTAAAAGTGTAATTACACATCAAATTTCTAATTGAAAAATCGGAAAATCATACATAAGGCGTTGCTAGTTAGACGGTATTTGGAACCGATAAACTAGTGGGAGCCTTAGTCTTATGATTTGTTGTTTTTCTGAATCATTAGAAATGTGTAATAGACTGCACATGAGTTTCTCTTTTCATTGAAAAAAACAAGAATAAAACGTTGCTAGTTAGACAATATTTGGAACTGATAAACTAGTGGGAGCTTAGCTCTGGAGTTTTTCCAATGTTTTGAAACATCATGAACAAAGCATTGCGAGTTAGACAGTATTTGGAACTGATAAACTAGTGGAAGCTTAGTTCTGGGGGATTTTCTAATCTTTGAAAAAATCATAAATACAAAGTGTTGCTAGTTAGACGGTATTTGGAACCGATGAACTAGTGGGAGCTTTGGTCTTATGATTTGACGATTAGAAAAATCGAATAGTCCAAGCTAGTAACACTATCATTAGACATCCCACAGTTCAAGAGTAGTGTCTACTCAAATGAACTGCTAGTTCAAGACTGTTTCCATTTAAGGAAAGTCGAGAATGGGAAAGAATGTTTATGCGTGTTAGTCATCTAAACTAAGTAGATTTAAGGCTAAACCGGAAAATTAATAAATTGGAATTAGAGGATAAGGAAAGTGATTTCGGATCACTGACCAATGCATCCTTAGCAATTTTCTCGAAAGCTAAAGTTCTTTGGAAGAACTAGGTAGCTTTGCATTAAACGATAAATAAAATAGACAACGGGCGCTTATTTCGAGATAGACTAGTGGGAGTGATATAAGGAAAAGAATCTCGATTCAATTCTTGAGTATCACAGAAAATTCATTTTCTGTTTTCGGATTCGTTGGAACGAACGTATTCAGTTTCAATAGGATAATTTGTTTGTCTTATTGACGATGAATATAACATTCGTAACACGAATCCAAGACTTGGACTTTTGTTTGATAAAGTCAGAACCACTAAGCATTGCTGAAAAGGTATTAGTAACACGTCTTAAAATATATAAACGCAAATGGTTTCAGTATTCCGATAAACGCTTCTTTCTATTCTATTAATTAGTGCATATTCCCTAATGACAAGATCTGAAGACTGGCTTAGGGTGATTCCTATCTCCCAGTCAAAGGAACACTGTCTCAAAGAACAATGACTAAGTTTCCTTTCAATTAGGAAAGGGTAATAGATTTAAAGAAGTAACATAGCTTGTTCATAACAACCTTCGGGGTCATATGAAAGGTACAAGCTAGTGGGAGCTTTTGACGTAGTGACATCTTGTCTGACAACTATTCGAGACTCCGGTAATTTTATCCAAAATATTTGGAGGAAATCTCTGATTTCACCAGAGATAGAGTATTCCATACTCGTAAATAGGTTATTGCGTAGTCTTGGGGTCGATGCTCGGCCTCGCCTCCCAGTGAAATGTTTTCACTAAGGGATACACCATAAATTTGCCTTATATAGTTATTGATGTGCTACGATACACTGATGAACTCATTTAAGATATTGGTTGCAAAATAACGCTTTACGTTGTAATGAAAAACCGAGAAGTCTATCTAGAAGATGCCTACACATTTGTAGATACAGAGTGAATTCGGTTCACCCCACTTCCGCAAATATAGACATTTAGCATTTAATGCTTGAAGGTAGGACTGGAAATTTTGCGTACACGTTCAGAGCGTGAAATATCTTAATGCATTGAGTAAAGGTTGATTATAAAACTCGTAAAATCGAGAGATGACGGTTATCTTTGTCAAACTCGGTCTGATAGAGTCTATAAATCACAACTTTGGATCTTGAAGTATTTGTACTCAAGATGTTACTAACTGATTTGTTCAGCCACATCCAAACCGGCAGGTTGGTGATAACACTAATAAAAACTACTAAACTAGATCAGTATATCGATCCACCCCGAACGTAGTGGGAGTATGGTTTGTCCATTACCCATTACAGGACCTTACGGTCTATAGGGTAGATTGATGACCTATAGTCCTTTGTGGGCTGTGTAGGATCCTGATCATAGAGGTTGGTTTAAAAGCCATAACCCTGTGAATGGAGTTGATGCTCCAGTTCTGTTGAAACTCTTGTAGAACCACCTGAGTATCTCAGGCCCAGTGGGAGTAATTGAAACTACACAGAGAAGAGTCGAATGAATAGGAAAGTTTAACTTTCAATGAAAATCTAAGTAATTTAGGGGTGATTCCCTAAAAGGTAGAACGTTAACCAGACCGTGATCTCTCTTACCACTCAGTCTTGCTTGATTTCTTCAAAAAGCGGGAAATAGGGGTGATTCCCTAAGGCTTCCTTGCCGAACAACGGAATCTGAACTCATTCAGAACAGAAGGGTTTTAGCTAAGAACAAATAACGGATTCGTTACAAAGCAGAAAATAGGTGTGATTCCCTAAGACCTTTTGCGAGACTAACGGTATCTTAATTTATTCAGATAGAACCTTTGGTAGGATGCCTGCCACAGCTTATATCCTTTGGGGATTAAAGCAAACCTCTAGGTCATTTAAAAGTCATATATTTTAATATGTGGACTTGACCAGAATGTTGATAAGTCTTTCGTAGACTGGGCATCAATATTAGTAAATTAGTATGTAGCTTAGTGTTTGTGACTGGTAACAATGAAACTGTTGGAAACAACATAGGTGTGTTATCTGAAGTCAGAGGCTAACATGCCATCGGGCTATTTTCTAAAAGAATTTGACTGACTCGAATTCTCGAAATAAGCAATTGGCAATCCCATTCATCCATCTCAATGGTTAAGATGTTCTTGCATAGAGGAATGCAACATTCAACGATATAGTCTACCCTACCTCTCAGGAATGCTTGTCTAAACCTGCGACTGAATACTAAATGGGATGTTTAGTGAATCCTCAAGTCTCTTCGGGAGAATGAGGAATTATATGCTAGTATGTCAGGTGCAAACTTGAATATAAGTGATGACACTGATTCTGACTTTATGTCAAATTAAGGATGCTCGTTAAGTCGATCTCGTCCTCATTGTTGGGTCAAAGGCATATTGAAAGTGTACCACCCGATTAGATGGAAAGGCGACATTTCGATCCCAAAGATTGACTCAAGCCGCCTACCTACCTGATCAGTGTACCAAGTCACATGGTATTCGGATTCTAAGTACGCGCAGGGTCACTGACCTACCCTGCGCCGGCACACTCCGTTCGTGCTTGGAAGGATGAATTACTAAGATGCGCTTGGAGGGTATGATTCTTGGGGATATGTCTCACTTGTTTTGAGCAAGTGGGAGAATGTTGTAGATATAGATATAAAGGGTGTGCTCTAAAACAATTAATCCACTTGCCTTTCGTGCAAGTGGTAGATTGTTAGGTGTAGTGCCCGAAAGACAATTATCTAATTGTTTTTATGACAGAATTAATAATTCATCTTATTATATGCATGTATGCTTATAATTAAGACACTACTGAAAACCCTAAGTACATCGTTTATGTAATCACATAACTCAGTGTATGGCTATACACAAGAGGATTGAGTTAGTGAGATGTACTTAAAATTAACTTAATCCGTAGTGTTTATTAATCTGAGTACGGGTCTCAAGATTAATTTGCTAATAATGCACCTAGAACACTTTAGGTGTGACAGTCTTATCCGGACTGCTCGGTAATAGGTACTAGTGGGGCATTTATATATGATGATAATCATATGAAATTTGGACCGATTTGATTTGAGTTCTCGATATAATTTTGTGATCGAGAAGTCTTATCGAATCACAAGATGATCATATATGGATTAATCTCAATCCTGACGTGATCACAGACAACTGCTTAGACTAGGGTAGAGTTTGATGTGTTAGTAAGGATCACTTCGCAGTATGTGGTCCAACACTTCTCATTGGCTCTATTCTGGGATGAGTGAGTAGTCTGTGCTATCACAGATATGGAATCCATTCCTTCATTTGGGAAGTAGACAGACAGATCCTTTATTTGTTAATCCTAGAAACTGATCGATGGTGCCAGTTCATATTATATTAGTTATGAACTAATTGATCACTAGGGAGTTGATGGTAAATAAGGATAAGATGTTTCCAGAAGGGTTTACGGAGATATCCCGAATCGAAACGAACAGTCTATGGAGGATTTATCCGTATGTAATGATTATATCAATGGACGCTTATCAACTCATAGTTGAGTATAAGTTATCTATATTCAGCAGAGTTCAATTTCGGGTTTATGTTGGTGTAATCCCGGAATTAATAGATTTAATATTATTGTTCGGTCTGACGAATAATTTTATTTAATTTATTGTAGCTACTGAATATGGGTCCATGGTCCCCGACGTGGCTCCTAATATAGCATATGTTTTCTCGTCGTTTCACCTCAATTAATATTAAATAGTTGGATTGGACTATTTAATTGATATGTGGATTAATTGTTTAGTTGGACTAAATAATTAAATATATGGAAAAGAAATTTTTCGTGGACTCGGCCTAATGTGATGGAAATTTCGAGTGGCCCTAATTAACCTAGGGTTTGGCCGAAATTTAGGTTAGTTAATTATTAAGGAATTAGTTTTCTTGGATATTTATTTAACATGTGATTTATCTTTTATTTGTTAAGTGATAAATCATGGAATATTAGATATTAATATTATTTATCCTAATTTGTTTGGGATAATTATTATATTTATCTTTTATTTAAATTAATGATTAATTTAATAATTATCTTTTAATTATTAAATCCTTGGAGGACAAGGATTACTCTCCTATATAAATTGAGTTCTCTCAAGTCTCAATACATCACATATAATGCGACATACATGAGTGTTGGAAGCTTAGAATTTTCGGCTTCAACACTAGGGTTTCGAGTTGAGATAATCCTCGGGATTATTCCGGTAGCATATTGAGGAGGTCCGACGACTTGAAACACCATCCACCTGGTGTTGCTTGGAGACACACGTTGGAAGACTGTGGCTTCTCATCTAGCTTGGATCTTGGATTGAAGATTGTTCTTAGAGTTTATTCACCATAAACTGGTAAGCAATCTAACCCCCTCGTAGGTTAGATCTATTATATTTATGTATTTTGGTTGACTAGATCTAGATCTTGTACTTTCCGCTGCGTAATCGGGTCAATCTATGATTGATCCGGCGATATTACACCCTACAGTATGATCAGAAGTTACCGAAGTATCATAAAACATTTTAAGATTTGAGAAGTGTGAACAAGGAGTCATAGTTTATGCTTCCAGCTTCTTTTCATTGCTATTCAAAAGTCACGTTAGAATGAGAGTATTGGTACATCGGTAAAAATTTTTGTTGTATAACGAGAGGTTTCCAAAGTCCAATCGTACATTACAGGATTTCGAAAAGTGTGAACAACGAGTCATAGTTTATGTTTCTAGCTTTCTATTATTACTATTCGAATGCTTGATTGGAATGAGAGTCTTGGTATATCGGTAAAAGTTGTTGATGTATGACAAGAGTTTATCGATATATGTGCAATCAAACATCATAAGTGTTTAAAAAGTGTGAACAACGAGTCATAGCTTATACATATAGCATTATTTCATTATTTTTCCAAAGCATCATTAGAATCAGAGTCTTGATACATCTGTAAAAGTTGATCATGTATTACGAGAGGTTACCAATGTCCTACCATAAGTTATTGTTTTGAGAAGTGTGAACAATGAGTCAAGTTTATACTATTAAACTGGTTCTTCATTACTATTCAAGGGATCGACTAGAATGGGAGTATTGGTACATCGGTAAAAGCTGTTGTTGTGTGACCATAGGTTACCAATGTGCAGTCAATATAGTTTTGAAAAGTGAGAAAAATGCTTCAAAGTTCATACTTCTTCCTTTTTTTATTACTATTCAAAAGCTTTACTAGAATAAGAGATTGGTACATCGGTAAAAGCTGTTGTTGTATGACCATGTGTTATCATTGTCCAATCAAGCATCATGATTTTTTTAGCAGTGTGATTAATGAGTCATTGCTTAAACTTTTACCTTTTCTTCATTACTATTCAAAAGCACCAATGGAACGAGAGTTTAGGTACACCGGTGAAAGTTGTTGAATGACTAGAGGTTACCAATGTTCAATCAAACATCAAAAGTTTATTAGAACCGTAAACAATGGGTCATAGTTTGTACTTATAGCTTTTTTTTCATCGCTATTCAAACCCAGCACTAGAATGAGAGTCTTGGTACATCGGTAAAAGTTGTTGTTGACCAAAGGTAATAAATATCCAACCAAACATCATAAGTTTTTGATAACTGTGAACAATGATTCACAATTTACACTTATAGCATTTTTTTTCATTACTATTCAAATGCACCACTAGAATGTAAGTATTGGTACATCGGTAAAAGTTGTTGTTGTATAACCAGAGGTTATCAGTATTCAATCAAATGTCATAAGTTTGTGAACAATGATTCATAGTTTATAATTATAGAATGTTTTTCATTAATTGCTATTCAAATGCATCACCGGAATGAGAGTATTGGTACATCGGTAAAAGCTGTTGTTGTATGACCAGAAGTTATCAACATCCAATCAAGTATCATAAGTTTTTTAGATGTGTGAACAATAAGTCATAGTTTATACTTCTACCTTTTTTTCATTATTATTCAAAATCATCACCTGAATGAGAGACTTGGTACATCGGAAAAAGTTACTGTATGACTAAAGGTCACCAATGTCGAATCAAACATCACAAGTATTTTATAAACGTGAACAATTAGTCATAGTTTAAACCTCTAGCTTTGTTAATTTCAATACTATTTAATTAAAAGCACAATTATAATTAGAGTATTGGTTCATCGGTAAAAGCTGTTATTGTATGACTAAAGGTAACCAATGTCCAATCAAACATCACAAGTTTTTGATAAATGTGAACAATGAGCCATAGTTTAAACCTCTAGCTTTGTTAATTTCAATACTATTTAATTAAGAGCATCATTATAATGAGAGCATTGGTTCATCGGTAAAAGCTGTTGTTGTATGACCAGAAGCAATATGTTTATGGGCTAAAATAAAGTACATTAAACCTAAATGACCTTCCATGTACTCCACATTCACATTGATCACAGTGTAGTAAATAACATTACCAACATAATCACCAAATTGAAAGGAAAAGAAAAAAAAAACCAACATTTCTTTATTATCAGCTTTTGCTAGCATGAAAACTTTCCTTGAAAAAGGCAGACATTTTTCCTAATGTGTTTTTATCTTTCTTCCCATATAGTTGTAGGAGACACAACAAACATAATATTGGATCCAATTCTCATATTTGCATGCCATCTTGGTGTCAGTGGTGCAGCCATTGCTCATGTTATTTCCCACTAAGTTTTCAATAATAAGTTATAAAAAGTACTACTTGGTTCATTTCCACTACTATTTCCCTGTTTTTTTTTTTTATCTTGCTATCAGTTTCCACTCACTTTTAACAATCTGCTTAATTACAGGTACTTGATTTCCATAATTCTTCTCTGTAGACTAATAAAGAAAGTTGAACTGATGCCTCCTAGCTCCAAAGATATGCCATTCCGTAAATTCCTCAAGAGCGGTAATTAGTGTGTTTTTCGAGTCCATATTTCATAACAAAATCAATGCTTGGAATTTCAGTAGACCCCAAAAAGCTGATACCTTTAGATGGGAAATCGAATGCAGGATCATTAATCTTAACGAGGGTTTTAGCGGCTACAATATGTGTGACGTTGGCTGCATCGAGGGCTGCACGGTTAGGTCCAACGTCTATGGCTGCCTTTCAAATCTGCTTACAGATTTGGCTAACATCATCACTTCTTGCAGATGGCTTAGCTGTTGCAGGACAGGTACTTTTCTTCTTTTTTTCTGTTTCGTTTTTCTTTTTTTTCGATTTTTGAATGATCAATAATCAATATATTCATATTTTGTTCTGTGTTCTCTATTCTACAATATCCAGGCAATTCTTGCTTGTGCCTTTGCTGAGAAAGATTACGAGAAAGCATCAAGAACAGCAAGCCGAGTACTACAGGTATATATCAACTAGCAAGAGTGATGCATTATAATAATGCAGTTTTTCTCAAGTCATTCATTGCTTAAGAAACAGGACAATAAGTAATTCATATACTGTTAGTGTACGAAAAGTATCGTTAAGCTCGACAATCAAAGCCCTCTTTTATATTTGAAATTTATCGATAAACAAGAGTTTTGATGAGATTGAGATTTGTATTGTACAGATGGGGCTTATGCTCGGTCTCGGGTTAGGTGCAGCCATAGGACTTGGTTTACGTTTTGGAGACATCATTTTTTCAAAGGACAAGAGAGTACTTCACATACTAGCTACTGGCATACCTGTATGTTAACCTTAGATGTCACTGTATTATCTGTAGTTTCATTCATTTTAGTGTTTAAAGGTTTTTTGATCTCTGAATCCATCTTTTCTTGTAGTTTGTTGCTGGTACACAGCCAATTAATTCCATAGCCTTTGTGTTTGATGGCATTAACTATGGATCTTTCGATTTTGCATATTCAGCCTACTCCATGGTACGTATGTTAATTCCAATAACGGTTTCAATAACGAGAACCCTTGATCCCTGGTTAATTATACAGTGACAACTTCTGATACTGCATTAAGGCTCCGGCCCCTTCATTTCTTGATCTTATTATTGAATCAACTTTTTTCCACTTAATTTACAGGTAATTGTGGCTATATTAAGCATCGGGTGCTTGTTTCTTCTCTCCAAAACGTACGGTTTTATAGGAATATGGATTGCCTTAAGCCTACATATTCAAACATATTACTACTGGGAGTTTGATTTGATAGATAGTACTAACAAATTTAAATTTTTTTGCAGGGTAGGTAGCGGCACAGGACCATGGAGGTACCTTAAAAGAAAATCAATTTCCTCGTAATTATGTGTAGTATCTCCGGACTCTTTGTTATTACCAACTTGACTTGCATCCTTGCTGCTTAGGTATTGTTAATGGAACCATAAAGAATTTATTTGCGTCATGCTCACTCTACCGGTACAACACACCTATCATGCTAAGTCTACCGGTACAACACACCTATCATACAATATGAGTCAAAACCGACTATTCGAAAGTCGATTCTAATAATTCAGAGTCGGCTTTCGAAATATCAATTGTGATGTTTTCTATGGTAAATTCGGTATGGTGTACAACAAATTCGGGTGGGGTTATTTTCATGATTTTTCAATTAAATATGCAATCAGGCTTATTTACATTTACTAACAGTTGATATTTGATATAATGAAGAAATTGTGGTCGTAAATAGTTATTATAGCTATAGTTTGTTTCTTTCTATTATAATAAAAATAAAAAATTTGAACCACCACATGAAGTTCAATAAAAAATATTAAAAGAAAAACAAACAATCGAATCAATTGCTAAATATTTATTTCATTTTTTTAAATGAGTTGTGATTGGGGGAAGTAAAGAATAAATCAACATCTAAAAACGTTTAAAAAAAAAAAAAAAAAAAAAAAAAAAAAAAAACAGTTCAATCCGGAAAAAAAAAAAAAAAAAAAAAAAAAAAAAAAAAAAAAAAAAAAAACAAAACCATAAAAGTCAAGAGAGCATTGACACTCTAATTTGATACGAAACCCCCAAAACACATGAAGTCTAAATAGTATTGACACTCCAATTTGGTAATGTAATGTAACGTCCATGATAAAGCTAAAAACACAGCACAAACAAGCAACGCAACATAAGCATAAAGGAAGAAAGGAGTACAACTTGCAACACAAGTTTGGTTGTTGACATTGGATAGAATATCCATGGAATACTCCATTCTTGATTAGGAATATTCTGGGAATATTCCCCGTTGACCAAAATATTCCTTGAAATATTCTCAATAGATAGTTGAGTAGTATTATAGCTATCAACAAGTATAAATACTCAAAGTGTAAAAAGATAAAAGTAGTTGTTCAATGAATAAAATGTTTGTTCATCATTATTTCATCATTAATTAGAATCATACCAATTTCTTCAAGGTATCAGAGAGGGTTGCTCAAATCTGATACTCTTTCTTCATTTCTTCTTTCCCTTAATCCATGGCGCAACAGAATCTGCAGCAGATTGTTCAACTCAGTCCTTATTACCTACACCCAAATGAAAATCCATCATTAGAATTAGTTCAACCACCTCTGATTGGCAGCAATTATCATGCCTGGGCAAAATCAATGCGTATGGCTTTACTGTCTAAAAACAAACTCACTTTCATTGATGGAAATCTGCAAGCACCTCAAGCAAATGATGCTGACCATCATGCCTGGGAACAGTGCAACGGCATGGTGGTGTCCTGGATCCTAAATTCAGTATCTGGTTCAATAGCACACAGTGTAATGTGGTTCAATTCAGCAAAAGAAATATGGATAGATCTACAAGAGAGGTTTTCTCATGGTGATCATTTCAGGCTATCAGATATACTAGAAGAAGTAAACTCTGTAAAACAAAACGATTTATCAGTCACTGATTATTACACCAAACTGAAAATTCTATGGGAAGAGTTATTGATAATCAGACCATATCCTACTTGTACTTGCAATCCTGTGTGCAACTGTGGTGCTGTGAAAGTCTATAGAGATTATTTCGAATTAGAATGTGCTATCAGGTTTCTGAAGGGTTTAACTGATAACTTTGCTCCTGTAAAAGCACAAGTTATGCTAATGCATCATTTACCTCCAATCAACCAAGTTTTTGGTATGGTAGTCAAGCATGAAAGACAACTAAGCTATTGTTTGGGACATCCAGATATAATTGATAACACTGCTATGGCAGCTCAAAGAAGCAATGATTATAGGCAATCTGTTAATCAATCTGGTCAAAATACAGCACCTAATGAAAGCATACAGTATCCTAAAAGGCATATGTATGGCAACAGAAATTTTCAATGCACTTATTGCAATCTTCAAGGTCATACAGAGGACAGATGCTATAGAAAGCATGGATTTCCCCGGTGGCAGGGGTAGAGGTAGAAATGGTCAAGGCAGAAGCTATGGTGGCAGAACGGTCAATCAGGTTGATGCTGGTGAAGCAACAGAACCCACACATCAGTCAGTCACTTCATTTTTCACTCCAGAACAGTTGGATGAGTTAAGAAATCTATTGAATGCTGCTCCTAAGACCCCTGTCCAAGAGGAAACAGAGCATTTGATTAATCAAGCCACTGTGTTAAATGCCAACTTTGGTTCTCCAGCTGCTGGTAACTGTTCTGGTAATTTTGCACAGCCTAAGTCAAAACAATGGATTATAGACTCGGGTGAATCTGATCATATAACATGTTCTCTTAACCTTTTTGTCTCTTACATTGCTATTCCCCACATCAGTGTTACACTACCTAATGGAAATCAAACCCATGCCACACATAAAGGAATGATAAAACTTACCCCTGAACTTACCTTATTTGATGTCCTAGACATACCCTCATTTCAGCATAATCTGCTCTCACTCAGTAAGCTATTACACAGCAACAAATTATCTGTTATCTTTACTTCTAACTCTTGTCTAATTCAGGATCTTATGACCAAGAAGATGATTGGATCAGCTAGATACTACCATGGTCTTTACTACCTCAATTACAATGATTTCCAGTTTCAACCAAACTCTATACCTACATCAAACCATGCGAAGTATGTTATGTTTTCTGGTAGGCCAGATGCTTATGTATGGCATCTTAGATTAGGGCATATGTCAAATAAAGTGGTCAATGATGTAAGGCTTATAGAGCCCAGTATATGTTCTTTTGAAAATGGAAAATGTATTGTTTGTTATCTTGCAAAGCAAAGAAAGGTTTCATTTCCATTAAGCAAAATGAACGTTCGCCACGTGATATTTAGAATGAATCTCAAATCTCATGTAAGCCTCATGTCATATCAGTAATCGTGGAAGAAAAGAAACAACCAAGAGACTTGGGTGTTCGGAAATCTCTAGTTTAATGCAGCGGAATTTAAAATTTGATTTCTTTTTCTAGATCGTTCTTCGTTTAATGCAATAAACACATTAAGTAGTTTGACGGTTATACCTTAGATGATCTATAAGATCATCGCTTTGACCGTCAACGGAGAGTAGTACAATGCGCAAGCCGTCCACGTGTCCGGCCTCTATCGCTAATCCACACGAACTCCATGCCGGAATCCTCCTTGGATTGCTATTGGAAAACTCCGGTTGCTAAACTGGCCTTTTTCCCCTCTCACAAACTCACTATAGGTTGCTCTCTATTTTACACAAGAACTATGAGCTCTTGCAATTGTGTTGTACAAAAGAGCTAGACACCCACCTCTTAATTATAGCTAGAGGTGGCGCCCCATATGTGTGTAGGAGAAGAAAACATTTTCCCAATAAAATAAGGAAAATCTTCTAGATTGATTTATCTCTTTTATTATAATTAATTTTGCCAGTATCTTATATTGAATATAATTATCTTATTACCATAAATCTATTTGTCCAAAATCAATTAATATCTTATATTAATATTATGGTAATCTAATTAATTAAAGTACACAATCCAGGTGTATTTTATACGCTTATATGTGGCGCCCCAAATGTCAATTAATTGGCTTCCGGAATATTCTTTAATTAATATAATTTATATATAATTAATATCTTGTATTTTATTTATTCATAATAAATAAATACCACCATATTAATTTACCACTATAACATTTATAGTCTAGAGATAAACTTTCCTTATTTGGTTATCAACTATAACTGCATTTTAATCCGACTCGATGTTCATATGTGTGTGACCCGATAGGCTTCCGAATATGTTGGCCGTAGACACAAAGTGCAATTTACCAAAATGCCCTTCATTCCTAACGATCACAGGATAGCGTCTAGCAACACACCGAGACCCCCAATCATCGGAATAGTCAAAAGCAATGACTACTACCTTTCATGTGAAGCAATTACCGTGTAACTTACAATCCTATCACTGAAATAATATCCATACAATCGTATCTCGAGTGTCAATACATTAACGATCGTATCTTATAATCTGGCTATCATGCTCTCTCGGGATAACACATTTATTCCCACTTTGCAAAGATTCTCGAGAGCTAGACATTCCTTATAAGAATGACATTTCGGATATTCGATCCCAATCATAGAATACGCGATTCCGGACGACCAATCATGTATACTCTGCATGCTTCAATATCATACCCAATCACTACCGTATGATCGCCCCCGTGGCTAGGGCAAATCTCAATAGTGTCAAAGCATGACAATCCACACCGTGATGCCATGAAGACTCCGGTCAAAAGAATAATTACACAACCGCCACATAGTGTGACACTTAATGTAAGTGGGTCAGTCTAACGTACGCATTCTCTAATACACGTCCACGTACAGTCCAAGTGTCCCTACACTTCGATAGACGAGATCTATACCTATCTTGTAAAAGATAGAAGACATCAAATACGTGCTAGTCTGATTACTCTATCAATGTCCCATTTGACAATACATAAGACTAGAGACATTTAAGTACCAAACTTGTTATAGTGATTAGAGATCTCATCAACCATAATCACTATCATGGTTTCTCTATCAGATTTGATACTAGGGACGTTACTATATATATACAACAAATAATAAGAAGACAAACAATATATAATAACATAAGTGCTTTTATTAATCATAATAAAGTTATTACATGAACTAAATAGACTGTAAATGACCCGACCCGGCCGGATCTAGTCCAACCCGATTGGGTTTAGGACACCTTTCCAACAATCTCCCACTTGGCCTAAAGCCAATCACCCATATGCCTAAGCCCATGCAAGTGAACATGTTTCTCATGCTTTGCTTGAGACAATGCCTTAGTTAACGGATCGGTATGTTATAATCCGTGTGGACTTTCTCTATCTTTACATCTCTTCTATCTACTATCTCTAAATCAAGTGATAGCGCCAGAGCACATGTTTGGACTTCACGAGACCTTGGTTCTTTTGACCGAGATATCGGTCTATTATTATCACAAAGATGAGGCACTGGACCTTGATGGAGGGAACCACACCAAGTTCGATGAATGAACTTCTTCATCCAAATCGCTTCCTTCACCGCCTCCGAGGTGCTGCTATGTATTCGGCTTTCGTTGTAGAGTCTACTGTAGTCTCCTGCTTGGAACTCTTCCAGCTCACTGCTCCGCCGTTAAATGTGAAAACAAATCTAGATTGTGACTTAAAGTCATCCTTGTCAGTTTGGAAACAGGCATCTGTGTAACCTCATAAAACTAAATCATCATTCCCGAAAACCAGAACATATCCCTAAAATGCGCCTTAAGTAGTTTAGATATTCTTGATCGTAATCCAGCTGACCATCACCTGGATTGGACTGACCCTACTAGTCATACTAAGAGGTACGAGACATCCGGTCTAGTGCATAACATGGCATACATGATAGACTGATTGCCGAAGCATAAGGGACTTTACTCATTTGTGCCTCTTTCCTCATCTCTGCTTAGACTAATTCCTTCGACAGTAGACCCATGTGACATGGGCAAAGAATCCTTTCTTGGACCGCTCCATGCTAAATCTCTTCAAAGATCTTGTCTATATAGTGGATTGCAAATGCACCAAGCAACCTTTTAGATCTATCTCTATAGATCTTTATTCTAGAATATAGGTCGCTTCACCCAAGTCCTTCATTGAGAAGTTCTTGGATAGCCAAGCTTTGACTGATTGTAACATAGGCACATCATTCCCTATGAGCAATATGTCGTCTACATAAAGCACTAAGAATATAATGGCACTCCCACTAACCTTCTTGTAAACACAGGGCTCATCTTCGTTCTTGATGAAATCAAACTATTTTATTATCTCATCAAAGCGAAGATTCCAACTCCGAGAAGCTTGCTTTAATCCATAAATGGATCTTTGCAGTTTACACACCATCCTGGCGTCATTGGTTGTGAAACCCTCAAGCTGTGTCATATACACCTCATCGAGATGTGTTCCGTTAAGGAAAGCTATTTTCACATCCATCCGCCAGATTTACGTAATCATGGTATCTTTGCAATAGCGAGCAAAATTCTAATGGATTTTAACATGGCAACAAAGTAAAAGGTTTCGTCATAGTCAACTCCTTGTCTTTGCTTATAACATTTTGCCACTAACCTAGCCTTGTAGGTAGTCACGTTACCGTCCATGTCGGTCTTTCTCTTAAAGACCCATTTACACCCTATAGGAACTATTCCTGTAGGTGGATCAACTAAGTTCCAAACTTGGTTGTCTTTCATGGATTCCATTTCAGAATTTATGGCTTCCAGCCATTTCTCTTTGTCATGCCTTAATAGCACTTCCTCATAAGGTCTAGGGTCCTCATCTTTCATGAGATACACGCATGTGTACCTTTCGAGTTCACGGCGTTCCCTGGTGGATCTTCGAGGTGCTAGTGTGTCCACGGTAGAGATTGGTGACACATCTGTATGTGGCGAGTCCTCTACTTCCATCAACTGGCTGTTATCCGTAAGTGGTTCTCGAATTTCTTCAAGATCAATTTTACTCCCACTGACCCTATCCAGAATAAAATCTTTCTCTAGAAAGTGGCCAGTCCTGGCAACAAACACCTTTTGTTCCTCTGGTTGGTAAAATTGGTATCCTCTAGTTTCTCTAGGATAACCCACAAACAGACATTTGTCAGATCTAGCCTCTAATTTGTCCGGCATCATCCGCTTCACGTAAGTCGGACAACCCCAAGGTTTAAGATACGTTAGACTTGGTTTCCTCTTGTGTCATGCCTCGTATGGTGTGGATTCAACCATCTTTGATGGAACTCGGTTCAGTGTATAGGATGCGGTTTCTAGAGCATACCCCCATAATGATTTTGGGAGAACTACGTAGCTCATCATGGATCGTACCATGTCTAACAAAGTACGGTTCCTCCTCTCAGACACCCCATTCATCTGAGGCGTCCCGGGAGGGGTTCATTCAGGTAGAATCCCATTCTCCTTCAAATAGTCTTGAAACTCTCCATCTAGGTATTCTCCGCCTCGATCAGATCGAAGTGTTTTGATTTCCTTACCCAGTTGTTTCCCCACTTCACTTCTGAACTCCTTGAACTTTTCAAAGGCTTCAGACTTATACTTCATTAAGTATATATAACCATAACGGGAATGGTCATCAGTGAAAGTGATAAAATTAGAGTACCCACCTTTGGCTTGAATTGACATTGGGCCACATACATCAGTATGTATGAGCTCAAGCAATTCATTTGATCTTATCCCTTTGCCACTAAAAGGTGACTTTGTCATCTTGCCATGTAAACAAGCTTCGCATGTATCAAACGATTCATAATCGAATTGATCCAACATTCCATCTTTATGGAGTTTGGAAATGCGATTCTTATTTATATGGCCAAGTCTACAATGCCATAAGTAGGATTCATTCAAGTCATTTGTTTTGGCTTTCTTGTTATTTATATTAAGTACGTCAACATTCATATCTAATATGTAGAGACCGTTGCTAAGTATGCGCCATACCATAAAAAAATTCCATCACGTGAAAAAGAACAACAGATTATTCTCAAACGTAAATAACCAACCATCAACATCTAATGCAGAAATAGAAATAATGCTCTTCATAAGAGCGCAAAAACAAAATAACAGATTATTAAGTTCTAATCTTGAATTTAATGGGCAATGAAAGAAAATAAACTCATACGGCTAGTGCAACAACACTTGCTCCATTCCCAAAGCGTAGGTCCACCTCTCCTTTCTTCTGCTCTCTAGTTCTTCTTAGTGCCTGCATATTTGTACAAATATGAGAACCACAACCAGTATCTAATACCCAGTGTTTAGACTTAGAAGAAGTAATGTTGATCTTAATCATAAATATACCTGAAGTTGAAGCATCATAATGCTTCGTCTTGGTACTCAAAAAGCCCTTGTAGTTTCTCCTCCAATGTCCGGTCTCACCGCAATGGAAGCAACACTACACGAAAAACATGTTTTAATGACGGGAATTCCTGTCATTATATGCCATTTTCTCGTCATTAAAGAATTTTAATGACCGGAAATTCCCCTCATGCCCCCCTCATAGTTGCCTCTCTAGTTAAAGGTATATAATGAGGAGAAAATGGCCCCCCTCATCAATAATAAGACATGTTTAATGACCATATATTCCCGTCATTAAAAATATTTTTAATGACGCCTAATTTCCTCATTATAAGCTCATTTACAGTTCACTAAATCATGATCTAATGACAACACATTCCCTCGTTATAGTGTCCTCATTAAATCACTAAATCAATGACGGAATCTCCCCTCATTATATGGACATTTGCCCCTCATTTATTCATGAATTAATGACAGCACATTCCCACATTATAGGGTCGTTTACCCTTCGTTAAACCATGTATTAATGTCGACACATCTCCTCAGTCTAGGGTCATTAGCCCCCACACTAAATGATAATTTCATGACATTACAACATAAGTTTTCTACAAAAAATTGTGAAACATCATAATCATCAACTGTTCAAGTGAAACATCGTTAGAAAAAATAAATACAATGGCTTAAAGAAAAAAAGAATGATGCAAGTTATCACAAAACGCCAAGCAAGAAATGATCTTGTTTACTAATTTTCAAAGTTTATGTAACAGTCTAACAAACTACACAAACATGATATTCTTTCTTCAAAACTCCTATCAAATTTGCCCTAATGTAATTAAAGCATTATGATTTTAGATAGTTGTACCTCCAAGTCATACATACAAGCTTGTTTATTGTTGATTCAATTATTGCTTGCTCCTATCTGTTCTTCATATTCGGCTGAACACCCTTTTTGCTCGAACAAACAACTAAACCATCAAATGTGAAGGAAATAAATCAGCCATGGATACCGCTTTAGCTCAAACAAGTATCTAGCAAGAAAAAGAAAATTACAAGCAACAAAATTAATTGATAAATTGAACCAAGAAAAGTAAGCAACAACATCAATGAAAGTAAAACATTTCTTATATACAAATTAGAACAAACATGAAGCAGTTCATGACCATCGGCATCAAGATTTTATACCAAAAGTATCAAGATTTTGTAGCATTGTCGCTACATCCTTTAAAAAAAATCTTGATTAAAGTTCCACCACAAACATCGGTGTTGCTAAAGATCGTTAGACAAAAAAAAAAAAAAGAATAAATTTCACTACATCACATAGAAGGTGAAATGAACTTCATTTTCATCTTTGAAACCACTTTACAAAAAAAGAAAAATAAGGAATTCATTAGGTGTAATAACATTTCAACACAAGATAACATATTTCATATTACATAAATGTAACTTAGATCAAGAATTTCCTAAGATGCACACTATCATCTAGCATACACCAAGACAAGATCAAGACTCATATCAACATGCTGGAACAAGTCTTGGACATGTCTGGACATGTTTTGGAAAGTCCTGGACATGTTTGAACAGTCTTTTACATGTCCTGGACAAGTCATGAACAAGCCTGGACATGTCCTGGGCAAAGCCAAAGACACTCAGCACACAACAAACCAGACTTTCAAATTAGATCCAAGACCTGTACACAAATGGAACACCAAATAGACTAAAGACATGGACATAACAACAGGAACTCATAATAAATGACATTCCACAAGAACAAAGCACAAACAAACTGAGCTTATCTAAACATACCAGACTAGACCGATCAAAGGACATGATAAGCCCCAAACCAGGTTTACAAGACTTAGTAGAAATGACTCAATAACATAACAGAATATGAACAAGACCTGATGCATGGTAAACAACTTGAAGCAAGGAGATGACCTGAAACAAGACTACATGCAGACAGGTCCAGGACTGAAATGCAGACTGCTAATAACAGATGCACATAGTCTAGACTAGCACTAAAGATGCAAAACAGACTGATAAAAAAAAGAATGCAAACCTGGAAAGCAACCTGGACAGACCACGGTTAAAGACAAGAATAGAAGACTGACTTAAAAATGATTCAGACCATAATTCAAGGCAGACAAAAGGCACCTTAACAGAATGATACTAAGTAGCACATTAGAACAACTTGACATAGACTGAACTTTAGATTGGATCTCAACGTCAATGCAAGGCCACCTACTACATAAAAGTTGTGTTTTATTTTTTTTATCAGAAATTAAAGATATGTAGTGACTTTGGATCTTACTTTATTATCTCTCATACTCTATTAATTAATGCTGTTATGAATTATTTCGAAGAAAGTCTATAATGCACCACACAAAAAATATTGTGGTACCAGACTTGAATGGATGTGAGTATTTTTTCAAAGGAATCAAAAGAGGACAGTTATAATCTCAGTGCTTAAAACATAAATCAAAGTGCACTTTGATTTTCTGCTTTTAAAATACTAGAAAATGCACAATTTATGTCATTTCAAAACACACTCATCATATGAAAAATGATGACAATGGTCTATATAAACTGATGTTATATTCATTAACACAACAAAACCATCGAGCATTTGCAAAAAATTTACCAATCCAACAACTTATAAGGTTAAGTCATATATTGATTCCACACATTAACAATACAAATCACTTCCACAAATTATAAAGATAAGAAAATTACATACCAATATGTTAAAAATGATGTTATACACTACTCATAAAGAATGGATATTGCAGTAAAAGAAAACCAGACTATACAAAATAAGAAACCATAGACAGTGACCATATACTCATATAACAATTACCTTTAAAGCACAAACAACAAAACTCTTTTCTACGACTTTTAATTTTTCCTTTTTCAACTTAGTCTGCAGATAAGAAGGAATTCAACAAAACAGGACAGACTGCTAACAACTTAAGCTTCAATCTTATCATTATGGAGAGGCTTTGCTATATTAGGTGTTAAATAGCATATATAAGAATTATCATTGAACTCTTTCAGATTATAAACACAAGACTAGACTGTGAAGGTATTTACTGATGTTGGATGAGCATCTTTCCATGAGGCATCAATTTATATCACATAAAATACCACAAACAGGATCATCAAATTTGGCTTCTCACATTTGTTAATTTGCAGCAGAGGTTTCATTAGCTTTTGAAACTTTGTCCAAATATAAGCATTTATAAATATAACGTCCATAGCAAAAAATATTTGCAAACACCAACAAATATAGGATTGTACCGTATTAAGACTAATTTCTCTCTTGTATAAGCAACTTGCTTCTAGTGGGTATACACAATGTGCCTTGTGAGGGTCTACTTTTATCACCTGCACCCAAAAAAACTCAAATAAAGTCATGTACAGTGCACATTCTCTTGATGAATATCTGTTCATTATGCATTATATCTATGAAATGACTTGTGCATAATAGATACAGACTAAAAACCAAGTGTCTAACTAAAAGATATATATGTATTTTATATTATCAATCTTCCCATAAGTCAGATATAGTGTGCAGTCTCTCATAATGAATTCAATCAAAGAACAATGATATAAGGAGCAGAGGCAAACTAATTAGATTTATATTGACACAATCATTTGGACTGTATATTTACAAGAAAGAATGGGGAAAAAATATCTTATAAGTCAATCCTAAACACCTACTTACCTCATGCACAACAACATAGTCTAAGCGCGATCGAATTCCCACTATTGAGAGTTTGACGAAAGCAACCGTGGGAAATTATGGAATTCATAATCTGAAAGAAGTTCAATATAATGCTCATTAGATAGGCAAGATTATGAAGCTCTAAGCAGATATATTTAAGCTTACCATCACGCCTTGATTTTTTTCTATCTTGTGGGAGGCAAGAATCAAGGAGATGTATAAAAAAAGTGTTTTCGGGTCTTTCAGGTTAAACTTCTGTTGCTTATATGCATGAGTGCACTGATTGCAGTTTGAAACTACACACCGTAGGCTAACAAGCTTAACCATATATATGAGAGCATCTATGTACTTCAATGGCTTGTGTGTCCATATATGTATAATGGCCTATCCTGTATCACTTTTCTCTCATCATTGACAACTTTTGGACTCCAAGTTATTAAAGTTGATTAGCACATTCCAAGTAGACATTGAACAGGAAAGCAGATATGAACTAAAAAAATTACCTTTCCAGCAAGAAAAATTATCACACGTATATAATACACTATCAAGGAAGGTGAACATGTTGTACTTTTCACACATCATAAATTCTAGATGCACATGAGTGGGAAACATTTAATCACAACAAGGCAATCCTAATATAACACAAAAATCGGTCGAACCAAAATACCATATAATAGTTGATTCCATTAAATTGAAAATGTGAATGCAAGATCTTCCAATAGTAAATATCTCCTATGTTCTGTTCAGAAAGTTGTTCAAGATTCAAACAAGTAATATAAGAAAGGAAAAAAAATCAAATAACAGCCTTTATATATATAAAAGACTAATGTATTCCTTGATGTAGTTAATATTTTATTTGCATTACTCTATCACCTAATAAATAATAGCTTAGATGTCAAAAGTTAAAATAAATGTTGTCTTGATGTTTCAAACAACATATAAAAAGGAACAAATATGTACCCCTAAAATAACAAGTAAAAGGGAACATAGGAAGTAAAAGACACAATGATCTGGACTGCAAATAAGACTGGGTACAACACATGAAAATATGCTCCAAGCTTCTAACATATCAAGCCAAAATGTTGATAATAACATTGGGCACAACACAACAAAATATGCTCCAAGATTCCAACATACCAGCCAACGAATCAGACAATGAAATAAAGTAAGGAGGAGAACCGCAATGAAGAAAATAATCACCAGCAATCCCAAGTGCTAAAACATATCAACATCACTGCTTCTACCAACAGACAATATATTTTGTGAGGAACAACACCAAATCAGCACAAAACATTAAAAGTACCATATTTTTCATTTGCATCTCTAGAAACAGGACAAGTGACCCAAAGGCTTTTGAATAGCTTACATTAGAGGTCCGATACTCTAATATTTCAGTAGATCTCTGAATGGAAAGTCTAGAAAGTAAATCGGTTAGGGATAAAACAAAACAAACGCAAGAAATAAGAATTTGAAACACCTTTGACAGCGCAAGCAAATACAGATGGCAACAGACGAGCAGCCATTTTCTCTTAATCAAGAAACTCAAATTGAATGTATCTTCTAGGTTTCGGGTCAGATCTTGGGACTTTGAATGAAACAAACACTTCGACTAAAGTTGGTGCCTCGTCGGAAGGGAAAAGACTCATCGGAGAAGAGAGATGTGGAAGAGGCGGAAGAGACGAAAAACGGTGGAAGAGGGTGGTCTGATTTTTGGATCTAAATAATTTGGGTTGGGGTCGGGATGTTTAGGATGAAGATATTATTCTTATGGTTAAGTGTATTTTTTTAAGGGGTATATTTTTTATTAAAAGGAATTTTTTTGATCAATTTTAAGAGAAAAATAATTAAAAATAATCATTTTATGAAATAATGAGAAGATTATTTTTATTGATATCATAATGAGGGGAATTTTGCATCTACAACGACGAGAAATGATAGTTGGTCATCAAAAATTTTCCTTTAAAAAAAACCATAATTTAATGACCATATTTTTCTCCCGTCATTAAATTCTCATCATTATTATCCCATTTTCTTGTAGTGCAAGCATCATTGGATTTGTCTTTCGCTGTCTTAGGCATTGTCTTAGGTGCAGCATCTGCCTTCTTGGACTTTTTATGGGCTTTTGCCTTGCCCTTGCTCGAAGTGACCAGCAACACTTGCTTTCCCTTCCCCACAGTGCCCTCAGCAGTTTTCAACATGTTCAACAACTCCACAAGGGAGCAATCTATCTTGTTCATGTGATAATTCATCACAAACTGTGAAATGAATCAGGTAGAGATTGCAGAATCAAGTCAATACTCAATTCTCGTCCCAACTTGTGGTCCATCTTCCCAAACCTCTCTATGTACCCGATCATCTTAAGCACGTGTGACCCCACAGCAGTCCCGGATGCCATCTTACAACAAAACAGGTCCTTCGAGACCTCGTACCTCTCAGTTCAAGACTGAGAAGCATAGAGTTCCTTCAGGTGGACCATGATTGAGTAGGCATCCATGTAGCTACATCTTGCTTCAGCTCGATTCGGTGTCATAAAAGCAAGCATGATACATGTAGCATCGATCTTGTCAAAAGCGATTGCTTGTTATACTTCTCGACGAAAGATCTGCGGCCAACCTCGGTGGGCTTTTCCTGTAGGGCCTCGTCCAAGACATAGCCAATCTTCTCATGCCTCAAAACGATTTTGAGGTTTCTTTCCCAATCTAGAAAATTAGTTTCGTCAAGCTTATTGTCGATGATAAAACGAAGGTTCAATTGGTTGACATCTTATGCGGCTCTCAGTGGCTGACTAGTCAACTCTTTGATGTTTCACATCTCCATGTGATAGTCAACCCCTTGTCTCTAAAATCAGACGGTCCTGACGAGGGCCAATCACCGTAAGATTCTAGTCGAGTCGTAACCCAATATTCATGAGATCTCGTAACGATCATATCTCGAAAATAACGATATACCCGTGGTAGGTCAACTCCCGGCGAGGGCCGATCAGTTGGATCCGAACAAGGGCTCTTCACCGTCATTATAATATTAGGAGACAATTTTGGCTCGATTTTTGTCGTGGGAATAATTTTAAATTAATTCACTTAATTAATTTTGTTTAATTATGATATTATCTACTATGTGCATATTACTACAATATCATATAAAGTAAAACATACACAACATTCCAAGCACAAAATAACCTGTATGATCATGGACTTTTCCTAGGTGCGGTTTCGAATACAAACTGACGAAATCGTGGGTCACAAACTAAGAGTGTCTGCAACCGCCAATAGGATCTTTACTGTTGTATGCTAATGGGGTTTTTTTTATCTCTCTTTGGTCTTCATCCTTCTTGCTCCATTCTTGTTACATAATAATCTATCTAATAAATAATCACACCCGCCGCTTTGCAGAGAGGGGGCTAACGGAATGGTATAAATGCAAAAAAAGTAAACTAGGTCCACGTTCTTCATAACGGCTAGGACAATTTTTTCAAAACCAACATAAAGAAAACATTCTCATCTATCATATTGGTTGAGTCCATGATCAATCGGGATCCATATAATCACATTATACCTACACATCTAATCCATACAATTTTATCTTATGAAAAAGATTAAGTTCTAATTTTTAACTACTTATGCGTCTTATTTTATCACATCAAATAATTAAATAACATTTAATTAATTATATGACTTAATCGAAAATAAAATTAACATTTAATTTAAAATCGATTTTAATTTAATTTTATTAAATTTGAACTATTCAAAATAAAACCAAAATTATAAAAGTCTCCAATTTGTTTCCTTTCCTTTTGGTTCTTAACCAAAAGGGATGCCTTTGGTTTTCTAACAAAAGACATCTTCTAAAATCAAATTTGGTTTAGACCTGGCCACTTTACAAAATCAAAATTTTGGAAATATTTGCGCTGGCCTTTTACAAATCAATTATTTGAAAAGGCTGCAGCTTATTCCAAATCAAATATTTGGAAAGGCCAAATAATTTTGGTTTAAGCGCAGCACTTTCCAAAATCAAATTTTTGGAAGTGGCTTGCAGCCTAAGCTTTTACTGAATCAAATATTTGAAAGAAGCGTAGCCTAATCCAAATCAAAATTTGGAAAGGCCAATATGCCATATGGTTTCCCAATACCAAACTATTTGAACCATTGGTTGGCCATATGACACAACAAAACAAACGAGATATCTATACACAAGAAATATCACAAAAAGCGAAAAAGTCGATCTCCCATTGGAAGAGGACAACCGACGAACAGCGACCCAAAAGCCCAGCGCGCCAGCCATGAGGGGTGACCGCCGCCAATCGGCGAGCCCCCCAAATCGAACCCCTTTTTTGTTGTTTTAATTGTCTCGTGATTACTGATTTTGCATCTATCGATTAATTACTATGCAATTAAATTATGCTTATTGCTTAAGCTCGAAGTCTGGCTCTGCTACCACTGTTAGGAAATCACTAGTTTAACCCAGCGGAATTTAAAATTTGATTTCCTTTTCTAGATCGTTCTTCGCTTAATGCAATAAACACGTTAAGTAGTTTGACGGTTATACCTTATATGATCTATAAGATCTCGCTTTGACCGTCAACGGAGAGTAGTACAGTGCGCAAGCCGTCCACGTGTCCGGCCTCTATCGCTAATCCACACGAACTCCTCGCCGGAATCCTCATTGGATTGCTATTGGAAAACTCCGGTTGCTAGACCGGCCTTTTTCCCCTCTCACAAACTCACTATAGGTTGCTCTCTATTTTACATAAGAACTATGAGCTCTTGCAATTGTGATGTACAAAAGAGCTTGACATCCACCTCTTATTTATAGCTAGAGGTGGCGCCCTATATGTGTGTAGGAGAAGAAAACATTTTCCCAATAAAATAAGGAAAATCTTCTAGATTGATTTATCTCTTTTATTATAATTAATTTTGCCAATATCTTATATTGAATATAATTATCTTATTACCATAAATCTATTTTTCTAAAATCAATTAATATCTTATATTAATGTTATGGTAATCTTATTAATTAATGTACACAATTCAAGTGTATCTTATACACTTATATGTGGGCCCCAAATGCCAATTAATTGGCTTCCGAAATATTCTTTAATTAATATAATTGAGCTTAAGCTCATACCCTAGTGGTAATCCACTAAGGTCTACCCTGGCCTCCAGTGAGAGGTCCAGGGTTCGAATCCCCTCCCCATCCTTTCGTTTCCGGCAAAAAAAAAATTAATATAATTTATATATAATTAATATCTTGTAGTCCAGGGTTCGAATCCCCTCCCCATCCTTTCGTTTCCGGCAAAAAAAAATTTAATATAATTTATATATAATTAATATCTTGTATTTTATTTATTCATAATAAATAAATGCCACCATATTAATTTACCACTATAATCTTTATAGTCTAGAGATAAACTTTCCTTATTTGGTTATCAACTATAACCGTATTTTAATCCAACTCGATGTTCATATGTGTGTGACCCGATAGTCTTCCGAATATGTTGGCCGTAGACACAAAGTGCAATTTACCAAAATGCCCTTCATACCTAACGATCACGGGATAGCGTCTAGCAACACACCGTGACCCCCAATCATCGGAATAGTCAAAAGCAATGACTACTACCTTTCATGTGAAGCAGTTACCGTATAACTTACAATCCTATCGCTGAAATAATCTGTACGATCGTATCTCTAATGTCAATACATTAACGAATGTATCTTATAATCTGGATATCATGCTCTCTCGGGATAACACATTTATTCCCACTTTGCGAAGATTCTCGAGAGCTAGACATTCCTTATAAGAAGGCCATTTTGGATATTCGATCCCAATCATAGGATACGTGATTCCCGGACGACCACTTATGTATACTCCGCATGCTTCAATATCATACCCAATCACTACCGCATGATCGCCCCGTGGCTAGGGGAAATCTCAATAGTGTCAAAGCATGAAAATCCACACCGTGATGCCATGAAAACTCCGGTCAAAAGGATAATTACACAACCGCCACATAGTGTGACACTTAATGTAAGTGGGTCGATTAACGTCACGCATTCTCTAATACACGCCCACGTATACCCAAGTGTCCCTACACTTCGATAGACGAGATATATCCCTATCTTCTAAAAGATAGAAGACATCCAATACGTGCTAGTCTGATTATACTATCAATGTCCCATTTGACAATACATAAGACTATAGACATTTAAGTACCAAAGCTGTTATAGTGATTAGAGATCTCATCAACCATAATCACTATCATGGTTTCTCTATCACAGATTGATACTAGGGATGTTACTATATATATACAACAAATAATATGAAGACAAACAATATATAATAACATAAGTGGTTTTATTAATCAAAATAAAGTTATTACATGAACTAAATAGACTGTAAATGACCCGACCTGGTCGGATCCGGTCCAACCGGGTTTAGGACACCTTTCCAACATTGGGGACCGGCACTTAAGATCTTTCATTAACAAAAAACTGTGGATTACAACTGCTGTCAAACTAAAATCATAAATAACTACTAACAGTTATTACAACTTGATGTTGCGCTGAACACCAGATTTGTGGTAACAGTGTTTATCTTGTGGATATATGGCTTAATATGTGTGATTTCTCCGGGGAGAGCTCGGTGGTGAGCAAGAACAAGGCTACCGGATAAGTGTTTATGAAGAACAATCGAGTGAGTCAACAAATTGGCAGAGTGTATTTGCTTGTATTAGATCTTGGATGCCTTTCTATTACATTATGACCCCATATTTATAAGCTAAGACTATGTCGGTTTACTGTTCATTGACAAGACAATTAAGAATACATAATTAAAGATAAAAGTGCATGGAATACAAGTGGCCTAGCCAGCTGTCATGATTGGTCAGTGGGAACGATAAGCATGGCGAGCAGCAATCAGCGAACAGCGGACTCGTATATGCCTTGTCTTTGAAATCAGCTTGACCATATGGGTATAAATCACGCGGCGAGGTGGAGTACGACTTATGGCTAGCGGACAGGATCCGGCTTATTGTTGGCGGATAGGACCGGCTTATGAATGGCGGGTAGGATATAGCTTGTGATCGTAGAAAGAGGGGATAGAAGCCCAATATCTATGTTAATGGGCCATGACAGTAGGCCCAATCCAGATGAACAGGGCCCCATTCCGATTCAGGAATATCAATGGGCCCCTACTCTATGCCTGGCGTGTCCGCTGAGGCGGAGAGTAGAACTTGAAGAAGAATTGAGGAGCTGCACCTTTGTGTTGTCGCTCGTGACAGAGGTATGCCGATAACGTTCTATCGGGCTTGAACTAGTGTTGGTGAAAACCACCAGTTGTATGCTATGCGTTTGTAGAGGACAGGCTTAATCGCCGATACTGCTCTATCGGGTTTGAATCAGTGTTAGTATCGCGTAGCGAGTTACCGATTATATGTTGTGCATTGTAGCGGATAGGCTTGTTGCCGATAACGTTCTATCGGACATAGTAAATTGATAGCGCTCTATCATATGTGATTTGTTGAATAGGCCCAGCGGGCATTGATAAATGTTTGACAGCTTGAAGAAATGTTTGTAGACAGTGATAATTTGAGGTCGTGTGCTCGGACAAATTTGATGGTCGCCAGAGGGGATTTGAACGGTTGGAGATGATAAATGGACGTATCGGTTCACGAAACGTCGCATCAGTCACATGCACTGACACGACGCTTGAACTGAACCGCCCTTCGCTCTGATTGGCGGAGGAGAATCGGTAACCGTTCTAGTCATTATTACATTTGAATTTTGAAATCCCAATCGTCGTTCCCTCTCGATTTCCACCTATAAATAGGGGCTTCCACCCCCAGTCTTCCACTTTTCCCCTTTCCTTTTTCTGAGAGTATTTCCGGCGACAGCATCAGAGAATTCCGGCGAGTGCAAGCAGGTTCCGGCAAGCATTATTTCAGATAAAGATCAACACTTTACTTCTTTTCTCATCAATCAGGTACGAATTTACACCTTCCCTTTGTCTTTTTATTCGATTTTGCCTTGATTTCACCTAATTCTCTTGCTAGAAATCACAATGTTGTGAATTTGCCTCTGTAATTTATTTGTTTTTTCCTAATGAACACCATGAGCCCATCCTGTACGTTTCTTAGTGATTGTGCCCTTTTTTCCCCCAGAAATTTCTTTGTATGCATATACTCGGATTGTTGCTATCTGTAGAGGCTTGAATGTGTGTTTATTTAGGGTTTTTTCTGGGTTGTGTTTGGGGTTTTTCTGGGCTTGTTCTTGCTAAGGAAGATGGATGGTGTCGGGGTGTGATTGCTTTCACCTCGGCCCGATTTCCATATCCGGGTGATTAAACTGATCCACCTTGCCCTTTTTCTTTTCCAGAATGTCTTCGGAGTATACAGAATCAGACGAAGAGACTAGGGCCGCTGCAGGCTATGGCTCAGAAGAAGCGAGCATGGATGATGCTAGCTCAAGCGACGTCGAAGAGGAGATGGTGGAGGAAAATCAAGGACCCATTGATATAGAATCCTATCCTGAGGTCGCAGTAATAGGTGAAGGCGCTACTGGGGGCGAGGTCGATGATGATGACCAGATGGTGATGAGCGGCCTTATTGAGAGGATGGAAAAAGTTATCACCCCTGGAGCCGCTAGACGTAGCGCTAAGGTCAAGGAAGCCGTGGAAACCGCCGAGGCGTCGGAGAGGCCAAAAAAGTCTCAAAAGGTAGTAGTGTCCAAGAGGAAAGCCACCTCTGATACGCCTGAACAAAAGAAAAGGCCGCCAAAAAAGAGGTCCGCTTCTGTAGAAAAGGAGCTCGTAGAGCAAAAGCGGGCAGACAGCGATCTCATAGCTCAATAGAGAGAGTTTCGAGATCGGGAAGATTACACCCTAGCGGTAGGCACGTATGACATTCCAGAGGATTATAGGTTTGTCAGCATGGGCGCGACCAACATATCTTGGACCTGTGGCCGTGAACAGGAAGATTTATTGTGGTTACACTATGACCACCTCGTTGCCGGACTCAGACCTCCATGTAAAATCGGGCTCATCTCTAAGTTGCAAAGTTTAACATTCCACTTTAACTGGCATAGGTTCGACGGCGGCTCTGATCATGTTGATGTTTTCCATGTCCTCAAGTTGTTCGATTCGTGCTCTTTTACTCCCGGTCCTCATTTCCTGTATGTATGTGAGGATAGCTGCAGGCTCGCTGATCGACGTTCCGAATCTTCCGATCCTGTCCCCCACATAAAACTTTGCTCGCTGATACGGGATGAAAGTTACCATCTGAAATTGTTTCAGAGCTGGCGTCCCAATTATCATGTTATAATTGGACTGAAGATCGACCACCAGAAACATCACCTTGTTAGGTGTGATGCCTGAAAGACAATTTTGTAATTGTTTTATTTAATAAATGAAATGATATTATTATTCATATTTATTATTCTCACATTCACCGATGTGACAATAGTATTTACACTATAGAAAACCTAAAAGTATATCGTTTATGTAATCACTTAACTCGCGATGTATGGGATATACACAGGACGATTGAGTTAGTGAAGATGTAATTAAAATACAAATTAGCCGTAGTAGTGAAGTTAATCGAGTATCGGGTCTCTCCTTTAACGTGCTATTAATGCGCCCGCAACACAAGAGGGTGTGATTGTCTTATCCGACTTTCGGTTAAGAGAACCTAGTGGGCATTTATATATGATAGATATATAATATAGTGGACCGATTTGATTAGAGTTCACGATATAATTCCGTAATCGAAAGTCTTATCGAATCAATCGATGATCATATTTATGGATATATCTTAATCCCGAGGTGATCACGATCAACCGCTTGAATCGGTATGAGGTTTGACTTGACAGCTAAGGATTACACCGAGTCTGTGTGGTCCGAATTACCCCATCTTGGCATTGTCTTTGGATTGAGTGAGTAGTCGTGTTTATCACGATACGAAATCCATTCCTTCCATTTATGGAAGTAGATAGACATTCCTCTTATTTGTTAATCCTAGAAACTAATCGATCGCGCGAGTTCATATTACACCGATTAGCTACCAAAGGTGAGTTGTATGAATTAATTAATCACTAGGGGTTAATGGTAAATAAGGATAAGAGGTTCTAAAAGGGTTAATGGTAACTTCCGATTTAGAATGAACAGATCATGGAGGATTAATCCATATGTAATGATTATATCAATGGACGCTTATTATCATTCTCGTGAGGAGATAAATATAATCTCATAATCGGAGGAGTGCGATCACGGGATTATGGTGGCATATTCTGTGATTGATTTATCGAATATAATTATTCATTCGTAAGATAATTATTTATTTGATATATCGGAGCCACGATTATTAGTCCATGGTCCCCAACGTGTCTCCAGATATATAGAATAGCTATTCTCGGACGTCGAATCCTGATAATATTAATTTAGTTCTTGTTGGACTTTATTAAAACGATATGTGAATTAATTGTTTAGTGGACTATTAAATTAGTTGGGCTAAATAATTAAATATGTGGAAAAGACATTTTTCATAATCTTGACCCAATTATTGTGTAATGGAAAAATTAATATTGACTAGGTCAATATTGGTGATTTTCGCCCCATGCTTATTTTATGGAACAAGAAATTATTTTCTTGTGTATTAATAAGACATGTGCATAAAATATTTATTAGATAAATATTTATGGTACGAAATAACGATAAATATTATTCTACATTTGTTCTAGAATATTATTGAATTATCTTTTATTTATTGGATTATTTATTTGCAAAATAAAAATCCTTGGAGGTTAAGTTTTACTCTCCTATATAAAGAGAGTTCTCCCAAGCCTAAATAACACAATAGATTTCGACTTCTCCTCTTAGAGAGAAGAAGTAAAAATTTCGGCCAAGGGTGTAATAAGGGAAAATCTTGGAGGTTTTCCGAGTAGCATATCGGAAGGATTCAAGACGAGAATTTCCTTCCACCGGGAGTTGCTTGGATCACACGTACGGAAGATCGTGGTGTTCTTCACACTTTCTTTTCTTTGCGGTTCTTCGACTTGGATTTTGAGATCCAAGAGGTATGTTCTACAACTCCCTTGTAGATGTAGATCTTGTTATTTTATTACGTGTAATTTATAGATCTAAATCCTTAAATCGCTTCCGTTGCGGATGGTATTACTAACAGTGGTATCAGTCGCCATGGTGATATATATTTATGCGTATAAAATATTAGATCTAGGAGTGGTAAACATTTAGTTTTTGTGTCCCGAATTTTTTTTGGGGGCGATGCATAGTTATTTTTTTTATGTAGCGATTGTTGTGGTTTGAAGAGATGGATTGGGGTTGGTATTGTTTACCCGTAGATCTATTTTGTAGCTCTTTTTTGATTAGTATCAATTGAAAGATAGGATTTGTAATTTAATTATGTTGAATTCGAAAATTATGTAAAAGGTAGTACCTTTTTGTTCTTATTTTGTTCGGGTTCGGCATTTAATGATCGTGGTGTTGAAGATCATAAAAAAGGTAAAAACGGGAGGAGGCCGATTGTGTTTGTTTTTGTTTTAGGGCTCGGCAATTTTTTTTGGGCAATGACAAATTTTATTTTATTTTTTTTTTGGCCGTAACCTAATTTATTGTTTATGCGGCTGTTTGTGTTTTTTTGGTGACATAAGTTCAAATTTGACCTAAAGGTCAAAGCAATAAAAATAAAAATAAAAAATTTGCCGTATCCAAAAAAAAAAAAAAAAGAAGAAGAAATTTATTATAAAACAAGTTTGTAATATAATATATTTTAATATATTGGTATATTACGGCCTCATCTCTCGTCGTTCGTGGTTCTTGTCGAGATCGAAGAACTTTGAAGATCCGAAAGTTTTCAAGATCAAGATCGAAGATCGAGATTTGAAGACTTAGATTAATTTTTACTTTTCCTTAGAAAATAGGTTAGTCGAAGTACTAACGATCCATCTCGGTGTTTAAATTTTCCGCAATTTATTTTTTATGTGTTTGATCATAAAATAGATATAAAATCGGAATTATGTGCACATGCATCATATCATAAATCCACTCCATGCATACATGTAGAATTTTATTTTTGGTAATTAAAATAGGCATGTATACAAACTCGTGTAATTAGTTGAAATTTAATTAATACGTGGTAATTAATTAATTTAGTAACTAATTAAATATCCGAGGACGGGTTATGAAATCGTTAAGCCTTTCGGTGTGTGTTCTCGGTGAACCGCCTTAAAGCCCAAACGAGATCACGTTTTCGATTCGTAGTGTCTACGAGATTGAATGATGGTAAAAGAACAATAAATCTTGGATAAAAACGGTTCGCTTATAGGTTGGGTGGTCAACTGAGCTAGGCTCGACCGACTTAACCCTCCTAGTGTGATGTATGCACGGGGTCCGGCAAAACTAAGCTACACCGAGAACGGAGGGGTGATTCCTTCTTATCTCAATGAAATTCGCCTTGACCCGATTTCGTCCGGCTCATCACATATGTTCCAACGAATAGGACGGGTAGGCTTGCCTACGTTACCGACACCATTCGGAATCCTTGATTTGATGTGCTTTTATGTTAACATCAAAAAGACGTGGTTAGTTAACCCACCACCACTTCCAAAATATTGAGTGGGAGCGGGGGAGGCGACAGCCAACCCCACGGCCTCTACTATAGATACAAGTAAGTGAGAGAGGGTGGCGCCTCGCGGCGCTTTGATTTCGTCCCCCAAGGATGGAGTTCACCCCTATCAACATTCATGGCTTGGTCTCCGAAAGGATAGGATTACCGGTACTCGTCGGGTCACCGACCTATCCTAAGACGGAACACTCGGGCGTACACTAGAGATCCGATATAGTAGGTCACACTCATAAAGGATATTCTTGATAATATCTAGGCTAAAAGGAAGGTAGTCAATGAATAAAGGGATGTTCGATTCTCGTGGGATGTTCTATTCTCACAAGTTATTCATTGATGATATTATCTCGATTTAACCGTCATCTCTTTGACCTACCCTAACGCAGCACTGAGATGCGAGGTTAAAACCTTGGAATGGTAGAGTAGACTTAATTTTAGTTTACAATTCCTAAAATAAACTAATATAGTAGTGTTAAACTTGAATTAATATATGTCATTTTATTTACAGCATTATATCCCTTACTAAATTGCTTGAAAATTAATAATTGACTAGTATTGACTTCGTTAAAAAGTGGAAAGTAACTAGGACGTTGAACTAGTTAATCGATAATGCAATTATTTTTCAAAGAGATATTTTCTCTTAAGCCTTATAAAAACCAGAGTGACATAAAAGTATGTCACTAGTGTCATTTGTATCAAACGGAAAACAAACTTAGTTTGATCAAAGGTGATTTTGGACTTTGAAATTCTTCTAGTGAATTTTGAGTGTGTAATAATTACACGAGTAATTTTCTAATTGAAAAATCGGAAAATCATGATGTGTTACTAGTTGGACGAAATTTGGAATCGATCAACTAGTGGGAGCTTTATGATTTGTTGTTTTTCTGGAACATTAGAAAAGTGTAACTGACTACACACGTAACCATTCTAATTGAAAAACCGGAAATTCATGAAATGTTGCTAGTTGGACGATATTTGGAATCGATGAACTAGTGGGAGTTCTATGATTTGTTGTTTTTCTGGAAACATTGGAACTATGTACAAAAGATTTTCTAATCGAAAAAATCGGAAAATCATAAAAATCATTGCTCGTTAGACTGTATTTGGAACCGATAAACTAGTGGGAGCTTTAATGTTATGATTTATTGTTTTTTCTGGTATATTAGAAAATCTGAGAAGTCCCGACGAGTAACACTCGAAATAGACATCCCACGGTTCAAGAGTAGTGTCTACTCAAACGAACCACTGGTTCAAGACTGTTTCCATTCACGGAAATTCAAGAATGGGAGAATATGACTAAAAGTGTTAGTCATCTAAACTAAGAAAACTTTAAGGCTGAACCGAAAAATTAATTAACTGAAAATCATAGTATAAGGACAGTGATTTTGGATCACCAACCTATGAATCCTTGTCAATTTTCTCGAGCTAAGTTCTTTGGAAGAACAAGGTAGCGGTGCATTTAACGATTAAAAGAGTAAACAGCGGGCAGTTAATTTTAGCTAGAATAGTGGGAGTGATATAAGGAAATGAATCTCGGATTCAATCCTTGGATATCGCAGAAAAATTATTTTCTGTTTACGATTCGTTGGAACGAATGGATTTACCTTCTATTTGATGATTTGTTTGTCGTATAGAAAGTGAATATACCATTTGTAGTACGAATCCAAGACTCGGACTTTTGTTTGATAAAGTCAAAACCGCTTACAATCATTTGAAATATGTATATAAAACACATCTTAAGAACTATTAAAAGCAATTGGTTTCTATATTTAGATAAACGCTTCTTCATATTCCATAGTTAGTGCATAGTCCCTAAAAGACAAGACCTGAAGACTGGCTCAGGGTGATTCATTTCTCCCAGTCTGGTTATATTGTCTCAAAGGTTCAATGACTAAGTTTTCTTTCAATCGGGAAATGATAATGGTTATAAAGAAGTAACATAGCTTGTTCATGACGACCTTCGGGGTCTGATGAAAGATGCAAACTAGGAGGAGCTTCCGAGTAGTGACTTCTTGTCTGATAACTATTCAAACACTCCGGTAAGTTTATCCAAAATATTTTGAGGTTTTTCTGTTTTCAACAGAGACAGAGTATTCTATACTTGGAATAGGCCATTCATAGTCCTCGAGTCTGATGCTCAGCCTGCCTCATTGTGAAATGCTTTCACTAAGGGAGAAACCGTTGAATTACTTTACATAGTTGTAGATGTGCTACAATACACTGCTTAACTCAATAAAGATATTAGAAGCGAAATTTCGGTTTACATTGAAGTGTAAGACCGAGAAGTCTACCTAGAATATGGTTTGGAATTTACGGATAAGGTGTGGATTCGGTTCACCCCACTTCCATAAATATAAGCATTTAGCACACGGTGCTTGAAGGTAGACTGGGAATTTCACGCATACGTTCGGTCAATGACCATTCGTGATATATCTTTTAACCTATTGAGTATAAAGGTTAGACATAGGATTCTTGAAACCGGGAAGGGACAGTTATACTGTTGCATCCTTTCTGATATAGTCCATGAACAACAAAACCTTGAACCTTGAAGTACGTTTACTCAAGGTAGTTACTAACTGATTAAAATCCTACCACATCCAACATCAGTTGTTGGTGATAACACTAAATACTACTAAACTAGATCAGAATTTCGATCCACCCAGTAAGTATTGGGAGCATGGTTTATCCATTACCCATTACGGTTTCTGTGGACTTTGTAGTCTGAGGATCGATTGATGACCTATGGCTCTTTTGTGAGCAGTTTAGGATTCTGATACTAGAGGTTGGTTTAATAGCCATAACCCTGTGAATGGAGTTCGGTACTCCAGTTCTGTTAATACTCTTGTAGAACCACCTGAGCGTCTCAAGCCTAGTGGGAGTAATTGGATCTACACGGAAAAGAGTAGAATGAATAGGAAATTTTATCTTCAGAGCAAAGACCGAGTGGTCTAGGGTAATTCCCTAAGAAGTAGAGAGTTAATCGGACTGGACTCTCTTACCACTTAGTATTGCATGATTTCGCTTCAAGCGAGAAAATAGGGGGTGATTCCCTCGAGACTTTCTTGCCAAACAAACAGAGTCCGGATTCATTCAAATGTAAGGTATTGCCTTATGAACTCATGACGGGATGACCATCACAAGGCTTATGTCCTTTGTGGATAAAAAGCAAACCTCTCGGTCATTGGAAGTCATATATTTCTACAATATGTGGATTTGACCGAAACATTGATAAGTCTTTTGTAGACTGGATATCAATTTTAGTACAATGAGTGAATATATACATATATTAGTGTTTGTGAAGGATAACACTGCACCAGTTGGAATCAACATGGGTGTGTTTTCTGAAGTCAGAATCTGACAATGCCACAATTCTCTGCAACAGAGATTTAGACAACATCCTAAAGAGTTTGACTCGATCGAATTCATTAGAATCAGTCACTGGTTTCCCATCCATCTTATTGGTTAAGATGATGCATCTGTGTATGCAACATTCAACGAGGAAGTTCTACCCTATGCCTCAGGAATGACTCTCTAAATCTTCGGATCAAGAGAAATGGGATAGATTCTCTTTCTAGTAAGAGATGGTCAGGTTATTGAACGTCAACTTTGATCAAATCTTAGATTCAGCGGTTAACAAAGCAAGTTTTAGTATGTCCTTTAGTATCTTGAGAGAACGAGGAATAATATGCGGACATTTTCATGTGTGAACTTGGATATGTGTGATACACTGATTTTGACTTTAAGTCAGATTGAGGATGATCGTTAAGTCGATCTCGGGCTCAATGTTTACTCTTGTGATAAAGCTATTGCCTGGAGAAATCCAGCAATGCCAACTCGACTTTAACTAGTTGGGTGATTAGCGACTTTTGTAGTAGCTAAGGATTTCCTTTTCATATCTGGGAGTGATTCTAGATTTGGAAGCCGATACCACATCATTGTGCAAACGATGAAGGGGTAGCTTATAAGGATTTTCGAAATCACTAGAGGTCAAAAGCATTTTGGCAAGGTACCACATGATTAGATGGACCGGTAACGTTTCGATTCTACAGATCGTCTCGAGCCGACAACCTGACTAATTATTAAGACCCATGACATTTAGACGTAGGTACTCCCCGAGTCACTGACCTATCCTACGACGGCACACTCGGAGTGTACTTTGTCATCTGGCAATGGTTATGATATGCTTAATGGGTACTAGAATACGGGATGGGTCTCCATTGCTTTAGAGCAAATGGGAGATGTAGTTTGTTGTATTTTAAATAATAGGGAGTGCTCTAAAACAATTAATCACATGCTTTCGTGCAAGTGGGAGATTGTTAGGTGTGATGCCCGAAAGACAATTTTGTAATTGTTTTATTTAATAAATGAAATGATATTATTATTCATATTTATTATTCTCACATTCACCGATGTGACAATAGTATTTACACTACAGAAAACCCTAAAGTATATCGTTTATGTAATCACTTAACTCAGTGTATGGGATATACACGGGAGGATTGAGTTAGTGAAGATGTAATTAAAATACAAATTAGCCCGTAGTGAAGTTAATCGAGAGTATCGGGTCTCTCCTTTAACGTGCTATTAATGCGCCTGATCACAATAGGTGTGATTGTCTTATCCGGACTTTCGGTTAAGAGAACCTAGTGGGGCATTTATATATGATAGATATATCATATAGTATCGACCGATTTGATTAGAGTTCACGATATAATTCCGTGTCGAAAGTCTTATCGAATCAATCGATGATCATATTTATGGATATATCTTAATCTGAGGTGATCACAATCAACCGCTTGAATCGGTATGAGGTTTGACTTGACGGTTAAGGATTACACTGAGTCTGTGGTCTGAATTACCCCATCTTGGCATTGTACTGGATTGAGTGAGTAGTCTGTGTTATCACAGATACGGAATCCATTCCTTCCATTTATGGAAGTAGATAGACAGTTCCCTTATTTGTTAATCCTAGAAACTGATCGATCGCGTGAGTTCATATTATGGACGCTTATTATCATTCTCGTGAGGAGATAAATATAATCTCATAATCGGAGGAGTGCAGTCACGGGATTATGGTGGCATATTCATGTGATTGATTTATCAAATATAATTATTCTGTTCGTAAGATAATTATTTATTTGATTTATCGGAGCCGCTGATTATTAGTCCATGGTCCCCGACGTGCCTCCAAATATAGCATAGCTATTCTCGGACGTCAAATCCTGATAATATTAATTTAGTTCTTGTTGGACTTTATTAAAACGATATGTGAATTAATTGTTTAGTGGACTATTAAATTAGTTGGGCTAAATAATTAAATATGTGGAAAAGACATTTTTCATAATCTTGGCCCAATTATTGTGTAATGGCAAAATTAATATTGACTAGGTCAATATTGGTGATTTTCGCCCCATGCTTATTTTATGGAACAAGAAATTGTTTTCTTGTGTATTAATAAGACATGTGCATAAAATATTTATTAGATAAATATTTCTGGTAAGAAATAAAGATAAATATTATTCTAGATTTGTTCTAGAATATTATGGAATTATCTTTTATTTATTGGATTATTTATTTGCAAAATAAAAATCCTTGGAGGTTAAGTTTTACTCTCCTATATAAAGAGAGTTCTCCCAAGCCTAAATAACACAATAGATCTCGACTTCTCCTCTTAGAGAGAAGAAGTAAAAATTTCTGCCAAGGGTGTAATAAGGGAAAATCTTGGAGGTTTTTCGGGTAGCATATTGGAAGGATTCGAGACGAGAATTTCTTTCCACCGGGAGTTGCTTGGATCACACGTACGGAAGATCGTGGTGCTCTTCACACTTTCTTTTCTTTGCGGTTCTTCGACTTGGATTTTGAGATCCAAGAGGTATGTTCTACAACCCCCTTGTAGATGTAGATCTAGTTATTTTATTACGTGTAATTTATAGATCTAGATCCTTAAATCGCTTCCATTGCGGATGGTATTACTAACACACCTTTTCAGTGCGAAAGGGTGCATAATCTCCCATCTGTACATCCAAGTCGATGGCCCACTTGACTTGTATTTTGTGATTAGTGAAGCCCTCAAGGGTGCCATTATGCGGCCTCAAATTAGAGTCTCCAAACCCCAATTCTTTGAAGCAGTTGTAGTATAAGATGTCATGGCATGCTCCCATGTCGACCATTACCCTGTTGACGCAAGCCCGATTGATGACTACCGAAATGCATAAACACATATCTTCTGTATTGATCGAAGTCACTAGCTCACTTCGAGTAAAAGTGAGAGGTTGCTCGTTCCCTAGCAGAACTATAGGATTCTCCACATGCTTGTTAATGGAGCCGATGCGGCTCTTGATCTGATTGTTACTGGGAGGAGGCTCGGTTATTATTCTGATGTTCCTGTCGAACTGGCGAGCTTGCTGATTCCTCCTGTCCAGCCCACCGGCATCTAGTTTGTAGTGATCATGGTGTCCGCGAGCGAGTAATTTTTATATTGCTCGCTTGAACTGGACACACTCGTCAGTCGTATGACCATTATCTCTGTGGTAGCCGCAATATTTAGACACATCGCGACGTGTATCCGGAATCATCGGGTAGGGTTCAGGTATTTCATCTCTCACTTCGTTCAGCATATGAGTATAGGATATTCTGAGCGGCGTGAAGTGCTCCTCTTTAAATCTTTCGGGCTTTTTGACATCCCGATCTGCATTTCTGTGGGTATCTCTAGGCGGCCTGCGCTCAATCCTCTGTTTGCCTTTATTGGACGAAGACGCTCCTTCGTTTCCCGCTGTGGCGACGTACTTCCTGGTTGATCTCAACATTTCTTGCAAGTTCGTTGGTGGGGATAGAGCGAAATAAGACTTCAAATACCCCGGTTTCAACCCTGTTTCAAAACTGCTCATGACGACGTTGTCCGCTAAACCCCTTGTTAGCTCATACACTTTGTAAAACCGCTCATAGTAGCTGCGAGTACCCTCAATCTCGCCCTGTCGGACTCATGCAGGTCGATGTGTGTCTTTTTAGGTCCTCATACTGATCTGAAATCTGCTATAAACTTGTTGATCAAATCATCCCATGATAAAATCGAGCCCAGAGGAAGACTGCGGATCCACGATGCTGCCCTGTCTTGCATCGATCCCACAAAATCTATGCACCAGGCCTCGTCGCTAGATGTACACAAGTTGATTCTGCTTTGAAAAGTGGATAGCCAATCCAAAGGATCTGTAGCCCCATGGTAATTGATGAAATTTGGGTAGGGAGTTCCTCCTCTCGGGGCCGCTTTCAAAATGCTAGGATGAAGTACGCTTGTTCCCCAAGTCGGAACAACTTTAACACCCGTTGTACCTTTTTTGTAATTCCTCTATCTGTTTTTTCATTATGCCCATTTCCACCTGATTTTGGGGCACAGGCGGGAGCGTGACATAACTTCCTTCAACCCGCGAGTCCCCCTGCCCTTCCAAGCGGGTATGAACTTGTTGAGGATTCCTAGGTTTCCCTGGGGCTGCACCGCGATCGTCGCCACGGGCCCCAGGCGACCTAAATCTGATTTCCTATTTCCCTTTGGATGTGAAGTTGCGTGGCTGCTTCCCTCCATTTCTGACCGCTGAGGTTGAACTGTTTTTGGGGGAATGGCAGTGGGTTGTACCTCTGTTTGTGCGGGCTGAGGAGGGTTAAATTTGCGGATAGGTTGGGGTGATAGTCCTCTGCAATTAGCAGCGCATTTCCTACTTGCATGTCCTCTACATATTCCATGTGTGCTTGTAGAGATATCTTATATAAGTCTTGTTGTGGGGACGCTCCCCCTGCTGAAACAGCCTCTTGTTCGTTGCCTAGGTTAGAAGTCCCAGCGATTCCCTTCCCCTTATTTTTCCTGATCGCCTCCTCATGTATTTCGCGAGCTCGGGTCCTTTCCCGGATGTATGCTCACATGTCGGTCATGAGGGCAAGTCTGGCATCAGCCCCATCAGACATAACCCTCCTGCTAGCCTCTCCACGCAGAGTGCTCGCTCCACGTAGCGGGACTTGATTGCATGCCTTAGTCGGTGTTGCAGGGTTTATGTTTTTCCCGCCAGCCATGACTTAGGATATTTTGTGGCTAATTTGTTGGGGTTATTTGGCTACGGGCTTTAGATATTTCTGGCTCAAAATATTGAGGTGAAAGGTGTGTATTTTCCAGGTGGTTTGTAGCTAAACAACCAAGTTTTCTTATTACTTGAAGAGCTGAAACCGACAGAGGGTGTATAAACCAACCTGGGTAATAAGGATGGACCCGAGTGCGAGTTTGCAGTGATTTTGATGATCTCTGCTCTGCGTATGCCGCTGAGATGAGGAAGGCGGTGATTTCTGGGCTGGATTATCCCAGAAGATCAAAGTTTTGGTGATCGGTGGATCAAAAGTGGTGGTACCCTCGTCTGAGACGCCGTGGAGTCATCTCTGCGGTGGAGCTAGTGATCTCTTAGAGCTGTATGATGATGATTTTCCCGGTAACGGAGCCAACTGATGTTGCGCTGAACACCAGATTTGCGGTAACAGTGTTTATCTTGTGGATATATGGCTTAATATGTGTGATTTCTCCAGGGAGAGCTCGGTGGTGAGCAAGAACAAGGCTGCCGGATAAGTGTTTCTAAAGAACAATCGAGTGAGTCGACAAATTGGCAGAGTGTATCTGCTTGTATTAGATCTTGGATGCCTTTCTATTACATTGTGACCCCATATTTATAGGCTAAGACTATGTCGGTTTACTGTTCATTGACAAAACTATTAAGAATACAAAAGTGCATGGAATACAAGTGGCCTAGCCAGCTGTCATGATTGGCCAGCGGGAACGATAAGCATGGAGAGCAGCAATCAGCGAACAGCGGACTCGTATATGCCTTGTCTTTGAAATCAGCTTGACCATATGGGTAGAAATCACACGGAGAGGTGGAGTCCGGCTTATGGCTAGCGGACAGGATCCGGCTTACTGTTGGCGGATAGGACCGGCTAATGAATGGCGGGTAGGATATAGCTTGTGATCGCAGAAAGAGAGGATAGAAGCCCAATATCTATGTTAATGGGCCATGACCATAGGTCCAATCCAGATGAACAGGGGCCCATTCCGATTCAGGTATATCACAACTCAACTTGATAAATAAGGAAACAGGTGGAACAAACTTCATTACTCAATTCTTAAGCTTATCCTCCATTCTAATATCCAACTCGTCTTTAACCTGCATATATTCTTATTCCAAATAAAGGAGTGAGTACGTGCACAAACTCTGTACGGAGAAAGAAGATCAAAAGAAAGATTTGCTTATGTCGGATGCCGGAAGACATTACATGAATCAACTTCATCCACTTTCATAAACAATTTAAAAGCAATACTTTTAAATTGTAACATTAATAAAGCTACTTTTAAAAACATAGCTTGAAACATAAGAACATCCACTTCAAGGTACATGAACAATGCATAGAAAACATGTCTACTTACATGAACAATACATGAACAATGTATAGAAAACTTGTGTACTTACTAAATCGGTTTATCTTGCACGTACTTTTTCGTTTACATTAATTCCTTACTTACTATGTTTAGCATTCTGATCAAACTTACGTAAGTCATCTACTAACCCATACTCTACATTGTCAACTAACTGTAACATGTCTGTGTCTTGTATGTCTTGTTCATACTTCATAACTACTTACTTAACATATCTTTGTTCTTGTCTTGACTGTTCATTTTCCTTGCTTACTTAACATAAAATAAGGGTCTAGTGCAACACGGTTAATATGACTAATCATAACTCCAACTTGCGACTTAAAGTACTAAATGTACTCCGTACAATACGTTGTCTTAAGAACGACATGACTAATACAGCTAGTCATACATTCGACACGGGACTTGGTACCCGTGGCACTCCGTACAGTACATTGTTAGGCGACTAACTAAAAACACGTAGGAGCACATAAAACAAATACATTCCACGTTAAAGTCCATATCTAACTTACGAGGACCTACTATGGCCTTAACAACACTGAACCCTCAACTTATCTCCCTTACTCGTAGTCAAAACACATAAAATAGTCAACCAAAAAAAAGTAACATGAAAACTAGATAGCGTTCAGAAAACATAGTTTCGCAAATACCCGGTAACATATAATCATGTGTAGTTTCGTGCAATTTAACATAAAACAGTATCCAAACAAATTCAAAAGCATAACCTAGAACTAAAAACGAAACATTTTGAAAAGAAGAACTTCTTATATACATTCAAGACGTGCCGAACAACAACTAACCTTGAATTCTATGAATAATCTGTGAAGAAACGATAAGAGACATTACTACTACGAAGAAAAGTTGTGATTGGAAAAACCCTAACAATTAAAGACCCAACCATTAACTCTAAATCTAAAATTAAAACTCTTAAAAGACAATAAATATCATACTTAAGCTTACCCGCAAACCACTCGTGGAACGGAGTGAAAAACGGTGTACTGAATTGTGACCGGATCATTTTTTTTTCCTTTTATTCTTTTTCCTTTTCTATTGCTTACATAGTATACACACCCAACACAACACATTAATTTACATTTATAGTGTGTAATCTTTTTTCCACAAGGAATTCATTAATTACTTGAATTAATCAAAGATCAATCATATCCTTTTTACCTTAATATCTCTTTATAAATTATCTCCTTGTATTAAAAGAGTCACGATCTCGATGAAATGCGTTTTTTTTCGGTAATTTATTAAATCCATAAATTTTTTGGAACCAGTAAATTTCCTCTTGCGCCAAAATCACCATATTCTTGCATCAATTCCCTGTTAAGTTTAGTAAGACAAATAGATGGAGCCTTAAAAAGTGAATTTTGGATCCCCTCAATACGAGCCTTGCATTTTTTTTTGCGATAAAAAATGTTCCCGAATACCGTTCTATTCCAATCAGTGGCCTTGGCAGCAAAGTATCCAACAATTCTCGAAAATTATCACCATCTGATACCCAAATCGACTGCAAGAATTTCCGGAATCCATTATGCTTCGTCCAACAAGGTTGGAAACGAAAGAGCCTATTCATAGAACTCGGTCGAGTATGCGTATCCATAGAAAGTAAAAACGGATGATGGTCCAAATGCAAACGAGGGAGGTGAAACACAGAAGAGAGGGGATAACGGATCCACCATCTCCTATTGCAAATAGCTTGGTCTAGACACTGCTTGATAGCTGACACATTATGCACATATTTAGACCAAGTAAACCTTGGCCCCTGGAAAGGGATTTCAACAAAGTTACAATTATTCACAAGCCTACGTAATCGTTCCGGAGAGTTTCGAGAAACCAGGTGGCCACCTCGCTTATCAATGCTATGAATTACTTGGTTAATATCGACAACGAAGCACCAAGGAACTTTAAAAAAAGACATCAAATATTCATAAAGGTTCCACAATTCATCACGGATGGTGGCAATCGGGGAAGGTAAGTTATTTTTAAAATAACGGAAATTTTATTACACACACAAGTATGACTTTAGTGATTTGGGGCAATAAAATCAGAAAACACACGACCCACCGTGTAGAATATAAATGACATGCTTTTACAAATTTGCCCCTCTTTTAAGAAATCCTATTGGATGACAAATATGACATGGTGGTCCTAAACCACCATAAAACTACTCTTAAAATAAAATAAAACATTGACACAGAAAGCCTTTCTTCTTTTAACCGAAAAGAATTTAGTAATGGACAGCTTTGTTTATGTAATTTTATTTAATTTTTATATTTTTTAGTAGAGCTTTGTTTATGTTATAAATTGATGAATTTTTATGCCAAAAAAGGATGATTTTTTACGAGTGGTCTTCTGCAAGACATCAGTTTCTGTGACGGTGTCTTGCAGCGATGATCTTCATCGTTGATGCATGTGAGATCTAGATCAGTATCTCAGATCTCTACATGAATCAACTGCTAAGATCACCGCATGCAAGACACCGCCACAAGACACTGACGCTGCAATAATGTAGATTGCTGATTTTTTACTACTATTAGTAAATTTATAAACCTTGGTTAACCCTAATCATAAACCCTCTCCATCTGAATTGGATTCCTCTTCGTTATATCGTCAACAATTTTCCAAACATAGAGCCCTTCTGATCTCTCTGAAAAAAAGAAAAGAAACAAAAGTACGTTGTCCTCCTCATTTACATACAGGATTCTCGCAGGACATCATTCTGTCGGTTCGGGATGGAAGACCTTGTGGGCGAGAGACATGGCCTTTTACACCAAGGATTCTGGCAGGACAATATTATCCACAAGAAGCGAAGCGATATGATGATGGGGTCACAACGTTGTATTCCAGAAGGGATCATTGAGGATATCCTCCTCAACTTACCCACAAAATCTATCATCCGATTCCAGATCTTAAGCAAGCCATGGCTTAATCTTATAAAAAGTCGAAATTTTGCAAACAAGCACCTCCTCAAATGCGAGGAGACTCATCTTGCTACGTTTTTGGTGGTTCGGCCTAAACCGCAGTTGGACGACCGACGGTTTTTAAGAAACTTGATATGTCTGTATGTTGAGTATAATAAAAACATCAGACCCGCAGCAAGTGGTCATTAATAATACATCTCCGGTGCTTAACTTTGCGCTCCCGTTTACTTACAGCTACAGTCGTCTAGATTTGGTTAATCATTGCAATGGCATAGTGTGTTTTTTGATAGATTCTAATATTATTATGTTGATTAATCCACTATTGAACTAGGTGAAAACGCTTCCCATCTCACCCTTTGACAATAATAATTATGAATCATGTTTGAAATTGGTCGGCTTTGGATTTGATGGTGTGACTATGGATTTTAAGGTTGTCAGAGTATTTGGGTCAACACATTCACTTGATGGTGGACTTCACAGAGCTGAAGTGTACAACCTAACAACAAATGCTTGGACAGAATTGAATGAATATCCTTCGGTAACCCATTACCGAACTCATATTTCCACATTCTTCAACGGGGCCGTCTATTGGTGTGCAAAATACCAATATTTTGATTGGCGAATGATCACTTTCAACACGACTACAGAAGTGTTTCAGGATGTGGAATTACCTCATGGTTGGAACAATGATGGTAGGCCTTATTGCAATGAAAATGTCCCTGCTCTTTTTGTTATGAATCAAGAGTCTCTTGCTTTTGTGTCGTATTGCCACGTCTATGACTCAGACCACATTGTGAATATATGGACAATGAACAAACACGGGAATGGAGTATCTTGGACCAAAATCTATTCGATCGGACCTTTACCTGAATTGCTATCACCGATAGGTTTCCGATGAAGAATGAGTTCCTTTACCACGCATGCGAAGGAAAGGTAGTTTTGTATGATCTACTTAATCATCGCAGTTGTGTGGTTTTTTGATGTTGATTCACAACTTAGGCCATACGATGGGCATGACTCGGACCGTTGGGTTGATATGGGATTATGCAAGCCAAGCTTAGTATCAATCAACATGTGAGGAAACCGAATGAGATTCTGTTTTACATTGTTATGTTCCCGGTCATTTAAAGTCACTGCAATGCAATCCATATAGAAAAACATGACTGCACTCATGGAGATAAGTGATGAATTCATGGTTGCCTTTTGCTCAAGTCTTTGTTCTTTTTATATTGATGTTGGATATTTAGTATTTAGTATTTAGTATGTTGATCATAGCTATCCCCGTATTCGAATGTCTTGTTTTCTCTTGTTACAAGGCTGTTTTTGTGTTGTACTTGATTCATTTCCCTGCCTCAGTAATTCGAGTTCATTCTCACGCTAAATATAAGATTGAAGAATTCCTTATAAAATGCCTACTTTTTTCTATAAAAAAAAAATTTACTAGGGATCCATGGATCATCCCATGGGTTTATATCAGCACCATTTCCAACTGAAAAACAGGGTGCTATTCCTGAAGAAATCTTGAGCTGACAAAATACTCCTCCAAACGAAAGAAGAGTTCGAATTTGGAGTGGCCTCTGAGACAGAGCAATTGAGAAAGTAGTTGCCTTTAAGAATTTCGGAGACAAGGAGGTTTGGGGTTCATGAGGATTCTCCACAAAACCTTAAGCCAACATGGCAATGTTAGTAGCACCTAAATCTTTAAACCCAAACCCCCTAGACTTTTGGGTTTGCAGGTTCCCTTCCAAGAGACCAAATGAATATCCCTTTTGCCTTTTGTCAATATCACCCCACCAGAAGGAAGCTAATAAAGAATTAATTTCTCTGATAGTGGCTTTGGGGAGTTTAACACAGGACTTGCAAAGGCCCCCCTATTTTTAGCCTTAATCTTGACAGTGATTTACTCGAAGACTTGCCTTTTAGACTTGCCTTTGATAATAGGAAGCCCGAGATATTTGGTATGACGAGCCTCTTGAATCCCTTCAAAAGTTCTAAGAACTGATGTCCTATCATCACAAGAGGTATTTATGCTAAAGAAGATGACATATTTATGAGTGTTAATTTTTCAACCTAGAAGCTTATTATTCATAAATGGCAAGAATGCCCTATAATTTGTCAGCAGCAGCAGAGGAAGCATTAGTAAAGAAAATGGAATCATCAACAAAGACAAAGAACATGCGGTTGATACTGGGACTTTTCCTAGCAATCCTCACCCCAGGGACAGAGCCAGAATCCATAGCAGATTGCACTAAGCCCCTGTGCACGGATAATGACGATAAATGATCACGTTGCCTGATACCTCTCGAGGGCTTAAAGAATCCCTTCTCTCACCATTGATAATGAAGGAGAAGGAAGCTGTTGATATGCATTCCAGGATAAGGTTGTGAATCTATCATAAAAAAAACCCAGCTTTTTTCATCATAAAAGACGCAAAATAATACTACTCTATTCTGTCAAAAGCTTTAAAGATAACTAATTTAAGAGCCATACAAGAACTCTTCCCATGCCTTTTATTATTAGACATAAATAAAGTGGATAGATTCATGACCGATAATGTAGCTATCTAGAATTTGCCTAACTGACACAAAAGCATTTTGGTTTTCTCCAATACAAAATGGCAGCACATGCTTCATTCTGTTGGCAAGAACTTTAGAAAATATTTTTTAAATTATTGTGTGGCAGCACATGCTTCAAACCAAATGGCAGCACATGTTTCATTTTAAATTTTTTTATTTATTTTTTAAATTTTTAATTTTTGGTTTTCTCCAATACAAAATAGCAGCACATGCTTCATACCAAATACTCAAGGTAGGATTGGAACTCATTAGTATTAGCAATACTATTATTATCAGTACACCAGCCACTAGCATCTTACTTCTTGATTTTGGGTCCTTTGACAACAGAATGAAAGTATTTGGTAATTTTATCACCTTCTTGAAGCCCATTTGATTCTAGATTTCTGTTTCCTGAAGCACTCCTCATCAGTACAGGCTTCCTTGACTTGCGTTTTCAAGAGCATGATTTGGTTTGGTCATTTGAGGTTCCATCACTTGTTTGATCTTTTGGCAAACTTGATATTTCAAGGAGCCCTGAATTTAGGAGTAGCCCATCCATCCTTGACTATATCCTTGAAACCCTCCTCCTTTCGAATCCACCTGTTATCAAAGCTGAACAATCTTTTGACCTGTCAGTTTTCGTGTGGGTATCAAATAAAAGAGCACAGTGATCAAAGCATATATAACATCCAAATGTGTGACAGTTGCTTTCTGAAAAGTAGAGGCCCATTGATCAAAGCGCAGGCATCTGTCAAGACGTTCCAAAGTTCACAAAACCAATATCAACCAGCTTGTTGTTAGTGATTAAAATTGACAGAATCCATACATGAATTCCAAGATCTAGGAGTCCCTCCCAAATTTTCTTTGACAGAATCCATACATGAATTCCATGTATGAAATGTTTCAGCTTCAAGTCAACCGTTTAATTCGTTGTTAGTTTTGAGCGACATCCGTACGAAATGTAATCAAATGGCTTCACGAAGGTGATAAAATTACCAAATACTTTCATTCTGTTGGCAAAAAGGTCTGTGATACATGTACTTGTCATATGTATACACGGTTCTAATCCTGTAAACAGAGGTGTTAGAGAGATTGAGGTTTGGAAAACAACAACAATGTCAAAACCGCAGGAAAACTAAAAACGCAGAAAATGGTTTGCTTGATATGAACGTAGAATCATATAAACACTTTCCTACAAAAGTTATTTGCCCTCATCAAATGCCTAGGGTGACACAAATACTTTTGTGAGATAAGACTACGTTTTCCCTTCAAATTTAGGCACAAAAGATGAAGATTACTCTTGGAGATAGTTTAAGGTGTTTTTACTTCCAAAGATGAATGTGCTTATCTTTTCTTTCTCTGTCTGTTTAAAGCACTCAAAAAGATCTTATATATTGATGGAAAAACCGACCTCTTATGTATGCAACCTTTGGAAATAAGTTATATACATAAACAGTTGAAAATGATCGAAAGAGATGACCATTTTAGAATTTCGATCGCATCCGTGACGGATGAAGTTATCATCCGGACGGATATATCACAATATCAAAGTTTTCACCGTTTGACCTTTCATCCGTGCACGGATAGATTCTTATCCGTGACGGATAGCTATCATCCGTGCGGATAGATTCTTATCCATACGGATAACTATCTGTTTCTCCAAATTCTGAATTTTTTAAGTGGATTTTCAGTCCTTTAAGTGATTTTTCCGAACTATATTTGATCATTTAAATCCGTAAACTCGTAGATACTTATATGAGTGTACACTCCATTCCTCCGCACTCATATTATAGCATTCCGAGTTCACCAATCTTTGTACCAAACCCCGATTACATAAATGAACACGGTAACACTTAAATTACCAACACTTCGATAGACGAGATCTATCCCTATCTTCTAAAAGATAGAAGACATCCAATACGTGCTAGTCCGATTATACTATCAAAGTCCCATTTGATAATATATAAGACTAGAGACATTTAAGTACCAACCTTGTTATAGTGATTAGAGATCTCATCAATCATAATCACTATCATGGTTTCTATCATCGATTGATTGATCTGAGGGGCGTTACTATATATTCACAATAAATAATATGAAGATAAACAATATATAATAACATAAGTCTTTTATTAATCATAATAAAGTTATTACATGAAACTAAATAGATCAGAACGACCGGCCTTGGTCGGATCCAAATCCAACCCGATTGGGTTTAGGACACCTTTCCAACATTACGTCCACTCTATCTTCATATGTTATGCAAGTTTTCTAGATTCAATACTTAATTTGATGTAGTGGGAAGCTCGCTAGGCATAATTGCCTTAAGACTGCCTTACTGGGATTGCGTATCCCCAACCTTGATAACGTATGCCTAAGGTCCCAAATCCTAAGCCTCCCTTAGATTTCGATTTACAGCATTGATTCCTTGATTTCCAAAAGAATATTCCGATCCCCATGCATCCGAGTCTCCCAGAAAATAATTGAGAAACTTATCAATGAAACTCAAGTTGATATTGACCGAGTTAGAAAGGTCACGACCCAGCTGGAAATTACTTCTTTTTTCTTAGCTAACAAAAACAAAGCAAAACAGAGAATCTGCATAAATCAGGGGAATGAATCGAGTACAACACAAACTTTGGCCAATACTTTCAAGGTCAATCAATATTCATTCAAAATAGAATAAAAATTTAATCCTTGTTTATTTATAAGGAGAAGTGAACAAAGCACACATTGTTTGCAAAAAGACTTTCATGTGATGCTTAATAATACTGTGATCAAGCCGGCCATTATTCGGAAAATCGATATTCTTAACAACACACTATGTACAGAGATATACCTGTTGTTCAATCTTTCTGCTATTATGCTTTTCATAAGCATCAAAAAGTCAGTTAACTTAATGGGATTAGTGCCCTTCATGATGTTTTGTTCCATCAATTTATTTTACACAGGTAAACCTCTCCATCAACCACAATTAGGGATATTGTGATCGAGCCAATCTGAACCGAGTCAGGCTAATACTCAATAGAGTCCGAGTTCTGCTAATAAGCCTAACAAACTTATCAAATCAAACTCAAGTTAGAACATGATCCATCCAGTAACACTTGAAATTGCATCCTTTTTCTGAGCTAACAAAAAACATAAAGCAAAACAGAATAAATCCGCATATGGCAGGGGAATGAATCTATCTGGGTACAACACAAACTTTGTAGAAACAGTCTTGAAACAAGAAAAACGGGACCTAAGTGCAACCATGCTTTTCTAAATCGTATTGCTGCGATTTCAACATACCGGAACATAACAAATAACAGAGTCTAATTTGGTTTCCTCACACGTTGATTGAAACTAAACTTGACCTACATAACACCATCTCAATGAGGACCGTAAAGCCATCACCAACTACAGAACGGCGATGATTGAGTAGATCATACAAAATTAGCTTTCCATCTCGTAAGTAGCACATGAATTCTTGCTTGTTTGTGAAACCTATTGGTTTTAGCAAATTAGGTAGAGGTCCGATGGAATTGAGTTTGGTCCAGGCCACTTCATTCCCGTGTTTGTTCATTGTCCATATATGCACTAACTGGCCTGCGTAATAGGGAGGACAATAGGAGAGAAAAGCAAGAGATTCATTGTTCAAAACAAAAAGAGCAGGGTAATAATAATCAACTTTGTGGTTCTTCCAACAATCATCAGTGTCCCAACCTTGAGGAAATTCCACATGCTCAAACAACTCGGTAGACATGTTGAAAGTGAGAATTCGCCAGTCTGAATAATCGGTTTTTGCACACCAATGGACGACCCCATTGAAGAACGTGGAACCATAACTAGCCCAACAAAAAGCAGTTAACAAAGGAAATACTTTCAATTCTCTCCAAGCATTTGATCTTAGGCTGTATATTTCACCTCTCTGGTATTTATCTCGATTAGCTGCTTGTGGTGACACTACCAAACCAGTTATTCTAACAACCTTTAAATCCATCCCATTATCAAATCCAAAGCCAACCATTTTAAAACACCCCACAGAATTTTTAACGGGCGAGGGCGAGCTTGGGAGCGTTTTCACCTGCTTCAATGATGGATTAACCAAGAGAATAAAATCAGAATCGATAGTCAAGCACACTATTCCATTGCAATGAGCTACCAATTTAAAATAAAGGTAATCGCGGTCATAATAAGGAGGCGGAAGCTCAAAATTAACCACAGTAGAATTATTATCACCCTGTCCCTGTCCCATCCATGGGTCGTCGAATGTTCCTCCTTTATGTTCATCATATCTGGATATGGCCAAAAAGCGCCTGTTAACCACCGAAGCCGCAGCAAGAAAACTCTCTTTGCTTTCGATGAGATGCCTGTTTACGAAATGGGTGCTTTTTATAAGCTCAAACCATGATTTGCTTACGCTTCTGAATCGGATGATAGATTTCGTGGGTAGCTTAAGGAGGATATTCTCAATGATTTCTTCGAGAAGATGACAACCCTCCATCTTATTGCTACTTTCTTCGTGTCGTTTTGCTGAGACTAGGAGAGGTTTATGATCCATTAGGGCTGACGATGGTTTGGAAAATTTGCAAATGGTAAAGGAGTATTCTCTTCTCTCGCCGAAAAAATAGAGAAAGAAAAAAAATAAAGAGACCAAGATATTTTTTTATTTTTTTTACCGGTTAGACAAAAGATTTTATTAAAAGCTTGACAAATCGGACTAACGTCGGATAGTAGAGACAAAACTTTGGAGCATCCCCTGGAGAATACATATTACAAACTGCTAAAACAAGCACAAAAACTAAATTCCTTTTCATACCGGGAAAAAATAATCATATTTTTTAGGAGACAGAGGTCCCTGGCGGAGAAGTATGCTAAGGAGAAGAAAGAGATGGAGCAGGACATGTCCAAGCTCCGAGCTGAGAGGGATGAACTGGAAGCTGTTGTTCCAACTTGGATTGCTGAGGCCATTGAACAGTACAAGGCTTCGGAGGAGTTTGCAAAGAGGCTTTGAAGCTGCTGCTCACTCCGATCCTGAACCATGGCTATACTTTAGGTGTGGATGAGGCAAAAGGTCAAGTGGCTGACCTTGTTGTGGACAATCTCTCTACCACGGCTTGAAAGCCTGGGATGGGTGCGGTATATGATGATCGGCTAAAAGACATCAAGGTAGGAATAGACATCGTGTCTAAGTACTCCCGCCGACCTGCGGCTGCTCCAACCTCAGCTCCTACTTCATCAGAGCCACAACATAATCCCACCCCCAGACACTTAGCCGAGTAGGCTTTATAGATTTTTTATGTTTTGTTTTGAAAATTTTCAAACTTATTGTAATTTTCCTACTTGATAATAGAAGCAACTTTTGTTAAACACTTTCTTCACTTTGAGTAATTTCTTTTAAGTGCTTTACTTTGAGTACCTCGTTGTTGGTGAGGTATCTTGCCCCCCAGTATGTCATGCCTTACTTGTAGTTTTGGATGGCATACTTGTACTTTAGCTGCGTTTTAGTTCGGGCCTATCCTGCAGACTTAGTGTTTTTACTAAGTCCGACCTGCGGAGCTCTGCTGTCAAGAGTTTGCTGAACGTTTTTGCTGACATATGTTTGCTGAGTCCGACCTACGATGCTCAGATGTCAGGTTTAGCGAATTGAGTCAGAAGTTTGCTGACTTAATGTTTTGTTTTTTTAGGGAAGACTTAATGTTTTTAACTGACATATGTTTGCTGAGTCCGACCTGCGGGGCTCAGATGTCAGATTTAGCAGATTGAGTCAGAAGTTTGTTTCTTAATGTTTTTTAACTGACATATGTTGTTGAGTCCGACCTGCAGAGCTCAGATGTCAGATTTAGCGAATTGAGTCAGAAGTTTGCTGACTTAATGTTTTTTAACTGACATATGTTTGCTGAGTCCGACCTGCGGAGCTCAGATGTCAGATTTAGCGAATTGAGTCAGAAGTTTGCTGACTAATATTTTTTCACTGACATATGTTTGCTGAGTCCGACCTGCGGAGCTCAGATGTCAGATTTGGCGAATTGAGTCAAAGTCCGTCCTGTGGAGCTTGGCTTGTCCATTTTGCAGATTTAATCTGTACCATTCATAACGGAAAGATAAAACGTAATATTGAGCAAGGCTATTGAAGAAATGTAAACTGGGTACTCACTGAGCTTAATTTATTGAAACATTGTTCAAAAATGGAAAGACTGTAATGAAAATTACGAGAATGAAAAACAGAGCGTGAACGTTCAGAACTTTCTGAGCCCCCTAAGTCAAGACCACCCTATTGCTTTTGATTGTGGCAGCGTAGCAGTTTCTGGCAGCCTACATATCCCCCTTGATCTCCACCGAGCCTTCTGCGGTGAGAAACTTCAGACTGATGTGAGCAGGAGAAATCACACTCGGAGGTCGATCGGTAGCAGTCTTCCTGCAATAATGTTGTACGCAGAAGAGGCTTTGACCACCATATATTGACCATAAAGGTCCTACCCCTTGGTTCTGGTCCAAATGTTGTTTCAAGTCTGATCATCCTTATGGGATGAACTGGAGGACATGCAAAGCCGAGCAGTCTTTGAAACATGTATCGCCTCCTGAATCCTTCGCTTCATGGACTGGAAGGTCAATAGAAGAGGGCGTTAACGGCACTTCCTGTGTCCACGCAGATCATCTTTACCAAATTCTTGTTCACCATGGCCTCTATGACCAAGCCTTCATTGTTTGTAACTAGAGAGTGTGGGTCCCGGGACCATAGTTTACCTCTCGGACTGGCCTCTGATTTCTAACTGTCACAGCTAAACTTGCAGGTCGGTCACCCTGGTTGCTCACTTCCCCAAACATATTGTTGGGGACACCCACAATGGTATTGATGGTGTTGATGGGGAGGATGTCCAACTGCCGACCACCACCCGGAGATCGGTCTCTTCTTTTTTGGGATTCATCATGCCTGCCCCAATCTTGATTGTAGTTTCTGCGGTTGAAGTCCCTATGACCTCGTGGCTCGGCATTTTGACATCGGTCTACGACCTCGTCCAACTTCCCTTCCATGATTGCTGCATCGATGTCTCTTTTGAGATCCATGCAGCTTTCTACATCATGCCCAACGTCTTTGTGGTAAGTGCCGAATTTGCTCTGGTCCCTTATCTCCACGGACCTCTCATGGGTGGTGGAGTTCGGGCCAAGCCCTTTCTCTCCATAATTGCGAGAACATGTTCGCACGGTCTGTTCAGAGGAATTAAGTCCCTCTCCTGCAAAGCTCCATTTTTCCCCAGCCAATCTGTGACTGGGGCTGTCATGCGGTCCCCGGACGGCTTCCTTTTCATGTCAGACTGCTCCTCCGTCTTCTCTTTCTTAGATTCTCCTATCTCCGACTCTTTTTTCAGCCAGTTTGCATGTTCTCCTTGGCAATGCTTATATGCCACCTCCATGCATTCTTCCATTGATTTAGGAAGTTTGTTTGTTCACCTGGCTTACTGACCTCCTTCCCGTAACCTGCTTTGCAAGGTAAGTGATCGAATATGTTAAATGCATCCCGGACTGCATAGGCTCATATTGAATCGTTTTAAATACTACAACCGTCTCATCTTTCTTTTGCTTGAGAGTGCGGCAAAGCGTGGCGTTCTCTGAAACGGCTTGGCGTGTAAAGGTAATGATGAACATCTTTCCCAACGTCTCAAAGTTGGAGATCGTCCTTCTTTGGAATCTTTCTAAACTATTCACGGGCTCGGCCCGGCAAGAAACTCATGGAAAGCCTTGCATTTCATCTCATCCGGGCATAATCCAGGTTCATGTCGGTCCAGTATCGAAAGAGGTGATCATGTGGATCCTTGGTTCCGTCGTATGGCTCTAACTTGGGCACCTTGAACCTCGCAGGTCGGGGGTAATTCTCCACCTTGTTAGGAAATCATTAGTTTAACGCAGTGGAAATTAAAATTTGATTTCCTTTTTCTAGATCGTTCTTCGTTTAATGCAATAAACACGTTAAGTAGTTTGACGGTTATACCTTGATGATCTATAAGATCGTCGCTTTGACCGTCAACGGAGAGTAGTTCAGTGCGCAAGCCGTCCACGCGTCCGGCCTCTATCGCTAATCCACACGAACCCCTGGCCGGAATCCTCATTGGATTGCTATTGGAAAACTCCGGTTGCTAGACCGGCCTTTTTCCTCCCTCACAAACTCACTATAGGTTGCTCTCTATTTTACACAAGAACTATGAGCTCTTGCAATTGTGATGTACAAAAGAGCTTGACACCCACCTCTTATTTATAGTGATAAATGGTGCCCCTATGGTGTGGAAGAGAAGAAAACCTTTTTCCCAATAAAATAAGGAAAATCTTCTAGATTGATTTATCTCTTTTATTATAATTAATTTTGTCAATATCTTATATTGAATATAATTATCTTATTACCATAAATCTATTTTTCCAAAATCAATTAATATCTTATATTAATATTATGGTAATCTTATTAATTAAATTGCACAATCCAAGTGTATCTCATACACTTAAAAGTGGCACCCCATTAGTCAATTAATTGACTTCCGGAATATTCTTTAATTAATATAAATTGTATACAATTAATATCTTGTATTTTATTTATTCATAATAATAAATAAATACCACCATATTAATTTACCACTATAACCTTTATAGTCTAGAGATAAACTTTCCTTATTTGGTTATCAACTATAACCGCATTTTAATCCGACTCGATGTTCATATGTGTGTGACCCGATAGGCTTCCGAATATGTTGTCCGTAGACACAAAGTACAATTTACTAAAATGCCCTTCATACCTAACGATCACGGGATAGCGTCTAGCAACACACCGTGACCCCCAATCATCGAAAGAGTCAAAAGCAATGACTACTACATTTCATGTGAAGCAGTTACCGTGTAACTTACAATCCTATCGCTGTAATAATATCCATACGATCGTATCTCGAGTGTCAATACATTAACGATCGTATCTTATAATCTGGATATCACGCTCTCTCGAAATAACACATTTACTCCCACTTTACAAAGATTCTCGAGAGCTAGACATTCCTTATAAGAAGGCCATTTCGGATATTCGATCCCTATCATAGGATACGCGATTCCCAGACGACCAATCATGTATACTCCGTATGCTTCAATATCATACTCAATCACTACCGTATGATCGCCCCGTGGTTAAGGGAAATCTCAATAGTGTCAAAGCATGACAATCCACACCGTGATGCCATAAAGACTTCGGTTAAAAGGATAATTACACAACCGCCACATAGTGTGACACTTAATGTAAGTGGGTCAGTCTAACGTACGCATTCTCTAATACACGTCCACGTACAGTCCAAGTGTCTCTACACTTCGATAGACGAGATCTATCCATATCTTATAAAAGATAGAAGACATCCAATACATGCTAGTCTGATTATACTATCAATGTCCCATTTGATAATATGTAAGACTAGAGACATTTAAGTACCAATCTTGTTATAGTGATTAGAGATCTCATCAACCATAATCACTATCATGGTTTCTCTATCACAGATTGACACTAGGGACGTTACTATATATATAACACAAATAATATGAAGACAAACAATATATATATAATAACATAAGTGCTTTTATTAATCATAATAAAGTTATTACATGAACTATATAGACTGTAAATGACCCGACCCGGTCGGATCCGGTCCAACCCGATTGGGTTTAGGACACCTTTCCAACTCACCTGCTATATGAATGGCGATGCTAGGGAGAGATCCATGGATCTTTTCCCCAATATGACATCCAGCTCCGCTCTAGCTACGTCCAGTGCCCAGGGATCAACCAACTTTTTCCCCTGATTAGCAGTGGATGAATGGTCATCCTGCTTGCTTTGCTTGGGTTCGGTAATAGGTGTATTTCCTGCTCCTCTTCATGTTCCTCCTCTAGATCTTCGTCTTGCATGGCAGCCTGTAGGATTGCATGTCGAGTGGCTGCGTCCATAGCCACCAGTTGATCGACCAATGCTTGCTGGGTCGAATTGAAAACACTTTCCTCATGTTCTTGAGTTTGGCCACAACTGTTGAAGGCAGTAGCTCCGCTCTCGTTAGCGTTTTGACCGTTCTGGGCGGCTTCTGCGGCTTTCTATTGGCATGTTTTGGCCTTAATGATTTAATACCGTGTCTTGAACAAGATTGTCAGTATAAGGCCCTCATTCTAGCGCCAATTGACGATGCTGGATCTCGTCGGGTAACAAATCTGGGCCGTATTATCCTAGTGACAATTTGAACAAGATCTAAAGAATAAAATATATGAACGGGGGGTGGTTTTTGTTTAGACTGAGCCTGAGATGTTGTATCTCAGGTTGCCTACGTATCCTATGTATGAATCATGGATCAAGTCTCTCGTAGTTCATTAGGGATTGTTTATATAGAGGGCCTTATGCCCTAGGCCTGCATAGGCCGGGTCCTCGTTGGACTCTAATTTTGTGCAGGTTGCTGAACTTCTTGAAAACCCATACCTACTACCTTATATTCATAACATCCATCTCAAACTAAACGGCCCAGACGCAACAATTTCCCTATTCATTACACTGAAGGAGATTACGTGAATAACCACCGATATTCAGAGCCCGGGGGTGTTTATGCATTTGCATATCAAGACAAGCAGCGATATTCTACTGGAAAAAAATAGTCCTTTTGTTGATTTGTATAAATACGCAAGGATCACTTTAATCTTGTACTACCTTCGTCCCAAAACGTAAGACTATTAAGTTTTTTGGTTTTGTCCCATTATATAAGTCCGTTTAGAATACCAATGAAACATTGCAAAATAAAAACAGCATTTTAAGCATCAAATTAAGTCCATCTGTTGTGTGGGCACTAGCAAAATGGTAATGAGATTGGTGCCAGGTATTTGCACTCTGGGACAAGGGCGGACCCAGCTAAGAAGAGGGGGGTGCCTGGACCCCACTGGATTTAAAAAAAAAATTGAAACCGACGTCGTTTTGATTATTAGTAAAAAAAAATTGAATTATTTTACCCTAATCCCCTCCCTTCGCTGATTTCTATTGATTTACTTCACATTTACCTCCTCAGCAGCTCAGCTCCTCCTCCCCTTCAGTCAGCCCCTTCATCTTCCAGATTTACATTCTCTGGCTTCTTGTTTTGCAGCAGTTCCGTCCGGCGTCCAGTCGTCGTTGCTGTGGCTGTGGACCTGTGGTGCAGACTTGCAGAGTTGTAGTCGTGCTCTGCTCTTCGCTCTTCAGTTCGCTAGTCACACATTCAGCTGCAGCACCTTCAATTCAGCGGTTCAAACTTCAGACAGAGTCACTCTTGATCTTGAGACACTGCTTGATTCGAGCGTTCAACACTCAAGCGGTTCACTGCTCCGGCGTCGGTGGCTCCGGCCTTTCCAGGCTCCAGCCCCCTCCATAATCCATTTTTATTCCTTGATGCAGGCTTGCAACAGCAGCAGCAGCTGCCAGCTACTCCAACAGGTATGTTTCTATTCATGAAATTTAACTTAGTATAAATGAGATTTTGTGGAAAGTGTGAACCGTGAGGTGTTATTTATTAAAATTGAATAAGTTATCGTGGAAAGTGCGCTTTTGAGTTTTTAATACCGAGAAATTGGGTCCATTGGGATTTGGAATTGGAAAGTATTAATATTTAATAATATTGTAAATTGTAATACAAGAATAATAGTGTAGTGCAGTAGTGGTGTTAGTGGTGCACAATGCACTTGATCTTTGAAAGCTTTGAATGCTTAATTGAAGTTGAGATTGGGGAAGTATTTGTTAAGTTGATTAAGTGTTTTTGTTAGGTATTAATGTATTATACATCTTGATTTTTTTTTAAATCTCGATTAGATTGATAATAAGTAATAAAAGTGTGGTTTTTTTAACAGATAATTGAAAAATGGAACATGAATATTCTTTACATCGTTTTTTGAGAAGTGTCGGAAAGCACCAGAGAAAAGTGCAATTGAGATTGAGAATTCAAGGGTGGGTGCATCTAGTGTTGCGGCATCAATTTCTTTGACTTCTGGTTTATCTAGTGGTGCTAGAGAATTTGTTGATTTGAGTAGCCTACCAGCAGATCCTGCGTTAAGGAAAAAATAACTGAATATCATCCGAATCAAATTAATGAAATTAGAAGAGCTTATTTGTTAACGGGGCCTTGTCAACCCCGTGGTCATGATTTTCCTGTGAAAGATTGTTCTGGCAGAGATCGTCGATTTAATGTGAAATGGTTTGATCAACATTCTAATTGGTTAGAATATAGCATTATAGACGACAAAGAATATTGCTTGTGTTGTTATTTGTTCAGAAATGAATTTGGTGATCAAGGTAGTGATGGGGCATTTGTAAGTGAAGGTTTTAGTTCTTGGAATAAACCAGAGAAGTTAAAATCCTATGTTGGAAGAACAGCTAAGAGTTCTCACTCATTGTCATTGAGGAAATGTGACGATCTAATGAAACAAGAGCGATCCATTGAGGTTTCTTTTCATAAACATACAGATGTTGAGAAAAGTGAATATTTGGTTCGCTTAATTGCTACTATTAATTTATGTAGAGTTATGCTACAGTAGGGGATTTATTTTCGGGGTCATGATGAGTCCGATGATTCTTTGAATAAGGGGAATTTCATTGCATTTCTTGAATATTCTGCTGATATATGTGAGGCTATTCGTAAGTTGTTCTTGAAAATGCTCCAAAAAATCAACATCTCCTAAAATTCAGAAAGATGTTATTAATTGTTTTGCTAAAGAGATACAACAAAGAATTATGGAAGAGTTTAAAGATGATTTTTTTGCATTGTTGGTGGATGAGTCTAGTGATGTATCGGAAAAGAACAAATGGTCATGTGGTTTTTCGATTTGTTGACTCTCATGGAATGTAAAAGAGAGATTCATTGGTGTTGTCCGTGTGAAAGAGACATCGTCTTTGATCTTAAAATCTGCTATTGATGGATTATTTGCTAAGTTGGGCTTGAGTGTGATGAAAATCCGAGGTCAAGGGTATGATGGGGCAAGTAATATGAATGGCGAGTTCAATGGGTTGAAAACTTTGATTTTGAGAGAAACGAGTATGCACATTATATTCATTGTTTTTCTCATCAACTTCAACTTGCTCTTGTTGGAGTGGCTAGAAAACATAAAGATGTTGCAGATTTCTTTTTTAAGACATCCATGTTGGTGACTGTTGTCGGGGCCTCTTGTAAGCGTAAAGACATGATTCGACAAAGCCATAAAGAATACATAATGGAAGGCATCACTAGTGGTTTGATTGACACGGGGAAAGGATTAAACCAAGAGTTAAGTCTTAAGAGAGCCGGAGATACACGTTGGGGGTCTCATCATGATTCTTTGATAAACTTGGTTAATTTATTTTCAACTGTTATTGATGTTCTTACAGTTGTTTCAAGTGATGCTACACATTCATCAAAAGAAGCCCAAGCAGACGGTTTGTTGAACTATCTTTTATCATTTGATTTTGTCTTCATTTTGCAATTGATGTTGAAAATATTAAAGATCACGAATGTGTTGTCACAAGCTTTGCAAAAAAAAAAAAAAAAGACATTGTGAATGCTATGAAATATGTTAAACTTGCAAAGAGCCGGTTGCAAACATTAAGAGATCATGGATGGGAGAATCTTTTAAATAGTATCACTTCATTTTGCAATGAGCATGGGATTGGTTGTTTGAATATGGATGATGAATATGGTACTCCAGCTAGTCGTCGCCGTAATCCAAACAAGCACATTACTAATGATTTTCATTATCGCGTGGAATGCTTTTATGGAATTGTGGATATGCAACTTTTAACGATGAATGATCGATTAAATGAGATCAATTCGGAGTTGCTTCTTTGTATTGGTAGCTTGAGTCCACTTGATAATTTTGTTGCATTTGATTTGCAAAGGTTGATGAAGTTAACCGAGTTTTATCCCCTTGAATGTGAGACTTTAAAGGACCAACTAGAGACATATATCATGGATGTGAGATCAGATATCATATTTAGCAAGTTGAATGGGATCGGTGATCTATCTACATTGTTGGTGCAAACAAAAAAGCATATGGGGTATTTTTTTTGGTGTATCGGCTTTTGAAATTAGCATTGGTTTTGCCGGTTGCAACAGCAAGTGTAGAAAAAAGCTTCTCTGCAATGACTCTCGTTAAGACAGATTTGCGGAATCGAATGTCTGATGAAGTTCTGAATGACTGTCTTCTTTGTAACATTGAAAAAGATTTGCTACGTAGTATTACAACCGATGTTGTAATTAAACGATTTCAAAGCATGAAACCTCATAAGGGACAATTGTAGTTTGTTGGTTATGGTTATTTTGTGCCTTAAACAGTTGTTAATTATGGGCTATGTTTGGTAATTTTGTGTACGGATTACTTGGTATTTGTTGTCTAATGTATTATTATTGTGTCTGGAACAATTGTAAATCATCGACTGTTTACTCTAATTTTTCACTAAAAAAAATGTAATATGTCGGCTTTTATCAGTTTGTGCCCCCACTGGATTTTATTCATGGGTCCGCCAATGCTCCGGGAGTGTTTTTCATGTTTACAACTCAATGGCCTCGTCCTTTCCTTACCCTATATATTCGACCTATATTTATTTAACGAGATGTTTCCTCATACTGGGTTGCACTGCAATTTTTTAAAGAATGAGATTTGGACTTCTGCATAACTACTTCCATGAGCAAAAACTCATTGCACAGACAATCAAGCTGCTATTTCAACATAACGAATAAAAAAAAACGTAAACTTTAACTTAGCCATGAAGTCTATCACTTACCTGCGATTGCTGCGATTTCAACATAACAAATAACAGAGTAAAACAGAACCCCAGGAAAAACAAAAATAAACTGAAACTGCCACATATAGTTTATTATGAGGTTGTCTCTTAAAATAGTGAAACATAGCCCAGCCGCAGGGAAATGAATAAAATTGTTGCAGAACAGGAGATTAAACAAATGATTTGCCAACAAAAGACGATGTAATTATATATATATTTTAAGTCAACAACGTTGATTTCCTCACATGTTGATTGAAACTAAGCTTGCCCTACATAATCCCTTCTCAAGGCCATCCATAAAGGCCTCGCCAACTACAGAATGACGATGATTGAGTAGATCATACAAAATTAGCTCTCCTCCATCATGTGAGCTGTACATGAATACAATTTAGGTAGAGGTCCGATAGAATAGAGTTTGGTCCAGGACACTTCATTCCCGTGTTTGTTCATTGTCCATATATTCACCAAGTGGTCTGTGTAATATGCAGGACAATAGGAGACAAAAGCAATAGATTGGTTATTCAAAACAAAAAGAGCAGGGACATCACCGCCTTCATTGTACCAATAATCTTCACCATTGTTCCAACCTTGAGGGAATTCCACATGCTCAAACAGCTCGGTATCCACGTTGAAAGTGAGCATTCGTCAGCCTGAATAATCAGTTTTTGCACACCAATGGACGACCCCATCGAAGAATGTGGAACCACCAATTGAAGAATCAGTTAAACCAGCAATTGAAGAATCAGTTAACAAAGGAAATTCATCCAATTCTCTCCGAGCATTTGATCTTAGATTGTATACTTCAGCTCTCTGGTATTCATGTCGATTAGCTGCTCGAGGTGACTCTACCAAGCCAGTTATTCTAACAACCTTTAAAATTTAAATCCATCCCATTATCAAATCCAAAGCCAACCAATTTAAAACACCTTACAACAGGCGAGGGCGAGGGCGAGGTAGGGAGCGTTTTCACCTCCTTCAAGGATGGATTAACTAATAGAATAATATCAGAATCGATTGTCAAGCAAACTATTCCATTGCAATGAGCTACCAATTTAAAGTAATGGTAATCGCGGCCGTAACAAGGAGGCGGAAGCTCAAACTTAACCACAAGAGATTTATTAACACCCTCTACCATCCATGGGTTGAACTTGAATGTTGCTCCTTTATGTTCATCATCACATATGCATATGGCCAAAAAGCGCAGGTTATGCACCAAAGCCGTAGCAAGAAAACTCTCTTTGCTTTCGATGAGATGCCGATTTACGAAACAGGTGCTTTTAACAAGTTCAAACCATGATTTGCTTAAGGAGGATATTCTCAATGATTTCTTCAGGAAGATGACAACCCTCCATCTTATTGTTTCTTCTCGATAGTGTATGAGGAGAACTAAGCTACTTTCTTCGCGTTGTTTTGCTGAGATCAAAAGAGTGTTTCATTTATGATTTAGGTTTAACGATGATTTGGAAAATTGATGATGGTATCAAATTTTTTTTTTTGTTGAGAATAAAGAAGAGGAATTCAATTTAGGGAGTTTATAAGAATGTATTTTTCTTCCAAAAAAAAAAAAAATAATAAAACAAAATAAAAAATGTTATAAAAGAACAAAAATATGTTTATAAGATTTTCTGGTTTAATCTATTATATTGTGTTCACGTGGTAATCTCTACCATAAATACCCTTGATATCAGTGAAATAACACAATTTTTTCATTCTTCTTTCTACGTTATATTTCATCTTTGTTTTTCTCTTATTAGTTTTATAACACGTTATCAACACAACGAGACTTGTAGTATTCCAAGCACAGAACCAGAGAGATTGGGTTAATCCATTCTTAATCCTATAAACTCCAAGCAGAGAATCAGAGGTAAAATTTTATTGGATTAATTCATTCTTAATCCTATAAGAGGTAAACAATTATTTTACATTCTTCTAGTTTTTTTTTTTTAAATGGCTAACATTATCCAGCAGTAATTCATACCCCTAAACATATTGGGATAAATTGGATAAATTATTTATCAAGTGTCATGAACATTAAAATGAATTTGGAACCTATGAGTTTTGATAGATAAATCAAGACAATGCAAATGTCATGATATTTCTCTGTTATCATGCTGACGAAAGATTGAAATATGAATATTTAACGGTAAAAGATCCGTCTAAATTGAAATATGAGTTTTTTTACGGTGAAAGATCCGTATGAATTATGGAGAGCAATTTGAAAGGAGGTTCAATGGTTCAACCACTTGAGGTTGGTCGTTTTACCAAAAACCAGACATGATTGGCTCAACCTGCAACTGCAGTATTCTAAATATGTCACTGAATATATATAATTCAATCATTTTTATTATTACATCACAATTGAAATTATGTGATGAAAAAGTTATAGAACAAGATATGCTAGAAAAGAAAAGAAAAAAAAAACTTTTTTCATTTTAGTGCATTTCTATTGTTGGCAGGCCGAGCAAAACAATGAGTTGATTCCAGTGCATGTCTATTGCTGGCTGAGAAAAATAATGAGTTGTTAATGAAAATTAAGGGTCGGTGCCAGTTCATTCCCTGAAGTGAATGTGACACAATATTTGAATTTTGGCCACTACACAATATTCAAATTTTGGCAGTTCGACACAATATTCAAATTTTGGCCACGACACAATATTCAAATTCTGACGGCTCGTGGTTGTGGTGGAGACCAAGAAACAAAATGACCACCAAAGTTGGATGATAATGATGAAGAAAGAAAAGTCTATGGTGAAAAATGCTATAGATGTGAATTTGGCTTAAGGCCCTGGTGGTGGAAATATAACAATCGTGGAAAGAAATAAAATGACCACCAAAGTTGGATGATAATGATTGACGATGCTGGATATCGTCGGGTATTATTTCCGGGGCATCTTTATCCTAGTGACAATATATTCAAGATTTAAGAACCCAGAACACGATGACTTGTTGTCATCAGGGGAAGCAACAACTTCAAAACTTTTTTAAGCATTTGGACTTAAAACCAATGATTGTACTCTTTTTCCTTTTAACCAAGTTTATTCCACAGAGTTTTCTTAGTTAAAGGCTTTTAACGAGTCAGTCAGTGCATGTTGGTCCCTTGAAAAGGCTTTGGTTAAGTTTAGAGGGGGGGGGGGGGGGGTGAATAAACTTAACACTTAAAACTTTGGAGTTAACAAATTGCAGCCTTCAAAGCTTGACTGCTGATACTTCAGAGTCTGCTTGAGACCTCGTAGCTGGCCGATAAAACAAGAGTTCTCACGACAGTTTAGTTTGCTGAATTTGTGCAAATGAATTATATCAAAATTAAGCCTTAGTACTTGTTGTTAAATATGATACTAAGTATTAGATACTCATGAGTGGAAGTGTGTGATTCCGGTTGCTAGATTCGATGAGGTTGATGAATGAAATAAACTAAGTGCGTAAAGTAAATCTTTGAAAGTAAGTAGGCGATTTTATAGTGGTTCCGGTGGTGTAATCCGTCGACCACTCTTCTCTCTGTGATGTTGGAGGAAATTCACTAGAGATCTTTGATGTAGTTGTTACAAAGATTCCTAAGTTGTTTGTCCTTCACCAATAACTATGGCTTCACAAATCCTAAAATCGGGAGCAGGTAGGATTGTTTGCTCCCCGAGTCTTCCACTGGTCCTTGAAGGGGTAGGATTGCCTCTTCACCACTCCACCACAAACAACAGCCTTTCACACTCCAATGGATGCTTCACTGTGTCTTGGCAGGTTCTTTATGAAATAAAGATTGAATCAAGTAAATGATTCGATTCATGTGAAGCTTGATTAGGATGATGTAATCAAGCGACTTGCGCCTTCAAGTGTGTAGTCTTGATGCAGCTTGAATACAGAATGCACTTGAAGAAATTTACTAGATCAGCAGCTTTATGCTCAGCAAGTTCAGCAGGGTGTTTTTCAGCTCAGTATTAACACTTAAAGTTTATCCCAAAATTCATCATCTTTTTCTGAGTTGAAAGTCTTTTATTTATAGGCAAGAATGCATGTGACTTGTATTTGAATTTCAAATGTAACCGTTCCTTGTTTTTGTCCCATCTGATTTGCATTCTGTCACTATTCATAGGATCGACAATTTGTCGAAATTCCTTTTGACAAGATACCGATCATCACCCTTGACTTGTGTCCATTGGATAAAGTCCTAATCATCCCAACATTCTTTTAATCCTAACCACCGATTTGTTTGATCAAATCGAGGTAGTTAATTCATCCTTATCCATGTAATCTTCAAAAATAATCTTGAATTAATCGAGGTATATATCTGCGAGTTCATCGATCTGCTGAAGTTTCAATCGATCTGATCATCATGATATTTACGTGTATAAAATACAATGCAATGATTCCTTTTATCTAAATTTTAATTGTGAAGTTAGATTACACCATTTTAATTATAACTAAGTTCCAAACATCATCCAACTTATGGAACTTAGACCTTACACAAGGTATATGTAATCGATCTAGTCATCACAGACTTGCCTAAATTACGATTCCATATCCTTGACTTAAATTACTAAGTTTGATCCACTTAGCCTTCAGAATGGCGAGTTTGAACCTCACCTTCGAGTCTTGATCTTGAGAGTTCAAGACTAGTCTCTTCGACCTATCTACCCTCTCGACCTAGACCATGCTTATATCAATCAATGACCCTTTACGGTCTTGTTTGATCAAACCTATTTATGAATCAAACTCTAATAAACCTATACATTTGATCTAGACATCTTTTTGCCTTTGCACTATAACAGCTAGTATGGAACTCATCATCAAAATAAGAAATTAGTCCAACAATTTCCCCCTTTTTGGTGATGATGCCACTACCCTCACCTAATCAAAGAAAGCAAAAGATAAAACACAAGAACAGAACAAGTATTCATCTTTCATTAAAATCATTTGTTCAAGGCTATTACAAACTAGATACATCAAAGATAAAGAATGATAAGTATGCTGATCTATTGTCTCTTCTCTCTTTCTTGTCTAGCCTTCTCAGCTTGTTCTTGATAGGCTCTGATTTGTTCTATCATGTCCCTCATCCATTCATTTTCAATCAGTGTAAAATCAATGTAGGGATTGACTTGCTTCCACCAGTTCCATGCTTCAGGCAGGATAAGATTGATGTCATTCACTCTGAATCCAAACTTCATGTACAGTTCCTTGAATTCATCAAGTGAGTCATTTGCTTTTGTGATAGGTAAGGTCCTATCACCTCTGCCACTTCTTCCACCTCTTCCACCTCTGCCTCCTCTATAAGTTGCCCTTAAGGCTCTGACTCTTGCTTCCCAAAATTTTAATCCCAAGAAAGAATTTAGACCTTCAAGATATCCCATGTCATGATAAGGTCTCCTTCTGTTATAATATTCTTTCTTGTATTGTTTAAGGAGATCATCAGTAAGTTGAACTCTGCCAGGTGCAGGTTGCCTGAGAGCATTGATTTCATCCTCCCATCTTTTCTTTGCAAAGAGTCTTGCAGCCTCCTTTGCTGCAGCTGATTGGCCCTCTTCCCCCTTAGTGACATCATCAACAAAACGGGATATAAGGCCATGAATACCCTCCTGTGATACTATCACTCTATTCAATTGACCTTCCATAGTTCCAGTTCTAGTATCAATAGCAGTGATCCTGGATTGCAATGTCTCCTCGATCTGCGATCCTTTCAAGTAAGTTTGGGATCGAGCACAAGAGTTGTTGTCTGCAAAGCCAGCTCGCTCGGTGAGTTCAGTGTTGCGTTAAGGTTGTCAAGTTTCGATGGATAGAAATAAGTTGATCTTTCGTAAATTTATCTTTTGCAGATATTTCCAACCTTGATGCCCTCACATCTAGTATCGGATCATTCACGACATTTTGAGTAGATGTGAAGTTTGAAGCAATCTGTGGCGATTGATTGTCTGCATTTCATTTACCATCTTCATCGATTCTTCAAATCTTTCTTCCTGTCATCCCATTTGTGTCCTTAATCGTTGCATATCATGCCTTACAGTCCTTAACTCATTTAACACTTCAACTGGCACTTCACTGGTCATTCTACTATCAGCAGGTCCATCAGCAGGCTCCTCAACTCTATATTGTGCCTGTTATCTGCTGATGACCATTGCCTTACTCATATCTCTCCCAGCAGGGGGAGGTCCTTCCTCAACCATAGCACCAAGAATATCTTCCATGACTGGATCTTGTGCGAGTTCTTGGCGATTTCTTCTTCTCCAAAAATTTAAAACTCGTCATCACTGTAGTCATAGTCCAGTGTGTTCTTCTTGATTAACAACGGCCTGCTGACTATCCTTCCCTACAAAGTGGCCTTGGCCTCAAAGAGATCTCCTCTGACTGACCTCTTCAACAACAGGGGTTTCCTCCAAACCCAAATCAGGTTCCAACCTTTGTCCAGGTGCTGTTTGAGACTCAGCAGCCTGTACCTCCTGTTCCAACCTTTGTGCAGGTGCTGTTTGTACTCCAGCAACCTGTACCTCCTCTTCAGCTCTCTGTGGATTGAATGTAGCCTCATTATCCACTTGGAAACCTTCTGCATGACCAATTTTGTGCAGGATGATGGCAGTTTTAGTAAGAATGCCCTCAAAGTCAAAACCATCTTGATATTCAATGGATTCTTCTGAGCTGGCACTAGGTTCAGTGAAATCAGTAACCTTTTCTCCATCAAAATCCTCACTCTGTTCAGCATCAGTTTGTGCAGTAGGCTCTACAACATGGAATGTACTTGGTTCATCAGCCAGCCTACCAGCACTCAGAGTAATGCCTTCATTGATCAATGCCTCCAAATCATCCATGGTGAGATCCTGTAGATCCTCATCCATCTCTCCAGTCTGCTGGCCTCGTGAGACTTACCAACGATCGATGATGGTGTTGTGCAGGTTGTTCTATGATTACTGCAGTCCCACTGGTTTGTCCTGGTCCAGAGGAAATCTCCTCTAGAATCTGATGATGAGGAAGAATCATCATCTCCATCTCTTGGATCCCTAAACTTGATACCTTCCTCCTTCTGTTGCTCATCAAACAGATCCATCAATCTTGATTGCAGCAAGGTTGTATCAATCAGATCCAGCAAATTCTCCACTCCCAGCTTTTCAAAAGCCCATTCTTCAAGATCTGTCATTGGTTCAACAGCTGGCTTTTGTCTCTTGTAGAAACCAAACTTCCACTGAAAATAGTCAGCAATTTGCTGAAGTTTGGGATCTACATACTCCTCTGTTTTCTTTCGTTGTTTCACATGCCTTTCAAATGGCATAAAGGATCTCCTGGGAGCATCTCTAGCACCTTGTTGACCTCCAAAGGTTCCAACAAGTAGGTTCATGGTTTCTTCAACAGATGTTTGAAAGTCAGAGAGTTCTTTGAGATTGTACATTTGTGCCTACTCGCTTCCATCTCATACCACACTTGGTTCCCACGACTTACATGCTCATCGGCGAGGTCGTCGGCAGATCGCTTCTTCCCCCTGAGTTCTTGCCACACTTGCAGGGTCTTCAACCAAGTCTTCAATTGTCTTTTCAACTACCACAGCAGGTTCAGGTTCAGTGGTTTGTTGTGGTTCCTCGATGATACTACAAAGGCTCGGTCGGTCGATGAGGCTGTAGATATCTTCAACATATTGCTCAACAACAACCTGTCCAGCATCAGTAGACTTGACACCCTCTCCAGGTGAGGAGTCAAAAATCTCCACAGGCCTGATTATAGTCAAGGGCTCAGCCTCAACAGCCTCTCCTTCAGCTTCTACTGGTGCTTCCTCTTGGATTCTTTGAGCTTTCAAGTTTCTTAATTCTTTTCCCTTTCCATGTTTCTTCTTTTTGGCAATCTCCTTCATTCTCTTGGAGAGGGATTCATCATCATCTTTTCCAGTAGATTTTCTCTTTCTACTAGCTTCCTTCATTGTTCCTCAAAATTTCAACAACAGCTTTTTCTTGCTTGACTACTGGCAAACAGTCAGTAACCTCCACTTGACCTCGTGGACTCAGCTGATCAGTCTTTGTTTCCTTTCTTGTTTTCTTTGAAGGCTTTGAACCTTCAGTTATTTTCTTTGTATCTCCACCCTTTCTTTTCTCAGCAGCTTTCTTTGGTGCAGCAAGTTTGATAGATATCTTCTTAGTTTGCTGAACCTGCTCACCACCAGCATCACCATCATTATCATCATTATCATCACTAGCAGCCTCTCCAGCAACCTCTTCATCATCATCTAGACCAGGAATAGCATAATCAATTTCCTTCTTGTATCTAGACTGATTTATCTTCTCAGATTCAAGATCAGGAACTTCCAAATGATTCAGCAGGGTCTGAATCATCAATCCTAAGGGTAAGGCCTTTGATTTCCTTTTCCCTACTTTCTCCTCCTTGGCTACTTTCTTCATATAATGAATGAAATAACCAGCCCAATCAAACTTCATGCTCCTGCAGATGATCATCATCAGCTCTATCTTGGGTCCTGACAGAGTATACATGCTGCCAACTAGTCCAAGTATGTTCTTTGCAATGAGCTTGCTCAGCAGACTGTACTCATTTCCAATATGTCTGCGCAGCTTGATGCAATACGGATTTGGTGGTGCATTTGTTTTAATCTGATCAACAAATGCCAATTTGTCCAATCCCATTGCTTCAGGATTGACTGAGCCATCCACCACTTCTTCAAATCCAAACACTTCCCTCAGTAGACTAAAGGAGATTACAAGCTCCTCAGCATTCACAGTTGTCTTGAATGCTTCAGTTCCTTCTTCCACAACCATATTCTTCTAGAAATCAATAACATTGGTGTATGAGATTGTTTCTAATATGATATTGAGTTTATTCTCCAAGCCTGCAAACCTCCTTATTCTTCGACCTATATTAATAGCCAACTCTGTTTGGTTTCCATCAACAACATAGCCTCTAACACTTTGGCTTGATTCGATTTGAACTTCAATCCTTTCCGCCATTGAAATAAGAAAAAGATGAAGAAGAATTGCTCTCAAATCTGTGTTCACACAATGTAGGATTTTCAGTGATAAAGCAGAAGTTGCAAGTAGAGAATCCGCTGTGTAATAGTCTGATTATATAGACAGTGGGTAGTTGAAACTGTCATTGCACGTACATTGAGGTAACCACGATTAAACTGAATAAATTCTGTCTTGACACGTGGCCCATTACACCTCCATAACGCTTGTAACCGTTGGATGGTCTAACTATGGTTATAGAGATAAAATAAATATCCCGCCAAATATGCTTTTTGACTTTAATAACTTTGACTGAGTAACGTTCCATCCAGCAGGGTGATCCTCAGCAGGGTGGGCTCAGCAGTCTGCTGATAAATAGGCTTCAGACTGTTGACATATATGTACTATGCTAATCCCTGTTTTCTTCTTGTTTTGTTCAATTGATAATACAAGATGAAGTTTAATACCAATGACCGATCCATCAAGTGAGCTCACCCAAAATGACAAAGACCAATCCCTTGGCAACCTCATTTGCTCAATTGTCCAAACATAAGTACATAGAATTGTTGATACCAATGACTAATCTGCTAAGTGAGCTCACCCAACATAGCAAAGACTAATCCCTTGGTGAATTCCAACATTCTTTGAATATCACCAACTTTAATAATTCCAAGTTCACCCCTTAGTTTAGCAAATCTTTCACTATCAAGTGGTTTAGTGAAGATATCGGCAAGTTGATCTTCAAGAGGGATGTATAGAACCACCACATCTTTCTTTTCAACATGATCTCTTATAAAATGATGTCTCACATCAATGTGCTTGGTTCTTGAGTGCAAAGCAGATTTTCTGTGATTGCAATTGCACTTGTGTTTTCACACATAATTGGAATTTCCTTTTCTTCAATTCCATAATCCCTTAATTGTTGTCTTAGCCATAGTACTTGTGCACAAAGAACTTCCAAAGACAATGTATTCACTTTTTCCAAGTGGAAGTTGATATAGAATCTGCTTCTTGCTAAACCAGAAAACCAGTCTATTCCCCATTAACCGATTGTGTTCCTGAGGTGCTTTTTCTATCAATCTTGCAACCAGCATAATCAGAATCTGAGTAGGATATCACTTTGAAGCTTCCTTCCTTGGAATAGCATATCCCTACTCCCAAAGTCTCTTTTAGATACTTGAGAACTCTCTTGACTGCACCTAAATGACTTTCTTTAGGTTGTTGGTCCCTTGAAAAGGCTTTAGTTAAGTTTAGAGGGGGGGGGTGAATAAACTTAACACTTAAAACTTTGGAATTAACAAATTCTGCAACTTCAGACTTTCACGATACTTCAAGAGTATGTTTGAGACCTCGTGAGCTCATTGATAAACATGAGTCTCATGACATTCGATTTTTTTGAATTTGTGCAATGGAATAATATCAAAATTAAGCCTTGTTACTTGTTGTTAAATATGTTACTAAGTATTAGATACTCAGTAGTGTATGTGTGTGATTTCAGTTGCTAGATTCAGCAGGTTGATATGGATAAAAACTAAATGCAGAATTTAAGTGCAGTAAGTAAATAGAGAGATTTTTATAGTGGTTCCAGGTGATGTAATCCTGTCGTCCACTCTTCTCTCGTGATGTTGGAGGAAATTCACTAGTGATCTTTGAGTTATCTGTTTACAAAGAATCCTAGGTTGCTTGTCCTTCACCAATAATTATGGCTTCACAAATCAAAACCAGGAACAAGTAGGATTGTTTGCTCCCGAGTCTTCCACTGGTCCTTGAAGGGTAGAATTGCCTCTTCACCACTTTCCACCACAAACAACGATCTTTCACACCAAAACTGATGCTTCACTGTCTTGGCAGGTTCTTTATAAAATAAAGATTGAATCAAGTAAATGATTCATTGCAAAGACTTGATTAGGATGATATAATCGAGCAGCTTGCGCCTTCAAGTGTGTATGCTTGATGCAATTTGAACACGTAATGCACTTGAAGAAAATAACTAGATCAAAGAAATTTTAAGCTCAAAGAAGTTCAAAGAGGTGTTTTTTTTCAAATTTCAGTGTTATCACTTGAAGTTTATTCCTAAATTCATCATCTTCTTCTTGAGTTGAAAGTCCTCTATTTATAGGTAGGAATGCATGTGACTTGAATTTGAAATTCAAATGTGACCGTTCCTTGTATTTGTCCCATCCTCACCGCATTCTCATCACTATTCATGGGGGTCGACATCGTCGGGATTACTTTTGACAATCTTGATCTGTCCACCCTTTGACTTGTATCCAATGGATAAAAATATGGATCATCCCAACGTCTTTTTAATCTCACCTTTGATTTGCTTGATAAGTCGAGGTAGTTGGTCGTTCTTATCCATGTAACTTTCCAATAATCTTGAATTAATCGAGGTATATATATCAAAGAGTTCATCATCTGTGTAAAAACCAATCGATCACGAACATCATATTTTTGTCTCAGTAAAATATAATGCAAATGATTCCTTTTATCCAACTTTTGTTTGTGAAGTTAGATTACATCATTTTAATTATAACCAAGTTCCAAACATCATCCAACTTGTGGAACTTAGACCTTTCACACAAGGTATATGTAATCGATTTAGGTCATCACGAGACTTGCCTAAATTCGATTCCATATCCTTGACATTAAATACTAAGTTTGATCCCTTAGCCTTCATTTCATCGAGTTTGAACCTCACTCTTTCTTGATCTTGATCTTGGAGTTTGCGGAACCACCTCTCGACCTATCTACCCTCTCGACTGGGACCATCTGGCGATAAATAATCGGCTGACCTTTTTACGATGCTTGTTTGATCAAACCTATTTATGTATCAAACTCTAATAAACCTATACATTTTATCTAGACATCTTTTTGCTTTGCACTATAACACTAGTATGGCACTCATCATCAAAACTAAGAAATAAGTCCAACAATTTCCCCACTTTTTGGTGATGATGCCACTACCTCACCTAATCAAAGAAAGCAAAAGATAAAAGCACAAACAGAACAAATTCAGATCAATTCTCATTATAAATATTTGTTCACGATTATTACAACTAGATCCAAAGAAAGATAAACAAAGTGATAAGTAGTGATCTATTGTCTCTTCTCTCTTTCTTGTCTAGCCTTCTCGACTTGCTCTTGATAGGCTCGATCTCTTCTCATCATTTCAATCATCCATTCATTCTCAATTAGTGTAAAATCAATATAGTGATTGACTTGTTTCCCCGGCCCATGCTTCAGGCAAGATGAGATTGATCTGATTCACCCTGAAGCCAAACTTCATATACAGCTCCTTAAATTCATTCAGTGAATCTTTTGCTTTAGTAATTGGCAGCACCTTTTCACCTTTGCTACTTCTTCTACCTCTGGTATTTGCTCTTAAAGCTTTAATCCTTGCCTCCCAAAACTTCAAACTCAAGAAGGAGTTAAGACCTTCATGAAATCCCATGTCACGATAAGGTCTCCTTCTGTTATGAAACTCTTTCTTGTACTGTGATAGGAGATCATCGATGAGTTGCAATCTGCCAGTGCAAAGTTGCCTAAAAGCATTTGTATCATCACCATCTCTTCGTGCAAAGAGTCTAGCGACCTCCTTTGCTGCAATGATTGGCCTCTTCCCTTAGTGACATCATCAACAAAACGTGAGATGAGGCCATGAATAGCTTCTCGATATACTATCACTCTGTGTAATTGACCGCCATAGTTCCAGTTCTAGTATCAAGTGAAGTAATCCTTGATTGCGTGGTCTCTTCCAAATCTGTTGATCCTTTCAAGAAATTTGGGATCGAGCACAAGAGTTGTTGTGCAAAGAAGAGAGCTCAAGCCGGCTTTCAAAGAAGCTTGTCAAGTTTTTGATGAATGGATGAAAGTTGATCTTTCAAAAACTTGTCCTTCAGTGTGTTCCCTTGCTTGATATATCTTACATCATATATCATATCATTCATAGCATTTTGAGTGGAAGCAAAGTTTGAAGCAAGCGTGTCAATAGATTGTTATCTGCTTTCATTTACCGAGCCATCGCTTCTTCAAATCTTCTTTCTTGTCTCATCGGTTGAGTCCTTAATCGTTGCATATCATTTCTTACAGCCTTTCAACTCATTTAGTACTTCAACCGGCACTCCATCTGCCATTCTACTATCAAGAGATCCATCAAGAGCTCCTCAACTCAGATTGTGCACATTGTCTGCTCCAAGACCATTGCTCTACTCATATCTCTCCCAAAGAGGGGGAGGTCCTTCCTCAACCATTGCACCAAGAACATCTTCAAGGATAGGATCTTGTGCGGGTTCTTCAAAGAACTTCTTCTTCCCAAAAATTTGAAATTCTTCATCATTGCAGCTCATAGTCCAAAGAAATTTGCTCATCCTCATTAATGCAATCTGCGACTATCCTTCCTACAAAGTGACCTTGGCTCCAGCAGTCTACTACAAAGACCTCATCAACAACAGGGTTTCCTCCAAACCCAAAGTTTGTTCCAACTTTGTGTCCAGTGTGTTTGTTGAGACTCAGCGACTATACCTCCTGTTCCAACCTTTGTCCAGTCTTTGTTTGTACCTCAAAGAACTGTACTCCTCTTCAATTTCCTGTGGATTAAATATATTGGTATTATCCACTTGGAAACCTTCAGCATTGCCAATCTTGTGCAGGATGATGGCAGTTTGAGTCAGAGTGCCTTCAATGTCAAATCCATCTTGATATTCAATGGACTCTTCAGAGCTGGCACTAGGTTCATTAAAATCAGCAACTGTTTCTCCATCCAAATCCTCACTCTGTTCATCTGCAGTAGGCTCTACAGCATGAAATATGCTTGGTTCATCAGCCATCCTACCAGTACTCAAATTGATTCCTTCATTGATCAATGCTTCTAGATCATCCATGGTGAGATCTTGTAGATCCTCATCCATTTCTCCAGTCTGCTGACCCTCAGCAGATCTACCAAAGATCGCGGGACTCATGCTGTGTAAGGTACTTGTGTTAGTGCAGCCCCACTTGATTCTCCAGGTCCAGAGGGAAAATCTCCTCTACTATCTCGATGATGAAGAAGAGTCATCAGGACCATCTCTTGATCTCTCGAATTTGATACCCTCCTCCTTCGTTGCTCATCAAACAGATCCATCGATCCTTGATTGCGGCAAGGTTGTATCAATCGAGATCCAAAGAAGTTTTCCACTCCCAACTTGTCAAAAACCCATTCTTCAAAATCATCATTGGTTGAGCAAATTGGTTTTTGTCTTTTGTAGAACCCAAACTTCCACTCGAAGTAATCGGCAAATTCTTTGAAGTTTGGGATCCACAAATTCTTCGCTTTTCTTGCTCTCTTTCACATGCCTTTCAAAGGGCATGAAAGACCTCTCTGGAGCAGCTCTCAGAGCTGCTTGACCTCCAAAGGATCCAACAAGCGATTCATGGTTTCTTCTACTACAGATGTTTGAAAATCAAAGAGTTCTTTGTGATTGTATATTTGTACCTACTACTTCCATCTCAGATCACACTTGGTTCCTCCCGACTTACATGCTCATCAAAGAGGTTAGCAAAGAGATCGCTCTTCCCCGAACTATTGCCAAATTTGCAGGGTCTTCAACCAAGTCTCCAATCACCTCTTCAACCACCACAAGAGTTCAGTTCGGTGGTTTGTTTGTGGTTCTTCAAATGGATACTACAAAGAGCCTGAGGTCGATGAAGATGCTTTGTACATCCTCTGATTGCTCAAAAACAACTTTGCTCAAAGATCGTGAGACTTGATAACTTCTTCATTTGAGGAGTCACTGATAACAACCGTGTGGATAATAGTTAAGGGCTCACCTCAACAACCTCTTCTTCCACTTCTATCGATGCTTCCTCTTGGACTCTTTGAGCTTCCAAGTTTTTCAACTCTTTCCCTTTGCCATATTTTCTTTTTTTGGCAATCTCCTTCATCCTCTTGGATAGGGGTTCATCATCATCTTTTTCTAGTTAATTTTCTTTTTTTCTACTAGCTTCCTTCATTTGTTCTCTAAAAATTTCACCAACAGCTTTTTTCTTGAAGTCACAAGCGAGGGTCATGAACCTCCACTTGACCTCCTCGCAGACTCATCGATCAGGCTTTGTTTCCTTTCTTGTTCTCTTTGATTTCAAGACTTCAAATCTTCCTAATATCAAGCACTCTTTCTCTTTCCAAAGAGCTTTCTTTGGTGCAAGAGGTTTGATAGATATCTTCTTAGTTTGTTTGAACTCGCTCACCACCAAGATCACCATCATCTCCATCATCATTATCATCACTGACCTCTCCAAAGAATCTCTTCATTATCATCAAGTCCAGAATTGCATAATCAATCTCCTTTTTGTATCTCGGGTGATTTATGTCAACTGGTTCAAGGTCAGGAACCTCCAAGTGATTCAGCAGGGTCTGAATCATCAAACCTAAGGGTAAGGCCTTTGATTTCCTTTTCCCTAGTTTGTCCTCCTTCGCAACTTTCTTCATATAATGAATAAAGTACCTAGCCCAGTCAAACTTCATGCTCCTGCAGATGATAATCATCGCCTATCTTGGGTCCCGATAGAGTATCCATACTTTGCCAACTAGCCCAAGTATGTTCTTTGCAATGAGCTTGCTCAAACAGATCGTATTCAATACCAATGTTTTTGCAATTGATGCCTGTGCATCGATTTGATAGTTGCATCTGCCTCTTGATCTCGATCTACAAAAGCCATCTTGTCCAATCCCATAGCTTCGAGGATTGACTCGAACCATCAACAACTTCTTCAAAACCAAACACTTGTCTCAAAGATCGGGAGGAGATTACAAGCTCCTCACCATTCACAAAGATGGTTTTGAAAGCTTGATTCCTTCTTCTATAACCATATTCTTCCGTAAATCAATAACATTGGTGTATGATATCGTTTCTAATCGATGTTGAGTATATTCTCCATCCTGCAAACCTTCTTATTCTTCGACCTATATTAATGGCCACCTGTTTGATTTGCATCAACAACATAGCCTCTTACACTTTGGCTTGATTCGATTTGAACCTCAATCTTTTCCGCCATTGAAATAAGAAAAGGATGAAGAAAAACTGCTCTTAAATCTGTGTTCACACGATGTAGATTTTGCAGAAATAAAGCAGAAATTGCAAGTGGTGAATCTGCTATGTAATACCGATTATATAGACGAAGTGGGTAGTTGAAATCACACAAAGACGCATACATTGAGGTAACCACGATTAAATCTGATTAAATGCTTTGTCTTGACACGTGGTCCATTACTCCTCCATAACGTTTGTAACCGTTGGATGGTTTAACTATGGTAATAATGGATAAAATAAATATCCCGCCAAACTGCTTTTTGACCTAAATAACTTTGACTGAGTAACGTTCCCTCCAGCAGGGTAATCTTCAAGCAGGTGGGCTCGGCGATCACGATAAGTAGACTTCAAGACTGGCGACACAAAAGTACTCTTGATCCTTGTTTTCTTCTTGTTTTGTTCAATTGATAATACAAGATGAGGTTTAATACCAATGACCGATCATCAAGTGAGCTCACCCAAAATGACAAAGACCAATCCCTTGGCAACCTCATTTGCTCAATTGTCCAAACATAAGTACATGGAATTGTTGATACCAATGACTAATCTGCTAAGTGAGCTCACCCAATCATAGCAAAGACTAATCCCCTTGGTGAATTCCAGTACACTGCTGAATATCAGTCAATCTTTATAATTCCAAGTTCAAATCCTTAATTTAGCAAATCTTTCACCATCAAGTGGTTTAGTGAAAATATCGACAAGTTGATCTTCAAGTAGGAATGTATAGAACCACCACATCATTCTTTTCAACATGATCTCTTATAAAATGATGTCTCACATCAATGTGCTTGGTTCTTGAGTGCAAAACAAGATTTTCTCGTGATTGCAATTGCACTTGTGTTGTCACACATGATTGGAATTTCCTTTTCTTCAATTCCATAATCCCTTAATTGTTGTCTTAGCCATAGTATTTGTGCACAAGAGCTTCCAAAGAAAAATGTATTCAAATTTTCAAGAGTGGAAGTTGAAATAGAATTCTGCTTTTTCTTTGAACCAGAGACCATCTATTTCCCATTAACTCGACAAGTTCCCGAGGTGCTTTTTCTATCAATCTTGCAACCAAAGATAATCGAATCTGAGTAGGATATTACTTTGAAGCTTCCTTCCTTGGAATACCATATCCCTACTCCCGAGTCTCTTTAAGATACTTGAGAATTCTCTTAATCGCACTCTAAATGACTTTCTTTAGGTTTAGATTGAAATCTTGCACAAACACCTACAAAGAAAAGATATATCAGTCTGGCACAAGCGTTGAGGTACAAAGAGATCGCCTATCATCCTTCATGCAAAGTCCGATCAACATCTTTGCCTTTCTTTATCTTCATCCAATCGATGTTTGTACTCATAGGAGTTGAATTCTTAGTCTTTGTTTTCCATACCAAATTTCTTCACAGAACTCTTTGGTATACTTGGTTTGATGAATGAAGATTCCATCTTTCAATGTTTAACTTGCAATCCCAAAAAGTAATTCATTTCTCCCATCATACTCATTTGGAATTTGCTCTTCATTAGATTTGCAAACTTTTCACAAAGTAAATCATTCTCGAGAACCAAAATTATGTCATCCACATAAATTTGTACCAGCAGGGTGCTGTCCCCTTCACTGATTCTGAAAAGTGTCTTGTCAATGGTCCCTTTAGTAAAACCATTGTCCACCAAGAATTGAGATAGAGTCTCATACCATGCTCTTGGTGCTTGTTTCAATCCATAAAGTGCTTTGTTGAGTCTATACACTTTATCTTCTTGATCTTTAACTTCAAATCCAGGAGGTTGCTGAACATACACTTCCTCCTCTAGGATACCATTCAAAAATGCACTCTTGACATCCATTTGATATACTTTGAAGTTCTTAAATGCAGCATGTGCCAAGAATAGTCTAATAGCTTCCAATCTTGCAACAGGTGCATAAGTTTCATCAAAATCTATTCCTTCTGCTTGAGAATAGCCTTTTGCAACTAGTCTGGCCTTATTTCTTACAATGGTACCAGATTCATCAAGTTTATTTCTGTATACCCACTTAGTACCAATGATATTTGCATGAACTGGCCTTTCAACTAGTGTCCAAACTTGATTTCTTTCAAATTCATTTAATTCTTCTTGCATAGCAGTTATCCAATCTGGATCTGAAATTGCTTCTTCAACAACTTTAGGTTCCATTTGAGATAGAAAACAAGTAAACATAGCTTCCAGGTTGTCTTAGTCCTCACACCTTGGTGTACATTGCCAATAACTTGTTCAAAGAGGTGATTCCTTAACCATTGTGGATTTTGGTTATTTTGATTTTCGGGAACCTCATCTTGAAGTGGTCTCTCATGCTTCTTCTTCTACAGAGGGTTTCAAAGAGATCCTTGTCTTCGCATCGCTTGTTGCATCGATAATATTATCGGCAGGTGTTCAAGAGGCGGCGTGATCGAGAGACTTTCAAGTCATTGAATATTTCCAAAACTTCAATACAATGCGGATCGGTGACTTGTTGATTCTCAAGGCGGGTTCATGATCCTCATCTTCCATTCCAAAGAAACTTAGGTTCATCAAACACAACATGGATTGTTTCTTCATGTTTTAGTGACCTCTTGTTCAAGACTTCGAATGCTCACTGATCAAGAATATCCCAAGAATATACCTTCATCTGATTTTGGTTGGAATGTCTTCAAATGAATTTTGTGATTTAGAATAAAACATTTACTTCCAAATGGATGGAAATAGGATATGTTAGGTTTCCTTCCATTCCAAACCTCATAAGGTGTCTTCAGCAGCTTCTTGTTTACTGATGTTCTATTTTGTGTATAGCATGCTGTATTTACTGCTTCAGCCCAATATCTTTCAGGTAGCAATGCTTCACAAATCATTGTTCTTCCTGCTTCCTTCAATGTTCCGTTTCTTCTCTCAAAGAACCCCATTTTGTTTGAGGTGTACCAAAGAATGACAAGTTGATGTAGTACACCATTCTCATTCACAATATTCTCTTATAACTTTGTTGAGAAATTCAAGACTCGATCCGATCTTATCTTTATGATCATTAAACTTTTCTCATTTTGTAATCTCTTTAAAAGATTAGGCAAGCTTTGGAGTGTCTCACTTTTCTTGTTCATGAATATCACCCAAGTGTATCTTGAAAAATCATCCACAACCACTAAGGTGTATTTCTTTCCTGTCACACTTGTTGGAGTTATTGGTCCAAAAAGATCCATGTGCATAAGCTCCAACACTCTGTTAGTTGATTGTTTAGTCTTTGACTTGAAACTTGACTTTATCTGTTTACCTTGCTGACAAGCATCACATATAGCATCCTTCTTGAATGTGATCTCGGTAAACCAACCACCGCTTTCTTCTTTACCAACCGATTAATATCATCAAAGTTTAAGTGATTTAACTTCTTGTGCCATAACCAATTGAGTTCAGATTTGGTATGCACAATCAGTGCAGTTTCGAATCGCAGTGAGACCAATCCACAACATACATGTTCTGTTGCCTTCTACCAAAGAAGTACAACTTGATCACCTCTTTCACTAATGACAATACAATTGTTTTTGTCAAAAGTGACCTTGTATCCCATATCACGAGAATTGTCTAGTGCTCAAAGAAGTTGTAGTCCAAATCCTCTACATATGCCACATTCTTGATTGTAAGTCCATTTCTGATAAGTGTGCCATATCCTCTTGTATGTCCAGTGTATTTTTGTTGCCAAAATTCACCCTTGGACCATCTTTTGCCACAAAGTTTGTTAGACAGTTGCTTATTCTTTGTCATGTGTCTGGAACATCCACTGTCAAAGTACCAGACACCCTACAAAACAAAGTTAATGCATTTTAGGTACCCAAACTGTTTGGGTCCATAGTGGTCAGTGGCAAGCATGACCCTTGGTATGTTTCCATAAGGTCTTCTCCTAAATGTGTCATACTTTGGTTCATACTTTGGTTCATACATGTATTCCACACATCCATAAGTTCTAACAATAGGTTGTGTAGGAACCACATATGTTTTCTGGCCTTTTGGTACATAATGCTGTTTGAAATGATTCTTGTTATTAGAAACATTTGTATAACCATAAGTGTCTTTGTCTATTAGAAGCAACCACTGTAATATGGAGTCTCACTGAGGTCTTGTGTAAGTCCTCTGCGATTCCATTGCCTAGGTTTTACCCTAGTAGTATGGTTATCTTGATGTGCTTCTAGCATTAGATGCAGAATATTCCAATCATTATCGTCCAGGAACAGTCTACCTTTCCCCGAGATAAGTATCCTTGAATGATCAACATTTTTGGATTTAGGATTCTTATTCTTGGAATATTTCTGTTTTTCCTTCTCGTGGTCCAAATAGACTTGGTAGCAGTGTCCTGCTCATCGCGAGCTTAGAGGCACACAATGTCCCTATTTTTGGATTTATTCTTTTTACTAGAGTCGTTGACTTCTCGGACTTACGATTTTGCTTCCTGAGGCATTCTCATTAGGTTTCTTCGCTTCAAAGAATCTTCATCGGGAGTTGGATCTAGTGCGGTACAAACTTAGGACCACCTCGAACTAGGTTCAGGTGACCTTCACTGGATCCACTCTTGTTAGATTGCTTTGAGTTCCAAATCCAAGCCCTGTTCTATCTCCATAAGGCTTTCCCGATTTGTATGCGATATTGGAACAAGATGGTTCAAACAGATTCAGAGGTCACTGGATGTTCAAAGAGACTTATCTTGATTCTCGTCCAACATCTTTTCTTTACCTTTGAAAACCCTTAATTCAAATTTCAATCTTCCAACTTCTATCTCAAGAGCCTCTTTTTCAAAACCTTCACAACCTCATAACCAGATTGTATTATCCTCGGTTGATTAAGGATGGCATCCAAAGTCCCATTGTTGTCGAGAATTTCTAGGATTTGAACCACAGTAGATTCACAATCACTTCCAGCAGTGAGTGTTTATAGATACAAATGTTGTATACCTCCTCGCCTTCATCCATATTAGCCATCAAAGCATAATCCACCATATCGCAACCATCTGCAAGTGTCATCGATTCATTTCCTTTTTCGGTTCAACTTCATAGCTTTGATTCATCTTCAAGAACCATAGCCTTCTTGCCAAGTCTTCTTTGTTGACTTTTGGTCTTGATGAGTCCGGACAATCAGTCTAAAATGTCCAGGCTTCTTGCGGTTGAAGCAAAGATAATCGTGTTCCTTGCCTTGTTTCAACTCAGGACAATCAGTCCGAAGTGTCCTGGTTTTTGCAATGAAAGCATAGATAGTCATTATCTTTCTTTGGTTCTTCTTTCCTTCTTTCAAGAGAGGCCTCTTTGTGAAATTTCTTGTAGGGGCCTTTCCAGTCTTCATCATTCGATTTTCTTGCTCAAGAGGGCAATTTGCTCTTGCATTTCATCTAGCATGTCATCCTGTCCTCCCCTGATGTTTCTTCATGATGTGAAGCAGCCAATGCAGTGGTCTTTGGCTCTTCCTTTTCGATTCGTGCACCACTTCTTGCTAAATTCATAGGCCTTAAGATCGGAGAAACAGTTTGAAGGTGTCTTCTTCATGCGACTTTCTCATTTCTTCAATTGCAGTCACCTTCATTTTCCAAACATCTCTTGCAGGTAAAGCTTCCAAGATTTTGGTGTTTACTTCTCTTTTGAATAACTTACACTCAAAGAGGGTAAGTTCATCCATATAGCATTGAATCTTGATTCCATTTGCTCAATGGTTTCATTAGGTAGCATCTTGAACTTTTGAAACCTTTTTTCGCCTGCTGATTTTTGTTCTTTTTTATTGCATCAGTGCCTTCACAGATTAAGTGAATCTTATCCCAAAGTTCCTTTGCAGTCTTGCAATCTTTGACCTTCATGTACATATTGCTATCCAAGGTTCTGTAGATGATATCAATAGCAATGTTGTTGAGATTTGCTCTTTTCCTGTCTTCTGCATTCCATTCTCTCTTTGGTTTAGGAATGTACTCAGTTCTGTCACCCACTGTTACTGCCTTTGTGATCTCCAGTGGTCCTTCAGTTAGTACATCCATCATCTCATCATGAGTAGCAGCAAGATATGCCTGCATTCGACGTTTATACTCATCAAATCACATCAGAGAACACATCAACATAGTTCTAGCATACTGTGTGTTGTCCATGATGCAAGTCTTGAAAATCAGTAACTTGAAAGAAAGTTTTAAAGAATTTTCACAAGTACAACAAGTAGGATTTCTTCAGAACAGAAGCACTGCTCCGATACCAATTGTTGGTCCCTTGAAAAGGCTTTAGTTAAGTTTAGAGGGGGGGTGAATAAACTTAACACTTAAAACTTTGGAGTTAACAAATTCGGCAACTTCAAAGAAACTGCGATACTTGATGAATCTGCTTTGAGACCTCGATAACTCTTGATAAATGATTCATCTTGGCTGATTCGATTCTTTGAATTTGTGCAAATGGAATAATATCAAAATTAAGCCTTGTTACTTGTTGTTAAATATGTTACTAAGTATTAGATACTCATTAGTGTATGTGTGTGATTTCGGCTTGCTAGATTCAAAGAGTTGATATGGATAAAAACTAAATGCGAATTTAAGTGCGATAAGTAAATAGAGAGATTTTTATAGTGGTTCCAGTGATGTAATCCTGCACGCCCACTCTTCTCCTGTGATGTTGGAGGAAATTCACTAGTGATCTTTGAGTTATCTCATTACAAAGAATCCTAGGTTGCTTGTCCTTCACCAATAACTATGGCTTCACAAATCTGGCCCAGGAGCAGGTAGGATTGCTCGCTCCCGAGTCTTCCACTGGTCCTTGAAGGGTAGAATTGCCTCTTCACCACCTCCACCACAAACAACGATCTTTCACACCAAACCGATGCTTCACTGTCTTCAAGCAGTTCTTTATAAAATAAAGATTGAATCAAGTAAATGATTCATTCGGCGACTTGATTAGGATGATATAATCAGCACTTGCGCCTTCAAGTGTGTATGCTTGATGCAAATTGAACACGAAATGCACTTGAAGAAAATAACTAGATCAAGAAATTTTTAAGCTCGGCAAGTTCAAGCAGGTGTTTTTTCAGCTCAGTGTTATCACTTGAAGTTTATTCCTAAATTCATCATCTTCTTCTTGAGTTGAAAGTCCTCTATTTATAGGTAGGAATGCATGTGACTTGAATTTGAAATTCAAATGTGACCGTTCCTTTGTATTTGTCCCATCCTCACCGCATTCTCACACTATTCATAGGGTCGACAATCGCTCAGATTACTTTTTGACAAAGGCAAATCTGTCCCCCCTTGACTTGTATCCAATGGATAAAAATATGGATCATCCCAACGTCTTTTTAATCTCAGCCTTTGATTTGCTTGATAAGTCAGAGGTAGTTGGCTGTTCTTATCCATGTAACTTTCCAATAATCTTGAATTAATCGAGGTATATATATCAGCAGGTTCATCAGTCTGCTGTAAAACCAATCAGTCTGCTGAACATCATATTTTTGTCTGTAAAATATAATGCAGCTGATTCCTTTTATCCAACTTTTGTTTGTGAAGTTAGATTACATCATTTTAATTATAACCAAGTTCCAAACATCATCCAACTTGTGGAACTTAGACCTTCACACACAAGGTATATGTAATCAGTTTAGGTCATCACAGACTTGCCTAAATTATGATTCCATATCCTTGACATTAAATACTAAGTTTGATCCCTTAGCCTTCATTTACTGAGTTTGAACCCTCAGCCTTGATCTTGAGTCTTGAGGAGTTGTAGACCACCTCTCGACCTATCTACCTCTTCGACTTAGACCATCTGGCGATAAAAATGATCAATGACCTTTTTACAAAGCTTGTTTGATCAAACCTATTTATGAATCAAACTCTAATAAACCTATACATTTTATCTAGACATCTTTTTGCCTTTGCACTATAACAGCTAGTATGGCACTCATCATCAAAACTAAGAAATAAGTCCAACATAGGTTTAGATTGAAATCTTGCACAAACACCTACAACAAAGGATATATCAGGTCTGCTGGCAGTTAGGTACAACAGACTGCCTATCATCCTTCTGTATAAGGTCTGATCAACATCTTTGCCTTCTTTATCTTCATCCAATCTGATGTTTGTACTCATAGGAGTTGAGTTCTTAGTGCTGTTTTCCATACCAAACTTCTTCAGTAACTCCTTGGTATATTTGGTTTGATGAATGAAGATTCCATCTTTCATCTGTTTAACTTGCAATCCCAAAAAGTAGTTCATTTCTCCCATCATACTCATTTGGAATTTACTCTTCATTAGATTTGCAAACTTTTCACAAAGTAAATCATTTTCAGAGCCAAATATTATGTCATCCACATAAATTTGTACCAAGCAGGTCTTTGTCCCTTCACTGATTCTCGAAAAGTGTCTTGTCAATGGTGCCTTTTGTAAAACCATTGTCCACCAAGAATTGAGATAGAGTCTGATGGGAGTCAACTTTACGTGATTCCGGTGCATTTTCCACCCCCGTTTATCCCACTTTTAGCACATTCTCGGTGTTTTTAGACCGTTTTTGGGTAATATCGTGAGTTTATAGCACGGGAGTAAATCCGTCGCTTTGATGGTTTATGCCTCTTTTTAGTGATATTAACCCATTCCCGAGCACTTTTACCCTCCGAATCGTTTGTGTGTCTTGTTCGTTCATGAGATTGTAGGGTCTAGGTGTCACGAGAACCCGGAAGGCGAAGATCTATGATGAGAAGTATGATCAAGGTGCAAGAATGAGCCAAGAAAGAAGAAAAATGAAGAAAAGGAAGAAAAATAGTTGGTATCTTCATGCTCTGTTCTGTTCAGCAGCATTTTGACCTATTATGGAGGCATTTTATGGTCATGGTCTCTTCATTAAAGTTGTAGATAATTGAAAGAGCTTTCCAACTCATTTTGAATCACTCAAATCGGAGTTCTACACGCGAAGATATCATGGTTTTACTGCAGCCAGAAAACTGCTGAATCTCAAACGCGCGTTTGGAACTTTCAAACGCGCGTTTGGAATCGTTTTTTTACGTGCAGGTGAGTTATATGCTGAAAGCGCGCGTTTGGGGACCTCCAAACGCCGTTTGAGTCGTTTTCTGCAGATTTTTCCACCTATATATACATTTTAACACGCTTTTCATCACAATTCACCTCCCAAGAACCCTAACTCTTAGATTAGGTCGACTCCTCCCCTTTAGCTCTCCTAAACTCTTTCTTTCTTTAATTTCTCTTGTATTAAACTTAGTTTAGCATAGATTCGTAGCTCAACTCTTGGATTTTGGTGTATTTTGGGTCTTCTTCTTCCCCAAAGTGACATGGGTGTTGTTGAAGCTTGAAGAAACATCATAGCTCTGCGTTTTTTTCCGGTAATTAATTTCGTTTTTGTTCTCATTTCATGGTTTTAATTTCTTGTTTGATGCTTGCTCTTGTAGTTATAATGAGTAGCTAATTTCTACATAGCTAAATCATGTGAAATTTGGTGAAATCACCCTTTGGGTCATGAAATTGGGAGTGGGTAGTTCTTTTTATTGTTGTATCTTGCATATTTCACGTCTTAGAACTTGTTATAACGGATTTGGGCTAGATTGATCACCTAGGTCAAAAATCACACACATCAATCTTGAGAGTTGTTCAGATAGAGAGATGTGGGAAAGGGGTTCTAGGATCGCGGCATAGACCCGGCTTAGTTGTTAAGCCCGGGCCCAAAGTGAGGTTACTCGTTTTAACGTTTAAGCGGCTCTAGTGCGCATCATGTCTTGTTAGTGAATCTTCTAAAGGGAAGGGTATTTAACATGGCATATGGTGTTAAATGAGAGTTGTTCAGACTTTAACACCGGATTTAGGAGCACGCACCCGTGAAATTGAATGCAAGAGTTCTTTGTCATATTGCACACTCCTGCTTTGTCTATCCTTGGGGTTGAAATTAGCTATTTGGATCATGGTTCGGCTATGTCCTCTCCTTAGTTAAACTTCGTTGCTAATCGCTTTAATGTCGTTGTAGTCGTATAAACCTTTTCAACCATCGATTTTCCTAGACTAAGTTTGAAGTTTGCTTTGGTACTCACAAACACTTTTCCTTTGGGTTCGACCTCGTACTCACAGTAGCTATGCTAGCAATCGACCCGTACACGCCGGTTAGAGAGTTAGTTTACCCACAGTTTCGAGTCCTTATAAATTGTTTTTGTTGGGGTAAATTTTAGCTCAATCAAAATGGCGCCGTTGCCGGGGAATTGTGTGCTATTTGTGATATCTTGCAAGTGAACCGAAAGCTTAGGCCTAGGTTGTTTTCTTTTTTTTTTTTTTTTTTTTTCTTGATGATGGTTTTTGTTGAAAGTCACACCACCTATTGCGGTGGTGGTGGTGACTAGATACCGTGATTGTGTTCTTGTTGTTTTACGAGATCTTGCGGCTTGAGCTTAAATGGATGGATTTTTCAATCGATACTACTCACCTGGACAACAATACCCCTACCAACCTCGTGCACTGAACAATGTTATCAACAACGATTCGTGCCTCGGCCTTTCGATATCAACAACGAGTAACCAAGGTTCATGGGCTTATCGATTGCCTGAGTGCGTGCCAAAGTCAAAATTATGGTTATTCAAGTTATGAGCCACAACATTATGAGGGTTGTCCGAACCCTGGTGCTTATCAGATTACGGTGTTCATACTCAACGTGTTGATAGCTTCACCCAGATTCAGCCACTTGATCAGAGTTTGGCATGGAAAGAGGCCTACTACTCACCTCCAATGAATCAAAGTCAGTATGATCAGTTTCCCCCCATTCCACAAGAAGACTTCACCGATATTCAAATAGAGCGGATTAATTTTTTATTGAACGAGAGTTTGATTCAAATGAAGAAGGATATGCAAGAGTTCGATAGAAGATTTGAATCCGACGTAAGAAATCTTGAAGACCGGATGGGGCAATTGATTGAAAAGAGGAGGCATGAGAAAGAGGAAGAGACATATGCAATAGCGGTGGTCCGGGATGATGATGTTATCACTGAAAAAGTTCAGGTTGAGAGTGAGGTTGATGATTCAGTTTGCCATGATGAGATTTCTGAGCCAGATAGTGAGTTGGGATTGCTCATAGTGTCACCTCCACTTGCGATATCTGATTATGGCAGGTTTCACGTTCTACCTACTGCACCTTCACCCCTTGAGGTGAAAATTGATGAAACCTTGGTGGAGTGTGTGGTGGAACCGACCATTGTTATGACTGAGCAAGAATTATTTGGTGATGAGAATAGCTCGTTTTGGGATGAAGAGGAAGGGCAAGATTTGGAGATGGAAGAGGTGCAAATTTTATCCATTACACCGCCTCCCGAAGAAATGCAAAATGATGACTTCGAAGGGTGTATGATAGATTTGAGCACACTGTTTGATGAGACAGAATTAGAGTCGGAAGAGAAACTGGGATCGCCCATTTCACCCTCACTCCCAATTGGAGTAAATGAAGATGTCATTATGAAGAGTGTGGTGAAATCGTATGAGACTGAAGAGCCATCTATGGTAGAACTACCGGGAGAAGTGGAGATTATTAGCATGCATGTCCCGGATTATTACACTCTTCCACCTTGTGTTGATGAGTATTATGCGATTGATTTTGCGTACTTACCGGTAGATGGAGCTCATAGAATTTGTAAAAGGGGACAACTACCATGGAATGGCAATTACAAGAAGAAGGAGATGAGAGATTTTGACAAAGGAGGATTCCCGAGTTGGGAAGAGGTAACATCGAGGGCCATGAGAGGTAAGTTTCTAGCGAACTCGGTTTCCGTGATGCTTGCTATTTTTAGTCTTCTTGAGTTGTTGATCTTTTTGAGCTCAGATTTTGGTTGATGGTTTTGGTGATACTTGTTTGAAATAAAATATTTGAATTGTTGTTTTGAGTCTTTTGAGGTATGAGTCCGTTTAGTGCCACTTCTACGTCGATGTTAACGACGTTAAACAAAGCACTTCTACCTTTTCGCTTTGTGCCAATAGTATAACTTTGAAAAAATTGGCACCGTATAAGTCATCCCGTCGAGCCAACGACACAAAACAAAGGCGCTTGGGGGAGGCAACCCACCTTTTTGGTAGTAATAATGTTTTTGGAGTGGTCTTTGGGTGCAAGAGGGGAGAGTTTAGCTTAAAAGAGAGTTTGGGGTGAGAACTTCCTTTTGGTTCTGGCTTTTGTACGTAGACGGGGATGTTTTTATGTGAGCCTCTGTGGCCTTATTTTATGCATGGATGCTCTGTGTTTCTTTTGATTATCTTTACATCCAATGCGATTCCCGTCTAGTATGGTTGATATGCTTTGATACTTTGTTTGTGACATGGCTTCTATTTTTATATATCTCGTATCTATCACCATCTTTTGGCATGTGGACTTTTCCCGTGCATGTGTTTGCCTTGGTTTCTGCTTCTATGGTTTCAGATACTCGAGATGGAGCTTACTAGAAGATGTCACGTGGGATACTAGTGCGCCTTTCTGCCGGGTTTTGGTCAAACAGCTAAGTCTTTCACTCTTTTTATCTCTCACACACTGAGGACAGTGTTTCGTTTAAGTGCGGGGTGGGAGACTTAGCCGTTTTCTTGTTTTTGTTGTTAAATATGCTATATATGTGGTATGCTTAACCTATGACCGGGCTTGAGCCGATTTTGGGCAATTTTTTAAAATTTTTCAAGGGTTTTCAACACCGTGCTGTGTGTGTTATTTTCACATTCGAGTGGTGGCCACATTAGTAGGGCCCCGAACATGTACGCTTCTGTTTGATTTTATCTTGAGAATAGAGTCTATTAATTTCACGTGAAGCTACACTTTGTGCCCAATTTGATTACTACCACATCTCATATCACTAGTCTCGAGGCGAAATAGAAAGGTTTACCTAAGTAGGACTCGGGATGATGGTTATGGCGTCTCTTTGACCAATTACCAGAGCCAAACAAGCCTTATCCTGAAACGTTAGACCTTCGTAGCCCATCTCAGCCTTGATAGAGTGGTCTGACCACCATTCGTTTATAGCCGTTTTTGTTACTTAGTCAGAAACCTACCTTGAGCTTTATTTATGGTCACATTCCCTTCATTCATACCCTACGAGTGGACTTAGTCTTTTGTTAGGCCACACTTGCTAAGGCAAGTGTGGGGTGGGGGAAATGATGTCTTGTGATGGGTTGGTGTTTTCTCGGTTTGGAGCTATAAGGAGAAGAGGAGCTCATTTGGGCCTAGTGTTTGGGTTTGGCCAAAAAAAGAAAAGAAAAATCTGTGAAATTTCTTCCCTCTTTTCAACAAAAAAAAAAAAAAAGAAATCATTCAAAGTTCAAAATAAATTAGCTCTCGTTGAATAAAAAGTTTGGAGAAGATTGGAATAAAGGATTGGAATCAAAGTGTTGAGCTCAAAAGTTATACTTATGGTGTTGGAGTTGGGATAGTGAGATAGGTGCAAATGTATTCGACCTCGCCTTATGAAACTTGAAACATAGTTAAATTAGGCAATGAGTTCGGGTATGTTAGCATTCTATGGTTCCCAAAGTGTTAAAAATAATCAAAAAGGAGTTGGGTGGTTTGTATGGTAAGAGATAAGGTGGTACACTTGTTGATTAGGTTCACTCGTACTTCTTTTTCTCCAGTTCCTAAAATATCCTTTTCGATTAACCGGAATTACCCTAGCCTAACGTTATAACCATTCAAGTCCTACCCGATCGTGTCCAAACTTAGTGACCTTGATTAGTGGAGAGGCTAGTGGGTATGAAACGGTTGGTAGACTTTTGGTCGGGATTCAAGCCCCGACAATCATTTTGAGCACTTGGTTTTTAGCTTGGCACCACACACACTCCACTTTCTTGATAATGTTATAACCGGTGTGTATATGTTCGTGTTTCATACTTTGTGGTTACCTCGAGGGTGTGAATAGTAGCACCTACATCACAACGTTGAATCCACTTGGTTGGTTTTAAACGCCTAATTTACTCGAGGCGAGCAAAGGCTAAGTGTGGGGTGGTTGATGGGAGTCAACTTTACGTGATTCCGGTGCATTTTCCACCCCCGTTTATCCCACTTTTAGCACATTCTCGGTGTTTTTAGACCGTTTTTGGGTAATATCGTGAGTTTATAGCACGGGAGTAAATCCGTCGCTTTGATGGTTTCTTCGCCTCTTTTTAGTGATATTAACCCATTCCCAGCACTTTTACCCTCCGAAATCGTTTGTGTGTCTTGTTCGTTCATGAGATTGTAGGGTCTAGGTGTCACGAGAACCCGGAAGGCGAAGATCTATGATGGGAAGTATGATCAAGGTGCAAGAATGAGCCAAGAAAGAAGAAAAATGAAGAAAAGGAAGAAAAATAGTTGGTATCTTCATGCTCTGTTCTGTTCAGCAGCATTTTGACCTATTATGGAGGCATTTTATGGTCATGGTCTCTTCATGAAAGTTGTAGATAATTGAAAGAGCTTTCCAACGCATTTTGAATCACTCAAATCGGAGTTCTACACGCTTGAAGATATCATGGTTTTACTGCAGCCGAGAAAACTGTTGAATCTCAAACGCGCGTTTGGAACTTTCAAACGCCGTTTGGGCTCGCTTTTTTACGTGCATGAGTTAAATGCTGAAACGCAGCGTTTGGGGACCTCCAAACGCGCGTTTGGAGTCGTTTTCTGCAGATTTTTCCCACCTATATATACATTTTAACACAGTTTTTCATCACAATTCACCCTCCCAAGAACCCTAACACTTAGATTAGGTCGACTCCTCCCCCTTTAGCTCTTCTAAACTCTTTCTTTCTTTAATTTCTCTTGTATTAAACTTAGTTTAGCATAGATTCGTAGCTCAACTCTTGGATTTTGGTGTATTTTGGGTCTTCTTCCCTAAAGTGACATGGGTGTTGTTGAAGCTTGAAGAAACATCATAGCTTTGCGTTTTTTTCCGGTAATTAATTTCGTTTTTGTTCTCATTTCATGGTTTTAATTTCTTGTTTGATGCTTGCTCTTGTAGTTATAATGAGTAGCTAATTTCTACATAGCTAAATCATGTGAAATTTGGTGAAATCACCCTTTGGGTCATGAAATTGGGAGTGGGTAGTTCTTTTTATTGTTGTATCTTGCATATTTCACGTCTTAGAACTTGTTATAACGGATTTGGGCTAGATTGATCACCTAGGTCAAAATTCACACACATCAATTTTGAGAGTTGTTCAGATAGAGAGATGTGGGAAAGGGGTTCTAGGATCGCGGCATAGACCCGGCTTAGTTGTTAATCCCGGGCCCAAAGTGAGGTTACTCGTTTTAACGTTTAAGCGGCTCTAGTGCGCATCATGTCTTGTTAGTGAATCTTCTAAAGGGAAGGGTAGTTAACATGGCATATGGTGTTAAATGAGAGTTGTTCAGACTTTAACACCGGATTTAGGAGCACGCACCCGTGAAATTGAATGCAAGAGTTCTTTTGTCATATTGCACACTCCCGGTTTTGTCTATCCTTGGGGTTGAAATTAGCTATTTGGATCATGGTTCGGCTATGTCCCTCTCCCTTAGTTAAACTTCGTTGCTAATCGCTTTAATGTCGTTGTAGTCGTATAAACCTTTTCAACCATCGATTTTCCTAGACTAAGTTTGAAGTTTGCTTTGGTACTCACAAACACTTTTCCCTTGGGTTCGACCTCGTACTCCTGTAGCTATGCTAGCAATCGACCCGGTACACTGCCGGTTAGAGAGTTAGTTTACCCACAGTTTCGAGTCCTTATAAATTGTTTTTGTTGGGGTAAATTTTAGCTCAATCAGAGTCTCATACCATGCTCTTGGTGCTTGTTTCAATCCATAAAGTGCTTTGTTGAGTCTATACACTTTATCTTCTTGATCTTTAACTTCAAATCCAGGAGGTTGCTGAACATACACTTCCTCCTCTAGAATGCCATTCAAAAATGCACTCTTGACATCCATTTGATATACTTTGAAGTTCTTATATGCAGCATGTGCCAAGAATAATCTGATAGCTTCCAATCTTGCAACAGGTGCATATGTTTCATCAAAATCTATTCCTTCAGCTTGAGAATAGCCTTTTGCAACTAGTCTGGCCTTATTCCTCACAATGGTACCAGATTCATCAAGTTTATTTCTCAGATACCCACTTAGTACCAATGATATTTGCATGATTTGGCCTATCAACTAGTGTCCAAACTTGATTTCTTTCAAATTCATTTAATTCCTCGTGCATAGCAATTATCCAATATGGATCTGAAATTGCTTCTTCAACAACTTTAGGTTCCATTTGAGATAGAAAACAAGTAAACATAGCTTCCAGTTGTCTTCTAGTTCTCACACCTTGCTGTACATTGCCAATAACTTGTTCAGCAGGGTGATTCCTTAACCATTGTGGATTTTGGTTATTTTGATTTTCAGGAACATCATCTTGATAGGTCTCATTGTAGCTTCTTCTACAGGGGGTTCAAAGAGATCCTTGAACTGCCTTCGATTGTTGCATCAAGAACATTATCGTGCAGTGTTCAGCGAGGCGATGTCGAAACTTTCAAGTCATTGAATCTTTCCAAGACTTCAACACAATCTGGATCAGTGACTTGTTGATTCTCAGCAGGTCCACAATCTTTATCGTCCATACCAGTAAACTTAGGTTCATCAAACACAACATGGATTGTTTCTTCATGTTTCAGTGACCTCTTGTTCAGTACCCTGAATGCTCTGCTGACTGAAGAATATCCCAAGAAAATTCCTTCATCTGATTTTGGTTGGAATGTTTTCAAATGAACTTTATGATTTAGGATGAAACATTTGCTTCCAAATGGATGGAAATAGGATATGTTAGGTTTCCTTCCATTCCAAATCTCATAAGGTGTCTTCAAAGACTTCTTGTTTATCGATGTTCTGTTTTTGTGTATAGCATCTTTGTATTTATTGCTTTCATTGAATATCTTTCAGGTAGCAATGCTTCACAAATCATTGTTCTTCCTGCTTCCTTTAAAGTTCTGTTTCTTCTTTCAGCAACCCCATTTTGCTGAGGTGTACCAGCAGCAGCAAGTTGATGTAGTACACCATTCTGTTCACAATATTCTCTTATAACTTTGTTGAGAAATCCAGTACCCTGATCTGATCTTATCTTTATTACTGTTAAAATTTTCTCATTTTGGAATCTCTTCAAAAGATTAGGCATGCTTTGAAGTGTTTCACTTTTCCTGTTCATAAATATCACCCAAGTGTACCTAGAGTAATCATCCACAACCACCAGGGTGTACTTCTTTCCTGTTACACTTGTTGGAGTTATTGGTCCAAAAAGATCCATATGCATCAGCTCCAACACTCTATTAGTTGATTGTTTTGTCTTTGATTTGAAACTTGACTTTATCTGTTTACCCTGCTGACATGCATCACATATAGCATCCTTCTTGAATGTGATCTCAGGTAAACCAACCACCAGTTTCTTCTTTACCAACTGTTTGATGTCATCAAAGTTTAAGTGATTTAACTTCTTGTGCCATAACCAATTGAGTTCTGATTTGGTATGCACAATCAAGCAGGTTTCTGGAACTGCAGTAGACCAATCAACAACATACATGTTCTGTTGTCTTCTACCAGCAAGTACAACTTGATCACCTCTTTCACTAATGACAATACAGTTGTCTTTGTCAAAAGTGACCTTGTATCCCTTGTCACAGAATTGTCCAGTGCTCAGCAAGTTGTAGTCCAGTCCTTCCACATAAGCAACATTCTTGATTGTAAGTCCATTTCTGATAAGTGTGCCATATCCTCTTGTATATCCAGGTGTATTCTTGTTGCCAAAATTCACCCTTGGACCATATTTTGCCACAAAGTTTGTTAGGCGATTGCTTATTCTTTGTCATGTGTCCGGAACATCCACCACCAAAGTACCGGACACCCTACAAAACAAAGTTAATGCATTTTAGGTACCCAAACTTGTTTGGGTCCATAATGGTCAGTGGTAAGCATGACCCTTGGCATGTCTCCATAAGGTCTTCTCCTGAATGTGTCATACTTTGGTTCATACTTTGGTTCATACATGTATTCCACACATCCATAAGTTCTAACAGTAGGTTGTGTAGGAATCATATATGTTTTCTGGCCTTTTGGTTTATAATGTTGTTTGAAGTGATTCTTGGTGTTAGAAACATTTGCATAACCATTTGCTTGTCATCTGTTAAAAAGCGACCTGTAGTATGGAGTCTGTTTGAGGTCTTGTATAAGTCCTCTGCGATCCCATTCTCTAGGTTTTACCCTAGCAAAGATAGTTATACTTATCTGCTTTCTAGCATTAGATGAAGGAATATTCCAATCATCATCGAGTGAGAACAGATCTACATTTCCCACGAGATAAGTATCCTTGAATGATTAACATTTTTGGGTTTAGGATTCTTATCCTTGGAATATTTCTGTCTCTTACCCTTCCGTGGTCCAAAGGACTTGGTAGCAGTCTCTGCTATCAACAGCTTAGAAGGCACAAAGAAATCCTATTTTTAGATTTACTCTTTTATTAGAGTCATTGACTTCCTTGACTTCTCGATTTTGCTTCTTTGAAGCATTCTCATTTGGTTTAATCGCCTCAAAGAACCTTACTAGGAGTTGGATCTAGTGCGGTACAAACTTAGGACCAGTTGGAACTAGGTTCAATAACCTTCTTTGGATCCACTCTTGTTAGATTCTTGAGTTCCAAATCCAAGCCCTGCTCTATCCCCATAAGGCTTTCCTGATTTGTATGCATTAGTGGAACAAGATGGTTCAAAGAGATTCAGAGGGTCTTTGGATGTTCAAAGCAGACTTATTACGATTCTGTCCAACATCTTTTCCTTACCTTTGAGAACCCTTAATTCACTTTTCAATCTTCCAACTTCCAATTCAAGAGCTTCTTTTTCACCTTCACAACCTCATAACCAGTTGTATTATCCTCGGTTGATTAAGGATGGCATCCAAAGTCTCATTGTTGTCGAAATTTCTAGGATTTGAACCACATGTTGATTCACAATCACTTCCAGCAGGAGTATTGATAGATACAAAGGCGTTGTATACCTCCTCGCCATCCATATTGGCCATCAAAGCATAATCCTCCATATCGAAGAACTGTCTTTGTGTCATCCGATTCATTTCCTTTTTCGATTCCACTTCATACCCTCGATTCATCTTCAAAGAACCATAGCCTTCTTGCCATGTCTTCTCTGTTGACTCTTGGTCTTGATGAGTCCGACAATCAGTCTAAAATGTCCAGAGCTTCTTGCGGTTGAAACAAAGATAATCGGGTTCCTTGCCTTGTTTTAACTCGGGATATCAGTTTGAAGTGCCCTGGTTTCTTGCAATGAAAGCACAGATAGTCATTGTCTTTCTTTGGTTCTTCTTTCCTTCTTTCAGAGGCTTTTTGTGAAATTTCTTGAAGGGCCTTTCCACTCTTCATCATTCGATTTTCTTGCTCAGTAGGGCAATCTGCTCTTGCATTTCATCCAGCAGATCATCCTGTCCTCCTGATGTTTCTTCTTGATGTGAAGCAGCCAATGCAGTGGTCTTTGGCTCTTCTTTTTCAGTCTCAGGCACAAGCTTTTTGCTAAATTCATAAGCCTTTAGATCTGAAAACAATTTGAAGGTGTCTTCTTCATGCAACTTTCTCATTTCTTCAATTGTAGTCACGTTCATTTTCCAAACATCTTTTGCAGGTAGAGCTTCCAAGATTTTGGTGTTTATTTCCTCTTTTGAATAACTTACACTCAGCAGGGTAAGTTCATCCAAGATTGCATTGAATCTTGACTCCATTTTCTCAATGGTTTCATTTGGCAGCATCTTGAACTTTTGAAACCTCTTTCTGGCCACACTGATTTTATTCTTCTTTATTGCATCAGTGCCTTCACAGATCAAGTGAATCTTGTCCCAAAGTTCCTTTGCCGTCTTGCAATCTTTAACCTTCATGTACATATTGCTATCCAAGGTTCTGTAAATGATATCAATAGCAATGTTGTTGAGGTTTGCTCTTTTTCTGTCTTCTACATTCCATTCTCTTTTTGGTTTAGGAATGTACTCAGTTGTGTCACCCACTGTTACTGCCTTTGTAATCTCCAGTGGTCCATCAGTTAGTACATCCATCATCTCATCATGAGTAGCAGCAAGGTATGCCTGCATTCGACGTTTATACTCATCAAATCTATCAAGAGAACACATCAACATAGTTCTAGCATACTCTGTGTTGTCCATGATGCAAGTCTTAGAAAATCAGTAACTTGAAAAAAAAGTTTTAAAGAATTTTCACAAGCACAACAAGTAGGATTACTTTAGAACAGAAGCACTGCTCCGATACCAATTGTTGGTCCCTTGAAAAGGCTTTGATTAAGTTTAAAGGGGGGGGTGAATAAACTTAACACTTAAAACTTTGGAGTTAACAAATTCTGCAACTTGACTCTGGCGATAAATGATGAGTCTTGACAGGTTTAGTTTGCTGAATTTGTGCAGCGGAATTATATCAAAATTAAGCCTTAGTACTTGTTGTTAAATATGATACTAAGTATTAGATACTCAGTAGTGCAAGTGTGTGATTCCAGTTGCTAGATTCAGTAGGTTGATGAATGAAATAAACTAAGTGCAGAAAGTAAATGCTGAAAGTAAGTAGGCAGATTTTATAGTGGTTCCAGGTGGTGTAATCTCGCCACCACTCTTCTCTCTGTGATGTTGGAGGAAATTCACTAGAGATCTTTGATGTAGCTTTGTTACAAAGATTCCTAAGTTGTTTGTCCTTCACCAATAACTATGGCTTCACAAATGGCGGGAGCAGTAGGATTGCTCGCTCCCGAGTCTTCCACTCGGTCCTTGAAGGGTAGGATTGCCTCTTCACCACTCCACCACAAACAACAGCCTTTTTCACACCCAACAGATGCTTCACTGTCTTGAAGAGTTCTTTATGAAATAAAGATTGAATCAAGTAAATGATTCGATTCTGGCTTGAGCTAGATTAGATGATGTAATCACAGCTTGCGCCTTCAAGTGTGTAGTCTTGATGCGGCTTGAATACGTAATGCACTTGAAGAAATTTACTAGATCGCCAGCTTTATGCTCGACAAGTTCAAAGAGGTGTTTTTCATTTCAATATTAACACTTAAAGTTTATCCCAAAATTCATCATCTTTTTCGAGTTGAAAGTCTTCTATTTATAGGCAAGAATGCATGTGACTTGTATTTGAATTTCAAATGTAATCGTTCCTTGTTTTTGTCCCATCTCGATTTGCATTCATCACTATTCATAGGACCGACTCGACACGCTGTAATTCCTTTGATGATCAAGTGTCTGTCCCACCCTGACTTGTGTCCATTGGATAAAGTCCTAATCATCCTAACGTTCTTTTAATCTAACCACCGATTTGTTTGATCAAATCGGAGGTAGTTGGTCATACTTATCCATGTAATCTTCAAAAATAATCTTGAATTAATCGAGGTATATATCAAAGAGTTCATCGATCTGCTTTGAAGTTTCAATCGATCTGTGATCATGATATTTCGTGTATAAAATACAATGCAATGATTCCTTTTATCTAACTTTTAATTGTGAAGTTAGATTACATCATTTTAATTATAACTAAGTTCCAAACATCATCCAACTTATGGAACTTAGACCTTCTACACAAGGTATATGTAATCGCCCTAGGTCATCACAGACTTGCCTAAATTCGATTCCATATCCTTGACTTAAATTACTAAGTTTGATCCCTTAGCCTTCAGAATCGAGTTTGAACCCTCACCTTGGTCTTTAGTCTTCAAAGAGGTTCAAGACTAGTCTCATCGACCTATCTACCCCTATCGACTGGACCAGATCTGCTGATATCAATCAAGACCACTTTCTGATGGCTTGTTTGATCAAACATATTTATGAATCAAACTCTAATAAACCTATACATTTGATCTAGACATCTTTTTGCCTTTGCACTATAACAGCTAGTATGGCACTCATCATCAAAACTAAGAAATAAGTCCAACAGTGCAACACATAAAAACGCATATGGCTTGAACTATTTTCCTCGTCTAGTTTTTTCCCACTGTGTTTTTCTAGCAAAGTTAATAGTGCATGACATATACGTTATGCAACTCAGATCGAGAAATTAAGTCAGCCATATTATAGACTTGCAAAAGAATGAGGAAATTGATGTGCAACAGATCCGATCATCTGACAACCTGGCAGATTTATTTACCAAGACAGTCCTGATCGCAACATTCGAGAGACTGATGAGAGTCAACTTTACTATGCTCCGGTGCATGTTTCAACCCCCGTTTACGGAAATTTTGGTTCATTTTGGGTAGATTTAGATCATATATAGGGTAAAAACTACATTGCACATCCATTATAAGGAAAACCATCACATTGATGGAAAACCTCACCATATTATGTCGTTTTTAGCCATTTTCAAACCTTAGTTGTCTTACGGAATTACGCTCGGTGTATGTGTGGATGTTGTGTTGCAAGATACAGGTGACTTGAGTACCCGGAAGTTGAGGCATTGAGCTTAGAAAGATGAAACCGAGGCTCGGGAATGGAAGACTTGAAGAAAAGTGAAGATTTTGAGGTTTCACATCCAGTGCGTGCGCACCAGATGTAGTGCGTGCGCACCAGAGAAGCAGAAGGACCAGTTTTGATACAAAGCCTCCAATGCAAGCACACTAGATGTAGTGCATGCGCACCAGAGGGGCAGAATGTCCCATTTTTTATTCAGAGAGTTAGTGCGTGTGCACCAATCTCAGTGTGTGCGCACCAAGCTGTTTTTATGCACGTTTTTGGGCACTTATATATACATTTTCACACAGATTTTGGGGCATTCTTCATCTCACAGGAACCCTAACTAGTAGTATAGCTCGAAATTCCTCTCTTTTGGCTTTTTAGACTCACTTCTACTTCAAATTTACTTAGTTTAATGATAATCTAGCTTAGTTTTAGTTGAAGAATCTTGGATTTGCATAGTTTTTGGTTCATCTTCTTCTTCCCAAGTGACATGGGTGTGGAAGGAGCTTGATGTAAACTCGAATTTCTACATTTTTGGTAATCAATTTCACTTCTTCTCTTGTTTTATGGAGTTAATTTCATGTTTCATTCTTGATTTCGTAGTTATAATGTGTAGCTAAACTATATCATAGCAAAAATCATATGAAGGTTGAAGAAATCCCCCTCTAGTTGATTAATTGGGAATGGGTAGTGTTTAATTGTTGTTATATCGATGAATTAATGTCTTAAAACTTGTTCTTAATGCTTGAATTAGATTGTACACCTAGTTCATGAACACACACCACTTTTATAAATGTATGTTGCGAAGGGGTGTGGGAAAAGGGGTTTTAAGAGCGTTATTTACAATTGACTGAGTCGTTTAGATCGATTGGGTAACGAGGTTTGTCGGTGTAAATCGAGCGGCTCTAGAGCGTTTATCTTGTTCCGGTCAGTTAAATCCTTAAAGGCGGACTGTTGAACCGGGCAAAGGGTACTAGATTGTTGGATGGCGTCTAGTACTATTTTAGGAGTTTGCACCTATGAATGAGTCGATATAAGTGTTAGGATGGTTGGTTGGTAGTTTCCATTCCCAAATAATCGATTATAGGGGCGAAAGTTCAATTGGATCGTGATTTGGCTATGTCTCTTTCTCTTTTTATCTCTAGTTTAAATATCATTTTAGCATAATCAAAACTTGAACGCACTTGATTAACCTAAAATAAGTATGAAAACGACTTTGGTACTCGATTGATTCCTCGAGGGATACGACCTTGCTCTCCACTATAGTGCTTCCGACCCGGTACTCTGTCGGTTAAGGTTGGTCGTTACTATTTTGGTCAGAAACTAATGAAGAGCATTGTGATGCAATGTTTGAAAGACCTTAATTGATGTTTGGTTCAGAGGAAGTAAATAAACATAGATAAATATGTACTCTTTTTCCTTAACTAAATTTTTTTTCCCACTGAGTTTTTTCTTAGTTAGGTTTTAATGAGGCATATCATATTTATTGTTTGTTGAATAATAGATATCCAAGGGGGAGTGTTATAAAAGAATAAAAATATGTTTATCCATTATTGAAATTGATTTACAAGATTTTCTGGTTTATCTATTACATTGTGTTCACATTGTAATATCTACTATAAATACTCCATGATACCAGTGAAATAATACACAGCTTTTCCCTTCTTCTTTTTACGTTATATTTCATCTTTGTTTTTGTTATAACATGACCGTCAGGGATCCAAACGGATTGAAATAATCAAGAATAAACGAGAAAGCATAAATCACACAAGAAACAATAACACAGGATTTAATGTGGTTTCTGGCAATATGCTGACTAGTCCACGGGCAGAAACGAGGAGATTATATTATCACTGGAGATTTTACAGACTCTGCAATTGCCTAAGGCAGTTGATGCTGATACTGATGCTACTGCTTCTGCAATTATTCTAGGTTACAACAGATGAGTATTTATAGTCACAAAACCCTAGACATAACCGCCATAACTAAATACTAGATGATTGACTAAAATACCCAGATGTGAACTCAGCTCAGCTGACTCCACCAGACATAACCTGATGATATTTGCCCTGTTGACATTGCCCCTGCTAACATTCCCCTGTTGGCCTTGTCCCTGCTGACATTACCCTGCTGGCCTTGTCCCTGCTAAGTACTCAGCTTCCTTAGTACTCAGGCAGATCAGATGAGAGATCAAGTCACATTTTCTAACAATCTCCACCTTGACTTGAACTCTCGTTCAAACAGATTAACCAGATGTGTTGTACCAGATGCAATCGTCAATGCCAGATGTACTGTACAAGATTCCTCCTCTTTCTTCTGACTTAACAGCTACAGGTGTGATTCCTCCAGATGAGAGTTAACTCCAGATAAGAAACCAACTTCAGATGAGAACCTCCCAGATTCAGATGAGATCCTCTGCTACTAACAGATTCAGAGTTGATTGCGTTGAGAACAGATGTGATCAACAGATTCAGACTTGATCACCAGACAAGATGTGATTACCAGATTCAGATTTAATCACCACAGTTGAGAACACTCAACTAAGTTCTTCAGATTCAACTTCAACCAAACAGATTGCAGATTCAAATTCAAATTCTGAGCTGACCAGATGTGAACACAACAGACTTTAGCTTAGACTCCTTCAGATAAGACTTAACTCCAGATAAGAACTCCACCTCAGACAAGAATCTCCCAGATCATATGAGACTCTAACTTAGACATGTTCACCAGATGCTCAGTTGACTTCACTCAGCTGAGGCTTTCAGACACAAATGCAGAACCAACCTAGACATGTTCAACAGATTCAGCAGATGCCACTGTTGACAGATGGAATCAGCAGACTTCCTAGACTTGAAAATTCCACTACTCAGCTGACTTTCACTCAGCTGGTACTAGATCAACAGACCTTCACTCAGCCGACCCCAGATTTTGGTTCCACCAGATTCAGCTCTTGATTCTTCAGGTTCAGATGCACAACCAAGTGCCAGATTAGTGTTGACTGTTCTTAGCATAGTTCTACAAACTCAGCTGAGTATGGACCTGAAGCTCCACCTGATTGTCAACACTCCATATTCAGATCAGATTTGCATTCCCTTCGCAACTGCTACCAATGTTCTAAAACTCGCTAGGCGACCTCGATGCGCTTCTGAGCGCTTAGGCGGCGCCTAGGCGATTTTAGGGTTTTAAGGAGTTTTAAGGGGATTTAGGTTTTTACATGGTGTTTTAGGGTTTTTACGGGGGTTTAGGGTTTTACGAGGGGTTTAGGGTTTTAAGGGGATTTTAGGGTTTTATGCCTCTTTCTTGTCTAAACGCTTGGGAAACCTTGATGTTGCCCAGATGAAACCCTAATAGCCTAGAAGGGCCTAAGAGCGCCTAGAAGGTCCTAGGAGAGCCTAGGAGGGCCTAGGAGCGCTTAGAAGGGCCTGGGGCGCCCGAGAAGGGCTAGGAGCGCTAGAAGGGTCCAGAGCGCCCGAAAATCGCCCAGCACACTTGGGCGCCCAGAAAATCGCCTAGAGCCAAGTCGAGGACGCCCGGGGATAGTCCAGGGCCTAGGCGGCGCCTAGGCGATCGCCCAGGGCGATTTTTAGAACACTGACTGCTACTAGCAACCAAACCAATAGCCCGATTGTCTGCTTGTGCCAGCTGCATCATGCCTTAGCTCTTGATTATGGAGAGATGCCCTAACATCCTCCAATGACACTGTGTTTCTCCCAACAATAAAAGACTACACAAAATTCTCATATGATGCTGGCAAGTGATCTACCAACAAATTAGAGTTGCATCCTCATCTTCGATCTTAACATCAATACTCCTTAAATCAAGCAATATTGTGTTCGGCTTTTCCAGAAGATCTCTGAGAGGCATTCTTCATGCATCTTTAAACTGAACAAACGTTGCTTCATCAGAAACTTGTTGGTCAACGACTTTGTCAAATACAGATTCTCAAGCTTCAGCCACAGCCCTGCTGCTGAATCCTCTTCAGCAACTTCAGTGATAACTTCATCAGACAAGCACAACAAAATCATTGAATGTGCTTTCTCCTCCAGATTGGCCATCTCAGCATTTCCTGCATCCACCGCCTTTGTCAATGGAGCCCAGAGCCCTAGTTTCTTCAATAGAGCACGTATCTTGATTTGCCACAGATTGAAATTGTTCCTTCCTGTGAATTTATCAATCTCTACATTCAACCCAGACATCTTGATCTCGCCTGAAAGCTAGCGTTGATCCCAAAACCTTGCATCAATTACGACCTTGGTGACAATCAACCTAACTCGAACAGATTTCGGATTTCCTGATGATAACCTCGACGCTCTGATACCAGTTTGTTTTAACAGGACCGTCAGGGATCCAAACGGATTGAAATAATCAAGAATAAACAAGAAAGCATAAATCACACAATAAATAATAACACAAGATTTAACATGGTTTCCGACAATATATCGACTAGTCCAGGGCAGAAACGAGGAGATTTAATTATCACTGGAGATTTTACAGACTCTTCAATTTCCGAAGGCAATTGTTGCTAATACTAATGCTACTGCTTCTGCAATTATTCTACGTTACAACAAATGAGTATTTATAGTCACAAAACCCTACACCTAGCCGTCATAACTAAATACTAGATGTTAAGGGTGAATTTATACGTTTTATATTGATATATCTTATGATAATTTCCCTCATATTTGGTATAATTTGCATAAGAAACGAGTGTTTAATGGATTTATTGAGAAAATGAGTTTTTAAACAGTTTAATCGCAAAATTGGTTGATTTATGTGTAAAATTGATGGTTTTATATTGATTTGGAAGATACTACATTTTGCAATGTTTTGATGTGTTGTAGGTATGTGTTTGATGCTCAAATGAAGATCAAAAAGAGATAAGGGTCGGATTTAATGGATGAAAAAGAGATAAGGATGGAATTGGCTAGAAGAAAAGAGGTAGAGTTGAAGATTTCGAATTTGGATCCAAATGAATCAAGCGTCCAAGTCCCGTCTCACTGGATGGGTGGCGTCGAAATATTGGATCAAGGCGTCCAGTGAAAAAGTTGATTCAGAGAGTTTGGACGCTGAGTGGATGGGCGTCTGAAGCAAGTCTAAGGAAGCTTGGACGGGCGTCCAAGAAGGCGGACGGGCATCCTTAAACCGACTTAGCAGCAGCCGCCGCAGTTTTCTATAAATAGCAGCGCGTATTTCAACCCTAAACATACATTATTGAGATCTATTGATACACAATCATTAGGAGAAAACCCTAGGCGGCCCCAGCCCCATTAGGGGAGGCTGGGGTTGCGATTTTTCTTGTTTCTTTTCCGCTTTTTACTTCCGTTTTGCTGCTGTTTTATGCCGAATGCTTGGAGGCTGAGCAATTGTTCAAACTATGTGAATCCGTTTCAGCAGGTTCTTTATTTTCAATCTAGATTTGTTTTGCGAATTTGATTAAATTGTATCTTTTCTATGCTTATGTGTTATGCAATCGATATCAAGAGATGTATTGCTTATTGATGTTTACCGTATGACGAGAGTCGGTGTAAACCTTAGATCACCATAGGAAAGATGGGATTTTTAACCTCGACATAACGAGAGTTGATAGGTTAGATTTCTAGGTTGCTAGATTGAGAGATCTTACACCTTGGTTTGAGAGCGTCAATTTTCTATATCGAGAGATGAGAGATTGATAGGCGAATTATCTACGAGAGTAGGAATTCATACCTCCGTTAGGTGGACCACATCTTTAATTAAATCATCACAAGACAACTTTAGAGAGGAAATTAAGGGTTGCGGGATCGGTGGATAATTACTTGTTCGATTGTTTAATCACCATGATCATCTTCTTGTTTACTTCGCTTATTTTATAGTTTATGGTTTAGATTACGTTTTAAGCTTTTATCCTTCCCTGGCTTTGGGTGACAATCCTCTCGTCGATTTTATCTTTTCGTTTTGTTATTTTAGGTTTTAATAATAAAGGTAACAATCTTAGGAAAATTAATGAACTAGATACCCCGATTCCCTGTGATCGACTCCGGTATTAATTGCTATACTACGATCCCTACACTTGGGGAATACCGGATTTATAAATTTTATTACTTGTTGTTTTCATTAGATAAAATCCGTGACACTAGACGATTGACTAAAATACCCCAGATGTGAACTCAGCTCAGTTGACTCCACCAGACATAACCTGCTGATATTTTCCCTGCTGACATTTGCCCTGCTGATATTGACTTGCTGGCCTTGTCCCTGCTGACATTGCCCTACTGGCCTTGTCCCTACTGACATTGCCCTGCTGGCCTTGTCCCTACTGAGTACTCAGTTGGCTTAGTACTCAGCCAGATCATATGAGAGGTCAAGTCATATTTTCTAACAGTTTTTCTCTTATTAGTTCTATAAGAAGAATGTATTTGTTGTTGCACGGCTCTAAATGGACCGGGCTCAGAGGCGGACGCATGATCCTACGTAAGGAGACGTTAATACTATAATTTTTTTCGCAACCAACAAAATGTATATTAGTGATTATTTCTATCAAATTGGATTCGAGGAGAAACACTACTCCCTCAATTTTTTTATCTGTTGCATAAAGAAGATTTACACAAATTAAGAAAGTGATTAATGTGTCTGGAAAAAATGGTAAAATAACAAAATTATCCTTCACTTCTTGTGTATGGAAAATTGTACCAAATTTTGGATTATTAAAATGAAGGGTAAGGGTGGAAAAAAAATAATAAATGCTGCATTGGAAATGTAAAATGACTGATAAATAAAAACAAAGCAATTCTGAAAAGTGAAAGTTAGAGAAAACGGAGGGAGTACTTTATAATGTAAATAAACACTGCTGTGATATATATTGAAAAAAAAACACTACTCTATATTGTATAATCTAAACACATTGACACACTAGTATTTTTTTTGGATATTGTTAATGTCACCTTATTCAATCTACCGTTGGGGTATCACAGCGAAATTCGAACACTTCATAGTCGAATTTATGCACAAAACTCGACTCTGGGGGGTCGAATACAAATTCCCACCTCTATGAAGTCAAAATTTGCATGAAATGTGGCGTCCGAGTAGATCGACCGTGGTGTCATTAAAAATGTCTTTTATTTATTATAAGTAAAATCTTATTTATATTTGTTTAGATGTATCACTTTTGTAATGACAATGTATTTTATTTACATGATAAAAAGATTTATATTAATTTCTTCGAGGATTATTGATGATAGGGGCGAATAAATTTTTTAAGAGGGGTGAAAATTACATATCATACATAGTCGTGTATTTTTCCGGACCGAGGGAGGGGGGCGACTGCACCCCTTCCCAAAGGCTAGGTCCTCCCCTGACCGGGCTACTTGTGAAGTATTCGAACCCAACTTAGAAATGAATTTGACTCAGTTTGGTTTTTTTTGAGTTCAAACTCGAGTCGAGCTACTCGAATAATTAATCAAGCCGATCTCGATTTTTAAATTGTAGTAATCAAGTAACTCGCGAGTTAATCAAGTTACATTAAAAGATATTTTATACATTTATATTTATAAAATTTATTACTACATAACCGGGGCGCCAAAAATTAGTTTCAATGGGCCACTGTGGTAAGAAATTACATTTTTATACATAAATTATTTATGTAAGGTCACCGAAACTTAAAACTGCATTTTTTAACAATCAAAACGATATTTTTAAACAATAAAACTATAACGTTTTAGTACTAAAAATATTATCGGATCTCGGTAGGGGTCCCAATAACCTGAACACACTAATAGGTCCACCCTTGCTATATAATATAGGGGGAATGAGGAGAAGGACGAAATATTTCATCAATCGATTGAGTAGAATGACGCTTTTTGAAACTTTTGCATAAAGACAAAACTATTTATTCATTGTCAAAATTCACTTGTGTTCGAAATTCACTGCTTAAATTCACCGCCGAAATTCATGTCGAAATTCACTAATTTTTAAAATTCATTGTCGAGATTCACCGATTTTAAGGATTCATTGTCAAAATTCATTTATCGAAATTCATTGATTTTGGGATTCACTAGGAAGATTCACCGATTTTCGGGATTCAATTGTTTGTCATTCCATTATAAAAATTATGCAATTGTCCTTCTCCCTAAAAAAATATGTAGTTGTCCTGTTACTTAAAAATATTCCAGATTGTGTCCTTATCCCTAATTTTCCATATAATATATTAAATAATAAATTAATTATTAGTCGAATCGACTGTTAGACGAATCAAGCTCGATCTCACCATATTTTGGAAAATTATATGCATTGTAAAAAAATAATCTAGCTTACGAGTCAAGTCGAGTTATATCAAGTTTGATTTTTTTTTTCTTTCTAAAGCTCGACTGAAGCTCGAGCCGAGTTTCGAACCAGAGTTCTTTAGTCGAGTTGAGCTCGAGTTCTAGACAGTATCGAGTCGATTCAGCTCGACTACATCTCTAAACAGTGCTTCAAAAACCAAAAACCAAAAGAAAAATGATAAATAAATACCGTAAATATCATAGCTCTCACCGAGTAATGATACGGGCACAAGCGTTGTGACACAACGAGTGTGACAACGTATATCTACACCGTTGATTTTTTAATATAGACTCATTGATTATTATTATATCTATCCGGGGATGTTGTCTTTCTGTCTCATCTGCATGTCCTTCCTTACCTTTCTATTCTTTTTCTTTGGCAAATACTTTTTTTTTTTTTTTTTTTTTTTTAAGTTTGGGCAAATACATTCTTACAAACACATAACAATTTACCTCCTTAAATTATATGTCTTTTTTTTTTCAACGAAACAAAATTACCTTATAAGATGGACATATGTAACCTACACTGCACTTGGTGGGACTCGAACCAATAACTTCAAGGTCCTAGCCCTCCTAGGGCGTTAGCTAAATGTAAGCATTATTCATACTTAAAGCACTACTAATATTAGAGGTAAAAGAACTATTTATTAATCAAAATCCGAAATACAATCACAAATTACACGAGTAGAGGTAGAACCCCATTCCCCAAATTCAGACAGAAAGAAACATTATCTAGCTAAAAAATGAGCCGACACGTTGCCTGCTCTTTTGACAAAAGAAAAAGTCACGTGGACAAAACCAGGGAATAATTTGCAACAATGAATAATGATGCTTCATACACTAGAAATATCATTAGGAGTATCTGTCACCTATGAAAGGTTGTCAACGAATCTCGTTCAAAAGTCATTCTGAAAAAGCCTCAAGTAAGGGGAAACACCAAAGTGGGAAATTTCCGGCGATTCTCTCGTTGGGACATCATATCTGCCTTCTAGCGGCCTAGAAAAACTACGGATAATCTTCCCCCGTGAGTTCCGAAGAATCCCCCGCCCCCTGACCCACACCTTGTTGTCTCCAAAAGCCGCATCTACATTGAATTTAAGAGTACAGAGAGAAAAAGGGCTCCGTTTTAAGGGCATGTTCGGATTGAGTCTGTCCTCTTGGGCTTTCAAGTTCTCCATCAAGTATTCAATGCCCTCAACCTTCAAATGGGATATCAAGGATCTAATATGTGTGTCTTTGCCCTCAAAAAGCCACCCATTTCGTGCTTTCTAAATATTCCAGAGAAGGCAGCACGTGCCTGTAACCTGTCCCTCATCTTTCAAGTCTAGAAGAAGACTGAAAAAATCTGTGAGGGAGAACAATATTGATTTTAGGAAATAGTTGCCGAGGTGATGTATATTCCAGCATGCTCTCGGTATCTCACGTTTGAATAGACAATGCCAAGAGGCCTCCTCTCTTATGTTACAGATGCCATCTCCTATTTTGTGAATTTTCAAGCCCGAAACCGTTGGGAGAGAGTTGTTTAGAAGCTTCCAAAGCAAGTGTTGATGCGTGGCTTAATATTTAAAGCCCATAATGCTTTCCATCGAATTTGCAGGTATTTTGAAGAAGCTGCAGCTGACTCTTGCTAAGCCAGCTCATAACTTGTCTTTACTGAATAAATGCCTTTATGAAAAAAAATGCCAAATAATGTGATCATCTCGTGTTCCCGGGGCGATAAAGGGATAGAAAGAATTTTTTCATCCTCAAGTCAAGTGGGTTAAAGTTCTCATAATTATAAGTTCCGCCTTCCAAGTTCGAGAGCCGGGGTTAATGAGGGCAACTGACCTTTTGAGATGCAATGCATGATAGATTATCCTCGCTTAAAGGGTGAGCTCGAAAATTACAGGCATCAGGGATCCAGGGGCCTTAAAAAATATCATTGCCGTCTGCATTCCACTCTCCGAGAATGATGCTTTGCCAAATAATAGTCCAAGGATGGCCTGTCAAAGTTGCACAACTGAAGGCTTTCATGTCATTAGATTCTCCAAAGCCTGTTTTGCCAAAAGCGCAAGATTCAGGCATTCCAAATCTCGAAAGCCAAGTCCTCCCTCCATCTGCCTTTTTCTTGCAACATACATCCCAAGATTTTCAGTGTATTTTATTTTTACCTTCAACGGAATCCCAGAAGAAGCGTCTTATTAGTCACTCAATATTTGAAATAAGAGATTAGGCAGAGCAAAACATTGATTAACATACTGACGGATAGCAGTTGTATGACTGGAATTTCCTTTCCAGCTGAATATAATAAATAGCTTTCCCTTCCAACCACTTAGTTTTTCTGCACCCCCTCGATCAAGTATTTGAAGATATCAGTTTTACACCTTGACAACAGATCTTCCTACCATAATGCCCCCCCAACTTGGAGAATGATTGATCTTACATGCTAAGAATACCCTTCAACATGGTCTTGTTGGAATTGGAAATTTGCCTCAGATGGAAAGCTCTCGATGCAGTCTGCCTATGATGTCCTTCAAAATGCAGGTGGCACAATAGATTTTAGCCTATTACCCAAATACTTGGTTTGATGTTGTGGGAAGCTGCCTCAAGACTAATGCCTTACTGGGATTGTATATACCCAACCTTGATAACGTATGCCTTTTGTGCAGTTGTACATTCGAGACTAGTCTATATGCCTTATTGTTCTTGACTAACCTGTTGAAAAAGTAAGGACTTTCATGAGGTGTTTAACAATACTGTGATCAAGCTGGCCATTATTCGGTTGATTCTGTGTTATGTTGTTAGCAACAATCTGTGCATTCGGAAAACCGATATTCAAAATGTTTTCTTAACAACACACACTATCCGAGACCCTAATTCATTTTACTCTCAAATCGGTGGAACTACATGCATGCCCTCTACACACACTTGAATTTTTTCTTTCTTTCTTCTTAAGCATCTAAGTCTGTTGTGTGGGGACACTAGCAAAATGATAAAGAAAACATCAACAACACATCACTAACAATACCCTTCATGTTAATATCAATTTATTTCCTAGCTTTCTTCTTCTAACATAAAACACCATAACAGATGTTTGCACTCCGGGAGTGTTTTTCAAGTTTACAACTCAATGGCCTCAGTCCTTTCCTTACCCTACATATTCAAACCTATATTTAACGAGATGTTTCCTCATACTGGGCTGCACTGCACTGCAATTATTCAAAGAGCATAAGTACTTCCTTCCATGAGCAACAACTCGTTGCACAGACGATCAAGCAGGGAACCTACATTTATTGTACACAAGAAAACCTCTCCAACAACCTGAACCAAGTCAAGCTAATACTCACGAGAAGAGAGTCCGAGTTCAACTAAACTTGAGAAACTTATCAATGAAAACTCAAGTTGATTTTGACCGAGTTACAAAGGTCACGACGACCCAGCTTGAAATTACTTCCTTTCTCTTAGCTAACAAAAACAAAGCAAAAACAGGGAATCTGCATAAAGCAGGGGAATGAATCGAGTACAAGTACACCACAAGCTTTGTAGAGACGGTCTTGAAAATATTCAACACGGGGACAACTACGATGTGCTTCTCCAATCTCCATGAAAGAAAGAAATCAAAGATATAGCACATTGAAAAATAATTTATAGACATCTCCAATCCAACATAATAATTTTGTCAACACCGTTATAAAAAATTATAAAAAACCTAACAAATATAAGTTGAATAACAAAGTAACACAGAATCTAATTTGATTTCCTCACATGTTGATTGAAACTAAGCTTGCCCTACATAACTCCATCTCAATGCTACTCATAAAGGCCTCGCCAACTACAGAATGACGATGATTGAGTAGATCATACAAAATTAGCTCTCCTCCATCATGTGAGCTGTACATGAATTCTTGCTTCTTTGGGACACTTCAATCCCATGTTTGTTCATTGTCCATATATTCACCAAGTGGTCCGTGTAATATGCAGGACAATAGGAGACAAAAGCAATAGATTCGTTGTTCAAAACAAAAAGAGCAGGGACATCACCACCTTCATTGTACCCATGGTTCAAAGTCGCGGTCTCGGTCACCGACTCGGAGACCACCGAGTCACATGACTCGTCGCGTATCGGTATCGTTTCGGGCGAGACGGGTTTTCTCCCATATAAAATGCTTTAAAAAATTCAAAAAAAATTTAAAAAATTCAATAAAAATATGAATAAGTAAACACAACATCAAAATGTCCCAAAACAATCTTCAAGATCATTTTTTTTTCATTAAATACAACAAAATATGCGCTGTCGCGTTACGTTATCCAAATAAGACATGATACTCATAGTTTTTGCATCAAATCATCAAAAGTTAAAATTTTACTCATTGACTAAGTTTTAGACATCCTTGTAGTTACATTTCAACCAATAATAAATTGACAAATGACAACTAGGCAAGATGATCCACCTCATTTTATTTAATGACTCATCAACTATGTTTTGGAGTAAACCTAACCATGGTTAATCTTTTCAAAACAAAATTAAAAATGAAAACATGTCTGCCACTGCTTCCAGAATGAAGTTACACACTTACACGCTCTCTCTGTTTTTTATTTTTATCTCCTAAGTCCTATCAGAGGGTTTGGGAATGGATATTAGCCAGAATAATTGCAGAGGATTTTTTTCTGGATCACCGAGCATCATATTTTCAAAGTATTTCGGTAACAGATTGGAATGGATATGGGTCTGAATCTGAAAGGTAATATTTTAGTTTAATAAAATATAATTAGATTATATTTATTATTCTTGCAAATCAGCAAATTACTTTACAGTTCAATGAGGTCTTCCATAGGAAGAAAAAAAAAAAAAAAAAAAAAAAAACAAAACAAAAAACCAACCAACCTCTCGCCGTCTCTCAGAGTCTCAGGAGTCAGGTCGCTGCGGTGACCCAGTCGCAGATGGTGGCGTCAAAGGATTGAAGTAGAAGACTCCAACTCCAATTCAAGTCGACGCTCAAAAAATGGGTTTTTGGTTTTGGTTTTGTTTCTTGGTCAGAACTTAGAAATTGAGGAAATTGAATCAGAAATTGAGGAAATTTAACTAAAAAAGGAGTTGTGGTAGCTGTGTTGTGGCTTGTGTTGGTGCTTTTGCTCTGTAAATTTTTTTTTTATAAAGAGGGCAAGACTCAAGAGGCTGGAGTTCATGGGTGTACTATTATTTCTAATGAAAAGAGGTAAGATTCTGTGCTATACTGCTATAATCATTCTCTGCTGCTGATGTTTTTTTTTTTCTTTTTTGAAAAGATGCTACTGGTGTTTTTGGAGTGTAGTTATTGTCTAGACTTGCTGAAAATGGTGTAGATTGCTTTTGCTTTATCGGATTGGCTGAAAAGGGTGTTCCAGTCGAAATTATTGTAGTTATCAGATTGACTCGGCCGAGTCAGACCGATTTTTCCCGAGTCAGACCGATTTTTCCCGAGTCAGACCGAGTTTTGCCGAGTCAGACCGATCGTCACTGATTCATATCTAAATCGAGATGAATCATCAGCTTTCAGAATAGCAGTTCTTCAGTCGGAGTCGACTCGGCGAAAGTCGGGCCCGACTCGGCGAGACTTTGAACCATGATTGTACCAATAATCTTCACCATTGTTCCAACCTTGAGGGAATCCCACATGCTCAAACAGCTCGGTATCCATGTTGAAAGTGAGCATTCGCCAGTCTGAATAATCGGTTTTTGCACACCAATGGACGACCCCATCGAAGAATGTGGAACCACCAATTGAAGAATCAGTTAAACCAGCAATTGAAGAACCGGTTAACAAAGGAAATTCATCCAATTCTCTCCAAGCATTTGATCTAAGGTTGTATACTTCGGCTCTCTGGTATCTGTCTCGATTAGCTGCTTGCCATGACACTACCAAGCCAGTTATTCTAACAACCTTAAAATCCATCATATTATCAAATCCCAAGCCAACCAATATAAAACACCTTACAACAGGCGAGGGCGAGGGCGAGGTAGGGAGCGTTTTCACCTCCTTCAAGGATGGATTAACTAATAGAATAATATTATAATCGATTGTCAAGCAAACTATTCCATTGCAATGAGCTACCAATTTAAAAAATTAATGGTAATCGCGGCCGTAACAAGGAGGCGGAAGCTCAACAAGAGATTTATTAACACCCTCCACCATCCATGGGTTGAACTTGAATGTTGCTCCTTTATGTTCATCATCAAATATGCATATGGCCAAAAAGCGCAGGTTATGCTCCAAAGCCGTAGCAAGAAAACTCTCTTTGCTTTCGATGAGATGCCGATTCTGACGAAACAGGTGCTTTTACAAGCTCAAACCATGATTTGCTTACGCTTTTGAATCGGATGAGAGATTTAGTGGGTAGCTTGAGGAGGATATTCTCAATGATTTCTTCAGGAAGATGACAACCCTCCATCTTATTGTTTCTTCTCGATAATGTATGAGGAGAACTAAAGCTACTTTCTTCGCGTTGTTTTGCTCAGATCAGGAGAGTGTTCCATTTATGATTTAGGTTTAACGATGATTTGGATTTTTTTTTTTTTTTGGAGGGGTATGATTTGGAAAATTGATGATGGTAAAAAAGTAAATTTTAGTTTTTTCAAAAAAAAAAAAATTTGTTTGTTGAGAATAAAGAAGAGGAATTCAATTTAGGGAGTTTATAAGAATGTATTTTTCTTCAAAAAAAAAAAAAAAAACATTTGTTATAAAAGAATAAAAATATGTTTATTTATTATTCAAATTGATTTACAAGATTTTCTGGTTTAATTTATTATACTGTGTTCATGTGGTAATCTCTATCATAAATATCCCATTATATCAGCAAAATAATACACAATTTTTTCCTTCTTCTTTCTACGTTATATTTCATCTTTGTTTTTCTCTTATTAGTTCGATAACACATTATCAGCACAACGAGACTCTACCAATGGAGTATTCCAACCACATAGAGCTCTTATTAGTTAATAACATTTTATCAGCACGACACTCTACCAATAGATTCCATGGAGTATTCCAACCAGGCAGAGAACCCGATCTACCAATGGAATATTCCAACCAGATCTACCAATGGAAGTCAGCACGAGACTCTATCAATGGATTCTCTGGAGTATTCCAACCAGATAGAGAACCAGATATACCAATGAAATATTCCAACCAGATATAGAACCAGATCTACCAATGGAATATTCCAACCAGATCTACCAATGTAGTACTCCAAGCATAGAACCAGAGGTATTGGATTAATCCATTCTTAATGCTTAAGCTCCAAGTAGAGATTGGATTAATCCATTCCTAATCCTATAAGCTCCAAACGGAGAACCAGAGGTAAAATTTTATTGGATTGATTCATTCTTAATCCTATAAAAGGTAAAAAATTATTTTTACATTCTACTAGTTTTTTTTAATGGCTAACATTATCAAACAATAATTCATACCCCTAAACATATTGGGGATAAATTGGATAAATTATTTATCATGTGCCATGAACATTAAAATGCATTTGGAACCTATGGGTTTTGATAGATAAATCAAGACAATGCAAATGCCATGATATGTCTCCGTCATCATTCTGACGAAAGATTGAAATATGAATATTTAACGGTAAAAGATCCGTATAAATTGAAATATGAGTTTTTTACGGTGAAAGATCCGTATGAATTATGGAGAGCCATTTGAAAGGAGTTCAAAGGTTCAACCACTTGAGGTTGGTCGTTTTACCAAAAACCAGACATGATTGGCTCAACCTGCAACTGCAGTATTATAAATATGTCACTGAATATATATATAATTCAATCATTTTTATGATTACATCACAATTGAAATTATGTGATGAAAAAGTTATAGATCAAGATATGCTAGAAAAAAAAGATAACTTTTTTCATTTCAGTGCATCTCTATTGTTGGCTGGCTGAGTAAAATAATGAGCTGATTCTAGTGCATGTCTATTGCTAGCTGAGAAAAATAATGAGTTGTTAATGAAAATCAAGAGTCGGTGCAAGTTCTTTCCCTGAAGTGAATGCGACACAATATTCAAATTTTGGCCACGACACAATATTCAAATTTTGGTGGCTCGACACAATATTCGAATTTTGGCCACGACACAATATTCAAATTTTGGCGGCTCGTGGTTGTGGTGGAGACCAAGAAACAAAATGACCACCAAAGTTGGATAATAATGATGAAGAAAGAAAAGTCTATGGTGACAAATGCTATAGATGTGAATTTGGCTTAAGGCCATGGTGGTGAAAATATGACAATCGTGGCAAGAAACAAAATGACCACCAAAGTTGGATGATAATGATTGACGATGCTGGATATCGTCGGGTATTAATTCCAGGGCATCTTTATCCTAGTGACAATCTATTCAAGTTTTAAGAACACAGAACACGTCGACTTGTTGTCGTCAGGGGAGTGACAACTTCAAAACTATTTTAAGCATTTGGACTTAAAACTAATGATTGTACTCTTTTTCCTTTTAACCAAGTTTTTTCCATAGAGTTTTCTTAGTTAAAGATTTTTAACGAGCTAGCCAGTGCAATACATAAAAACGCATATGACATGAACTATTTTCCTCGTCTAGTTTTTCCCATTGTGTTTTTCTAGCAAAGTTAATAGTGCCTGGCATATACGTTATGCAACTCAAATCGAGAAATTAAGTCAGCCATACAATAGACTTGCAAAAGAATGAGGAAATTGATGTGCAATAGATCCGATCATCCGACAACCTGGCAGATTTATTTACCAAATATTGCCGACTACAACATTTGAGAGACTAGTGAAGAGTATTGTGATGCAACGTTTGAAAGACCTTAATTGATGCTTGGTTCAGGAGGAGTAAATAAACTTAGATAAATATGTACACTTTTTCCTTAGCTAAGATTTTTTTCTCACTGAGTTTTTTCTTAGTAAGGTTTTAATGAGGCATATCATATCTATTCTTTGTTGAATATTAGATATTCAAGGGGGTGTTATAAAAGAATAAAAATATCTTTACCCCTTATTGAAATTGATTTACAAGATTTTCTGTTTTATCTATTGTAATCTCTACTATAAATACCTCATGATACCAATAATACACAACTTTTCCCTTCTTCTTTTTACGTTATATTTCATCTTTGTTTTTCTCTTATTAGGTCTATAAGAAGAATGTATTTGTTGTTGCACGGCTCTAAATGGACCAAGCTCAGAGGCGGACACAGGATCCTGCGTAAGGAGACGTTAATACTAGAATTTTTTTCCTAACCAACAAAATGTATATTAGTGATTATTTCTATCACATTGGATTCCAGGAGAAACACTACTCCCTCCGTTTTTTTTATATGTTGCATAGAGAAGATTCACACAAATTAAGAAAATGATTAATGTGTCTGGAAAAAATGGTAAAATAACAAAATTATCCTTCACTTCTTGTGTATGGAAAATTGTACCAAAATTTGGACTATTAAAATCAAGGGTAAAGTTGGAAAAAAAATAATAAATCTTTGCATTGGAAATGTAAAATGATGATAAATAAAAGCAAAACAAATTCTAAAAAGTGATGATATATAAAAAGCGGAGGGAGTACTATATAATGTAAATAACCATTGTTGTGATATATATTGAAAAAACACTACTACATATTGCATTATCAAAACACATTGACACACTAGTATTTTTGGGACACTTTATTAATGACACCTTATTCAATCTATCTTTGGGGCATCACAAATAAATTTGAACACTCCACGGTCAATTTATGCACAAAACTTGACTTCTGGAAGGGTCAAAATAGATTTCAACCTCTATAAAGTCAAAATTTGCATGAAATATGGTGTCAGAAGTAGATCGATTGTGGTGTCATTAAAAATGTCTTTTATTTATTATAAGTAAAATCTTATTTATATTTGTTTAGATGTATCACTTTTGTAATGATGATGTATTTTTATTTACATGATAAAAGTTTTATGTTAATTTTTCCAAGGATTATTGATGATAGGGGTGAATAATTTTTTTAAGAGGCGAAAAATTACATATCATATATAGTCGTGTATTCTTCCGGACCGAGGAGGGAGACTGCTCCTCCCCAAAGGCTAGAGTCCGCCGCCCGACCGCCCGATTGGTAAACTTGTGAAGTATTCGAACCCAACTTTGAAATGAATTTGACTCGGTTTGGTTTTTTTTGAGTTCAAACTCGAGTCGAGCTACTCGAATAATTAATCAAGCCGATCTCGATTTTTAAATTGTAGTAATCAAGTAACTAGCGAGTTAATCAAGCTACATTAAATGATAATTTATACATTTATATTTATAAAATTTATTACTACATAACCGGGGCGCCAAAAATTAGTTTCAGTGGGCCACTGTGGTAAAAAATTACATTTGTGTACATAAATTTATTCCAGTAGGGTCACCAAAATTTAAAAATGCATTTTTTAACTATCAAAACGATATTTTTTAACAATAAAAGTACATCGTTTTAGTACTAAAAAAATTATCAGATCACAGTAGGGGTCCCAATAACCCGAACACACTAATAGGTCCACCCCTGCTATATAATATATTAAATAATATATTAATTAATAGTCGAATCGACTATTAGACGTATCAAGCTCGATCTCGCCATATTTTGGAAAATTATACGCATTGTAAAAAAATAATCTAGCTTACTAGTCAAGCCGAGTTATATCAAGTTTGATTTTTCTTTCTAAAGCTTGACTGAAGCTCGAGCCGAGTTTTGAACCAAAATTCTATAGTCGAGTTGAGCTCGAGTTCTAGACAGTATCGAGTCGATTCAGCTCGACTACATCTCTAAACAGTGCTTCAAAAACCAAAAAACAATGATAAATAAATACCGTAAATATCATAGCTCTCACAGAGTAATGATACGGGCATAATCGTTGTGACACAACGAGTGTGACACGTATCTGCACCGTTGATTTTTTATTGTATACTCATTGATTATTATTATATCCATGTGGGGATGTTGTCTCTCTGTCTCATGTGCATGTCCTTCCTTCCCTTTCTATTCTTTTTCTTTGGCAAATACATTTTTTTAAAGTTTGGGCAAATACATTGTAAAAAACACATAACAATTTACCTCCTTAAATTATATGTCTTTTTTTTTCCACCGAAACAAAATTACCTTATAAGATGGACATATGTAACCTACACTGCACTTGGTGGGACTCGAGCCAATAACTTCAAGGTCCTAGCTCTCCTGGGGCCTTAGCTAAATGTAAGCATTATTCATACTTAAAGCACTATTTTTTTAGAGGTAAAAGAACTATGTATTAATCAAAATCCGAAATACAATCACAAATTACATGAGTAGATGTAGAACCCCATTGCTCAAATCCAAACAGAAAGAAACATTCTCTAGCTAAAAAAATGAGCCGACACGCTGCCAGTTCTTTTGACAAAAGAAAAAGGCACGTGGACAAAACTAGGTACAATCATTAATCAATAATGATGCTTCATACACTGGAAATATCATTAGAAGTATGTGTCACCTATCACCTATGAAAGGTTGTCAACGAATCTCATTAAAAAGTCACTCTGAAAAAACCTCAAGTAAGGGGAAACACCAAAGTGGGAAATTTCCGGCGATTCTCTCGTTGGGACATCATATCTGCCTTCTAGCGGCCTAGAAAAACTACGGATAATCTTCCCCGTGAGTTCGAAGAATCCCCTTTGACCCCCACACCTTGTTGTCTCCAAAAGCCGCATCTACATTGAATTTAAGAGTACGGAGAGAAAAAGGGCTCCGTTTTAGGGGCATGTTCGGATTGAGTCTGTCCTCTTGGGCTTTCAAGTTCTCCCTCAAGTATTCAATGCCCTCAACCTTCAAATGGGATATCAAGGATCTAATATGTGTGTCTTTGCCCTCAAAAAGCCAGGCATTTCGTGCTTTCTAAATATTCCAGAGAAGGCAGAACGTGCCTGTAACCTGTCCTTCATCTTTCAAGTCTAGAAGAAGACTGGAAAAAATCTGTGAGGGAGAACAATCTTGATTTTAGGAAATAGTTGCCGAGGTGATGTATATTCCAGCATGCTCTCGGTATATTCCAGCATGCTCTCGGAATCCAAAAGAAAGAACCGTCTTATTAGTCACTCATTATTTGAAATAAGAGATTTAGGCAGAGCAAAACATTGATTAACATATTGTATGACTGGAATTTCCTTTCCAGATGAATATAATAAATAGCTTTCCCTTCCAACCACTTAGTTTTTTCTGCACCCCTTCGATCAAGTATTTGAAGATATCAGTTTTACACCTTTCGATTAGAAAAAGGTAGGCCGAAGTATTTGGTATGTGAATAAAACCACTCCAAATTTTCTGCTCACCTACTTCGAAACATTTCCCCACCCCGCAGAGATTCCTTTCACCGGAGTTGCAGCGATTTTGGATTCCGTTTACATTTCGTAGATAAACCATGACCACCGGACCAGCTGGCCTCTTCTCCGATATTGGCAAAAAAAAAAAAGCCAAAGATCTGCTTACGAGGGACTATATCTCGGACCACAAGTTGCTGATCACAACAAACCATACAGCGCTACTGGAGTTGCCCTTTTGTCATCTGCAGTGAAGAAAGGAAGTCTTTCAACTGCAGATGTTGGAGTACAGTACAAGTACAGGGATGCTTTCATTGATGTCAAACTTGATACAGATTCAAATGTGTTGACTACGTACTATAACTCTCATTGATGCAATTCCGTCGACAAAGACTATTGCTACTTTGAAGATATCCTGATTATAATTCTGGAAAGCTAGAGGTTGAGGTTCAGATCTCCACCAAAACGCAACGTTATCCGCTGCTGCGTCTCTGAAACATTAATCTCCAGCAAAATGAGACTGTCATCTGCGCATAAGGATTCTGCTTACCAAAATTTACTCCAAGCAAGGACCAGTTCGTAGTGTCGAGAATAAATACTCTAGAAGAATCTACATAATCTTTTTATTCTTCATTATTGCTTTACTTGTTGCCTAAGTTTCACCGACTATATATTTGTACTCCTACAATTGAATTGAAGGAATGAAAAACATTTTCTCGATTAATATGTGTATCAGAGCCATAATCGATTCCTCCTCGAATGACGCCAAACATGTGTTTTCTTCCCCACCCGTCGTCCACCTCCTTCCCCAAAACCTAGCCTGCGTCTAACAGCAAAAAAGTTTGACGTATGCAAGGGTCAACAAGACCTATTAGAGAGACATTCCCAAGGTCTATGCCTCCCTCATATTTCGATTTACAGCATTGATTCCTTGATTTCCAATGAATTTTCTGATCCCCATGCACCCGAGTCTCCCCAGAAAAAATTGCCTCGTTAAACTTTCTAACAGACTTGATATTTCTTATAATGAAAATGTTCTAGGCAAATTTGGCCAATCGTGATGATTGTTGTGTTCATCAATATCAATTGATTACCTAACTCTCTTCTTCTAATATAAAACTCCATAGGAAAAGCACCAGAATATTTGCACTCCGGGAGTGTTTTTCATGTTTACAACTCAATGGCCTCAGTCCTTTCCTTACCCTATATATTCGAACCTATATTTAACGCGATGTTTCCCTATACTGGGATGCACTGCAATTTTTCAAAGCAGGGAATCTACATTTATTGTACACAAGAAAACCTCTCCAACAACCTGAACCAAGTCAAGCTAATACTCACGAGAAGAGAGTTCGAGTTCTACTAAACTTGAGAAACTTATCAATGAAAACTCAAGTTGATTTTGACCGAGTTACAAAGGTCACGACGACCCTGCTTTGTAGAGACGGTCTTGAAAATATTCAACACAGGGACAACAACGATGTGCATGAACTGCTCTACAATCCAAGCAATAGAAGGCTCGTCTTGTATGATCTACGCAATCAAAGCAACTCCGTGCTCTGCGAGGACGTATCACACCTTAAGCAAGGTCACGTGCTTGAATTTTATAATTGGCTAATGGGTTGTGCAGGCCGACTCTAGCATCAATCAAAATGTGAGAAAACTGATTCTTCTTAGTTCTTTCACACAGAATTATCACTGTCTAACGGTGTTTAGAGCATTGTTATCTCCATGTTCTATTCATCTTATTTGAATAGGTTCTTCTGAATGTATTAGGTCTTTTATTTTTTCTTGTTTCAAGACTGTTTTTTCAAATTTAATGTTGTACGACCCAGTTTTAGCTCCTAAATGCACAATTGCCCCTTAACCAACGGTTTTAGCTGCTGAAATGTACAAAACGTCTGACATATGCTTAAGATCACTTTACAATTTCTGTGTGTGCCTATGATCCTCAACTTTTGCTGCTCATTTTGATTCAGAACTAGGAGCTTTGCTTATTGTTTATGAAAGTCATTTGCTTGCATTACCTCTTCTTCCATTCTGTTTATTCTTATTTCTGTATTTCCTGGTGGCAATCTTGAGTACCTCAGAAAAATGAAATGCCTATTTTGTTATTTATTTTCCTCTGCTCCACACCTCAATGATTGTGTTGTCTCCCATCAACATATGAAAGCATCTTCCCTGCTGCAACTGTCAGCATTTAATAAAGTTGTCTATCATTAAAATTAAATTGAAGTTACACCTCGTTGAAGGGCTGTCAATGTTAAGACCAAATGCTCTATAGAAGAATGGCTAGATAAAAACACTAGTGTCAGTTCTGAGATCTATGCCACATAATGTTCGTTTAAGTAACATTCGAACAGTTAGTCCACGAGGGTTTTAGTATATTTTCAACTGCACGCTTTGGTGTTGGAATTCTTTGTAATCTTGGATCCATCACAATCACGGTCTCCCCATCCCTCATTTTTTTAAAGCTTGAACACAATTGCGGTCTCCCCATCCCTCATTTTTTTTTAAAGCTTGAACACGGTTGCGAAGCTTGAACACAATTGCGGTCTCCCCATCACTCATTTTTTTTTAAAGCTTGAACATGATTGCGAATCTCGTTTCTGTTAGTTAATTAGGAGCATCAGTGGAAGCACATGGCACTCAACTCTCGACTCAAATCAGCAATGTGTTCAAGATTTTTCCTATAATAAACAAACCTGGAAACCTATTTTTGATTTCGACTATCAAAACATTTGTCTGTTTTACTGTACCCGTTAATTTATTGATAATCTAACATTTAATCTCCGTAACATCTGTTTTTAGGACTAATGTGTATAAGGAGATCAAGAAGCCATAGCTTTGTTAAAGAGTAAAGGTCAGATAATTCTTCATTTACCTGCCTAGTTAAAACCTAACAGGGTCTGTGTTTGCATGTGTACTTGTGCGTATTTGTATGTAAAATATATAGTCATCATCTCAACAAGTAAAACACCAAAGTAATATTTGTATGTGTACTTGTGCGTATCTGTGTTCTTGTAGGTAAGCTGATTTGTCTTAAGGTACTCAGGATCCAGTTTTCTTCATTTGTTTGCTATGTTTCTCTATGTTTATTTTTCTCTTTGTAATTCTTGGTATGTCTTGTATGCCAACAAGCTATGGCCGTCTTCGATAGCTTAGATAAATGGAAGGCCTATTTTTTATTTTGTGTTGCCTCCCTTCAGCATTTAAAAGTCCAACCACAAATGGGAGGCTTATTTTGTAGATCCTCTGCTCCACATCTCAATGTTTGCGTTGTCTCCCTTCAACATTTATAAGCATATTCCCAGCTGTTATCATTAAATTTGAACTAGAGTTTCACCTTTTTTATGCTTTATAAATCGAACTATTTGAATACTTGATTCACCTGTAATTTGATTGTAAAGAAGCTTAACAACTTAACTCCCTACTGGCTGTCTATAATCTATTTATAGTCTCTGCAGGCCTTGCAATATATTTGAAGTCGAACCCACCTTCCTAACTGAAGAAATCCAGGTATGATGGACTTAAATTTATCGGTCATGTAACTCAAATACTTGCGTTGCAAAACTTCATTGCTGCCTGCCTGAGAATAGGAAAAAGAAGATAAAAACCTTAGTTTCGAGGGAGATTTACAATATCTATCAGACTAGTGTCATTTGTAGAAAAGACAAAACATATTTCGTGATAATAGAATATGTGAACTCATATTCGTTTGTTGTCTGGTAGAATTGCAAGAACCAGATAAACTTTCAACTACACAGTTTCCTTCTTCCAACTCCATTTTCGTGTAGAATTCTGTAATCCTGATGTGATTCTGCACCCGGGTCACTTAATTTACTTACATTATTTATAATTTCCCCATAACTATCGATTTTTAACTGCTTTAAGTGTACAAAATATTTGACACATGCTTCTGACAACTTTACTCTTTTTTCAGTTGTCCATTTATTTGATCAACTTTTTCTGCTGCTCTGTCAGCATAATTGTTTTCTTGCTGTATTTTGATCCGCATGATTTTATATAAGGAGCAATCCCAATTAGTGTGTCACATAAAAAGCTCTGATTCTAGTCGTGGTAGGTGAATAAGATTATACGGTTTACTCGAATACTGATGACTCTTTGTTTTCATCAATTTTCCGCATCAAATCAATTGTGAAACATTGCACAGGAAAAAACCCACTTCGTCTGCCTCCAAAAAAAGGTTAAATAGTTATGAGCAGGCTTAAGGACTTCATCTTTTGGCCAATAGTTATTAACAGCATCCATTTTTATCCTTCTTTTTGTTATTTTAGTGTATTTTTACATCCCCTAATTCTGCCAAAATAACCACCTCAATCATATACCTTCTATTCACTTCAAATCAACCTTGGTAACAGAAGATGAGCATCTTCGAGATCCTGGGCAACCACCCCGACGCCACTGTCACCATTGGCCAAGAGGCTGAACCTGTTGTTAATTTTCATGAGAATCTTCATGAATCATGATTCATTGGTATATACTGTTGTTAATTTTTATTGTTTTTTTGCTTCCATGATGTATGCGATTCGGAGAACTGACGCCTGACGGTTTAGTGTTTAAAGTTGGGCCGTGTGATCAAATATAGATAGATTATTAAACGAGTTGCAGGATCAAGATCTCTAATCATATAATCATCAGTCACCAAGAATGGTGGTATGAGCCTAAATTTATTTGGGAAATTAGAGATAAGGACACAATCTGGAATATTTTTAAGCAATATGACAGCTACATATTTTTTATAGGGAGAAGAACAATTGCGTAATTTTTATAAGCGAAAGAAATGACGGTGAATCCCAAAATCAAATGTGAATCCCTCAAGGTGAATCCCGAAATCGGTGAATTTCGACGGTGAATTTTAATGATGAATTTAAGCGGTGAATTTTAAGCACAAATGAATTTAAACGATGGATAAATAGTTTTGTCGCTTTATCTGAAAGTTTAAAAAGATCTTATTTCTATTCAATTGATGAAATATTTACGGCGCACTCTCCGTTCCCCGAATTTATTCCCATGAGCTCAGAAAATACAATTTTAAAAACAGTGGAACAATATGGTCGTTTGCCTCTACGTTTAAAAGTCTTCTATGCATGATTCTAGAAACATCATTTGTATATAGCAGTTTTTATATGAACGGGAAAAACGGTGGATAAAGCGTGACTTGGAAAAAGGATGAGAAGCTTGTTGAAGTGGAACTACATGTCTGGCAAATGGATCCTATCGGAAAATGTAATTTTTACTCCATTTACTGTTTTGGCTTTCAACAGATTGATGGATTCTGGTTCGGAGGTTTTGATACTGATAAAATTCTAATGGAATGGATATTACAGTTTTTATGCTAATTCCGCCGAATACTAACTTGAAGAGATACCTTGGCTGAAGATTAGTAAAAGTAAAAGTAAAAGTAAAAGTAAAAGTTTAGGACAATTAAGTCGAAGAATCAATTTCAAGCTCGATCATGACCTTTGTAACTCGATCGAGTTGAAACTTGAACCAATATATTTTTAAACCAATGAAGAAAAAAATCGATTAAACCACTTGGGTAAAAAATGTTTTTGAGGCAATGGTCAAAAGGACGTAAAATAGAACAATTAATTGAAATAGAACAGACACTAAGGAATCTTATTTGGTTATAAGGACACAAATTAGATAGATAGACTCAAATCACCTTAAATGAAGGAAAAAAAAAAAAAAAAAAAAAAAAAAAAAAAGGAAAGAGGCGCTTTTTTTTTTAAGCAATGAAAGACGCTGAATGTGGTTATTATTATTATTATTATTATTTTATTTTTTTGAGCAGGAAGGCGCGGCTGAATATGGTGTTTTTTTTTTTTTTTTTTTTTTTTTTTTTTTTTTTTTGAGCAAGAAAGACGTGTTTGTTTTTTTTTTTTTTCTGACGCCGAGGCGGTGTGCTTTTTCTCCCGTGACCACCGCGATAAATTGACCACCCCGATACAACGACCACCCCGATGCAAAGACACCACGATCAAGTGACACCGCATTCGCGAGATACATCGCGATATTATGACATTTCGGGATGCAAAGACACCGCGAATACAAAGACATCGCGATGAAGTGACACCGCGATGCAGAGACACCAGCGTTGACCACCGCGATCGCAAAGATGACCACCCCGATGCAACGACCACCGTATGCAATGACCACCGTGATGCATTGACCACCTCGATGTAGAGACACCGCGATCTGAGAGGCCTCCGATGAATTGACACCGCGATGCACCGACAACGCGATCACGATGACCACACTGATGCAATGACCGCCCCGATCACGAGAGACACCGCGATGCATGACCACCGTCGATCTTTGAGACACCGCGAGACACCGCGATGAAGTGACACCGCGATGAATTGACCACCGCGATGAAATGACCATCCTGATGCATTGACCACCGCGACGCACGACGCATTGACCACCGTGATGCATTGACCACCGCGATGAAGTGACACCGATGAAGTGAAAGCGTAATCACGGAGACACCGCGATCTGAGACAACGCAATATAGTGACCACCCCGTCACGAGACAACACAATCACGGTGACCACCCCGATGTAGAGACACGCGGTGTGAAAACACCTCGATTAAGTGGCACCACGATGCATTGACACCACGATGTAGAGATGTCTCGATGAAGTGACACCGCGATGCATTGACCACCCCAGATCCATTGACCACCGCGATCGCGGTGGTCACCTCCAATCTGAGAGACACGCGATCGGGTGACCACCTCCGATCTGAAACAACTGCGATCGGTGACCACCATAGATGCATAGACAACTGCGATCACGGTGACCACCCCGATGCAAAGACACGCGATGAAGTGACACCGATAAAGTGACGGTAGAATCACGAGACACACCGCGATCGCAGAGACACCGCGATGAAGTGACACCGATAAAGTAGCGGCGTATGTCACGCAGAGACACGATGATGCGAGAGACACCGCGATGAAGTGACACCGCGATCACGGAGACACACGCAATCACGGTGACCACCCCGATCGCGGAGACACCGCGATCACGGTGACCACCCCGATGCAGACACCACGGTGCGATAACACCCCGATCGCGACGCGTCTCAATGAAGTGACACCCACGATCAGAGACACCTCGATGAAGTGACACCGCGATGTATTGACCACCCCAGGATCCATTTACCACGCGATCGCGGTGGCCACCCCAATCACGAGACACCGTGATCAATGACCACCCCGTCACGAGACACACGCGATGAAGTGACACGCGATGCGGATACACCTCGATGAAGAGACACCACGATGAAGATTGGGCAATTGAATCTAAATAGGAACCTTAGAGTTGGTATCCATACTAAAATAAAAAAACTCGAGGCATCCTTTTAAGCAAAAGAGACCCGTAATATCAACATTTTATGCAGTGACATCGGCAATCATATATGCAGTGATATCAACATTTTATGTAGTGATATCGGCAATCATATATGCATTTCATCAACAATTTATGCAGTGAAATCGGCAATCAAATATGCGTTTCATCAACAATTTATGCAGTGACATCGGCAATCAAATATCCAGTGACATCAACATTTTATGTAGTGACATTGGCAATCAAATATGTAGTGACATCAATATTTTATGCAGTGACATCGGCAATCAAATATGTAGTGACATCAATATTTTATCTGCAGTGCAATGCACATAACTGATACAAGACCCAGCATACACATCTGAAAGACATCACAAGGGTATCCAAAATCCTCTAAAATGCCTATGTCAATCCCAAGGTACATGAAGCCAAAAAATGATTCAAATAACCACCAACATTCAACAAAACAATAACAATACCCTAACAACATTGGGCAAAAAGTCACGAAAAACAAAAAAATATTCATGAAAAAATTCATACAAGTCATCCAGGCGGGTGAGAGCTACACAAAGAATCATTTGCATCACTAGGAGTGCTTGAGTTGTTCTCTAAACTTGCCATACTTCATGTCAAACCCATCATCAACATTGAAGACAAGCGACAACGGGATCGAGAAGCTTGTTAACAAGCTGAATTAATCAAATTTGTAGACACAGCGAGAGACCGCGATGCATTGACCACCGCGATCTGAGAGACCACCCCGATCGGTGACCATCCCCGATGTAGTGACCACTCGACTCGGCTCTATTACACCCTATTGTGAATGACATTACACTTATTTTATAAAGTTACCAAATTTGTGTATTAAATTGTATATGCGGTGACATCAATGTCACTTTGCAATTCTCAAATGATCGTAAATTTTGGATGTTAAAAAACATGAGAATAATTATTCAAATCTTTCAAAATTCTCAAATGATCGTAAATTTTGTATGTATCAGGTTTATGATACATACAAAAAAAATGCCCACAAATAAGCTAGGCGAGAGATTTTAGAAAGCTCAAGACTTGTAGCGACTAAAAGCTTCAATCTTTTGATATAATAAATGGAAATATGAGAGCCCAAAAATGGATATCTTGTAAAACGAATAACCAAAAAAACAAAAGCGAAAATGAGCACGAGAGTAATCAAAATGAGGATGTTACCTGAAGGTATGGGACCGCCACATAATCAAAAAGTGAATCGACAACAAAATACTCACAACCTTGAAGTGATGATGCATAATTTACGAAAACACGAAAACGAAGACAAACATGCTATCGGTGTTAATGAAATTGAAAAAGAACGAACACAAAAATAGGACTTACAGGGGCACCTTCTTCCATTGGCCGACTGCACAAAGAGGACAAGTAAGAAAGAAAAAAATTAGCATCCTCAGAGTCATAAAAACCAACATAAATCTTTGATAAAGTAGCGACACCAAGTGATGTAGGGAAACTCAATGATTAGTGATTCCTAAACAAAGATCTTTGAGAAGTATTTCCTTTATCTTCATCAACAAATGAAAAAAGGGCTTCATTGAATTTTGAAGATTGAAATGGGAAGCCATGGAGATTCAGGTACTCTTACTAGAATAGCAGCCAAAGCTATGGACTGCTGCTAATTCTTCGAATTCGCTGCAACCATAAGAAGAAAGTTAGCATCACTTTATACTAAACAATATCACAAAAATAACCTAGTAACTAATTACCAAAAAAATTGGACAAGGAGTGTAACTAATTACCAATTCGAATTTAGATCTTACTAGGAGTGTAGCTCTCATCAAGTCTAAAATCCACACAAAGTTCAATTAATTTGAGCTTTACCTTTTCCGGAACTAAATATTGACTAAATGAGGTTGAGCTCCATCGATTGCGGTAAGTATCGAGGTTGTTATCACGAAGAGAAGAGCGCCATTGCCAGATTGCAAAGAGGCGACGCTCAGCGGCCGTCTTTGCCATCTGGCGGAGATCGTCATCAACTATTAGCTTCTGAATTCCGCCGCTGATTTTCCCGTCTTCTTCTCATTCCGATGATTCCGCCATTGAAGTAAATTGCTTCGAATTTCTGGATAAAAACAAGCTTCGAATTGCTCCTTTGTTAGAATCTGTGCCACCAATTGGATCAACATGTGAGACTTTCTTACATTGCCGGAAGGAAGCTAAAAGTAAAAGAGGACACAAACGTTGGAAGAAGAAGGTGGGAAAGAAGAAGAAGGGGAGAGAAGGCAGTCGAAGATCTTTTTGTTCCAATGTTGCAGCGTTATTCTTTAGGGGTAACATAGGAAACTTGGATAAAATGTGTCCTTATAAACAAATAAGATTTAAGTGTGTCCTAAATGCCTATTAAGTGTTCAAACTAGTCCTTATAAACAAATATCCAATGTTTTTTATCCTAATAAATTCGAGGTAAGATAGAGAAATAAGTAATGAACGTTGCATTGGTAATGTAGAATGACTTATATTGTTGGATAATTATGAAAGTCTAGGATGACTTATATTTTGGGACGGAGGTAGTATTTGATCCACCTCGTTTGACCTAAAACGGTTAACTAAGTTATCACGTGCATTATGTATCAACCTTGTATCTAAGTAATATTTCTCTCACCAATCCAACATGGAACATTATATATTATCCGCTCTTAAGAAATTGGCCTCTTCGCCGGGACTCTGCATGGGACGGAGGTAGTATATATTCATCTACTTTACAACTACAACTATTACATTAATAAGGTTCAGACTTTTATCATCAAAATTAATGACATTTAACTATTTTTTCTTAAACTGTGTGAAAAAATCTAAAAGAACCTACATTTGGGATGGACTTAGTAAGTACTACCTCCGTTTGAAAAAATAAGTCACCGTAGGTGTTTTCACACAGATTAAAAAAGTGGTTGAATGTCATAAATTTGATGGTTAATGTCTAAAATGCTCATTGACTATCATTAATGCAGATAGTTGTTAAGTAATGAAAAGTGATTTGATTGATAATAAATTAGAGATAAGATAGAGAAAATAGTAATAAATGTTGCATTGATAATGTAAAATAACATAGGACAAAACAAAAAGTGCATGATGACTTATATTTTGAGACGGAGGTAATATCTAATTTTTTTTGTTAAAAATAAAATAAAAATAGTAAATTGAATTCTTTTTTAGGCCCTCTTCATCTCAATTTAATTCTCTTCGTTACACCATCTAACAATATTATTCCAAACCCTAATCACAAAGTCTATCTCCCGTCGAAAGATAAAACGAAACTACGGTTGTCCTCTCATCTCATATACATACAGACAAAGATTCTCGCCGGACAATTGTCAGGCGATAAGATGGGTCGTCATCGTCTTCTTTCTGATGTGATCATTGAGGATATTCTTGTCAGATTACCCACCAAATCTATCATCCGATTCAAATGCATAAGTAAGTCATGGCTTAATCTCATAAAAATAAGCTATTTCGTAAACAATCACCTCCTCAAATCCGAGGAGATTCATCTTGCTACGTTTTTCGTGGTTCGGCCTATAACACCGCATGCGTTGGATCAACGGTTTTTAAGAAACTCCATATCTGAGTATAAAAGAAGATCAGACCCGCAAGATGGAATGCATACATCTCCATCTCCCGTGCTTAATTTTGAGCTCCCGCATTCTTACGACCGCACTTGTCTATTCTTGATAGGTCAATGCAATGGCATAACATGCTTGATGATAGATGCTAATATTATTTTGTTGGTTAATCCATTATTGAATGAGGTGAAGACGCTTCCCACCTCACCAATTGTTGATGATGATTCTGTATTGTCTTTGAAAAAATTGGTCGGCTTTGGATTTGATGGTGTGACTAAGGATTTTAAGGTTGTTAGAACATTTGGGTCACCACAAGCAAGAGCTCAAGTGTACATCCTAACAGCAAATGCTTGGAGAGAATTGCAATTGAATGAATATCCTTTGGTAACCGGTGATTATCAAACTTATGTTTCCACATTCTTCAACGGGGTCGTCCATTGGTGTGCAAAAAACGAATATTTGATTGACGAATGATCACTTTCAACACGACTACGGAAGTGTTTCAGGACGTGGAATTACCTCACGGCTGGAACAATGATGGCAGGCAAAATAATGTCCCTGCTCTTTTTGTTATGAATCAAGAGTTTCTTGCTTTTGTGTCGTATTGCCCCGTCTATTACTTAGACCACACTGTGAATGAACAAACACGGGAATGGAGTATCTTGGACCAAACTCTATTCGATCGGACCTTTACTTGATGAATTGCAAAGACCAATATTGCTATCACCGAAAGGTTTACCGCAGAAGAATGAATTGATCGATTTACTACTCAAATAAATCAAAGCTAATATTGTGTGATCTACCCGATTATCACCGCCGTTCTGAAATTTGTGATGTTGATTCACAACATAGGGCATGCGATGTGCATGACTTGGGCAATTGGAGAGTAATGGAATTATACAGGCCAAGTTTCGTGTCAATCCACGTGTGAGTTGTTGTGACGAAACCGAATCAGATCCTGTTTTGCTTTACTTTATTATTATGTTCCAGTTAGTTAAAATGCATGACAGCAATCCCTAGTATGCTAGGAGACTACATTTCTCAACATATTTTAAATTGATGTTGGACGTAGTATGCTACAAATGTTTAGATTTTTGTCAATTATTTTTCAATGTTCTTGTACTAATTGCATTCAATTCTTTTCATTCTCGAGTCAAATTTTCCACTGTGTCGAATGTGTTCTGCTTCTTCTTCGATCTAGATACACCAACAAGCTATGACAGTCTTCAGGGTGTTTATCCACCTTTATAACGAGCAATCCTAGGCTTATTGCCTTGTGTAAAAATAAAAAATAAAACACACACAGGTTTACAACGATACTAAGGACTCTCTTCTGCTAGATTGCGCCATCAACCTTAATTTCCAGTTTTTTCATATTCCACCAACTTCCCTACAGTAAATAAATAAAAAAAACCCAATGTTGATGAAAAGTTAGCACACAATCCACAACAAAATTAGCTGGGGAATTTCATTCAGGGGCGGACGCAGGATCCCAGATGAGGGGGGCGATACTATATAAAGGGTACATCCTCCCCTGATTTCATTAAGGATCGGATTGAATGAAATGAAAATTCTCTGTGGTAACATGTTGTGTATAACCTACGCCCCAATTGTATCTAGTTTGATTAATATTCATAATGTTATCAATTATGTGTTATTATTTTATCATGTTAGTAACAAGCCACGAAACAATAAAGTTTACATTATATGGCGTAAATTTTGTGTTTTTTTTTTTAAATTTACAAATTATTTAATGTTTTAATTAATTAGTTAAAATTAATTATTTGCAATTTTTGGTATTTAATTGATTTACTTATTAATTTCATAATTACATTAAAAATTCTGATGGATTACATGTTCAGCCTGTCATTTAATTAAATTGAAGTCCGGCCCAGCAGCCTTATTTATATATTTCCGGCCTGCTCCATCAATATCCATCCACCCGACTAAATTAACCCGGACCGGCCTCTATTTTTCCCTAAACCTAAAAACCCGGTACCCCAACTTCATTTGACCACAGTTTCAAAAAGAGTCCCATACCCTAATGGCGCGTTTGTTTGGAGGGAATATAATGGAATTTTTTTATAAAATCATTCCATTCCCCTCGAAAGCTGTTTGTTTAGATATAGAATACTTTATTTTTTATTCCAAAGGAATGCAATATAAGAAGCGGGAATGAGGTGGGAATATACGAAGCGCTTCAAATAAAAAAAAATAAAAAATATAGACCACATAAAAAGGAAAGCGGCTCGCCTCTTTCATTCATCGCGACCTTACCGGTGCTTCCGCCGCTACTCTAGGTTGGTCATTTGCAGAGGTAAATTTGCTATTCTCATCTTTCTTGTTCTCTAGTCTCTTCTCCCTCGGTTATATTATCTTCTTCTTTCCGTTTATTTTGAGTGGTGTGTAGTTCGATTGGAGCATTATTTCTAGGGTTCAAATGGTTGTGGTGATAGAACGTTATTGGGTTTGATTCCTGACATATTTTGCTTTTTTCTTCCCCAAATTGAGATTCTTGATACATGAGGGGTTGTCAAAGACGAATATCCCTGTCAAGATATCCAAACAGAGTAAATACTAAAAAAATGTTTATCTTAAAAATATCGCTAATTAATCTGACCATCGTAAACAATGAAATGATCTTCTTCAAACATTTTCAACGCTCATACAGTCCAATGATGTTGTGTTTGGATCTCGATTGCTGCAACTGTAAGCTGGTCAGTGTGATCGTGTTTTAGATACAGACAGAGAAGATGAGAATAAATGCAGACAGAGAAGATCAAACATCAAGGGCCAGGATCCCCACTTTAAGATCTAAGCCCGGACCTAAACCCCAGGTGAGGTCAATTCGGCTAGCTTCTTAGTCCACCGCAGGTCGGTCAGGGCGCAACGAAGCTCAGCTAGTGCAGCTCGGGCCTCACAACCTAAGGGACTCGACGCAGGTAGGCTTGAGTATCCCTTAGACGGAGCAGCCCACGTGCACAATATAATAGATAAATATGGAAAGAATATCCGGTCATAAAGGCTCTGCTCTTCTATTTTAAACTATCATGATTATCTCCTACAATCAATGAGATCAAATCGTAATTATCCATTCCTTGGGGAACATGAAATCAGAGTCCGACAAGGATACAGCCCATGCAGGATAAAAATTGTATCTTTTATTTTTATTTATGCGATTGAATTTTTTGGTTGACGAGATTGATTGGGGTTGGTACTTGTTTACCGTTAGATCTTTTGTAAACCCATTTTTTGGGTATAAGATGTCATGTAATTTAATTTTGCAATTTTAATTTTCTGTTTTTTAATTAATTCGTCCGCACCTAATTTATTAAAACGGATCCATTCTTCATCAAATCTGGTGTATGGTGCAGTGGTCAAGGCACATAATCATCAAACTGCAGACTGAGTTCGAATCCCCTTAGCCGGATTAATTCTAAAAAAAAGAATTTGTGCGAAAAAAGAATATACACTGCGGCGGCAGTTTATAATTAGATATTAGTAAACCTTTTGAAAGTAAGGTTTATCTATTTATTTAATTTTAGGTTTATAGATTAGATACGGGGGTATCAACGGTCCATCTCAGTGGTTTATTTTTCGCATTTATTTTCTCATGTGATTATTTATGTGATATAACCATGCCATGCATCATATTCACAAATTTCACTCCTTTCACTCCTAGCATATGCATACATGTAGAAAATTAATATTGAAATTAATTAGACATGTATCAACACGATAATTAATTTAGATCAAAAATAAATTAAATTAATTATAGGAAACGGAATTTTATCGGGATATAAAATTCAAATGATAAAATAAAATTTACTCGGTAAATTTAATTTTGGGATCTAAAAATCATTTGTGGATTTTAATTATGTAGTGATTACATAAAAGAATTTTAATAATTGAAAATTTGGAAAATCCGGAAAAGTTGGACACCAACTGAGCAAAGATTCGAAAATTGGTTCGGGCGGTCAACAGGGCTTCGGCTCGACTTGACTTGTCCGTCCAAGTGCGGGGTTAGCCACGGGGGTCCGGCAAGGTCAAGCTATCCGGCGAGCTGAGGCTTAATGGGGCAACCTTAGCCCGATTTTCAACCCAACACCGCACGTCGCGGCGTTAGCGTTGGGGGGTCCGGCAAGGTCAAGCTATCCGGTGAGTTTCGCTCGATGGGGCGAGCTTAGCCCGATTCATCCAAAGATCGTTTATGAACCAACGAAGAGGACGGGTCGGCTTAGCCAATCCCGACACCGTTCGGTGAACTCGGTTAAAGCTCAGTTAGGGTTTAATACCAATAAGTTGGTGATTGCTTTTCAAGATTTATTGTTTTCAAATTATTGAGATAAAATTCTACGATCCCAAATTTTTATCATGACAAAATTAGGACTTTTTTTTTAAATTTCTTTGGTGAATTTTAGTTGTGTAGTGTCTCTACAAAAAAATTCTAAATATTAAAAATTAGAAAATCATGAATATAGTGTCACCAGTTAGACGGCATTTGAAACCGATAAACTAGTGAGAGCTTTAAATTTTATGATTTATTGTTCTTTGAATTATTAGAAAAATCATGAAGTCCTAATATATTAGGATTATAAAATTCTTAGCGAATTTTAAATGTGTAGTGTCTACACAAGGAATTTTAATAAATCCATAAAATTGGAAAATCGTGAATATGGTGACACTAGTTAGACGGTATTTGGAACCGATAAACTAGTGGGAGGATTAAATTTTAATATTTATGATTTATTGTATTTCAGATTGTAAATAAATTCTGAAAATCCTAATAAGACTACATATTTTTCAAAATAACGAGGGGGAGCGGGGAAGATGCTAACCGACCCCATGGCCTTTATTGTTGACACAAGCATGTGAGAGAATGGTGACGCCTCGTGCCGCTTTGATTTCGGCCCCCTACGGATGGCCTTCACCGCTATCAAAATTCAAGGCTTGGTCTCCGAAAGGATAGGATTTTGAGTACTCGTCGGGTCACTGACCTACCCTACGGCGGCATACTCGGGGCATACTTAGAAATCTGAAACATCAGGTCATACTCACAAGGATATTTTTGGAAATATCTTGGCTGAAAAAGGAAGGTAATCGACAATAAAATAGGAGATGTTCGATTCTCAATGGTTTAATTGTTGAGAGAGATTGTCTCAATTTAATCGTCACCTCTTTGACCTACCCTACGACGGCACTGTAGGTGTGAGATTAAATCCTTGGAATGGTAGGATAAACTGCATGCATGACATCACGTTTATTATTCCTAAAATTATTATATGTTGTGGTGTATGATTTGATTTATATTTCTATCATAAATTATTTTACAACTACATATCATCTCAAGGTATCTAAACTGCTAAACACGAAAAATTGATTGATGATGACTTCGTAAAAGTGGAAAAGTAACAAGAACGTTGAACACAATAATCGAGAATGCAAATTAATTCTTCGGGAGAGGATGATCCTCTTGAGCCTACAAACTTAAGTGGCATTTGATAAAAATGTGACTGCTGTCACTCATGCTGAGTGAGAGACAAAATAAAATTAGTTCAAAGATGATGAGAATGATTTGGTATCAATCTCACTAGACATCCCACAGTTCATGAGTAGTGTCTACTCAAATGAACTGCTAGTTCACGGCCATTTCCTTTAAAGAAAGCCAAGATTGGGAAGGTAAATGTCTACAAGTATAAGTCATCTAAACTAAATAAGTTAAAGGCTAAACCGAAATATTAATCAAAGAAAGTAAAGGATAAGGAAAGTGATTTCGGATCACTAACCTATGAATCCTTATAGACTTTCTTAATCGAGTAATTCGACTCAGAAGCTAAAGTTCTTTTGTTAGAACAAGGTAGCTGGGAATTCATGATAAAGAGTAGGCAATGGGTAGTTTTTTCAGCTAAGATAGTGGGAGTGATATAAGGAAATAAATTTTGAATTTTAATCCTTGAATATCAAAGAAATATAATTTCTGTTTTCAGATTCGTTGGAAAAAATGGATTCACTTTCACATCGATAATATAGTTGCCTTAAAGAAAAGTGAATATGACATTTGTATACGATTCTGAGACTTGGACTTTTGTCTGATAAAGTCAGATCCACTGAGTAATGCTGAAAAGGTATATATAACACATCATAAGCTATTAAAGACAAATGGTTTCCATATTAAGATAAACGATTCTTCAGCATCTATTAATTAGTGCATATATTCTAAAGATAAGATCTGAAGACTGGCTAAGGGTGATTCCTATCTCCCAGTCTAAGAACACTATCTCAAAGGAAAAATGACTAAGTAACCTTTCAATTAGGAAAGGGTAATAGAGCTAAAGAAGTATCATAGCTTGTTCATATTGACCTTTGGGGTCTTATGAAGGATACAAGCTAGTGGAGTTTTTGAGTAATAGACATTTTGTCTAAAGACTACTCGAATAGTTCATCTAAATATTTGGAGGAATCTCTGATATTACCAGAGAAAAGAGTATTCCATGCTCAGATATAGGCCATAGCATAGTATTTGGAACTGATGCTCGGCTAACTCCGAGTGAAACGATTTCACTGAAAGGATAAACCATGTTTGTCTTGTATAGTTATTGATATGCTACATTACACTGCTTAAGTCAATTAAGATATTGATTGCAAAATAACAGTTTACATTGTTATGCAATACCGAGAAGTCTACCTAGAAGATGCTTATGAATTTGTGGATAAGGAGAAGTAAATTTATTCCACTTCCGCAAATAGAGGCATTTAGCATTTATGCTTGAAGGTAGGACTGGAGATTTTGCATACACGTTCAGCTGGTGACTGATTGTGAAATATCTTAATACAATGAGAGAATGTTGGTTATAAGATTCTTAAGATCGGATGGTGACAGTTACACTGTTACAACTTTTGCTAAAAGAATGTTTAAATAACAACCTCAGGCCTTGAAGTACAGTTACTCAAGGAGCTACTATCTGATTTAATCAGAACACATCCAACATTGGTTGTTGGGGATTACATTGATTAATACTATTGAACTAGATCAAAATATCAATCCACCCAAATGCAGTGGGAGTATGGTCTAACCATTGACCCGCTGTGATTATGCAATCTTTATAGCCTGCTTGAGGTGATTGATCACCTATGGTCCTTCTGGAAGGACTGTATAGGATTCTGACAATAGGAGGTTGGTTTAAAGCCATAAACCTGTAAATGGAGTTTTGGTACTCCAGTTATGTTCAATATCTTGTAGAACCGCCTGAGTGTCTTAGGCCCAATGGGAGTAATTGGATCTACGTGGAAAAGAGTTGAATGAATGAGAAAGTTTATCTTTCTAAGCAAAGCCAAATGGTCTAGGGATAATTCCCTGAGAAGTAGATAGTTCAATAGAGGTGATGCCCTGAACTCTCTCACCATTCAGCCTTGCTTGACTCCATGGAAAGCAGGAGGATTACCAGAGGTGATGCCCTGAAACTTTCTTGCCGTACAGAGGAACTTGAATTCATTCAGAACAGGAAGGTTTTAGCTCAAAGCCAATGGCAGATTGACTGCCTATGCTTATATCCATTGGTGGATTAAAGTAAACTTCTAGGTCATTAAAAGTCACATGTTTTGAAATGTGTGAGCTTGACCAGAATATTGATGATTCTTTTGTAGACCAGAATGCAAAAATAAATGTGTAATAATGAACATATAATACTTGTCTTTTGTATGGTACTTGTTTGATCTAAAAAATATATATTATTGGAAACTGATCAACATTTGGAAAGTTCAGAGCAAGAAATGGATCACTCATGCCATTACTATAAAAAAAACATACAAGAACCAACTAACTAGTAGTATGCAATTGCAACATATGGCTCTTAGGCATGTGATGAACTTGATTTTTCTTGTATACTTGTGATGAAAAAATCTATAAAAAAATGCTTGATATCGTAATGAAACAATCTATCAAAAAATTATGGAGATGCAACTCTCAGGGAATCAAGAGAATAAAAGCCTATTAATATTGGATATAATAAATAAGCCTATCATGGGAACTAAAACATTTTTCAACTTGTTGAAAACCAAAACAGTCTGTTTTACCATCTATGGACCTTTATCCTTCAAACCCGCACCACATCAAACTTCATGAAAGATGTATGCAGCAGCAGAAAATGCATTAAATATCACAGCTAAGCCTCATCAATAGGGAATCTAAGCTCCTCTATTTTTCTAAAGACAAAAAAACACCAGCATTGTCTCACCATTTTGAATCAACGACCTTTCAATCACTTGGGCCAAAACCACACCACAACAAATAGTAGAATGCAAGGAATGATTAAAACCATATAAAGATATCATATGCCTACAATAACACCTTTTACTAACAATACATAGCGATATTAACAGTCACAGTAACATAGTAACATAGTAACCCAAAGAACACAAGAACACGATAACCCCACCAAACTAGTGTATTAGAAACCTTAATGATACGAACCAAGTGAACAACAAACTTAAGGCATTACTCTATTTAGGTACATCATCCGAAAACCGACTCAAGAACAACCTCAAAATAGCTCAATATCTGGCTCATATAAGACTCAATTCAAGGGACTATTTCAAGGCATACATATGTCACAAATTCAGCCTAGTATCTCAATATACAGCATTAAAATCAGCTGTATAAACTCACAATTCAGCTAATCACAAAACATCTTAGTTCATCAATTTTCAGGTAAGCTTGATTCGTTTATCAATCATATAAGCGTGCTTGAATCATAAAAAGAAATCAAAGATAGATTAAGAGCGGTACTTAGCTTTAGAAGACGATTTCTTGTTCATTTAATAGCATTGAGCTCATCCCATTTTCTCAGTTCAGCTCGTTCAAGAATGCCCAATTCCGATCCTTTTGTGCAAAATCAACACCAAAATTCATTCACTGTACTCTTCATAAACAACCACCGCCACTTAATTTGACACGATACCGATGCAATCCAACCACATATTCACCGAAATTTCATCAATGTATACTAATAAAGGCAAAATATCTCGTGTCAAAATGGACCTGATGTAACTCTTATTTTGACCTTCTTACTCAGGATATTGCATAAATCATTTAGGTGAAGAACAAGCATTAACGAATCGCCACATTAAGGAAGAAAACTGCAACAATTAGAAGGACGTCTTTAGTGGCACTACACTGTAAACAATCAACCTTTGGAAAGTGGATTCCAAAAGTTGAGAATCGACTTTTACACGGTCCATTGTGACAATTGACCGCCACGAAAGTTGATTTTTCACTTCTAGAATTGGAAGTGCAAAAGTTAATTGTATTGTGGTGCCACTAAATACGCCCCGATTACAAACTCTGTGCGGCTATCAAATATCTCTATCGGATATACATCGAATTCTGAACTTTAATTAGAACAACCTTAAACAAGCACATACTAGGAATCAAATAGTTTACCGCTGAAAAACCAGGAAAAAAGGAAATATAGGAATATTAACAGTAAAAAGAAGATGATCATGCCTGTAAAAGTTCAACTGCTTCAAATCATCGATTAAATCTTAGCTCAAACACAGTTATGGTGTCGGTGAAAGTAATAGCAGAGAATGTGATTCCTTTGATTGCAGTCATTTGTCATGATTTGACGACAGTGTTCTTGTCATCAACGGAAGAAAGACAGTTAAACCCTAAGGCCTCCTCGCCCCCGATCCAGGAGTGCGATGAGAGGTTAATCAGGGACCTATGAAGGGGCTTGTGTTATTATATTTTCTTACCGCAAGGGGCCGGCCCTTTACGGGACTCGAACTCCCATACTCCGGCTTTCAGACTCCGCTAGGCACTACACCACGCCCAACCTTTTACCACTAGACCATATTCAGGGGATAATACCGAAAGAAAGATCTTCAATGATTCAAAGAGAAAGAAAGAGTTAGGAAAAAGAGTCGGGAGAAAAAATAGTTTTCAAATTTAGATTTGTGTGCGTTATACGAGGGGTATTTTAGGTGAAATTTTAAAATACAACCGTTGTAGGAAGGTTTTATCAAGTGACATACAGTACAATCACTCATTTCTAGCCTCTCATACACGATAAAAATGTATTAAGTAAAGAGAGTAAAAATGAGAGGCTTTAATATATGTCACTTGGTATAACCTTTCTACAACCGTTGCACCATAAAATCCCTCATATTTTAGTCCGAGCCAAATTATCTTAGTTAACGAGGAAAGATCTATCAGTAATTTTATGGTGGTTCGGTCAGAAGTTTTGGGCCACCAAATCAAAGCGTTTTAAAGTGATACATTGGTGGAAAGTTTTACAGTGAGGATTCCATTGATGGAAGTTGAATTCTATCACGGACACACTAAGAGTAGATTTGGTCCCGACCATGTAGTAAAATTTGTGAAGATCTATTTATACCTAATTTTTCCTTTATCTATTTGAGAAAGCGTACCGACAAAGCATTGTCTGAAAAAGAAACAAAATACTTCTCAGAGCGGCCCTAGTGGTAACTATGAGATAAGTTTGTTGATAGTTGATGTTGGGCTGACGTGGCGAAAGATAAGTGGAAGATAAATATAGAAGGATTGTAGAGATAATTATTGTGTGATGTGATGTTGTAATGGTGATAAATGTAAAAGGATTGTAGAATATTGTCTCATCTATTCTCTAGAAATAGATAATAAGAGAGATAATCTCCAAAAGAATTGATCTATTTTAGTCTTGTTATTTTCTATTTGTTAAAAGAAATACTCTATCCTACCAAAAAAAAAAAAAATGTAAGAGAATATATCTCTAGAAGACTCTTACTAGGGCCGCTCTCAGATGGGTAATTCTTCCCTAGCTGTGATACTTTGTTCAATGAATTGGCTCTGTGTTTTTCCAAGAGATCGAACGGTAGATCGCGTGTTTCACATCCCTTCGTTGCAGGCGGCGACCTTTGAAGCACTTTATGCTGCAAGAGACTAATTGATTAAGGTGTGTTTGTGTATTATCCATTGGAAAAGGGATTGATTTTGTTAAAATATCCAGAGGGTTTAGTCATTTACTCTGATTTATTCCAGTCTTGTTCTAAAAGTGATTGACGCATACTGATGGAGAGGCGGGTGGATAGAGAAACTAAGAAGGAAAAAAACTGTAGTTTGATTTTGATTTTTGATTATAGAGAGAAAGGTCAGTCACTAACCGTCCTGATTGAAGCAGAATTTCTATCCTTTGAAGAACATCAATGGCGGAGGAGGAGGATGTAGAAGATACTGAAAGACGAGTATCGAGATAATCGGAGGAGGTGAGTTTGATTTTGACGATGATGATGATAATGAGGAGGAGAACGGCGGCGGAGCAAATTCGAACTGGGTAAGCTGTTAATCTGTAGTATCATAGGCATGTATCTTTTTTCTTTTCCTTCCTTTATATTATATTACATGGTTTTTCTGAAGCACTGCCATACTATATACCTAACTCACGGTTTCTTACCTACTGCAGAGCATCCAGTTGTTGTGCAAATACTTCTATTGGTCCAATAAAATTGTTCTTCCTTCTCCACTGGTTGTCTCCTCTGAAGGTATCATAAATACTTCATACAATTAAATGCTTTCACTGTTGGTGCATGTGTTACAGATATATAAAGGTTTGTTCATTGCATTTACTCCTGCCTTTTGTGTCAATATATATATATATGTGTGTGTGTGTGTGTGTGGCTAACAAAATTCAGCATGTGTTCTTCAGACAAAGTAGTTTATTCATGGGATGTAGCTTTTATGTCTGTGACGTGATTTTGTTCATGTGGATTATTTGGTTTTTATTCTTTGTCAGTGTATGACAAACCCATGCGATAAGGATTCAACTTTATGGAATAATTAAGCAGATGCTACGCTGTGTCTTTTATGCTCGGACTTTTCACAAGCATTTTTTTTATATACATGTATGGTCAGACTTTGAACAAGGATCTGTGTTCTTTTACACTGACAAGGAGGAGAAGAGGAAAAAGAATGCTCCTACTGGTCATATTGTTCACAATAAATTTAACAAAGCAGTAGTTAATAGGCCATATGTTTGTCATAGATGTAGCATGTGCATTTTTTAAAGATTGTTGGTTCCTTAGCTTTATTGAGTAAAACTATGCAGGAATAATAAGATGTCTCATTTGAGGAGTTAAATCTGATAAGTTATAGCTAATAATATATATATATATATATGTGAAAACCTAATAAGTTATAACCCATTTCTGATAATGCTTATTACACTTTGCTCAACATGTTTTTGCTGATAGGTTTAACTTATAAGTTATTATCATGAATTGTTTATTTTGTTACTTTGTTTGTACAGTGAGTCTGAGATTGTATGCGTTTTGCATAGAGGCTTGGGTATATGGAGTTTAAGGATTTCTTATTCACAATCTTATGTCTTTTGGTTTATTTCTTGCTTTGTTTTTTTACCTTTTACTGTGCTCTGGTATTTTCCTTTATGATTTACTACGATTTACACATGTCAAGAACCGTGTCAGTGACTCACTATGACATTCATTTTCAGCAACATTGTCGCACAATTGAGGTTTCAAATGGCTAATCTCCAGGCCTTGTTTTCTGTTCTCTGTTTGGTCTAAAATATTAATCATTGTACTGCGTGTTCACACACAAATGACATAGGGTTTTCATTGGCTTTTTGTAGCTTGTTTCTCTTATATAACGTGCCCCTTTAGTGTATAATGTCTAGCCAATTTTCTCAGCATGTTTTAGAAAATGCAACAGATAATGCCTCATATAGTGTATTGGATTTTTAAGTTGGTGAGTATCCCACTCATGGACGCTTTCGAACAAGACACATGTGGTGCCTATCCACGACTCAATCTCATATAATGTGCCATGCAATTTTAACTTCAAGGAATTCTCAGAACCTCATAAGTGCATTATTGACCATAGTGAAATCTTTGGTAAGTTATGATGTACTGTGCCGCTCAAATAGTACTTTATTTCGTAAAGTACATGACCTCTACTAATTTCACTGCATGTAGGAAACGTGATGCCATATTGAAGTCTTACACAATATTATGCACATGTCTTTTATCTTACTGCTTTCATAAATTCAATACATTAGTGAATTTTTGTTTTAATGCTCTTTCATGAAGTTATACTATTTGCTTCTCATGTCTTTTATTTGTGTTAAATTACATTGCAGCTGCATTTGATACTTTGAATGTGCACATAAGAGTCTCAAATTCTGGTTAATTGACTCTTATTGCTACTCAGTTCAGCCACTTGAAACACTATATGAAGCTGCAGGGTTTACTACAATTTTTATGTTGATATTGCTACTATCTCGATTTTATACTTTGGATTCAGTACACAATGAGAAGTCGTGTGTGTGGCAGGCTGCTGATTATGCTGATCTCGAGTTGAAGAATGAGACCTTCTGCATCCGCTTTGCCTTTGTGGAGTGTAAGCTTATAGCTTAAATTTTCAGTACAGTGACCTTCCGGTTATAGTTTTGTTGGTGGTTATAACGATTAAACACAAAATGATCAAACTCAGTGAGAACATTGATTCAAGAGTATTGTATTTCTATCAATCGTCATTTCCTGTATGTATATATCGGAATTAGGTGCATAGCCTCTTTGTTGCATTGTTTAATAGTCTACGGATTTGTGATTATGTATTCCATTAATATGTGCTTACATAGTTGTGTTTTTTCCACTTTGCCCTCAATCTCACATGTCATTAGGAAAGATGAATGGTGTGTAACCTTACTATGCCAAAATCCCAAACTTTTTCCAGTAGGTTGGAGGAACGCAGTACATGGTTAGTGTTTGTTTGTGGGAATTACAGGAATATTTACCATTTGGTGCTCTTAAGGCACCTATTATATGTTGATGACAACCTATTGAGGTTGTTGTACGTCTCTCTGGTCACCCATATTCACACAAGTAGCTAAACATGGAGCTTGTCGATAGCATTGACTTCAAGATTCTTTCAATCACGATTCACAAAGGACCGAAAAAAATTGTTGCGTGATTGAATGTCCTGTGAACTGGCAACATGTAACGACAGGATACTGAACTTGCTGGTTGATGAATTCTTATCTTATGATGATAACTTCTCCGTATATGGAATTGTCGATATCATTTTTTCATTTAATCTCTTCATTTTGAGATAGCTAGGGCACAAACTGTTATTGCTAGTAACTTGTTGTCAATATCCATGGAAGTGGCAATCAAAAATGTTATTTTGGAATCTAAAATCAGGAGAATTGTAAATATCTTGTAAAAGCTTTGCTAGTTCATTGCCTTCTATAGTGTTCACTTTCCTGTCCATTTTGTATTTGTGTTTGCAAGCACTTACTACTGTTTTTCTTCTTTTTGCAGCCTCCTTCAGATGGCCTTTACAGGTTTTGCTTCTCTGTCCCTTCTTAAAGTGGTTTATTGTTATGCTTTTGATGCAGCACTTGTGCTTGTACATCTAATTAAATCTCTGGCGGACGCAACAACCTTAATAAATCACAGTTTTGCATGGTTCATAAGCCTTTTTGTCAATGTCGTTATCGATCGGTACATATCAAGTTGGAATGTTGTGCGGCAACAATTTCTTCTCTATGGCTAACTCATAATTAAACATACTATTTTAAGTAGAAATTGTCATTATTGAAGGTGTCACTAGCATCTTCATTATTCATTGAATATCAAGAGATGGATATTGTTTGTTTTTATTTGTTTATATTTTCAATAGAGTGAACAACAAAAATGGATTGTCGATTTGTCGGTTTTACAATTAGATCTTATGACAGTGTTCACTCCTTTTAATTTTAGATCTCCATTTGTGCCAAAGCCTTATGCATGGTTTTTGCCTTCTCAGTTGATGTGTTTTGGAAATCACATGCTCTTCGATTTTTTCCTTTACAGAACGACTGTTTGGAATTTGGATCATCCGTTTTGGAAAGTTACTTTAAAGGTTACAATCAAAAGAGATGGCTGCATTATCCGTCTTGATATACATGTGTGATTTGATCAATTAGAGCAATTATACGTTGTTCTTGACTTAGTTTTTTGACAATCTGTTTTATATTAAAAAATAGCGGAGTTGTTTGTACAAGCTCTTTACACGTTAAAAAGGCATACCCATCTTTCGCTATCAGTTGCAGCCCACACATCATAGACGGTGTAAAGAGCTTGTACATACAACTACGCTATTTTTTAATATAAAACATATTGTCAGAAAACTAAGTCAAGAACAACGTATAATTGCTCTGATTGATCAAATCGCACCTGTTTTTCTGTCCTCAAGATGGATAATGCTGCCATCTCCTTTGCTTGTAACCTTTAAAGTAACTTTTCAAAACGGATGATCCAAGTTCCAAACAGTTTTTCTGTAGAAAAACTCGAGAAGAAGCAAATATCAAGATGGCGGATCCTTGTCTTCGTCAACAAATTATCGTGGATGCAGGTCATCGTCTTCCTCCGGAAATTATCGAGCATAACCTCCTCAGGTTACCCACAAATCAATCATTCGATGGTACCTACAAAATCAATCATTCGATTCAAACAAGTACGTAAATCTTGGTATAATCTCATAACAAGTAGCGCTTTTGTAAACGATTATATCATCAAATGCCAAGAGTGTTATGTTGCATCGTTCAATGTCGTACGGCGTCAAGAACCGCCGGAAGAGCGGAATCTGCATTTTTTAGTCACACCCTTGCGTAATCAACACGAAGGAACAAAGCTTGTGCTTAATTTTGGTTATGAGCTACCACCATCTCCGTCATCCATTGGTCTTAAATTGATAGGTCACAGCAATAGTGTGAGTGTGATGGCCTTGAAGATGGATTCTAATAGTGTTTTATTGGTTAATCCATTGTTGAAAGAGGTAAAAACTCGGCCCATTTCGCCTTTTGAGATATCTGCTCCTTGTTTAAAATTGATTGGATTGAGATTTGATAATATCAGTATGGATATCAAAGTTGTTAAAATAATTGGGTTTCTAGTGTCACGTAATGTAGTCTATCAAGATCAATATAAGAGAGCCGAAGTATACAGTTTAAAAACAAATGAATGAAAGCCACTAACCCAGTTGCCGTTTCTGTTGGTTACCGATATGCTTCTACCGGTTCCGTATTTTTGAATGGGGCTGTTTAGTGTTTACTGGTTTGATTGGCGTGTAGTCAATTCCGACATCGCTAGTGAGAAATTTATAAGAATGCCCGAAGGCTGGAATAGTGATGCTGCTCATGTTTGTGTCCCTGCCCTTTTCGTTCTTAACCAATAGTCGCTTGCTTTTATCTGTCGTCACCCACACAATCAGATTGTGAATGTACGGACTATGGACAAACGTGCATGGGCCAAGCTTTACACGGTCAAACCGCTACCGGTCTAAGTCGGGATATATACAACCGGTCTAAGTCATCCGGATAGCGGTTTGACCGTGTAAAGTTTGGCCCATGCACGTTTGTTCATCGTCCATACATTCACAATCCAATTGTGTGGGTGGCGTTAGATAAAAGTAAACGACTGTTGTTTAAGAACGAAAAGGGCAGACACACAAACATGAGCAACATCACGCACATCTCGCTAGTGATGTCAAAAGTCACTACACGCCAGTCCAAATTGTTAGTTCTAGCACACGATGAAACCTTATTCAAAAAACGCGGAACCAGTAGAATTTGGATTATCGGTAACCAACGAAAATTGGGTCGATGGTTTTCTTTCGTTTGATTTTAAATCGTATACTTTAGCTCTCTTATATTGATCTTGATTGACTGATCGCATTACGTGACACTAGCAACCTAATTATTCTAACAACATCCAGGTTGATATTATAAAATCCCAATCCAATCAATTTGAAACGACAGTAGAAATGTCAAAAGACGAAATGAGTAGGGTTTTCATCTCTTTCAACGATGGATTAAAAAACAAAATAGTATTAGAATCCATCATCAGAACATCACACAATTGCAGATGACCTATCAATTCAAGACGAGTATGGCACCAGGCGACGGTAGTTCATATCCGAAAAATTAAGCACACGCGTGTTTGTCCATCGTCCATATATTCACAAAATGATGATGGTTTGGGCGGCGACAGTCAAAAGCAAGAGACGCTTGGTTAAGAACGAAAAGGGCAGGGACAAGAACATGAGCAACATCACTGTTCCAACCTTTGGGCAATAGTATAAACATTTCGGTTTTCAGCATCACACGAGTCCAAATTGTCAGTTCTTGCACACTAGTGGACAGCCCCATTCAGAAATACGGAACCACTAGAAATTGAGTAATCGGTAACCAACGGGAATCGGGTCAGTTGCTTCTATTCATTTGATTTTAAACTGTATACTTCAGCTCTCTGATGTTATCTTGATTGACTCCATTAAGTGACACTAGCCAATTATTCTAACAATTTTAAAATCCAAGTTGATATTATCATATCCCAATCCAATCAGTTTTTTTTAACCGTCACTTTTCAGAATTTGTTTTGTTTTTATTTATCTGTCATTTTACATTTCCAATGCAATATTTATTATTTTTTTCCATTTTTATCCTTCATTTTAATTACCCAAATTTCGAAACAATTTTTCATGCACAAGAACTGAAGGGAATTTTGTTATTTTACATCAAATTTCAGACACATTAATCATATTCTTAATTTGTGTGATTCTCCTCTCTCAGACATTTAAAAAAACGGAGGAGTATTTAGAAGCTTATATTAATTGTGCATAAATGGTCTACAAAACACATAAACGACACCGTTTTCTTTTTAGTTTTCCGCACTATCATCAATCAGCGGGATTTTGGGTAATGTATCTCTCCTCCTTTATTCTCGTCATTTATTCTCAATCATCCGTTTAGAAATTCCTATCGACACAGGTCCCTTAGGGTAAATGTAGTGGCCTTCTAATTCATCTATTTTCTTAAGGATTCTTAAAAGTAGATGTACTTAAAAAAAAGAAGCAAATAATGGCTCTTTTTTGAAAGTGTTTTTTTTTCACTCCATCCATACAACTCTCCAAAAGTAGAGGCATAGAAGGATGGCTTTCTCAAGATACATATTTTTTGGAGCCATTACATCTCATTTATGCAAGTTGCTTTTAAACAATTTAGGGAGTGGGTCATGTGAATATTTTATATTATTTTAACATTGGTAGATGGAATTTGGAAGCCCATGAATAAATTGGTCACTACGGTTGCCCTTAGGTTTCGATGCAGTAAACCCTCCATCCCCTTCCCTATATCCTTTTTCAGTTTTGTGTTGTTTCTCTTCTTCTGCGTTTTATTATCTTTGCCTTCTTATATTTTTTCCTTTTCTCTTCACTGATGGGTTTTATGTTTGTTGATTTCAGACAAGCTGACGATAATATGGTGGGTTATTCATTCCAATCAGATTACAAAGACGGTATGTAATTTATTTATCAATTGAAAATTCTGCTCTTCATGCAAATAGTAAGACATAATTCCCTGATCAAGAGATACTTTTTCTAACGTCTTTTAATATTCTTCCTGTAATCGAAGCAGCGGAAACGATTATACTTATGTGTAATCGAAAATTCCTAAATAAGAATAGCTTCAATGATAGGTTTATGGTAAAAATGATTCTAAAAGCAGCACTATAATCATTCATCATGTACATGATAGTTGAATGTAACCCCCAACACTTCAGTTATTTTTTTTTCTCATGAATTTAAAATTTTTGTGGTATTGTTTCTGTCTTCATCAGGTTTCATTTTTATGATTTTGTATATGAGATAAGTAACATGCAAAAAAAAAAGATCAAATTTTTTTTTATGGCCAGGTTTGCAAGTGAAGGTAAAATTAAAAACATTGGATATCGCAGATTGCCGCTGTACTTCATTTTGCTCCTAGCATTAGATTGGATGCTGGTTAATAGTTTAAAACATTGAGTTTGATGTGTCATCTTATTGAAGTTTCAGGCCCTCTGAATTTTGCATCTTTCGCTGCACTTCCTCTGATTTAACGTGTTATAGGCTAAAGGAGATCTTGATCAGGTGTTTATATATTGAGTGTTTCCTATTGCGGATTTAAAGTGTGAACACGACAGATGTCCTTCTGCCAATTTTTGGGAACAAGTTGTTGCTATTTTGCAGTCCCAAGGGTGGAGTTGAGCTTTAGTTTGAGAATTTGTTACTGTTTGAGTGAAATTAATTTGAGGAAAGATTCAGGTTGCTGTTATAAAGTGTTGTTGGAAGTTGCCAATGGTTGATGTCTTCATGTTAGATCTAAGTGTTTTGAAATCTATTAAAAATTGCATCTAAGAGGCTTACCGTTTTCTTTTCTTTTCACACTCTAGGGCTGGCTATTACGGGACACTTCTTGATGGTGATGGATAACTATGTGTCTCATCCTTTTGATGAGGTGATGCGCGTCCATATTTGTAAGTTTTTCACTTTGTCAATGTTGTATATTTGCTATTTCTTGTGACCAAATTATGATTATTTCTTTTACGTTAAGCAAAATAAACGTGCTTGTTGTAATTGCAGTAGTGTTTTATGATATTGACATGTATTATTGTTTGCTTTGGTAATTTACATTGGCCCAGTATTGCAAAATAGTAACTGCAGCCCATGTGCCATGTTAAAGCTTTTGGAGCAAGATCGACCTACAGTGTCGACGTAGGGTAGGCCGAGTGCCTGATACCAACACCTTATTACTCCGTATTGGTTTGTAGAGTTACTTGTCGAAAAAGTCGTCCGATGTATTTCCTTTTATTGTCTTGAATATAAACCTTTTCTTGATAATATCACTTTAAAACATTGAGGTTGGATGTGCCCTTTCAATAAAATATTTACATACCTTATACAGCAAGAACCCAATAGAGGATTAAATTGTATCTGTCAACAACACATAAACTATGTCACTTGAAGATACAGCTTCAACCCCTCCTGACCTCTTCTCACCCCTACCCCAAGAAATTAAAGTTAAAAAATTAAATAAATTTTTTTTTTTTGATCAGAAAAATTAATAATTAAAGCTTCTTCATTTCTACCAATAATATATGCTTTTTATTGTCTATATTTCTTGCCTTTCCAACATGCTTATATTATTTTATCAAAAAACACATGCTTATATTATTAAAAGAGATAACAAAGTTTGAACTATAGCACAAACTTGAATGCAACTATTACAGAAGCATGAGTATCGGTAATTCTACTCAATTTAACTTAAATATTAACTTTACATTTTTGGCAACATCCATGCAACGCACATATTGTCACCAGGGCCGGCCCTATGCTAAGGCCGGCGAGACCGTCTTAAAGCGATTAATCAGACGGGCGCCAACCAGATACGTGTTTATTAAAATAAAAAAAAAAAATCGTGTAGATTTAATCGATCCAACTTAATATAATATGTTAATTTTCTTTCTGGATAAAGGCCCAAATTTTTTTTTACTCTAATTGATAAAGGCCCAAATAAAAAAAATTACTTGACCCCAAAAAAATAGATATATACAAACAAGTTTTTTTATTTTTTATTTTATGACTTTATCTATATTATTAATTTATTATATATATCATATTATATAAAGAAAAAGCACACACAAAAATAAATAACACAAACAAAAATATATATAACTCATTTTTCACTCCTAAGTTCCGGCCCTCCCCTTCAGTCATGCCTTCGTTTCCCAATGAACATGCACAACCGAAATGACGTTTCCCAATGAACATGCACAGGTCAAACCTCGTTTCTTTTCGGCGACACCTGTCGCACTCAGTGTTCAACAACACATTTAAAACAAAAATAAAAACAGACTTTGTGAATAAAATACCTAACAAATAACTTGATTTTTGTATTTACGGATGTTAAAAACGCGATAAGTATGTTTTTAAAAAAAAAAAAAAAAAAAACAACTTAAACTTACAAGCGCCCAAGGGACGATGCTTAAAATTCAATAATCGCGAGGCGCCAGATTGTTACCCACTAGTACCGAGACACAGAGATTATCACGTATCGATATCGTTTCGGGCGAGACGGGTTTTTTCCGGTATAAACTGCTTCAAATTACTTTTAAATATATATAAATAACTAAACAGAAAGTTAAAATGGCAAAAAAACAATCACCAGTATCATTTATTATGAATAAATCAAACAAACATACGCGCTGTCGTATTACAATTTTCAAATAAGACATGATACACTTGGTTTTTAGATTTTCTTTAACAAAGACATTAAGTTTTTACATCAAATGTTTAAATCCATAATAAATACATGATCATCACATAACACCTACAAGAAATTCTGAATGACTTTCAAAAGCCTAATTATATTATTTTTAACAATTCCATGATGACACAATTCAAAAACTAGTTAAATAACATTCATCTACACATTGTTGAGAAATTGTTGTTCTTTGCTTATTGATACGCCCGGAGCAACAAAAGCCCGTGAAGTCCAAGAACCTGACCCCACGCGCAAACCCAAGAAAGTTAAAGCATGCGGCCCAACTAGTTCGCCTGCCGAGCCACGAGAGCCCGCCACATCACCTCTCCAAGCTCTCGCCGATAAGCCGAGATGAAAGGCGAAGGGCAACCTACGCATGTACCGTCAGCTCAGAACCGGGGGCAGTTCGCCATCAGCTCGTCACCAGTTCGGACGAAGACTAAAGTCAGTCTAACAAGCGTACCAGCAATCGCCAGGTCAGAGATCACGGTGGCATCAACATAAGGAGCTCGCCTAGCGAGAGACACACACATACTTACCGGCCCTCTATAAGAGCCGACTATAACATCTATAAATAGCGGTGTCCACTTTGCGCACCAGAACTACGTACAGCGTTACCCCAGAATAACGTCATTGGCTTGATCCCTCCCACACGAGGGTACGTAGGCAGCCCTCTCGGCACAACCACTCCCCCAAAACACCCTATTTTTTTTTACTTAATCTTCATATTGTTCTTGATGTTGAAGGACATAAAAGATACGACTTTTCATACCATCAGCTAGGTATCCACCACTCAAACTTGTTTGTGATAATTCCGACATTATGAGTTCTCTCCCATTGCAGGTAATTCAGATACCCCATTTTAGAAAATTTTCTTTAATGGTATCTTTTCAGTGGCTCGGCTTAGAAAAACCCTTCTTGGCACTACTTCTATTGGAGCTCCGCCGGCTACCTTCCCATGGAGGTGGAATGCTGCTATTCCGTCGAAGGTCAACATTTTTAATTGGAAGGTTGCTCACAGCCGTATCCCCCACTCTGACTGATATCCGGAAAAGAGGTATTTGTATTGATAGTTTGGTTTGCCCTATTTGCAAGGTGGTGAATGAGGACATCTCGCATATACTCTTTCACTGTCCCATTGCATCTTCTATTTGGCGTAAGATTGTTGATTGGCTCTCTATACCACGAGCGTTACATATGGATTGGGATTCATTCATTCAATCATCTCCTTTTTCGGCTAGACAATGTGAGAAAGTCAAAGTATGGGATGCTGTTAAAAAAATGTTATTTGGTCTATCTGGATGGCTAGGAATCAAATTGTGGTTAACTCAAAAGATCTCAATGTGGACATGCTGTTTGGGGAAATTCAAAGTAGAAGATTTGCCTGGATCACCGCTAGAAAAAGTAATATCAGTATCGATTGGAAAACTTGGAAGACTACTCCGCTCTCCTTTAGCATAGTTTAGTCTTTGTGTAGCTGATTGACGTTATTGTTTATTTTGTTTCACTTCGGTTTTGGCTTGGTCGGCTTGTTCCTTGAGATCAAGTGAACGTTTGTAATTGAGCAATTTTTGACTTCTAGCGTCTTGCTAGGCCCCTTAATAATTATATCATTTGCTGTTCAAAAAAAAATATTATATAGTTTAAGTGACACCTTTTCATACGCATGAGTTAGATTCGTTGAAGAGAAATATATTTCATTAAACCAACATTCTCAGATTACAAGGATATATATCCAACACCATCTAACAAACATTATCCCACACTAGATTCTCTAGGACACTTGTCTCAACTAGATACTAGACAAGTGTCACTCACACACACAATATAGGTGGCACATTAATTACTATCATTATCCTTAACATCCCCCTCAAACGAAATGGGGAAGTTGACACATTGAGTTTGCTCCTTGTGAACTGAAAGTGAGATCCAGTGACTGGTTTGGTAAGACAGTCTGCTAGTTGTAAGGAAGAGGGAACATGTCGGATACTAAGATGCTGTGCCAGAACATGATGCCTAATGAAATAAACATCAATGTCGATATGTTTCATTCGGGAGTGAAACACAGGGTTCTTGGCTAGTGACTCTGCCCCAATATTATCACAGTGTAGAACAGGAATGGCGAGGAATTTTGATATGAAGTTCTTTGAGAAGAGCACGCAACCAAAGAATCTCAAAGACTAGATGAGCTAATGCCCTATATTCACTTTCTGTGCTAGACCTTGCCACCACTGACTGTTTCTTGGAGGCCCAGGAGATGAGAGATGATCCAATATAAACACAGTAGCCTGAAACTGATCTTCGATCAAAGGGATTACACCCCCAATCTGCATCAGAGAACCCTTGAAGATCAATAGAACCTGTAGCTTTGAAGTGCAGTCCATACCTGAGTGTCCCCTTGACATATCTCAACAATCTTTTGAGGCTTGCCAATGAGCTGTTGTGGGGCAGTGCATAAACTGGCTCAGAGTGTTGACAACAAAGGCAAGATCAGTCTAGTAAAGGTCAGTATCATGAATGGTGTTAAGTAATTAAATTATTTTATAACACTATTTGCTTCAAAATAATTTATGTGTACTTGCATTTAACGTATAAAAATATACACTGCTTGCTGCCACAAATATATATATATATATATATATATATATATATATATATATATATATATATATATATATATATATATATATATATATATATATATATATATATTTTAAGGAAGCTTGCTACCACAATTAATTAGATTATAGTTTAAATGTTTCAATTTTGGTCAATCAATGTGTATGTGCCGTTTACCTTAGGTAGTTAAATTCACTTATCATTTAATAAGCAAGTTATGGTGGAAAACGAATTAACGGACGGGGTTACCGATTGTAGATGTTTAAAGCATTTTAAGGTAGATATAACATTGTAATGGTATGGAGTACTTGATAATTCAATTGACTTTGCTTCAAACTTTGTGAGTATTCAAACCGATTTGTTTTCTACTATAGTAAATAATATTTACGTTAGCAATACTTTGAAACTGATGGATTCATTATTTGGGTAGTAATAAAGGATAATAAATATCAAAAGTTTATAGGGAGAGCCGGAGAGGTAGAGCAATTGTATACATATAAAAGGTGATATATAATACATATAAAAGGTGATATATAACCAAGGAGGTTGACTCAAGTGGTAATTGACTTAAGAATGCATAGAAAGCTCATCAGTTCGATTCTCCTCCAGACGAGCGTCGTGTTGAAAGAAATTCTTGGCGGGACCTTACCTGAGTAATAGTCGGACTCTGCAGGCACGACAGACCGAACTCCGGATTAGTCGGACCAGTGGATTCCGGATACCGAGGACTTTAAGCAAAAAAATAAAAAATAAAATAAAATAAAAACAAACAAACAAACGTCTGCCAAAGCCTTTTGCCATGCAATATAGCTTTGTATTTCACATCCCCGCTCCTCCAATAATGCAACAAATATGACCATCAATTATGGTTGCTATCAAACAAGCCTCATCAAACACACTTAATCATCTTTTGACACTATATATAACTATCACCTCTTCCATCGGAACACTATCGGCAAAGTTAGAGAAATGACAAAAGATAGGAAATCATTTTCATTGTTGTTGCTTCCACAGTACAGAGAATATCTTGACATTTATACACAACATGTCATAACTAACTAGATCTTATCTAGTGTAGATCTAGTAGAATTAATCCAAGCCATCCAAGTACTATCTAAGTGGACATCCTAGATGATGCCACATCATGCAACACTACTATATTAATTTAGCCACTTAGTCTAACATCCCCCCTCAAACTCAAGGGTGGGGAGACCACATTGAGTTTGCCTTTAAACACTTGAAACTGAGTTTGAGTCAAAGGCTTGGTTAAACAATCAGCAACTTGATCCACTGAAGGAACATAACATACATTCAGCTTCTGTGCCAGCACCTCATTTCGAACAAAGTGAACATCAATTTCAATGTGTTTTGTTCTGGCATGATAGACCGGATTTTGAGCTAAATAAGAGGCATTAGTGTTATCACACCACGCTGTAGGAGCTCTGGGCAAGCTGATCTGCATTTCTCCAAGTAAATACGTAATCCATTTCATTTCTGCTGCAAGATTGGCGATTGCCTGTGCACTCGATTCTCATCTTTGATCTGGACACAACATTCTGTTTTTTTGAGCTCCAAGAAACCAATGATTCACCAAGAAACACACAGTATCCACCTATAGATTTTCTATCCACATAGGAGACAGCCCAATCTGCATCAGAAAAGCCAGACAGAGACAGAGTAGTAGAAGGTTTGAAGTGAAGGCCATGATTCAGTGTACCTTTGACAAACCTGATCAGTCTTTTTAGAGCTTTCCAGTGTTCCAGACCAGGGGCTTGCATAAACTGACTGAGGTAATTGACTGCAAATGTAATGTCTGGCCTGGTGCAGGTCAAGTACTGAAGAGCACCAATCACACTTCTATACAAGGTAACATTTTGAAAGGGCTCACCAGGGTTTTCATCAAGTTTCTTTCCTGGTACCATAGGAGTAGGACAGGAGCCAAGAGTGTCACATCCCAACTTGTGCAGCAACTGGGTAGCATACTGAGTTTGTGTAAGATATAAACCAGTATCATCTCTAGTGACCTGCATCCCTAAGAAGTGTGATACAGGACCTAGGTCTTTGAGGGAGAACTTGTTATCTAGCATCTTGATAAACTTGGTGATTAGTGTAGTGGAGCTGCCTGTAATAAGTATATCATCAACATAGACTAGATCCAACAAGATATGATTAGTAGTCTTCAGAATAAATAGAGAATTATCACACACAGACTGAGAAAAATCCCAGGCTAATAGCTGACTTTTTAGAGCCTCAAACCAAGCCCTAGGGGCCTGCTTCAAACCATATAGAGCCTTTTGAAGTTTGCATACATAATGTGGTTTGACAGGGTCAACATAACCTTCAGGTTGAGGCATGTAAACTGGATGATCCAGAGGTCCATTTAGAAAGGCATTATTTATGTCAATTTGATTGATTGGCCAATTATATGACACTGCAATAGAGAGAACAATTCTAATGGTTGGTGCCTTGGCCACAGGAGAAAAAGTTTCAGTGAAATCCACCCCATAAGTCTGACTGAAACTCTTGGCAACAAGTCTTGCCTTGTGTTTGAGTATTCTGCCATCTGCTTTCAGTTTTAACTTGTAAATCCACCTGTTTCCCACAAGATTCTGATTAGCTGATGGAGGAACCAAAGTCCAAGTACAATTTCTTTGTAAAGCTGAGTATTCCTCATCCATTGCAGTTTTCCATTGAGCACTGGTCAATGCCTCTGAGACACTTGTAGGTTCAGAATGGTGAGCCACTGCTGATAGAAGTTTGGGTTTAAAGATGCCCTTTTTGGCCCGAGTCTGCATAGGATGGGTATTGAGAAGTTTAGAAGGTGGTTGTGGTTCAGGAGCAGATGGTGCAGGTGAGGGTGGAGCTGAATGGGCAATATCATGATGTGAATGATCAGACCTAGGGGAAGTGTGGAGATGAGGAGTATGAGGTGATGCAGAAGATGAACTAAGTGAAGATATGGAAGGTGTGTGTGGTTCTGTGTGAGAAGTATAAGGACTAATGGCATCAAACATATTAGGACTCTGAAAATTAGGTGTACTTACATGAGGTGGAGAATTTGCAGTACAATGGGGGATGCTGCTCACTGTGGAGGGTGTACCATGAACAGAAGGAACATCCAACTGAGGGTCAGCATCAGGTATGGTATGAAATAAAGTGGCGAAGATTAATCGAATGCGGAACTATCAATGACAGGACTGTGAGGGCCTTGTGTGAATTTATCAGCAAAAGGATACCTTCTTTCATCAAACACAACATCCTTAGAAATATAAATTCTGCCACTAGGATCAAGACACAACCACCCTTTATGACTGGAACTTATCCCTAAATTAACACAAGTGCTGGAATGAAAGAAACTTGGTGGTTTGGAAAGGTCTGAGGTTTGGATAGCAGGCACACCCAAAAACCTTGAACATATCATACTTTGGTTTGATGTGATATAAGCTTTCATAAGGAGATTTATTATGGAGAACAGGTGTAGGAAGGGAATTTATCATATGTACAATGACTTGAAAATTTGTACCACCAAAAGGTAAGGGGCATAGAGGCCTGAGCAAGAAGAGTTAAACCAGATTCTACAATGTGCCTATGCTTTCTTTCAGCCCTACCATGTTGTCCATGAGAATGGGGGCAAGGGTGTCTAAACACAATTCCTTGATCTTTAAGATAGGTTTCAACGTTCCTATACTCCCCCACCTCATTTGGATACACTTAACAGATTGTTGAAAACGAGTTTGAACATAGGATAAAGCGCTTGATGACGGAGAGAAAACTTACGATTTATGTTTTAGGGCAAATATCCATGTGAATCTTGAGTGATCATCAAGGAAATGAACATAATAGCTGTGACCAGTGGTAGATTTGATAGGGGCAGGGCCCCAAACATCAGTGTGTATAAGATAAAAAACATAAGGAGCATGAGTACTAGACATAGAATAAGGAAGAGCATGAGATTTTCCATATTGACAAGCCTCACAAAAGGATAAATTTTCATTAAGATTGACATTACAATTCTTCAAAACAAGACTCAAGACTTTCTGGGAAGGATGGCCAAGCCTTCTATGCCAAATGTTGGGATCCTTATTTAAACTAACAGACTGAAAAGAACTTTGTCTAGGTCTAGACTCAACTACAGACACAGACATGTTGGATTGAAGAGAGCTCTTATGGTTCTCAGTTGGGATGTCCATCTTGTACAACCCATCCTCCAGCATTCCTTTGAGCAGCACCTTCCCTGTTCTCTTGTCCTTCACCAAACATAAGGATTCATCAAATTCAATTATAACATTATTATCAACTGAGAGCTTAGATACACTGAGTAAATTTTTAGTAATGTCAGGGACATGAAGAATGTAATGCAGTTTAAGATCAGTATTAGGAAGAATAGATTTGCCAACATTGGAAATTTTGAGTTGCTCACCATTCCCAACAACAAGTGAATCATTACCATTATAACCAGAGCTCAAATGTAGGTTGTTTAGGTCTGCAGTGATGTGGTTTGTAGCTCCACTATCCATATACCATGAAGAGTCAGTCACAGATTGAGGAGAAGCCACCAATGCAGATATCTGTCTTGGAGCAGGATTGCCAGTAGGTCTTGGTGTAGTAGGGGTAGGAGTGAAGTTAGGATCAAATCTGTGCCAACACTCTATGACAGTATGTCCATTTTTACCACAGAGCTGACAAACACTTCTGTTTTGAGGATTACCAGTTCTTCCTCTTCCTCTACCACCTCTACCTCTACCTCTACTACCCCCTCTTCCTCTTCCTCCATACTAGGGCCTAACATCTGAACCAGTGTTTGCACCCCTAGGATTAAACTGAGAAAAATTAGCAGCAGGGTGATTGATGTCCATACCAGTGCTGGGATTAAATCTAGCCACCAAACGTTCATGAGTCAATAACTGGGACTGGACTTCTTGCCAGTTCATAGCACCCACTCTAGCTGTGATATTAACTATGGCCGACTCATAGTCCTTATCTAGACCACTCAAAACTGCCAATATTAACTCAGTTTGGAGATTGGGTAACCAAAGCAATGACAAGTTTATCGAATAAGACTTCATTAAGGCTAAATAATCAGCCATGGACCTATTACCCTTCTCGGTTTTAGTCAATGCACTCTTAAATTCCAACATACGAGCTTGATTGACTATTAAAGAGTGTTTCCAACGTACTCCAAATTTCATGTGCGGAAGAACAACCAATTACCTCATGAAGAGCTTGCTCGATCATGGAGCTTAGTAACCAACCCATAAGCGATGAGTCGGTTATGCGCCATTGATCTACAAACCACCGAGTTTTGTTTGACACTCCTCCTTCAAAAATCAACTGCTTTGGAGGCTTTGGTTTTGTACCCATCGAAAGCCTTCAAGCTTGTATCCTCTACGATTATAGGCGAATGGTGTATTTCCACGAAGATAATTATCTCTGGTAAGTTTCTGATGCAAGCTTGACTCAGGATTGCCGGTGAAAGGAGGTATGAGCGACATACCAGGTGGAGAAGGAGGTCTGCGAACATTGCGGATGCAAATTCGGTGTAGGAGAAAAGTAAGTGGAGCGAAGCTAGAGGTCCAAAGGATCCGCCCGATAATCCAAAATCGGGCAACATTGTGCCTGAAACATAGCCAGGGGGTAAGGTGGCCGGAAAGGAGATCGGAAAAGCAGGCAGGGAGGTGTAACTTGCCATAAATTGAGGATGAGTTGAGAGTATGGTGGACATAGGACTTTCAATGGAGGTTGTTATTAAAGCTGCACTTTTCATGTCGGAAGTTGCAGCTTGAGCTGGTGTATCTGTGGTAGAACCGGGCGGTGCTCCGGTGGAACTCATGGCGGTGGTAACCATGTCTCTGATACCAAGTTAGAGAAATGACAAAAGATAGGAAATCATTTTCATTGTTGTTGCTTCCACAGTACAGAGAATATCTTGACATTTATACACAACATGCCATAACTAACTAGATCTTATCTAGTGTAGATCTAGTAGAATTAATCCAAGCCATCCAAGTACTATCTAAGTGGACATCCTAGATGATGCCACATCATGCAACACTACTATATTAATTTAGCCACTTAGTCTAACAGGCAACAGAGTTGGAATTTACAATAAAGTCAAGTCATCGGTAGCATTATCGATCATCAGGGGCGTCTATTATGTCGACATTGGTTAACTAACTTTCGAATTGCTTGGGGAATGTGAAGGCCAAGGTTACCGTGAGGCTAGGCTTTATTATCGACACATATTGTTGAAGTTGATTTTTGCCTACTTTTTTTTTTTTTGGGAGGCGAAAGAACACACCTATTAAACGCCCCAAACGAGGTTCGAACACTAGCTCCCACTTGAAACTGTTTTAGAGACCTAGTGGATTACCACTAGGACATGTATCCAGTACTTATGTTAATCTATGGTGAGTTTAATTTTATTTTACTGTAAAAGCCAAAATGTGTTTTTATCAAAGTATTTTAATTGAGTATATTATATATATATATATATATATATATATATATATATATATATATATATATATATATATATATATATATACATAATATATCTTGTTGAAAATGATTCAAGAATTCTCTCGCCTTAAAGATAATAATGTGATGAAACAAATCATGTACAAATGACATTGCATGTCCCACCTCGGTGGCATGACACCGTACTTCCCGCTTCGCGCGGCATGGTATATTGGACTTGTATCTTTCCCGCTTCGGCGGCATGGTTCTCGTTCTCGTTCTTGCTTACTTGCTTGATGAGCCCGCTGAGGAATTCACAACCATGTTAGCTGTGACTATGAGTCGGGTCTCTGACCGCGGTTGTGGGATCCAAGGCAAGTGGACCCTCCGGAAGCCCTAGGTGATTGGGTGTCGGAAGGACGAAATTCACTATAAAAATTACTTGTTTTGGATATAAGGTGGGTGAAATGAGAGTTATAAGGTAGAGACAATCGTATCAGCTGTATTGATGTATAATAAGAGAACTTGATGAATTGACGGATCACGCATACACATGTTTGACTTGAACTTGATACACAACTTTAAACAAGTAATTTATTGCGTAACTCTTTGGAACAAATTTTTTAGAGAATATATATATATATATATATATATATATATATATATATATATATATATATATATATATATATATATTATAATAATTATTTTAAAATAATTAACACTCTCACACACGGCTAATACCAGCGTTTTTGCTGACGACTCGTATTCTTGTCTCTTGTCTTTTGTTTCTCTTTTATGAATTAACCCAGGTGTTTGCTCGAGGAAGATGATTGGAGAATGAGCTAAAACATTGACCAAGATTCTAGATTGTATTGCGCATATTATGTAAGTGACAACTGTAATATTTTATTTGTTGTAATCTTATAATTGAGATATACTTAGTGACTATTGTAAATTTAATTGTAGATTTATTGGATTATTTTGGGATTTCTAGTTTGTTATTGAAGTTGCGGCGAGAGCTTCGCAACCCCCTCCTAAAATGACTCCAGTTAACTTAGGGGTGGAGAGTAGGGTATTACAGTACCGACAGACGATGAGCATTTCCTCTGAGGCACGTGAGGGGGCCTTCTCATCCTGTGATATGGAGCCCGCCTTCTCATGGTTTTTGGAAGTGCAATGCGGATGCATGCTTCTATGTCGCAAGGGGGTTCCGGTGTCGGGCTGATCTTGAAGGACAATGTTGGATCTATTGTGGTTGCTTTTTCTATCATTTCGATCCGGTGATAGTCCCGATTACGGAGATGCGAGTGGTCTTGTTGGCCATGGAAGATTTGAGATAGATTGCTTATCATGTATCCAAGCACTGTCTCGGCCTGTAGAAGATTTGTCTGTCTTAGACTTTGTACGGCTCTTTTGCCAACTTTTCATTCGTGTCGTTATTCTTTTGTCAAGAATACGGTGAATGTATCTGTGCACATGTTAGCTAGGCATGATGTTACAGCGTTAGGTGGCGTTGCTTGCATGGGGTCTTACATCACGAGACGATGTAATCTCTGCCTTTCGGAAGAATTGGCTTGATAATATTTGTTGGTTTTTTTTATTTGGAGGAAATATTTGTTGGTTTCTACCCAAAAAAAATATAAAAATACTTAAAGGGTATTAGTATAAAGTATTGTTCCTAAAAATAACAATAATATAAAGTATTGAATCATTAAATTAAATTCAAAACATCAATTACATTTTTTTATATTTCCTCCGTTTTTATTATACATCGCATTTGAAAAAACACACAATTAAGAAAATGTGTAATTTCATTGATTTTCATTATAAAATACTAAAATAATTTTGAAAAGTATAGTAGTGTGTTGAATATGAAATATTGATTGGGTGAATACAAAATTGAAAAGTAATATTAAAAAGCGGTAAAAGTATTAAAATATGTATTTAAAATATAACTACAAAAGATAAAAAACAAATTTTGATTTTAAGAACATTTCCAACCCTTCCCCAAACTCTCCCCCCAAATCACCAAAATAGAGTATTTTCATACTCCAACCCTCCCCTAAATCTTCCATCAATTTGGGGTATCCCTAATTCTTTCCCCGAATTTGGGGCCAAGTTTTTCTTCCCCAAATCTCCACTCATTGCTTTTTTTTTTTTTTTTTTTTTTTTTCCTTCTCTCTTCACTTTTATTTGGAGTAGTTTGTTAAAAAAAATAGATTAATATGGAATATTCTTAAAATATTCTTTTTGAAATAAGATTTAGGATGAGATGGTTGGAGAAAGTATAAGATATTTGTGATAGAATTTAGTGATAAGGTAAAATTTGGGTTTTCCCCTTGGAGATGCTCTGACAACAAGAACGTGAAAAAGTCAATGAGAGCCTAAAAATAAGACGGAGACCGGTGGACTATTGTAATTTTTCGTACTTTGGTTAACCCAAATCATAAACTTCGTTCATCAAACAATTTTCCAAACCCTAATCACAAAGCCGTTCTCTGACCTCACAGCCATAAAAAGAAGACGAAATTACGGTTGTCCTCTCATCTCATATGCATATGCATACATACAGACAGGATTCTCGCCGGACAATTGTAAGGCCATAAGATGGGGAGTCTTCGTCGTCTTATTTCTGCTGTGATCATTGAGGATAGTCGTTGTCTTCCTGAAGGAATCATTGAAGATATCCTCGTCAGATTACCCACTAAATCTATCATCCGATTCCAAATCGTATGCAAGTCATGGTTTAATCTCATAAAAAGTAGAAATTTCGTAAACAATCACCTCCTCAAATGCGAGGAGATTCATCTTGCTACATTTTTCGTGGTTCGGCCTACACTGCAGGTGGATCGACGGTTTTTAAGAAACTCCATATGTGAGTATAAAAATACATCAGACCCGCAAGAGGGCATTATTAATATATCTCAATCTCCCGTGCTTAATTTTGAGCTCCCGCCTTTTAATCACCGCACTCGTCTAATCTTGATTGGTCAATGCAATGGCATAACATGCTTGATGATAGATGCTAATACTATTTTGTTGGTTAATCCATTATTGAATGAGGTGAAAACGCTTCCCACCCCACCTGTTGTTGATGATGATTCTGTATTGTCTTTGAAAAAATTGGTTGGCTTTGGATTTGATGGTGTGTCTATGGATTTTAAGGTTGTTAGAACATTTGGGTCACCACAAGTAAGAGCTCAAGTGTACAACCTAACAACAAATGTTTGGAGAGAATTGCAATTGAATGAATATCCTTTGGTAACTGATTATCGAACTGATGTTTCCACATTCTTCAATGGTGTCGTCCATTGGTGTGCCAAAAACGAATATTTTGATTGGCGAATGATCACTTTCAACATGACTACGGAAGTGTTTCAGAATGTGGAATTACCTCACGGTTGGAATAATGATGGTAGGCCTTATTGCGATGATAATGTCCCTGCTCTTTTTGTTATGAATCAAGAGTTTCTTGCTTTTGTGTCGTATTGCCACGTCTATTACTCAGAGCACATTGTGAATATATGGACAATGAACAAACACGGGAATGGAGTAACCTGGACCAAACTCTATTCGATCGGACCTTTAATTGAACTGCAAACACCGATATTGCGATCACCGATAGGTTTCCCGAAGAAAAATGAATTCATTTACTACTCAAACGAAGGCAAGCTAATTTTGTGTGATCTACCCAATCATCGCCACCGTTCTGTATTTTGCGATGTTGTTCCACAACTTGGGGCGTACGATGTGCATGGCTTGGACCGTTGCATTGTAATGGGATTATGCAGGCCAAGTTTCGTGTCAATCCACATGTGAGTTGAAACGAAACCGAATCAGATCCTGTTTTGTTTTACTTTATTATCATGCTCACACTTTTTTGAAAAGATCGGTGATTAAGAAAGCCTCATAAAGTGTATGCGGTTTCATTCTGTTCGACTTCGATCAGTTCTCTTAGAGAAAGATGAATTGGTCTCCATCAAACTTAATTTCCGGTTTTTCATGTTCCACCACCATACTTACTGTAAATAAATAAAAAAAAACCCAATATCGATGGGAAGTTAGCACACATTCCACAACAAAATTAGCTGGCGATCGCGCTCCTTTTGCCTTTTTCAAGGCTATTTCCAGATCGCCTTTCAGGTCTATTTCCAGACAAGGATTTCATTAAGAATCGGATTGAATGGAGTAAAAATTCTCGATGGTAAGAGACGTATGATTTGAAGACGTCTTTTTGTTTAGTATATGTTGTAGTCTATTTTCTTCAATATGGAGCTATGTACCTAATTTCACCCTAAATTCACAAAGTAATATTCACCTTCTGGACCACTTCCTAAAGGCGTAAATGCAAGATTTCCGGGAGCCCCGTTGTCATTCCCGAAGGTTAAATGACCATTTGATCCTGATTGTGTAGGTAAGCGATAGGAGAAATACTTTCCATATTTTCCAGCAGTTTGAGAAACCACAGAGAAATAGTCACGTCCGAGGCCAAGTATTCCAGCTGTATCACCATATAGGCCTTGGTTATTTTGTCCACATCCAATCGTAAAACTATCAATCACATCATTTGGTGTCAATGTGAGCCTTTCATTCGCTAAATTACCGGAGCTAATAGATTGGCCCCCGCCGTATACAACGCCGTAAACGCAGGTCGATTCTGCCGTGCAGCCGTGTGGATAACCTATGTTAGAGAGCTGAGAGCATTGGGGTGAGGTACAAGAAGCGTTACTGTATGAAGTGGATGCTGATGGATCGAAGATCGAGTCATTTTGAGGGTGGCATTGTACCGCACATGGCTGGCATTGTGTCCAAGTTAAAGAGCTACCCGTGTCTAATGCTAGTGTGAGGAACTTTGTTGGAGTTCCTAGGCCGACTGAAACGACGTAGTTGCTGGATCCGACTTTGGCGTCGGGTCTGGCAGAGATGACAGCGGCTTTGGAGTCACCAAGGTCGTCGATGTTGTTTGATTTTGATTTAAAAGCATGACGGTTGTTTTGGATTGATGCCACACGAATCTGGTCACGGGCGAGTATCTCTGCTAGATTCGGCTGGATATAAGTGTCATTTAAGCCCGATGTTGAGCAGTGTCCATACCTATGTGTCACTTTCAAAGATGCCGGCCTGCTTCGACCTTAGGATTGAAGGAATAAAAAAATGTTAGTGAAAATGTATGAATTATTTTTAAGGTAAAACTTTATTTGTAACACATGTAGTAATAAGCGCGTTTTTATCTTTCTCAACCACTATCTTTTTTTCTCGTCCTTTTTTCCTATTTTGTATCTTATTTTGTCCTTCTGGCCTGCCACCCCTTTACGAATCGACGGTGACTGAGACGACACTAAAAATTAATGTCTTCTTTCTTACGGCAGCTATTTGTTTGTTTTTAGACCCTTTATGAAGAGGGCAAAATAAATGATAATCAGGATAAAAACTAATTGAAATTTCATTTGATTTTAATCAAGTAGTTGTAACAACTGCAGAAGGATCAAGGATATTAGAGAAGCTAATTAAGTTAAGAATGATGATGGAGGCACCCAAAGTATTCACAAAACTAGTACAGAAAATCATTTCGACCATATATATATATATATATATATATATATATATATATATATATATATATATATATATATAATATGATCAATGATTTAAAAGCATGTTTTATATCACTTGTGTGCTATAACCGTTGAGATAGTATAATTTCTAAAAAGTTAATTAAAATTGTATCAAAATAAGATGAGTAGTAACGACTGGGTTAAGATGAGTAGTAACGACTGGGTCAGAAGCTTCATTATCCTACACTATAAAATGTGGTTCATATTAACCACATTCCTTGCACCAATCAATTAAGCCTCTCAAGTTCAAAGCCATGTATTAATTAAAAGGAAAAAAAACATATCCATTGATTTTCGTATAGTTCAATATGTATTCATATCTTGTTTTCTTGCTGATTATTTCATTTTCCTTGATGAAAAATTGTAATGCTTTGGGTGGGAGAAAAATCTTGGAAAAAGAGTATATCACTTTTGATGTTAACTCATTCTTATCAACTTCATGCAAAGCTGCTGTTGAAGGTACATGTCACGGATTTTATCTAACAAAACAAACAAGTAATAAATTTATAAATCCTATATTCCCCAAGTATAGGGATCGTAGTATAGCGATTAATACCGGAGTCGATCACAGGGAATCGAGGTATCTAGTTCATTAATTTTCCTAAGGTTGTTACTACTAAAACGAAACTAAAAGCGATAAAATAAACTCTGACGGAGGATTGTCGATCAAAGCGGGGAAGGATAAAAGCGGCACGAAATCTAAATTATAAACTATAAAATAAACGATGCTTGAGAAGATGATAATGGTGATTAAACAACGAACAAACAATAATCCACCGTTCCCGCAACCCTCTATTTCCTCTCTAAAGTTATCTTGTGATGATTTAATCAAAGATGTGGTTCACCTCTCATAAGTATGAATTCCTACTCTCGTAGATAATTCGCCTATCAATCTCTCATCTCTCGATATATAAGATTGACGCTATCAAAACAAGGTGTAAGATCTCTCAATCTAGCAACCTAGATATTCAACCTATCAACTCTCGTTATGTCAAGGTTAAAAAATCCCATCTTTCCTATGGTGATCTAGGGTTTACACCGACTCTCGTCATATGGTAAACATCAACAACAATTCATCTTTCGATATCGATTGCATAAACATATAATCATAGAAAAGAAAACAACTTTGAATTAAAATCACAACATAAACTCAGATTGGAAATAGAAAAACCTGATTGGAAAAGATTCAAATCGTTTGAACATGTTCAGTCCCAAGCGTTGAGCATAAAACGCAGCAGCAAAACAGAAATAAAACGGAAAAGAAACAAGAAAAATCGCAACCCCAAATTGACCTCCTCACAGAAGTGGCAGGGCCTCTAGGGTTTTCTCCTAATGAGTATGTATCAATAAGAGTCGATAATGTATGTCTTAGGGGTTGAAATCGTACCTGCTATTTATAGAAGAGTAAGGCGGCTTCTTTGCTATGTCGGCTTAAGGGCGCCCGTCCGACTTTACGGGCGCTCGTCCACCGTTTGCTCTGACGCTAGGCGGGCGCGCTCGTTCACTCAGCGTCCAAACTCTCTATTCTGATTTCTCCTCTTGGACGCCAGTCCACTGGATCAAAAATCGATCTTCTCATCTTTATCTCTTCGATTTCATTTTTATCTCTTCTCCTCTTCATTAATCCGATTGTTAGCCTCTTTTAATCCTCTTTTTGGTCGAAATTGTGTATCTACAATACATCAAACACATTGCAAAATGTAATATCTCCCAAATCAATATAAAACCATCAATTTTACACATAAATCATACACTTTTGCAACTAACCCATTAAAAACATCACTTGCTCAATATTTCAATATAAAGCTCGATTTCTATGCAAATTATACAAATATGAGGGAAATCATTATAAAATATAACGTTACAAATCGTATAAAATCACCCTTAACAACTCCCCCACACTTAGCTTTTGCTCGTCCCGAGCAAAACAAAACATAATCAAGACTCGAGACATATAAACATTCATGCAACCATAAAGCATATTCAATAGTTTAAAGGTTCACCCAAGTGTGTGTGCATAGCCATAATGAATTTCCACTAAATCCACACTTGAAATTGATTCAAGCAAAACTAGCCAACATCCCATTTAGATCAGAAATGTAAAAACGATTATAACATGCACCTCACAAAACATACATATTCCGAAAAGAATGATAGAGGGTATTTAAGACCTTTCTGACATACTCAGAGGATAATCCCTACAACATATCTGTCAGTTTATACTGGGGATAGTTAGAAGATAACTAAGGTTTCCAACCATCTTTCCATAGTACCATTTGCCAAATTTTCTTTAAAATTAACTTAATTCCACATATATAGCATATGCCCTCATTCCCAAGCAATAGGATGTTTCGTGATAACACCCTAGTGGACTACTATCATCGAGCAATCGGAGCTATTGAACCTCGTAGTGGTATAGGACATTTCGTGATAATGCCCTACCGCACTCAAATCATTGGCAGCTACATCCGACATACACATATTTTATTCATACAATTCATCTTAGAGTGGTATTCAAACCTTAAATTATATCCCTCCTATCACATTCAAACCTTCAGATATTCACAGTATGTCATACTTTAATTCTAAACACAAACTATTAAAATTTTCAAATTTCGTATGCAAGCAAAGAATCATGCGATAATCATCAAAAATCTCTAATCAAATGGGCATAGCTTTAAAATATAGCTCATCATTTACTATGGCACGTGAAAAAATAGTGTTGGGTGAAACATCTAAATTTACTAAATATGCAAAATAATGCACCAATGATATAAAAACTCAAATAAAGATATGCCTTCGTTCACTTGGGACAAAACAAACAAATTTTTAAAATTTAGCACTTTTCATAGAAATATAATAGTATGGCAAATGAATGTAGATACATAAAACCATTTCCCTCCCCACACTTTAGATTACAACATGTCCTCATGTTGTGCGAATTAAAGAAAGATATAAAAGAACTTAGTGATTGTAGTGATATGAAGATAGGCTTAAGAAGGATAGATAATCGATCCGCGTTTCCGAGGCACGAGATGTCATGGTATTCCTCTCGATTCACTTCCAAGGCCGAACAACAAGAACACTAAAAAAATACGCACCACTTGAAAAACATGGCAATATCTCGGGAACACGGGGGAATATAACAAATCACTAAAATATAATGAAAGACAAGAAGTAAGCACATGATATAATGGCTCAGATGGAAAAATCACTACACAGGGAAAGTACAGGACACCTAAGCGTCAAATATAAAGCCACAGAAGCTTTACAATACAAATAAGGTCAACATGTGCATAAAGAACTAAGGATAGAGGACACTACAAAGTTGCAGGGCTAGGTGCACTAAAAAGAAAAGAAAATAATAAACAAAATAAAATACAATGCAACTAAATGATATGCAACTATACTAAAAAGGAAAAACGAAAATAAAGAAAATAAACTAGCCCAACTAAGTCCATAGATGTCACCCTAATCTAAGCACGATCAAGGATATAAACGTCTACTCAATAACGCCCCAGAAGCGCAACAAAATTCGATTATGCAAAGCCACAGAAGCTTGCCATATGAAGTGTAGACGTGCCTTTAACAACCCTAACACCCTAGATAGACGACAAAAGGAACAACATAAGTCATATTAGAATCACATCTAGCTAGGTGAATTACTCAACATGGATTGCAATAGATGGAAAGAAAACCATAACGGTGAAAGAACAGGACATCTACGCATATCAGATAAAAGCCACAGAGGCTCACATTAAAACATCCAAGTCGAATAATGAAGCATGTATATAAAAATTAGAGGATAATATATAAACGAGATCAAATATATAAACGTCTACCAAATAATGACAGTTTACGATAAACGACAGTACTATTCATTACATGCAGTGTAGACGCGCCTTAAGACTCATCAAAGGTGATAGCATTATGGAGAACCAACAGTTAGCTATACTAAACAGATATAACTCATAAGATGCAATGGTAGCAACGGAAAACCGACAGTAGCTATGAGTTACAAAAATAACAAGAAAACACATAGGTCTCAAAGCTCACAAGATTCATCACAACGATATGTAGCATACGGAAACCGACATTAGCTACTAAATAACAATAAAACGATTATAGCATACGAGAACCGACATTAACTATAACATGCATAGATGAATCATGTATATAAAAGTTAATCAATTATTTAACATGGATCGGTAGATGGAAAGATGTAAACATGCAAGTTCAGAACATCTACGTAAAAAATAACTAGCCACAGAAGCTCATATGAAAGTATCCACGTCAAATAAAGCATTAAAAATCAAGATAAAATCTATTCAAAAAAAAAAAAGCGCGTCGGATGGGTGGCGTTGAGACAATCCAGACGGACGTTTAAAAGCATATTCGAGGAGGACGGACGTTCGAGCAAGCGAGCGCCCGTCGAACCACATGCACAGCGAGCGAGGCGGGCGTCGGGAAAAGGCAAGCGCCGTCGACTCTCTAAAAACATAACAGCGTTGATGCGTTTTGGGACGGACGGGCGTTCACTTACCATGGACGCCCGTCTGACTCAGCAGAAAAACTCAGCAGACTCGACCTATACCAGAAGACAGCAGCAACCCCAGAAATAACCTAATATCATATCATTAAAACAGAAACCCTAGTGTTTATTGAAAACAAAACTATGAAACCTAAATTCACGTTTCATAAATTGAGTAAAAAAAAAGGTTTTGCACATTCTTAACCCAATGGTTATCGAAACACGGCAAAATAAAAAAACCTCAATTTATTTAACGGTACTTTTTATTGAAAGAAATAAAGAAACAGAAACAGAAAAAAAAATACGGAAAACCTAAACAGAAACCTACCTACGAAAAATTTAAAACAGGAAAACAGAAAACAATAAAAGGGAGAAAAAACGTGTTGAAATCTTCTGAGCCCAAAATGGAAGGGAAAACAGTGGATTTTGACCTCGAAAACGGTGTTGAACGGCCTACGGCGGTTCATCACGTCGTCGGCGTCGGAACGAGCTTTCCGAATTGGGGTCCTGCGCGCCAAACGGACACTCGAGCCGAAAGTTACGGCCAAAATACTAACTAGTGCTAAAACGAGCCGTTTTATCCAAAAATCCGACCGCGAAAAATGTGGAGTCAGATGATTCAACCTCAGAAACCTACCTACGAAAAACAGAAACCCTAGTACATTTATTTAATAAGATAAGAAAGACAAACCAAGATATCTACCTAAAACAAAAAAAAACTGGTGACAGACAGGCCAGACGGGCGTCCAAGTTACTGGACGGACGTCTGCTGGAAAAAAGAAAGAAGAGACGGGCGTCCAAGTTCTTTGGGCGCTGCCTGCACTCGGGCAAAACAAAAGCGAGACGATCGATTTGGGCGGACGGGCGTCCAATAGCTCAGGACGCCCGTTTACGTTCAAACTGAAGCACATAAACGCTGCTAAACACGAACACAGGTCCAAACAAAACACGAAAACTAAACAAAACCCTAATTGGAACCTAAACACAAACCTATGAAAAATTAATAATCACTAGATAACACAAACTACCTACGAAAAACAAAACAGAACAACCTTAGAAAAATTAATAATGAACTGGACAACCGCACCGATTCCCCGGCAACGGCGCCAAAAACTTGTCACGGATTTTATCTAACAAAACAAACAAGTAATAAATTTATAAATCCGGTATTCCCCAAGTGTAGGGATCGTAGTATAGCGATTAATACCGGAGTCGATCACAGGGAATCGAGGTATCTAGTTCATTAATTTTCCTAAGGTTGTTACTACTAAAACGAAACTAAAAACGATAAAATAAATCGACAATGAGGATTGTCACCCAAAGCCGGAAGGATAAAACGAAACGAAATCTAAACTATAAACTATAAAATAAACGATGAAACGAAGATGATCATGGTGATTAAACAACGAACAAACAATAATCCACCGTTCCCGCAACCCTCTATTTCCTCTCTAAAGTTATCTTGTGATGATTTAATCAAAGATGTGGTTCACCTCTCATAAGTATGAATTCCTACTCTCGTAGATAATTCGCCTATCAATCTCTCATCTCTCGATATATAAGATTGACGCTATCAAAACAAGGTGTAAGATCTCTCAATCTAGCAACCTAGATATTCAACCTATCAACTCTCGTTATGTCAAGCTTAAAAAATCCCATCTTTCTTATGGTGATCTAGGGTTTACACCGACTCTCGTCATATGGTAAACATCAACAACAATTCATCTTTCGATATCGATTGCATAAACATATAATCATAGAAAAGATAACAACTTTGAATTAAAATCACAACATAAACTTAGATTGGAAATAGAAAAACCTGATTGGAAAGATTCAAATCGTTTGAACATGTTCAAATTTCCAAGCGTTGAGCATAAAGCACGCGACAAAAGAAATGTAAATAAAGCGGAAAAGAAACAAGAAAAATCGCAACCCCAGCCTCCCCTAAGGGGGCTGGGGCCGCCTAGGGTTTTCTCCTAATGAGTATGTATCAATAAGAGTCGATAATGTATGTCTTAGGGTTGAAATCGCGCTGCTATTTATAGAAGAGTAAGGCGGCTGCCGCTGCTATGTCGGCTTAGGGCGCCCTCCGACTTTACGGGCCGCCGTCCAAACGCTCTCTGACGCTAGGGAAGACGCTGCGTTCACTCGGCGTCCAAACTCTCTGCTCGATTTCTCCTCTTGGGCGCTTGATCCACCTCTTTGACGCCTTGATCCTTTGGATCAAAAATCGATCTTCTCATCTTTATCTCTTCGATTTCATCTTTATCTCTTCTCCTCTTCATTAATCCGATTGTTAGCCTCTTTTAATCCTCTTTTTGGTCGAAATTGTGTATCTACAATACATCAAACACATTGCAAAATGTAATATCTCCCAAATCAATATAAAACCATCAATTTTACACATAAATCATACACTTTTGCAACTAACCCATTAAAAAATCACTTGCTCAATATTTCAATATAAAGCTCGATTTCTATGCAAATTATACAAATATGAGGGAAATCATTATAAAATATAACGTTACAAATCGTTTAAAATCACCCTTAACAGTACGCTTCTATAATATTTGGTCTACGGGCTTGTTACTTGTTTACTATGTTGCATACACACATACACGGCAATGTCGCACGACACGACATGGACATGACGATACGGCTAATTCCAAAATTTAAGGTCACGACACGCCGACACGTTATATCTATATATATATATATATATATATATATATATATATATATATATATATATATATATATCTATATAATGTAAATAAAATTCAATTTATCAAAAAAAATATTCATAAACATCTGAAAAAACTAGACAAAATAAGATAGGTATTAAATAAACTCTATGAATATCTAGAATAGATATTTGACCTTTATACGGCGGCAAAAAAATTGTGATTGACGTTCATATTATAACAAATTGTAAAGATGATTGTTTATCAATAAAAAAAATATAAACTTGATATGACGTATTATTTATTTAATTATAGTAGAAATGAAAATTGTGTATTTTAACGTTTCCATCGAAGAAATTTTAAATAATTTTTTTTTAAAAATTGGGTTCAGGAGCGTTGGGGAGTGTCGGAGCTGTGTCGAGGAGTGTCGGAGCTGTGTCGAGGAGTGTCGATAATGTGTCGGAAGCGTTTCGGGTATTTAAATTTTAAACAATATTAATTTAATCATCCGACACGTGTCGGACACGGTGTCGGAGCGTGTCGTGTCGTGTCTTTTGTCGGACACGGCGCACGACTACCAGATTGAAGTGTCGGTGCATCATAGCTTGTTTAACATGCCAATTCTCTAGCTAAGATTATTGTTTCAAAATGCTATGTCAACAATTAAATTATCACAATGCCTAGGTAGGTCACCGGTTCGATTCTCCTCTGAGACGCTATATTGAAAGAGCTTTTGGCCAGGCTTACCCCTGAGTAATAGTCAGACTCTGCAGGCACGACCCGGACGAACTCCGGATTAGTCGGACCAGTGAGTTCCGGATACTGGGGGCTTTAAGCAAAAAATAAAAATAAAAAAAAATAAATTTAAATTATCACAACAAAACTAGACAAAACACTTTTAAATTATTGACCATGGTCGGTAATATATCAATTAACATGGCCGGCCCTGAAATTTTCAGGGCCTTCGACGACTTTGTCGAAGAGGGACTTTTTAGTTCGAACTGTTTTTGTTTTTGTTTATTTTATTTTTTTATTTTTTTATATAGAATATATATACAAAATATTGCTCCAACATTTCGTTTCTAACATCTGTAGAATATATAATTCAAATTCATTGATAGCACAAAACATAACTGCAAAGTAATAATTCAATATATATTTTCTAGCATATTTAGAAGCAAAATCCAAATTCATACATCTACACAACATCTTATAGCTGGGCTACCTAAGATTTTTTTGAGCTTTTTGGGCCACAGATTTTTTTCCCCCCTTCAAATATCATCATCTAATATCTATCTTGATATTAATTTTTTTTTAGTAAACGCATTATATTGAACTGAATGACTGAGATTGAACGTACACGATTTTTTTAAAATTAAAACATGTCGTTGAGGGCCTGTCCTATTAGTGGGCCTTCGGTTTGTCCGACCGCGCTTTAATGGGTGGCGAGCCTATCAATTAAGATCTCACGGCATGCAGTAAAAAAATCCGTGATCGAAACACACCCTGTTTGATTTGGAGTTGGTTTGGATATTTTTGGATCAAACTCAATATTTTATTCACTCCATTATTTTATTTTACATTATTTATTTAATTATATTATTTTATTATAATTTCTATCACCAATCATTTCACCAACAACAAATAAATTAATATTAATCAATTCAATTTATTCACCCACTACACTATTTAACCATTACTTTTTTTGCTTAAACCCTCCAGTATCCGGAACACACTGGTCTGACTTATCCGGAGTTTGGCCTGAGTCGTGCTTGTAGAGTCTGACTCTTACTCAGGGGTAAGGCTTGCCTAAGAGCTCTTTCAACATGGTGTCTTAGAGGAGAATCGAACCAGTGACTTTCCTAGGTATTCTCAAGTCACTTAACACTTGAGTCAAGCTACTTGCTATTTAACCAATACTTTATTAATATAATACTCCATTAACTTTCTCCCACCAATCATTTTTTCATCTACACAAATTTAAATACAATATTTCTGCTTTTTAATCACTATTTCACTTTCTCTCTCCCGAATCCATTTAACCCCAAGTCCAACCCATCACGAAACCAAAGTTTTTTTTTGTTATTTGTTTATTTATCAAATGAAGGGTATAGTTCCAGAGGCGAAAAACATTTTTGACAAGCAAAATAATCACAACAAAGTGTTTCGACATACTTTACACCATTGTTCTTTATTGGACTCATAGGAATTAATAGATCATACATCACAATCAATGATGTAAGAATATTTATACAGATTGTTGTGACATTATCAGTACTCTATATAGGTGTGTGTTACTAAAACACAACATTATTGATTATGTTTCTGATCGAGGCTAAAATTCACCCTTCAAAAATAATTTATAAAGACTCGAAACCGTGGGCAAACTAACTCTCTAACCGGCTGTGTACCGGGTCGATTGCTAGAATAACTACAGGAGTACGAGGTCGAACCCAAGGGAAAAGTGTTTGTGAGTACCAAAATGAACGTGTTACTTAGTCTAGGTGATCAATCTTTTTAAAGTATTTGTTTACTACAACGATACTAAAGTGATTCCTACTAACGAGTTAAAGATAAGAAAGAAAGAAAGAAGATTAAACTACTAGGTTTTACAGATAGATTAAAGGAGATAGCCGAACCATGATCAAAATAGCTAGTTTCAACCCCAAGAATAGATAAAACCGGGAGTGTGCATTATAACAAATGAACTCTCGCATTCAATTTCACGGGTGCTAAGGTCTGAACAACTCTCTCCTAACACCTAATGCCAAGTTAACTACCCTTCCCTAAAGAAGATTCACTAACAAGACATGTTATGCACTAGAGCCGCTTAACGTTAAAATGAGTAACCTCACATTGGGCCCGGGCTTAACAACTAAGCCAGGTCTACGCCGTGATCCTAGAACCCCTTTTCCCACATCTCTCTATCTGAACAACTCTTTAGATTGATGTGTGTGACTTTGACCTAGGTAGCTAATCTAGCCCAAATCCGTTATAACAAGTTCTAAGAATGAAATATGCAAGATACAACAATAAAAAGCACTGCCCACTCCCAATTTCATCACCCAAAGGGTGATTTCACCAAATTTCACATGATTCGACTATGAAAAGGGATTAGCTACTCATTATACTTATCAAAACATACACAAAACAGGAAATGAAAGCCATAATAAGTAAAAGAGAAGAGAAACTTGCCATTAATTTGAAGAAATTCGAGTTTGAGTTCCAAAAGTACAAAATAAAGAACTAATTAAAAGGTGGATGCTTTGAAGTTGGAATGAGAATTTGAGCTTGGAAATGGAACAATTAAGCTATATTTATGCTAATCTATGCTAAGAGAAAGTGTTCCAATCTATTACAAATTTCGAGCAAAGAGTGGATATAGTTTTGCTAAGAGAGGGGAGAAGAAGCTAATGAAATTCGATGGAAATGGGTATTTAAAGGGGCAAAAATCTGCAGAAAACGGCTCCAAACACGCGTTTCAGCACCTAACTCTCTGTACAAAGAAAACGGTTCCAAACGCACGTTTGAAATGTTCAAACGCGCGTTTGAGACGTTGCTGTTTTCTGACTGCAGTAAACCATGATATCTTCGCGTGTAGAATTCTGATTTGAGTGATTCAAAATGCGTTGGAAAGATCTTTCAATTATCTACAACTTTCATGAAGAGACCATGACCAGAAAATGCCTCCATCGTAGGTAAAGTTGCTTCTGAATAGAATGTAGCGTGAAGATACCAACTATTTTTCTTCCTTTTCTTCATTTTTCTTCTTCCTTGGCTCATTCTTGCACCTTGATCATACTTCTCATCATAAATCTTCATCTTCCGGGTTCTCATGACACCTAGACCCTACAATCTCATGAACGAACAACACACTCAAACGATTCCGGAGGGTAAAAGTGCTCGGGAATGGGTTAATATCACTAAAAAGAGGTGGTAAACCATCAAAGCGACGGATTTACTCCCCGTGTTATAAACTCACGATATTACCCGAAAACGGTCTAAAAACACCGAGAATGTGCTAAAAGTGGGATAAACGGGGGTGGAAAATGCACCGGAATCACGTAAAGTTGACTCCCATCAACCACCCCACACTTAGCCTTTGCTCGCCCTCGAGTAAATTAGGCGTTTTAAAACCAACCAAGGGATTCAACTTTGTGATGTAGGTGCTACTACTCACACTCTCGAGGTAACCACAAAGTAAGAAACACGAACATATACACACCGGTATAACATTATCAAGAAAATGGAGTGTGTGTGGTGCCAAGCTAAAGCCAAGTGCTCAAAATGATTGTCGGGACTTGAATCCCGACCAAAAGTCTACCAACTGTCTCATACGAACTAGCCTCTCCACTAATCAAGGTCACCAAGTTTGGACACGATCGGGTAGGACTTGAAATGTTATAATGTTAGGCTAGGGTGATTCCGGTTAATCGAAAAGGATATTTTGGGAACTGGAGAAAAAGAAGTACGAGTGAACCTAATCAACAAGTGTACCACTTCATCTCTACTATACAAATCATCTAAACTCCTTTTTGATTAATTAAACACTTTGGGAACCATAGGATACTAACATACCCGAACTCATTGCCACACTCAACTATGTTTCAAGTGTTATGCTGCTAGATCGAATACATCAGCACCTATCTCATTATCCCAACTCCAACATCATAAAAATCACTCCCGAGCTCAATCCTTTGATTCCAACATTTTATTTCAATAAACTCCAAGCTTTTATTCATTGAGAGCTAATTTATTTTGAACTTGGTTGAACGAATTCTTTTTTTTCTTTTTGAAAGAAGAAAGAAATTTCACAGATTTTTCTTTTCTTTTTGGGCCAAACCCAAACACTAGGCCCAATTAAGCTCATCTTCTCCTTATACCTCAAAACCGAGAAAACACCAACCCATCGTAAAACATCATTTCCCCCACCCCACACTTGCCTTAGCAAGTGTGGCCTAACAAAAGACTAGGTTCAATCGTAGGGTAAAAATGAAGGAAATGTGACCACAATTAAGGCTCAAGGTAGGTTTCTGACTAAGTAACAATTAAGGCTCAAGGTAGGTCTAATGTTTCGGGATTAGGCTTATTTGGTTCTGGTTGGGTCAAAAGACGCCAGGACCGTCATCCCGTATCCTACTTAGGTGAACATTTCTATTTCGCCTCGAGACTAATGGTATGTGAGGTGGTAGCAATCAAATTGTGCACAAAGTGTAGCTTACGTGAAATTAATAAACTCCATTCTTAAGATAATATCAAACCGCAGTGTACACGTTCGGGGTCCCTACTAAAGTAATCACCACTCGAATGTGAAAATAACACACACAACACGGTGTTGAGAACCCTTGAAATTTTTTAAAAATTACCCAAAAAATCGACTCGAGCCCGGTCATAGGCTAAGCACACCACATATCAAGCACATTTAACAACAAAACCAAGAAAACGGCTAAGTCTCCCACCCCACACTTAAACAAAACACTGTCCTCAGTGTGGGAGAGATAAAAAAGAGTAAAAGACTTAGCTGTTTGACCAAAACCCGGCAGAAAGGCGCACTAGTAGCCCACGTGACATCTTCTAGTAAGCTCCATCTCGAGTATCTAAAACCATAGAAACAAAAACCAAGGCAAACACATGCACGGGAAAAGTCTACGTGCCAATAGATGGTGATAGATACAAGATATATAAAAATAGAAGCCATGCCACAAATAACGACTCGAAGCATATCAAGCATACTAGAAGGGAATCGCACTGGATGTAAAGATAATCAAAAGAAATACAGAGCATCCACGCATAAAATAAGGCCACAGAGGCTCACATAAAAACATCCCCGTCTACGTACAAGAGCCGGAATCAAAAGGAAATTATCACCCCAGCTTCTCTTTTAAGACAAAACTCTCCCCTCTTGCACCTAAAGACCACTCCAAACACATTATTACTACCAAAAAGGTGGGTTGCCTCCCCCAAGCGCCTTTGTTTTGTGTCGTTGGCTCGACGGGATGACTTATACAGTGCCAATTTTTTCAAAGTTATACTATTGGCACATGCGAGAAAACGTAGAAGTGCTTTGTTTAACGTCGTTAGCATCGACTTAATGGCACCAAACAGACTCATACCATAAAAGACTCAAGACAACGACCCGAACCACAAAGCACCTTAACACATAGCATATCAATCATAAGTATATTCATGAGAGACACCGCGAGGGGGTTTTCAAGGGGTGGAGTTAACACATGGGATACCTCTTCTAGCTCGTGAAGTTACCTCTTGCCAAACACTTAATATTTTCTTTTTTGGATCCCGCTCCGGTTTCTTTTTAAGGTGCACATTGCTTAGGGTTCCCTTTTTCTTCAACTTGACTTTGAATCCAATTCCCGGGTCTATGACGAGTGGCTTATGGTCCGGATGAGACAATGATGGTGAGACGGGCGATCCCGGTTTATCCTTGGTCTTGATCTTCACTCCATCAACAACCTTTTGTGCATCCACCGTGTCTTCTATAGTTAACTCCTTATCAACCTATGGGTTAGTGGTAGCAACAACACAAGCAAAAGTAGATTCGACAGAATGACAAGCAAGAGATTTAGACATATACACATTCAATGTCACGCTCTCCTTTCCCACATGAAAAGTAATATCATCACTCTTCACATCTATGTTAGCATCACTCGTAGTCAAGAAAGGACGACCAAGCAAAACCGAAGTCTTAGAATCCATCGCCATGTCTAAGACGACAAAATCTATGGGAAAGGTAAATTTATCTATTTGCACAAGAACATCCTCCGCTACCCTCATAGGTGTCCTAACCGACCTATCCGCCATTTGTAAGGTCATCCCCGTGGGTTATAGCTCACCCAACCCTAACTTTTCATACAAGGCCCTAGGCATTAAGCTCACAGAAGCTCCTAGGTCACACAACACATTTTCAATCACAGTATCGCCAATAGTAATAGGGATGGTGAACCCACCTCGATCTCTCATTTTCGGGGTATCTTCTTTGTCAAAAATCGCTTGAACACTCTTCATTCAAACATACCAAACCTTCCATTTTACTCTTATCATTTAACAAGCCTTTTAAGACTTTACAATAAGCAGGCATGTTTGCAAGTGCTTCAAGAAAGGGAATGGTCAAGTCAATTTTACGCAAAATTTCAATGAAACGGTTCTGAGCTTGGTTCAAATGACTTTGTCTATGACCTTTAGGTGGGTAGGGTAAAGTACTTAAATCAAAATCGGGAGAGGGAGGCAGGATTATACCTTTCTTACCTTTCACGCGTGGGGGTGCGTTCTCACTTGTGCCCTTCTTCTCCATTGCTTTACTCGGTTCCTCTTCTTCAATGTCAATTGCCACAAACTCCTTCTCCTTGTCTGTCACTTTCTCTTTCTTTGCATTCACCAACTCTTCCTTTACGGCCTTCAATTCTCTTCTCATTGCTTCCAACTCTGTCTCAATATTTCCTTTTTCCAAGTCTTCTTCCTCAACTGGCCTATAGAAATCATCATCTTCATCAATACCCCTTTCTCTCTTTGACAGATTTTGAGTCCTTTCTCCTCGAGCATTGTCAACACCCACCTCTTTACCACTTCTCAAAAATAGGGCCTTCACATTTTGGGGATTATTTTCCATGTCGCTCGGTAAGCCTCCTTTCAAGTTCACCATGGCATTATCGGTGATTTGCCCCATGTGTGTTTCGAGATTCCGAATGGCGGACCCATGTTTGAAGTTCATCTCAACCATGTCCTTTTTTTATCTCCGCAAAGTTTTTGTTCATTTGCTCCAATATGACAGCGGTTGCACTCTTTTGAGGAATGGGAGCAAGTGGTGGAGGAGTTTCTTGGTAAGTACCCCCTTGTTGTTGATGTTGAGATTGTTGAGGGTAGTAATGGGCTTGTTGGTTAGGCGCTTGATAATAATAACTTTGATTTTGCCTATAAGCTTGGTTCTGGCCTTAGTCAAAATACCGGTTCCAATTTTGCCCTTGATGGTTTTGATCCCAACCTTGATTATTATTTCTCCAAGAACCATCACTTTGTTGATCATAATTACCATCTTGACTTTGCCCCACATAATTCACCTCATAACATTGAGAATTATCCACAACCGGTTGCTCGTTTTGTTGGCCTTGTTCGGCGCTTTGAAATTGATTCGTAACCGGATTGTAGACCAAGTGCCCCGCACTTAGTTGCCCCATGGCATACATGTTCATCATTTTCTTGGCTAGATCGGTTGGACTATCTTGTGACGAAAAACTAGCTTGTCCTTGTATTGAGGATCGTGGATATGACATATTTTGAGATTTGTGTGTCATCCCACAATCCTTAGCCGAATGTTGGCCTCCACATATTTGGCAAAGCCTTGCCTTTTCATTTTCTCTTTCAAGGTTCTCCAACCTTTTCTCCATCGTTTGCATCTTAGCTTGACATTGCTCATTTGTTTCCACTTCCTTTACTTCAACCAATCCCGGCTTTTTACTCCTTGGCCCTTTTCTACTTGAAGACACGTATTGCTTTGAGGTCTCGGCAATTTTCTCGATTTGATTCATAGCCACCTCCGGTACCATCCTCATAATATCCCCATTACACGAAGCATGCAAGGTCCCTTGGTGCACCGGCTCCAACCCTCGGAAAAATGCATGAACTACCTCAAAAGGTCTCAAGCCGTGCCCCGTGCACTCTCTCAATAACGCTTTAAATCTATCCCAGGACTCATACAATTCTTCTCCTTCATAGGCATTAGACAGGATAATAGCCTCTTTCATGTCCAATGTCTTTGATGGTGGGTAATACTTGAATAGAAATGTCATAACCACGTCCTCCCAAGTGTGCAAAGAATCATTGGGCAACGAATCATACCACCGCTTAGCTTGCTCTTTCAAGGCGAACGGGAAAAGCATAAGTTTGAGCGCTTCCTCACTCACTCCATTTATCTTAGTAATGTGCACAATTTGTAGGAAATGATCAATGAACATATGAGGATTTTCCATGGCGGTTCCCTTGAATATAGCATTGTCTGCCAACAAATGTATGATATTTCTATTCAATTCAAAATTATTGGCAGCCACCGGTGGCATTCGAATTGGACTATGCCCCATGGTTGCCGTGGGAGCCATCACGAAGTCCCTATAAGTTAAACCGCCTTGATTTTGCTCTTGTTGACCGTTAAACCAATTAGGCATTGCATTTGCACCTTGATTGTGAGCTTGATTTTGGTTTTGTTGAAATTGATTCAACATCCAAGCATTGAACTGTTGCATAACAATGGGATCCATTTGATTCCCTTGGGCCTCATGTTGACCATTGTGTGGCATGTGCCCATTCACATTCTCAAAGTTATTTTCTTGTCCATTCCCACCACCTTGTGCATTGTTGTTGAAAAGAGGCGGGTTTTGATTTGGGACTCCATTATTGTTCCCCAAATTTCCTTCCAAGCCTTGTTCACCGTTTTGTGCCATACCGGATCCTTCTCCCAACTCACCCAAACTACTCTCTCCAAAGACCGGAATCGATTCCTCTACTTGATGACCTCTTCTTCTTTGACGATTTCTGCGCCTTGCGTAAGCCTCAATCCCGTCTATGTATGGTTCGAGTGGTGTTTGAGATCTCCGGGTCATGCACTACAAAAAGCAAACAACAAGAAAACAATAAAATAAAACCTAGGCCCAAGCCTTCGGTTCACTTGCAAGATATCACAAATAGTACACAATTCCCCGGCAACGGCGCCATTTTGATCGAGGCTAAAATTCACCCTTCAAAAATAATTTATAAAGACTCAAATCAGGCAAACTAACTCTCTAACCGGCAGTGTACCGGGTCGATTGCTAGAATAGCTACAGGAGTACGAGGTCGAACCCAAGGGAAAAGTGTTTGTGAGTACCAAAGTGAATGTGTTACTTAGTCTAGGTGATCAATCTTTTTAAAGTATTTGTTTACTACAACGATACTAAAGTGATTCCTACTAACGAGTTAAAGATAAGAAAGAAAGAAAGAAGATTAAACTACTATGTTTTACAGATAGATTAAAGGACATAGCCGAACCATGATCAAAATAGCTAGTTTCAACCCCAAGAATAGACAAAACCGGGAGTGTGCATTATAACAAACAAACTCTCGCATTCAATTTCACGGGTACGCGCTCCTAATCCCGGTGCTAAGGTCTGAACAACTCTCTCCTAACACCTTATGCCAAGTTAACTACCCTTCCCTAAAGAAGATTCACTAACAAGACATGTTATGCACTAGAGCCGCTTAACGTTAAAATGAGTAACCTCACATTGGGCCCGGGCTTAACAACTAAGCCGGGTCTACGCCGAGATCCTAGAACCCCTTTTCCCACATCTCTATATCTGAACAACTCTTTAGATTGATGTGTGTGACTTTGACCTAGGTAGCTAATCTAGCCCAAATCCGTTATAACAAGTTCTAAGACGTGAAATATGCAAGATATAACAATAAAAAGCACTGCCCACTCCCAATTTCATCACCCAAAGGGTGATTTCACCAAATTTCACATGATTCGACTATGAAAAGGGATTAGCTACTCATTATACTAATCAAAACATACACAAAACAGGAAATGAAAGCCATAATAAATAAAAGAGAAGAGAAATTTACCATTAATTTGAAGAAATTCGAGTTTGAGATCCAAAAGTACAAAATAATGAATTAATTAAAAGGTGGATGCTTTGAAGTTGGAATGAGAATTTGAGCTTGGAAATGGAACAATTAAGCTATGTTTATGCTAATCTATGCTAAGAGAAAGTGTTCTAATCTATTACAAATTTCGAACAAAGAGTGGATATAGTTTTGCTAAGAGAGGGGAGAAGAAGCTAATGAAATTCGGTGGAAATGGGTATTTAAAGGGGCAAAAATCTGCAGAAAATGGCCCCAAACGCGCGTTTGGAGGTCTCCAAACGCGCGTTTCAGCACCTAACTCTCTGTACAAAAAAAAAAACGGAAATGTTCAAACGCGCGTTTGAGACGTTGCTGTTTTCTGGCTGCAATAAAACCATTATATCTTCGCGTGTAGAACTCCGATTTGAGTGATTCAAAATGCGTTGAAAATATCTTTCAATTATCTACAACTTTCATGAAGAGACCGTGACCAGAAAATGCCTCCATCATAGGTCAAATTTCTTCTGAACAGAACGTAGCGTGAAGATACCAACTATTTTTCTTCCTTTTCTTCATTTTTCTTCTTCCTTGGCTCATTCTTGCACCTTGATCATACTTCTCATCATAAATCTTCGCCTTCCGGGTTCTCATGACACCTAGACCCTACAATCTCATGAACGAACAACACACACAAACGATTCCAGAGGGTAAAAGTGCTCGGGAATGAGTTAATATCACTAAAAAGAGGTAGTAAACCATCAAAGCGACGGATTTACTCCCCGTGTTATAAACTCACGATATTACCCGAAAACGGTCTAAAAACACCGCGAATGTGCTAAAAGTGGGATAAACGGGGGTGGAAAATGCACCGGAATCACGTAAAGTTGACTCACATCAGTTTCTTACTCCATGTGAAAAGTAAAATGGACACTTTATGCTAAAGAGATACTCCCTCTGTTCCAAAACAATTTACGAGTTAATGTTTTAATTTGAATGACAAAATGACTTTAAAAAATTCTTAGTCTATAATTAATTCAATGCTATATTTATTATCTCTTTCCTTAATAAATAAGAATAGATATAGGAAAAACACAATAAATATTGTATTGGAAATATAAGTGCTTCAGTTAGTTTGGAATAAATAATTTTGTTAACTAACTTAGTTATTTCGAAACGGAAAGAGTAATATGAAAGTGAGGGAATAGCGTAAATTGTCACCCCATATACACAAAAGCTAACCTACCATCATTTTAACCTTCGTTTGACGCATCCTTTTATCTTTCAATTTTGTTTTTACCTTTTTTTTTTTTTTTTTTTTTTCAGGATGTAGTCCACTTTTGCAAATGTTTTAATTTTAATTTTAATTTTTATTTGCAGATTAGTTTGTTATGTTTTAAATCTTTTGTATAATTATTCATGAAAATTGTGTAGATGAGGGGTGAATCTGTAAAATACTTAAAACATAAGGAATAATGTGTACCACAAAAAAATTAAAACATAAGGGAGAAATCATATAAAAAAAAAGGATTAAATGATCTGTAAAGAAAAGAAATGAAAGATATAAGGGAAGGGTCAAACTAAAATTAAAAATAAAGTTACGAGACGTATGTCGCAAATTTTATAAATAAATCGGGGATTATTTCCGCTATTTGCTCTATATATGTAAGTCAAGTCCAGTCGTCAAATAAGTGTGAAAAATGGAATAAGAAGATCAACTTAATTAAAGTCACCCCCTACAAATTAGAAAATTCTAATTAGTTATTGGCTTTATTTGTCGAGTGGTTGATAGGAATGCTATTATCAAGTGATTGGTAGGGGGGAACCAACTTAGAATTTTCTAATTGTTGTGATCACAGTAATCCTGTCCCTTTGTTTCATTGACGAGCCATATGTAGATTAATCACAGTAATCCTGCTAAATTGATAAATTTCTTATTTTTCTGATTAATCATAATTCTTATTACTAGCAAAACTGCTCAAATAAATAAATACTAGCGGAAAAACACTTACAAAACTGTACTATAAACTTTGATAACAATTAATTTTTTGTCTTAATAAAATATGTTGTAAATTAAGTTCTAATCTATAAACAAATCATATCTGTGTTGTGTTTTTAAAGAATCTTCAACTGGGTTGATTTGGCCATGTTTTTTTAAGTCCCCGGTCACTTCGAGTTTTTAGTCCAGGTCGTTACCAGTATTTTCTTCATGCATTTCTCTTCTTTTTTTTATTAGTATTATTTGACTATGTCGTTTTTAGGTTTGGTATGTGTATTTTTGGCTCATTCTATCCTTCTTTTTATTGCGTCTTCTATTTATGTCGTTGGTAGAGTCTTCCCAACGCCCAATCAGTTGTGGAATTATTGAGGATAAGAGTGATGACTAGAACTCTCTTGGTGTGCCAAGTGTCATATAGTTGTTATGCCATGTGTAGATAGAATATTACTTGTTAGATATTCTGTTTAGAATGTACTACATCCATCCCAAAATAAGTATCATATTTTTAGTTTTCACACATATCAAGGAATGTAATTAATGTGTTGTGTTTCATACTATATTGACATATTTAACCCTCACAAATAATAAATGTTTGTTTTGGGATATGAAATGAGTGTTATAAATAAATGTTGATTTAAGGTTATCTTTGGAAAATAAGCATTAAATGATGCATTGGTAATATAAAGTGACACTTTTTATGGGACAATTGTTTCTAAAATGTGGACACTTATTTTGGGACGGAGGTAATAGTACTTATATCCATTGTGATGTAATGGTACACTCAATGAAGAATGAATTAAACACAATATACTAGCTACTCTCTCTTTCTAATTATTCAAGTTGGTATCGGAGCTCTGATGGAGCAGACCTCTGCTCCGCCGTCAATGGCGGCACCACCACCTCCAATTCCTTCAATTCAACTGGGTACAACTATACCCATCACCCTTGGAGTCATGACCACAAGACTGAGTAGACTCCAACAAACACCACCTCGATTTGTTTCTCCGAGTGCTCCAATTTCTAGGTCGGATCTCACTTCTTCAATTATCCGACCTCCGCCCTTCACCTATTCGGGCATTCCATCGTTCTCACTTGGACCCAGTGCAGTAACTCTGGCTCACTCGGACCCAATGCAGTAACTCGAAGGGCATCCGCTGGCCCGTCGATGCTTACATCGGAGTTTCTGACTTATCCAGGTCCTGGTGGGTTAGTTCTTACCAGCAGCATTCCAAATCCGGCATTTGTAGAATGGAATCAAGTCAATCAGTTGTTCATGGGTTGGCTTCTAGGCTCCATCACTGAACAGGCACTCTTGGAGGTAATGGGGTGTGATACTCCGGCAGAAGTATGGAAAACTCTTGAAGATCTGTTCAATAATCGATCAGAGGCTCGTATGCTCAAATTTAAAGATGCTCTTACCAAATCCACCAAAGGGAACATGAGTATGGCTGATTATCTTGCACTCATGAAATCTCATGCTGATAATATAGCTGCTGCAGGGTATCCAGTGTCCAAGTCTGAACTCATATTGTCTACATTGGGTGGCCTAGACAAGGAATACGAAGCTGCTATTGTAAACATCACAACAAGAGTTGGATCTCTAACTTGGCAGGAGGTACAGTCCCAGCTTATCACTCATGAAAGGCTTGTTGCAAGATTTAATCCAGTTTAGGCCCCTTGGAAGTTTTCTTGGATTTCTTCTTTCCAGAATTTCCTGGCCCCCTGCTGATTCCACTGGCCACCAATCAAGCAGACTGACTGTCTTCCCCAGAAGCAGATGCATTATGGTGTAGCTCTCGAGCTTGGAGTGAAGATCTCACATCCTCCAATGACACCGAGTCCTTCCCAACAATAAAGGACTGCACAAAGTTCTCATATGATGCAGGCAATGAAACAAGTAGGATCAGTGCTGCATCTCCATCTTCAATCTTCACATCAATATTCTTTAGGTCAAGAAATATTGTGTTCAGCTGATCTAGATGATCCCTCAGCTAAGTGCCCTTATGCATCTTTAAAATGAACATACGTTGTTTCAATAACAACTTATTTGTTAGAGACTTTGTCATGTACAAACTCTCAAGCTTAGGCTGCAACTTCTCTGCTGTGTCCTCTTCAGCAACCACCGTGATAATATCATCTGACAAGCACAACATAATTGTTGAATGTGCTTTCTCCTCTAGACTGGCTCTCTCAACAGCACTTCCTTCTGTTGATTTAGCCAGGGAACCCTATAATCCCTGCTGCTTCAACAAAGCACGCATCTTGATCTGCCATAGACTAAAACTGTCTCTCCCTGTAAACTTGTCAATCTTGACGTTCAAAGCAGACATCTTTCTCACGAGAAAAGCTTGCGTAGATCCCAAATCCTAGCGTCAATTATGACCTTGGTGCCAATCTACCATGCTTAAAACAGATAAACAGATTTCTTGATGAACCTCGCTCTGATACCTGTTTGTTGTGACGGATCGATTAAGAAGTGATGGTGATTGTGAGTAAAGATAGACAATTAACAAGTAAACAAACACATAAACTAGAAGAACGCATATTTAACGTGGTATCCGGCAATGTGCCGACTACTCCACAGACAAACGAGGATATTTTATCATGACTCAGCAGGCTGATCAGCCCTGCTGATGTCCCAGTTGAACACCAGATTCAACAGATGCTTCATGCACTGCTGACTTGACCACAGTTTTCATACAGATTCAACAGCAAAGTTTAAGTCACCATTACACTAAAACCTATTTGGACAATAATGTAATCACATTGACACCCAAAAAACTTGTGTATTTTCAAATAACACATTCAATCACAATTAACACCTTCAATCACAATGGAAAAATATTACTGCTTGTAAATGTTTCCAAATACTCACAACTTTATCCATATGTTGTGGGTATTTGATAAGCTGATATATGTCATAATGAATGTCAGGATCAGAATACTCTAACTCCAACTGAGAAATCAAACTGTGTTGTTTCATTCCATCAGATAAAGATGGTAGCACGTGATTTTTTTTGCTTTCATATTCAATAATACATTAACAGTAACAGTAATAGTATCACAGTAACAGTAACATTAGCAGTATCACATTCAAACACAAGAACACACTAACAGTATCACAGTGCGTGGGCTTGCTAACGTTTGATCCTTATGACATAAACAAATTTTATGACAAAGTGGATATATAATCATGCCATGCGCCAAGAATACAACTTTGAAGAAAAAAAGTTCAAGCAAGTTTAAAATGCTTGATATTGTAGTGAAACAATTTATCAAAAAATTATGGAGATGCAACTCCCAAGGAATCAAGAGAATAAAAGCATGCTAATATTGGATATAATCAAAAAGCCTATCATGGTAACTAGAACATTCTTCAACTTGTTGAAGGCCAAAGCAGTCTATTTTACCATCTATGGACCTTTATCTTTCAAACTTGCACCATAGCAAACTTCATGAAAGATGTATGCAGCAGCAGAAAATGCATTAAATAGCAGCAGCTAAGCCTCATCAATAGGGAATCTAGGCTCATCCATTTTTCTAAAGACGAAAAAACACTAGCATTGCCTCACCATTTTGAATCAACAACCTTCAATCACCTGGGCCAAAACCACACCACAACAAATAGTGGAATGCAAGGAAAGATTAAAAAATAAAGATACCACATGCCTGCAATAACATCTTTTACTAACAATACATAGCGATATTAACAGTAACACAGTAACAGTAAAACCCCCCAAAACTAGTGTATTAGAAAGCTTAATGATATGAACATTAAACAGTCTTAATCTAATGATCTAGAAAGCTAAAGATGTGATGCAATCTAATGGATCAATGAAATCATGAAGGAACAAAATAATGAGCATTAATCATGTAGAGAAGAAGAACGAATATAGTAACAAAACGCAAATGGCATTAGCCAAGCATTGAATTGATTGGAACTAATTGCTAGAGTCATATGCTTGTTTTCTTTTTAACAAGTAAGTAGATGGGCATATTCTAAAACCACAACAAAATTGAAATCCCTAATTGATAAGGAATATATGATGATATGATTCGCAGAACTATACAAGCAAAATCTATTTGTTCTTTATTCAAATGAAGGCTCACAAAATGCATTGCCAATGCAATGAAATAACAATACCCACAAATACACAACACCAACAGTTGGACTGGGGTACTCTTACAAGTAAATTAAAAAGACCAAAGATATGACAAAGACGACAACGATAAAAAACACACCTAGACTCAAATAGACAATCACAATCACCAAATTAAAAAAAAAACAACAATTCAGCATTAAACATTGCAGAAGAAGCATACGGCTTGCAAATAATGAGCCAACGTACAACAACAAAATTTACTCCAACAACAGCAGCAACAACAAGGATTATACAAGAAACAAGAAGCAATTTTGGTTCTTTTTGATACTCAGGTGTATGATAGTGCAACAAGATTTGTAATGACTTGGTCTACATCAAATTGAATGAAAATTTAGTTCTCTGTTCAAAAAAGAAACCTCTTCCTTGCTCTTGCACAAATCATGGATTCAGTTTTGTCAAATTTAAACATATTTTTGGTTGCTACATCATGTATAGTATACTCACATGGTAAAGCTTTCACATTTGAGCATTTTTCTATCATTTCATTTCTCTCATGGATTTGTTCTTCTTTTTTTCAGCATTGAATTCAATCACTTTTTCCTGTAGAGGAGAAGATTATGTGCTGATTCTTTTTCTTCTATTTCTAAATTAATGCTTTGTTTGTCCAATTGGTTTCATTAATTGACACATCGTTCACAATTAATTTTCAGATCCCAGCCTAGTTTCGATCCGGAAAATAGCAACAAAGGCTGGCAAACAACAACAACAAAGGGAGGGGCAGTCGGCTAGCCATCGTTCAGACCGCCACCAGAAGCTGAGAAAAATCCGAGAAGGAGACATTGGAGCCTTGCCTGCGAGAATCACTCACTGGTTTTACAATGACGGAGAAGTTCCTCTTGATGTACGCGTAGAGGCTGATGTACATAGTTAGTAGGGGTAGTTTAGCCCGAGTAAAATTATTTTGTCCTTATTACAACTATAAAAAGATGTGTCCGAAACATGGATTTAAACATAAATTTTCCTTTAAAATATTTATAGAGTAATTAATGATAGAAATCTATTCAAACAGAACTCTATTTAAACCAAATAATTTATTATAACAACTTTATCATAATTCGAATTCAAGTAACATTATCTAAACAAACTATTATCTCTAACAATTTTAGTAAAATACTCCTTAGACATTATGGCGGCTGGAGTTAAATTCTCAAGGACGTATATATTTGTATTAATTGTAGTGGACATAAGTGTCTTTGTAAATTTATGTGCAGAGTAAAATATATTTTTTTCTTTTTTCGTGAATTAATTGACATATTGCCGGAAACCACTTTAAATTTATGTTTATTTTTGTTTCTGTTCTTGTTTGATTATCTTATGTTTATTGTTACTCTCAGGGGCGGACGCAAGATTCCGGACGAAGGGGGTGATAATTCTAAAATTTTTCAGCAATCAAAATAATATATAGTAGTGTTTTTTTCTGTCCCCTACGATTCGAAAAAAACACTACTATACATCGCAATAAAACACTTTTGTGTAAAATGCCCCAGTTGCTATTTATATATTTGATTAATTCTCAAAATAGTATCAATTTATGTGTAATAATATTTTTTTTGTCACACTAATGACCATGAAGTTAAAGACTTACATTATATGGCAAAATTGTATGGTTTTTATATTTGCAGGAATTTAAATTATTTAATTAATTATTAAAATTAATTAATATTCCAATTATTGGTTGATTATTAATTTTATATAATTAATTATGTATTGGCTGATGGATATAATATGTTGGACTCCTTGATTATTAAGCCAGTTTTTATTTTATTTTAAATTTTAATAAAATGACCAGCCCATATAATACTTGTTCGGTCTGTTTTTGTTTTGGTTTAATTCCCCATAAACTGTTGGTTCTGTTCTTGATCATATGTAGTCTTAATTGATACTGATAATCAAGCTTAGAGCGCCCCTGTTATTGCCTTTTTGTGTCTGCAAGTTATGTATCTGTTTTATGCCTGCTTCATCATTATTACACTATGAACTTGCATCCTGATCTTGCTTTTAATCTTTGCATCTGCTGAAACTTGCTCTCTGACGATACCGAATCTCGCACCTCCACGTTGCGTCACGAGATGGTTCTCCTGAACAAAAATAAGTGATAGCCCAAGGGTCGAATTACGGGTTGAGATATCGACAACCGACATGATCAGAGAACCGAGACGATGGGCCCACCTCAATACCGCAATTCGGAAAGCTCGGGGTGCGGACAAAGTCCACTCTAAACATGCAGGCCCATTATCCATGTGGTTACTTGCATAAGTGGGTAAAGCTCATATAAGCTGGTAAAAGCCCAAAGGGCTAATACGGTATTTTACCCAAACCGACATGGTTTAGGGTTAGGGTAATGAACTCCCTATAAATATACACTTCCAGGAACTACGTGTGATTTGATTCCTGGACAATTACAAGATACGTAGGCAACCTGAGAGAGACTCTCAGGCTCAGTCTAAAATCACCCCCAAAATCATCCTTGATTCGATCATCCCTAGATTAAATTGACCCGAAATTATACATGACAAAATCCAGCATCGTCACTCTCATTATTGCCTTGTTCAATCCTGAAAATCTGTGATAATAGAACAAATGTAATAGCCTTCGTGCAATAACTTTGAATCTGAACTTGTATTTAGTTCTTGTGATTTTAGTGTTGATAATCCAGCTTTGCTAAACCAGCTTTATCACTCTAAAGATTTGTCAAGTTCAAAGATCGTAATCTGAATTTATTATTTGTTAAATCTGCTGTTGTGTAATAGACTATAATAGCCTGCTAAACATTGCTTGTAATTTATTCTTTTAATCTGTTGTAATTGTTGGATCATTAATCCAACGTTGGACTTATATGTGAAATAATTATTTATTATGGACTGTCAATAAAGATTAGTCCGATGTAAAAGTATTCTAATACGGTTTATGGTTATTGGGTTATGATGTATAATTAGGGTGTGGGTCTTTTATGTGTAGAGACTAAGATATAATTTCTATTTCGTTGATGGGTAGAAATGGAAATACCTAAAATATATTTCACTATATAAGGAGGGTTATGGTCCCTAGGTCACACACCTATCTATTCTCCTCTGCCTCCCATTACCAGAAAGAGAACTACAGAGAATTCTAAAGGGTTCATCTGAAAATTACTAAAAAGTGTGTAGATCTAGAAGACCGATCCTACAACACCCAACACCAAAGGAGATTTCCGCTGCTATGGATTCATGTATGTTTATAGTTTAATTTTGTCTTGATTCTCAATAGTTTAGCATAATCGATCCGGAGGTAATGTGATTGAATCACATAAAGCTAGTTCTAACAAGTGGTATCAGAGAAAGGTTTATGTTGAATTATCGAGAATCGATTTGTTATATACGGTGAAATTCACATATTATCTGTGTATATCGCGCGGCCTCTTTATTGGGATTTAGATGATGCGTTCGGTTTGGAATGCATGTTCTTATAGTATTACCATTGTTTTTTTTAATTTTTTTTTCGTTGCGGGTGTTCATCAGAATATAAAGAATAGAAATAAAAACAGCAATTGCATGGTTCTAGTTGTTAAGGGGTCCGGCGATTCCGCCTGTTTCACGGCGGCGGCAAATTTTTTAAGGTATGGTAAAGCAACAGTAATTAGTTTTTCCTGTTTTTTAATTTTGTTTTTTTTACCTTTTTTTTCAAATAAATAAAAATAAAAAGGGGAGAAAAATTGGAAAAGATACGTACCAGTTTTTTTCTTGTTTGGGTTGCTTTTAACATTACTTTGGGCCATATCATTATTATTATATTATGTTAGTTAATAATGGTGATAATAATAATTAAAAATAATAATAATAATAAACAGTGTTCAGCCGACCTTTCTATATATACTAGCTAGTATATTGCTATTGTTGACCTGATAATAAAATTAAAAGGCTTGGCTGACATTTAAGGTAGTATTATTATTTGACTGGCTTTATTCGGTTGTACTTTTTATTTAATAATTGGTTCGTATAAGATGTTATGGTAAGATTTGAAGAAATAAGCAATCCAATTTTGATAGATTTTTGTTTCAAAGGTCTAAACGGTAAAATCAAATATTGATATATTGCGGTATTTGCATCTATTATGTCTCTAAGTGGATTTGTTGAAACGATATGTCGTCAAAATGACCACTACGTGAAAACTGATTCACGGTGAGATGTAAAATGATTTGTGTTTTTTTTATAAATTCATGCGGATAGTATTCGGCCCAAAGGAATGATATTATTTGGCAGAATTGTAAATACACCTGTGGTGTTAAATACGTGACAATTAGTTTCCATGTGGATAATAGATACGGTCCAAAGATTGGTCTATTATTTGACAGGATTTATTTTCAGTGTTTGATCACTACACCAAGATGTCAATTACGAGTTAGTATTATCATCCAAAGATGAGATATTAATGTCGTGTCGGCATCTTGTGATGGGAAAATATATCATAAATTTGTTTGACTTTGGATATTCTTCGGATCTTATATACGTGAGTTTAAGGTCAATTAAGTTGTTATCTGTATTCATTTATAAAATCTGCTTTAAATTATATCTGCTCACTCAAGTATTATATTCCTCCACTAATTGTCTATGACTTCAAGAGTTAGAAAGAACAAGTTTTTCTTCTGGCATTATGGATCTAGACTTGACATTTAGGTATGATCCTCCTAAACCACTATCTTTGGATAGATAAGTCAAACATATTTGTACTTTGAGAAATGTGAGTGATCAAACAGGTTGAGTCTTTGATCATTAGGGAAACCAATCCAAATACTCTTAGAAGTACTATGGTGACCAATAAGGAAATATTTTGTGTGTTTAATAGAGTTGCACAATGTCATGAAGAGAAAGGCAAGGCAACTTGTCATGTCTTAGCTAATCTCTATAAGGTACTAAGGCTAATGCTACATTATGGGCACATTTTGGAATTGGCTCATATGATTTCCAACTTCGGATATTTGATTTGGATATCTGTGATGGCCTTCCGGTGCAATTTATCATTCATTCTCTTCATGTACAATATGATAAATTAAATGTCAGTTATAATTGACATAAGAAATTGTGGGAGTTGAAGAAAATTATTTCCCACTGAGTGCAAGAAGTCGAATGATTGAAATTCGGGCAACCATAAAATGCTAAGTATGGTCACCATTAAAGGTAAGGGCACAATAAAGTTTAAGATTAAGGAAGCTGATGGTATTCAACAATAGGGGTAAAAGTGACAACATGGGGATATTGGTTGTTTATTATGTCAGTAGGTAGGTACACGATGAAGATTGCTTGTAGTGTAATGCTTGCTGAGCATATTAAGTTAAGTTTTTTCCTTTTTGGTTTGTTAAGGGGTTGAGTTGATTTATGTGCCTGAACATACTTAGTGGAAAGATTCAGATGCAACTATTCACTTGAGCGTGAATATGCAGAGTAACTAGCATCATCGATCACCTGTTGATGTTGAAAGATATATCTTTGTGGGTGATGTTGATACGGTAAAGTTAAGCCTATTCGGAAACTAGATTGTTACCGAAGATTGAACATTTTCTAGACTTGGAAGAGACTTATCAGGTCGTCTTTATGGTGGAATTTGGTTTTTCATTTATTGATTGGACAAATCAGGACATTCTTATTCAATTAAAGGATGATATATTTAGTCTTTTCCGGTATTCAGGTCAAATATGTTCTAATCATTTGGCTTTCAGTAATAATCAGTATTTGGTGGATACCATTGTATCCTTAAGAAAGCTCTGCATTTAGTTTTTATGGCATAAAAACTGATGATGGTTCCTATATGGTTTAGCATTAGCATTTAAGAAAAAAAATATTCTCGAAAGAGAATATAAAGGCTTGCACCAGATGGAACATTTTGATCCCCTTGATATGTCAGATGATCATGTCTGAGTAGGTTGTATTAAGGGGTAACAAACCAACATTAAGAGATTAGGTATTTGATTGCTCTAAGTACGTCTTGGAATTGATACATATGGTCACTTGCTATTTATTCCTTACGGAATGTTGGAATGTTCAGCAACAAAGTATCACATTCATAGACGATTATTTGCTTTTAATTACCAATAATATGGCAGTCAATACGGAAGTTAAAGTTGGCAGCTTTTATACTAAATAAATACCACTACAGCAGTAACCAAAACCCAATATGAGATATGGACTAGGAAAACCTAGTATTCGGTGTAATCATATTGGAGGTTGTCTAACTAAGGTTAAGCCTTATAAACCAAAGGAATGAAAATTGGACTTAAGAATGGTCAACTGTTATGTGTGGTGTTTTATAAAAGATCCAGGGGTTTTAAGTTCTATGGTCCTACTTCTATTTTTTTTGTTTTTATTATTAGATGGGATCTGCAAGGTTCCTTGATGATATTGAGTTTGAGGGGAAGATACGGTATAAATATTGTCTTTAAAAAAGAGCCTACCATGACTCTCCCTACAGTGGCAGTTGGTAACAATTGTTATTCCCGAATGGGATGTATACTATTGCTAGATACGGTTTATGACAATATTCTTGAACTTCTTCTTGAACTTCCAATTAGGCAACCTCAACATCCTCAAGAACCTATTTAGGAGCAACATGAGCATATGAGGTACCATATGAGAAATCATTGGCACCACAACTTAGGCACTCTACTAGAGAGATGAGGTCAACAATTCAGGATGATTATATTGTTTACCTCATTGAGCATAAGGATCATGGCATCATAGAGAACGATCCGTTTACCGTTCCCCAAGCCATGGAAAGCTCCAACTCTTGTAAGTGGATTAAGGTTATGCAAAATGAGTGTTATAAAAAGCTTTCTCTCTGGTTTCATTGAAAGGCCATTTCAGGATAATTATGGCTCAACTTGCTCATATGGATTATGAGTTACATTAGATAGATGTAAAGACAATGTTCATCAGTGGTGACATTGATTTGGCGCTGCCAGAAAACTTTGCATTTGGTGACGCGAAGAATATGGTTTGCAAACTAAAGAAACCCATCTATGGACTCAAATAGTTTTCCCGTCAATAGTATGTTATCATCAAATCATTGTCTCATTTAGTTCAGAGTCAAATTCGGTTGATGAATGTATCTACCATAAGTTTAGTGGAAGTAGGTTCATAATCTTGGTTTGACATGTCGATGATAACTAGTAACGATATAAATTTTGAGAGTGTAAAACTAAATCATTTCTCTCGTCCGGATTTGAGTTGAAATATTTATCTGACACAAGTTCAGTTTCGGGATCCATGTATATCGGGGTTATCCCTGAGGTATTATTGGATCATTACAAATAGACTATATCGATAAAGTTTTCTTAAGAGATTCGACATGCTGGATTGTAAACCATATGGTACCCTGTGTCTAAGTGAGACAAGTTTAGTCTCAAATCAGTGCCTTTTCTAATGATATAAAGTAGAGGGAAATGCGAAGATTCCTTTTGATATATTTATTGGGACTCTAATGTGTGCTTAGGTTTGTACATGTCTGGTTATTGTGTACATTTCAGTCAGGTTGAGCAGATTCTTAAAAGATCCTGGAAAGGGTCATTTGGTCGCAGCCTATAAGGTTATAAAGTACTTATAGAAAATAAAATATAAGATGCTCACATATTTGGAGTCAGAAAAGTTAGAGATCATTCGGTATGCTGACTCAGGTTTCGGTGGATGTAAAGATACATTTAAATCCACGTAAGGTTTTGTCTTCATTTTGTCACAAGAAGTTGTTTTTCTGAGAAGTGCTAAGCAGACACTTATGGCTTCTTTGACATTGAAGACAAAATTTGGGTCATTTGAAGCCACTAGTGATGGGATATAGATGCGGAAATATGTTTCACGGCTGTGAATTTGGTCATTGAATGACCACTAAGGTTTTATTGTGATAATAATTCCGCAGTGTTTTATCCCAACAACAACAGGAGTTCATCAATGTCTAAGAACATTGATATAAGGTTCCTAGTTGTTAAAGATATAGTTCAAAGTGGAAGGGTGTCTACTGAAATTATCATGACAAACTCCATTATTGTGGATCCACTCATTAAGGGACAACCACCCAAGATGTTCATGAGCATATTGCTCATATGGGTGTCATGTCAGCCAAGGATGCTTAGATTTAGTGGGAGTTTGTAACTGATAATGCTTGTTCCGACATAGACATATTTTCCAGTTTTTCGGTTTAAGGTTAAAGTTAAAGTTAAAGTTACAGTTACGGTTACTTATGCAGAAATTAAAGTTATATTATTTCACACTTTGATCTCGATATACGGTTTTGATGACCAGTTGGAAATATACATGTTAATATCACATGTCATGTTATTTTCCATGCTACGCATCCACATCATGATCCATGTCATTCATTTTTATTAGCATATGTGATCATTGATGGGTCCCGTCACGACAGATGTGACGAAGGCCGCTTTGGTCCTATGTTGATGGGATTGATGGGCGGGCTTGTTATTGATACATTCTTTTGTGACGACAACAAAGTTGAGCGCTCATTCGGTTATATTGTGATAAATAATTATAAGGTTACACATATAGCCCAAGTGGGAGATTGTTGGATCATTAATCCAACGTTGGGCTTATATGTGAAATAATTATTTATTATGGACTGTCAATAAAGATTAGTCCGATGTAAAAGTGATCTAATACGGTTTATGGTTATGGGTTATGATGTATAATTAGGGTGTGGGCCTTTTATGTGTAGAGACTAAGAGGTAATTTCTATTTCGTTGATGGGTAGAAATGGAAATACCTAAAATATATTTCACTATATAAGGAGGGTTATGGTCCCTAGGTCACACACCTATCTATTCTCCTCTGCCTCCCATTACCAAAAAGAGAACTACAGAGAATTCTAAAGGGTTCCTCTGAAAATTACTAGAAGGTGTGTAGATCTGGAAGACCGATCCTACAACACCCAACACCAAAGGAGATTTCCGCTGCTATGGATTCAGGTATGTTTATAGTTTAATTTTGTCTTGATTCTTGATGAGCGTTTATTTCACCAAACAAAATTTATAATATTCTCAAGACAACGGTGACTAAACAAGCTCTCTAACCGGCAGTGGACCGGGTCGATTGCTAGTATAGCTACAGGAGTCCGAGGTCGATCCCACAGAGAAAGGTGTGTTTGTGAGTACCAAAGTGAACTTCTAACTTAGTCTAGGCAAACAAGCGGTTGGTTGGTTGTTATTACACTATGCTAAAACATAAAAGAGAGAGAGAAGATTAAACTACTAGATTCAACGAGGGAGAAAGGGACATAGCCGAACCATGATCAAAATGACTAATTTCAACCCCGAGGATAGACAAAACCGGGAGTGTGCAATATAACAAACGAGCTCTTGCATTCAATTTCACGGGTGCGAACTCCTAAACCCGGTGCTAGCGTCTGAACAACTCTCTTCTAACACCTTATGCCATGTTAAGGTCTGAACAACTCTCTCCTAACAAGTCATGTTTTGCACTCGAGCCGCTTTAACGTATAAACGAGTAACCTCACGATGAGCTCGGTTTAACAACTAAACCGAGACTACACTGCGATCCTAGAACCCTTTTCCCACACCCCTCTCTCTGAACAACTCTCAAGAGTGATGTGTGTGATATTTGACCTAGGTAGCTAATCTAGCTCAAACTGCTATAACAAGTTCTAAGACGTGAAACATGCAAGAAACAACAATAAAACACACTACCCACTCCCAATTTCATCACCCAAAGGGTGATTTCATCACATATCACATGACCCGGCTATGGGGAGGAATTAGCTACACATTATACTAGTTAAAACATAAAGAAAACAATAAAAGAGAAGCAAAACAAGCATAAGAGGGAAGAAAATTACCATAAATTGCAGAGAATCGAAGTTTGGAGAAGAAAGGTACAAAAGAGAGAATCACCAAAAAGATAGAGACTTGTTGTTTGTAATGAAAATCTAATCTAAGAATCGAAAAGAGGAGATTAAGAAGTGTTTGATCTAACTAAAAATAAGTTGTTACAAACTATATACAAAATTCGAGCAAAACCTAGCTAATGGAAGGGAGAAAAGGGAGCGAGCCTTCATGGAGTGGTGAGGGGGTATTTATAGTGCAGAGGAAAAAAAGCAGAAAACGGGGCGGAACGCTGGTTCCAGAGGCGGAAACCAGCGTTCTACATCAAATTCGGGCGCACTAACATGCGACGCTGGTTTAAGTGATGGGAACCAGGCGTTTGGGTCTTGAAACGCCGGTTTGAGTGTCTGGAACCAGCGCTTGGGTCTTGAAACCAGCGTTTGAGCAGCTAGAAACCAGCGCTTGGAGGACATCAGTCTCGGTATTCGTTTTCATCGCTTGGAACGCTAGTTTGAAGCTCGAACGCCCGCTTGGGACTTGGAACGCCCGCTTGCAGTCCCTGCTCCAGTATTTTGCTCATAACTTCACTTCTAGAACTCCGATTGGGGTGATTCAAAACCATTAGAAAGATCTTGGAGTTATCTACATCTTTCATGAAGAAGTCGTGATCAGAAAATGCCTCCATCATAGGTAAAAATGCTGAACCGGAACAGTCACTCGGGCACCAACTCTTTCTCTTCCTTTTCCTATTCTTTCTTCTTCCTTGGCTCATTGTTGCACCTTGACCATGCTTCTCATCATAATTCTTTGCCTTCCGGTTCTCGAGACACCATTTCCTACATCATCACAACAACCAAAAACATCCAAAACATTCCGAGGGTAAAAGTGCTCGGGAATAGGGTCAATATCACTAAAAGAGGTAGTAAACTATCAAAGTGACGGATTTACTCCCCGTGCTAAAAATTCACGATATTACCCCAAAGATGGTCTAAATACACCAAGAAACATGCTAAAAGTGGGATAAACGGGGTAGAAAATGCACCGAATCACGTAAAGTTGACTCCCATCACCACCCCACACTTAGCCTTTGCTCGTCCTCGAGTAAAATAGGCGCTTTTAAAACAAACCAAGGATTCAACTTTATGATGTAGGTGCTACTACTCACACTCTCAAGGTAACCACAAAGTAAGAAACACGAACATATACACATTGGTGCAACATTATCAAGAAAATGGAGTGTGTGTGGTGCCAAGCTAAAACCAAATGCTCAAAATGATTGTCGGGCTTGAATCCCAACCAAAAGTCTACCAACCGTCTCATAATCACTAGCCTCTCCACTAATCAAGGTCACTAAGTTTGGACACGATCGGGTAGGACTTGAAGGGTTATAACGTTAGGCTAGGAAATTTCGGTTAATCGAAAGGGTATTTTGGGAACTGGAGAAAAGAAGTAATGAGTGAACCTAATCAACCAAGTACCATCTCAACTTTATCATACAAACCACCCCAAAACTCCTTTTTGATCAACTTTGACACCTTGGGAACCATAGGATACTAACGCACCCGACTCATTGCCAAACTCGACTATATTTCAAGTGTTATGAGGTGAGATCGAATACATTAGCACCTATCTCACTATCCCAACTCCAACATCATAAGTAAAACTTTTGAGCTCATTACTTTGACTCCACGCCTTTATTTCTATGTACATCCTCTCTTTTTTTTTTTTTTTTTTTTTTTTTTTTTTTTTTTTTTTTTTTTTTTTTTTCTTTTTTTTTTTTTTTTTTTTTTTTTTTTTTTTTTTTAAGGAAGAGATAGAAGAAGAGATTTTCTTTTCTTTTGGCCCAAGAGCCGAACACCAAGCCCAAACGAGCTCCTCAACACTTTATAGCTCAAAACGAGAAACAACAACCCAATCAAAACATCATCTCTCCACCCCACACTTGCCTTAGCAAGTGTGGTCTAACAAAGACTAAGTCCACTCGTAGGGTATAAAATGAAGGAAATGTGACCATAATAAGGCTCAAGGGTAGGTTTCTGACTAAGTAACAAAACGGCTATAAGCGAATGGTGGTCAGACCATTCTATCAAGGCTGAGAGGGGCTATGAAGGGTAAATGTTCCGGCTAAGGCTTATTTGGCTATGGTAGGGTCAAAAGGACGCCAAAACCGTCATCCCATGTCCTACTTAGGTAAACTCCATGACATTTCGTCCTCGAGACTCATGATATGAAAGGTGGTAGTAATCGACAGCACAAAGTGTAGCTTTCGTGAAAGTAATAAACTTCATTCTCAAGATAATATCAAACCGCAATGCACATGTTCGGGGTCCCGACTAAGGTGATCACCACTCAAATGTGAAAATAACACATACAACACGGTGTTAAGACCCTTGAAAAATTTTAAAAATTACCCAAAAATCGACTCGAGCCCGATCATAGGCCAAGTATACCACATTTATAGCACATTTAACAACGAAAACAAGAAAACAGCTAAGTTGTTACAAACAAGTTGTAACGGCGCCATTTTGATGAGCGTTTATTTCACCAAACAAAATTTATAATATTCTCAAGACAACGGTGACTAAACAAGCTCTCTAACCGGCAGTGGACCGGGTCGATTGCTAGTATAGCTACAGGAGTCCGAGGTCGATCCCACAGAGAAAGGTGTGTTTGTGAGTACCAAAGTGAACTTCTAGCTTAGTCTAGGCAAACAAGCGGTTGATTTGTTTATTATTACAATTATACTAAAACATGAAAGGGAGAAAGGAGATTAAACTACTAAGTTCAAAGAGGGAGAAAGGGACATAGCCGAACCATGATCAATGTGACTAATTTCAACCCCGAGGATAGACAAAACCGGGAGTGTGCAATATAACAAACGAGCTCTTGCATTCAATTTCACGGGTGCGAACTCCTAAACCCGGTGCTAAGCGTCTCAACAACTCTCTTCTAACACCTTATGCCATGTTAAGGTCTCAACAACTCTCTCCTAACAAGTCATGTTTTGCACTCGAGCCGCTTTAACGTATAAACGAGTAACCTCACGATGAGCCTCGGTTTAACAACTAAACCGAGACTACACTGCGATCCTAGAACCCTTTTCCCACACCCTCTCTCTCGAACAACTCTCAAGAGTGATGTGTGTGATATTTGACCTAGTAGCTAATCTAGCTCAAATCCGTTATAACAAGTTCTAAGACGTGAAACATGCAAGAAACAACAATAAAACACACTACCCACTCCCAATTTCATCACCCAAAGGGTGATTTCATCACATATCACATGACCCGCTGTGGGAGGAATTAGCTACACATTATACTAGTTAAAACATAAAGAAAACAATAAAAGAGAAGCAAAACAAGCATAAGAGGGAAGAAAATTACCCAAAAATCGACTCGAGCCCGATCATAGGCCAAGTATACCACATTTATAGCACATTTAACAACGAAAACAAGAAAACAGCTAAGTCTCCCACCCCACACTTAAACGAAACACTGTCCTCGGTGTGTGAGATAAAAAGAGTAAAAGACTTAGCTGTTTGACCAAAACCCGCAGTAAAGGCGCACTTTAGCCCACATGACATCTTCTAGTAAGCTCCATCTCGAATACCGAACACCATGTAGACAGAAAAACAAGGCAAACACATGCACGGAAAAATCCACGTGCCAAAAGATGGTGATAGATACGAGATATATAAAAATAGAAGCCATGCCACAATCAAGGTATCAAAGCATATCAACCATACTAGATGGGAAGTGCACTTTGATGTAAAGATAATCAAAAGAAACACAGAGCATCCACGCATAAAATAAGGCCACAGAGGCTCACATAAAAACATCCCCGCCTACATACAAAAGCAAGAACCAACATGGAGCTCTCACCCCAACCTCTCTTTTTCAAGACAAAACTCACCCTCTTCCAACCAAAAACCACTTCAAAAACATAATTATTACCAAAAAGGTGGGTTGCCTCCCACAAAGCGCCTTTGTTTTACGTCGTTGGCTCGACCAAGTGGCACCAAAACGGACTCAAACCATAAAGAACTCAAACCAACTCAAAACAACATTTTTATTTCAATCAAAAATCTCCAAAAACTATCAACCAAATCTGAACTCAAAAGATCAACAACTTAAGAAGAATTAAAATGGCAAACATAGGAAAACCGAGTTTAGCAAGGAACTTACCTCTCATGGCTCTCGAGGTCACTTCTGCCAACTCGGGACTCTCTTCTTTCAAAGCCCCTTTTATTCCTCTTCGCGGTTGCCACTCCATGGTAGTCGTCCCTATTAAAAATTCTATGAGCTTCATCTACCGAAGAGTACACAAAGTCGATCTCGTAATACTCCTCAACCCATAGTGGAAGAGTGTAGTAGTCCGGGACCGGCATGCTAACAATCTCCACTTCACCCGGTAGCTCTACCTGGATGTCATACTAAGCTCATGTGATTTCATCACACACTCCAAAATTGCATCATTATACACTTCAATCGGGAGTGATGGTGAAATGGGCGATCCCGTTTCTCTTTCGGCTCTGATTGTGTCTCATCAAACATTGTGCTCGAATCTATCATACACCCTTCGAGATCATCATTTCGAATTTCTTCGAGCGGTGGTGTAATAGATAAAAGGTGCACCTCTACCATCTTCAAATCTTGCTCTTCTTCTTCATCCCAAAGCGCTTGCTGCCAAGAATTCTTGCTCACCATAACAATGGGCGGCTCCACCACACGCCCACCAAGGTTTCAAAGAAGTTTTATCTCAAGGGGTGAGGTGTAGTAGGTAGAACTTGAAACCGGCCATAATCAAACATCAAAATCGGAGGTGGAACTATGAGCAATCCCAACTCATTCTACGCTCAAAAATCTCTTCATGGAGAAATCGAATCATCAACCTCACTCTCGACTTGAACTTCAACAAGAAAGTCCTCATCAACCCTAGCCGCCTCTATTGCAAATGCATCTTCTTCATGCTCCACTCTTCGTTTTTTCACGAATCGATTGAGATTTTCACACAACGTCCGTAGAAGCTTGTGCACACTCACCCAACTTTCTTCATCCATAGGAGTCTCATTCTCATCTTTCTTACTCTGTTCTCGGATTCCATTAACCCGAATCGTAGATTCCATGAGCTCCTGCTTCAGATAATCCATTCGCATCTCCCAGTCAGAAATCTGATTTTCCGAAATTTTCTCGGCTTTGGCTATAGCAACTTTCTCATAAAGCTCATCCACTCTGTCCATTTCCCTTCTTGCTTCATCATAAGTATAGATATATGCTATATGCTCCATGCACTTCTCGTGTGGATGAGGTGCAAACTGATCATGATGAAGTGGATGGTAGGTCTCTTGCCATGCCGAATTCGGATTGGGTGACTGACTCTGTGTGAAACTATCAACTCACCGAGTAACGAGCACCATAATCTTGAAAATCATTAGGATTTGGACAACCCTCATAATACCATGGCTCGTGACTCGAATAACCAAAATTCTGATTCTGAGATGTATTAGGGCACTGATGAGCCCATGAACCGTGGCTATTCTCTTGTTGATATCGAGGTCGAGACACGAACTGCTGTTGATAACATGGTTCAGTGTGTCGAGGTGGGTAGAAGTATTGTTGTTCGACGAATAGTATGGATTGAAAAATCCTTCCATTAAGGCTCAAGCCGTCGCAAGACTCGAGAAACAACAAGAACACAATCAAAGTATCAAGCCACCACCACCACCGCAATTGATGGTGTGACTTCTCAACAAAAATCCGTCAAATAAAAAGAAAACAATAAAACAAAACCTAGGCCCAAGCCTTCGGTTCACTTGCAAGATATCACAATCAAACACACACCGTTCCCCGGCAACGGCGCCATTTTGATGAGCGTTTATTTCACCAAACAAAATTTATAATATTCTCAAGACAACGGTGACTAAACAAGCTCTCTAACCGGCAGTGGACCGGGTCGATTGCTAGTATAGCTACAGGAGTCCGAGGTCGATCCCACAGAGAAAGGTGTGTTTGTGAGTACCAAAGTGAACTTCTAACTTAGTCTAGGCAAACAAGCGGTTGGTTGGTTGTTATTACACTATGCTAAAACATAAAAGAGAGAGAGAAGATTAAACTACTAGATTCAACGAGGGAGAAAGGGACATAGCCGAACCATGATCAAAATGACTAATTTCAACCCCGAGGATAGACAAAACCGGGAGTGTGCAATATAACAAACGAGCTCTTGCATTCAATTTCACGGGTGCGAACTCCTAAACCCGGTGCTAGCGTCTCAACAACTCTCTTCTAACACCTTATGCCATGTTAAGGTCTCGAACAACTCTCTCCTAACAAGTCATGTTTTGCACTCGAGCCGCTTTAACGTATAAACGAGTAACCTCACGATGAGCTCGGTTTAACAACTAAACCGAGACTACACCGCGATCCTAGAACCCTTTTCCCACACCCTCTCTCTCGAACAACTCTCAAGAGTGATGTGTGTGATATTTGACCTAGGTAGCTAATCTAGCTCAAACCGTTATAACAAGTTCTAAGACGTGAAACATGCAAGAAACAACAATAAAACACACTACCCACTCCCAATTTCATCACCCAAAGGGTGATTTCATCACATATCACATGACCCGGCTATGGGGAGGAATTAGCTACACATTATACTAGTTAAAACATAAAGAAAACAATAAAAGAGAAGCAAAACAAGCATAAGAGGGAAGAAAATTACCATAAATTGCAGAGAATCGAAGTTTGGAGAAGAAAGGTACAAAAGAGAGAATCACCAAAAAGATAGAGACTTGTTGTTTGTAATGAAAATCTAATCTAAGAATCGAAAAGAGGAGATTAAGAAGTGTTTGATCTAACTAAAAATAAGTTGTTACAAACTATATACAAAATTCGAGCAAAACCTAGCTAATGGAAGGGAGAAAAGGGAGCGAGCCTTCATGGAGTGGCTGAGGGGGGTATTTATAGTGCAGAGGAAAAAAAGCAGAAAAAAACGGGGCGGAACGCTGGTTCCAGAGGCAGGAACCAGCGTTCTACATCAAATTCTGGGCAGCTAACATGCAGAACGCTGGTTTAAGTGATGGGAACCAGCGTTTGGGTCTTGAAACGCTGGTTTGAGTGTCTGGAACCAGCGTTTGGGTCTTGAAACCAGCGTTTGAGCAGCTAGAAACCAGCGTTTGGAGGACATCAGTCTCAGTATTCGTTTTCATCGCTTGGAACGCTAGTTTGAAGCTCGGAACGCCCGTTTGGGACTTGGAACGCCCGTTTGCAGTCCCTGCTCCAGTATTTTGCTCATAACTTCACTTCTAGAACTCCGATTGGGGTGATTCAAAAACCATTAGAAAGATCTTGGAGTTATCTACATCTTTCATGAAGAAGTCGTGATCAGAAAATGCCTCCATCATAGGTAAAAATGCTGCTGAACCGGAACAGTCACTCGGGCACCAACTCTTTCTCTTCCTTTTCCTATTCTTTCTTCTTCCTTGGCTCATTGTTGCACCTTGACCATGCTTCTCATCATAATTCTTTGCCTTCCGGGTTCTCGAGACACCATTTCCCTACATCATCACAACAACCAAAAACATCCAAAACATTCCAGAGGGTAAAAGTGCTCGGGAATAGGGTCAATATCACTAAAAAGAGGTAGTAAACTATCAAAGTGACGGATTTACTCCCCGTGCTAAAAATTCACGATATTACCCCAAAGATGGTCTAAATACACCAAGAAACATGCTAAAAGTGGGATAAACGGGGGTAGAAAATGCACCGGAATCACGTAAAGTTGACTCCCATCAATTCTCAATAGTTTAACATAATTGATTCGGAGGTAATGTGATTGAATCATATAAAGCTAGTTCTAACAGTAATAGCTTAGGGTTTTAGATTATACTTTGTAAAGCTTGCTGTTTTTGTAATTTGATTTTTGGACTGCATATTTAGGCTGCATCTGTATTCATAGTATATTGTTTTGGTAATCTGTACTTTGAGTGGTACATTGCTTATTGATTAAATAGTCCAGAATTTTTGTGAGTAGTTAAGTTTCATCCCTGCAAATTAATTTTATATAACATATATTCAGTGAAACTTAACCTGCATATAGTTCACACTTAATATACTTGATTTGTAATTGTATTCTTTGTCTATTTACTTAAAACCTGTCGGTTCTGGTTTGCTATATGTATATACATATTTTATTAAACTAAATGATTGCTTATTAGGCATCACCCAAAATCAGTGTTTTAATTCTGTACTAAGTGCTCAATCATCTATTTATAAACTTGATCTAGGTATAATAATTAACACATATAGCTCAGATTTTAGTCATGCTTCCAGATTATTTCTAAGTGTGTTGAACTATTTTTATAACTCTGATTTTATACATCCTTATTGCCTGCATTATTTGATTCTAAGTGCTGATTTTAAAAAGGCAATTTTTACCCACACTCTATTCACCCCACCTCTAGAGTGTGTCTGCGCATTATCGATCCAACAAACACGACTATACATGTAATATTCCGATTTTCGGGAAAGGGCAGACGTGTAATTTTACGAAAACAAAATATTGGGTTCGGTTCCTTTTATTCGGAGTTTAATAATTTGGATATTTTAATACATAATTTCGACATATATATATATATATATAATTAAGGGAAGGAAATCTGATTTAATAAGGGTGGTTATGGAAAATCATGGAAATTAGGTAATTATGGGATTTTTCTTATTTAAGGGAAAATCAACCTAAACAGCCCCATAATCTTTTAATCGATTTTTCCACCTCCAAAGTTCACCTTCAAGTGTGTGAGCAAGATTTAGTAATGAGGAATTTTCATCAATTGTTAATTCGATCCTTGACGGTTTTCGATCGTAGTCGAGCACCGGAATCGTTGTGAAGAGAGCAACGTTGTGACATCAAAAAGTTGAAGTTTTGTTAAGGTATGATTAAGCCCTAATTCAGCTCATCTTCGAGTTTGATGGATTCAAACTCATTAATTAAATAGTTTTGTCGTTTAAGCGTGTGATTGAATCTAATCTAAATTTGGATTTATCACACATGTTTTCCTGCAGAAAAGGATCAGTTTTGCTGCTGTTTTTCTGTGGCTTGGAGTAAGAATTTGCTGCTTAAAAGGTAAGAGGCTCTTCCTACAATTCTAATTATGGTTATTGAGACTTAAATCAAGATTTGTGATGCGTAGATGCAAGAAAGTTGTGCTTTTTCATTGATCAAAGGATCATAGATGTTTAGAGATGTTTTCTACGTTTTACTGTGTTGAAACCGAGGTTAATTAGGTTAGAAATGATTCAGAAATCGAGTTGCGAAGATTTTACCGTTTTGGGAAGAACCCAGGCGGACGGGCGTCTGCATTAGGCAGACGGGCGTCCGGGACCCTAGTAACTCGAACGGGCGTCTGAGATAGGCAGACGGGCGTTTGAGGTCAGACTTTTTATTCAGGATGTAGCTGTTTTTGACAGATGGGCGTCTGAGTTTAGTGGATGGGCGTCCAATGCCGGACGGGCGTCCATAGGATGTCAACGCGTCTGGCCTATTTTCCCTTTTTTATACTGTTTTAGCGTTTCAGGTTGGTTTTTGGCCTCATGGGAGTGTTTTCACTGTTTTAAACCCTTAATCTTGATATGTTAACATTAATTAAAATATGAACAAGCTTCGATTGAACTTCTGATTCGTTCAGTTAAAACACCGAATGTACTCTTAAAGGAAGTTGAAGTTCGGATCCGTCGGAAGGGCATGAAAGGGCTTGTGCTTTGATGAACTAGGGTTCATCAATGTCTGTGTAATTGTTAAGATATGATGTCTAGCTGTCTAAGTGAGGGAGTAGTGTTGTTAAGGTGAGTTTCAATCTGAAAACACATAGGTGGTTAGTTAATTCACACTAGTAATTACATATGTGTAGATAAAAGATAAAACGTCACTTATTCTCGGTTAGGCACTGATTCAAATCGGCGATGTGATACATTCATACAAAGGTGGACAACGCTACTGGCTCAAAAGGCTGAAGGGTAGTGGAGGAAATCCATCGAACGTATATGCATACCGGGGAGATCCCGGGACTATCGGTGCTAATCATCGTGGTTGGCAAGTATATCTCGTGGTGGAATTTTCACCATGCTTTGTGTCCTTGAGTAATGATGTAACAAAGATAAGCTAAGTTAGAAACGTATAGTCATGACATGTCGATGGGCATGGATTGAACCCTAGATTGAGTCGGTCTCACCAAGATAATCTTTTAATAATAACCTTAATTAAATTGTAGCTTCTACTTCTTACTTTGTACTTTGTACTTACCTCAAATGCATGTTTATTTATGTGTTTGGGGGAGAGAAGACGAACAGGTTAGTCAAGACTTTGAGGAGGACTTTGATGACGACGTTTTAGGACGCCGGAGTTGAAGACCTTGTTCATCATTTATTTTATTTATGCCTTAGACTTGGATTATTATTGATTTTCTAGTTTCCTTTTAGTCTTTGAGATTCGTACTCTTGGATTCGTTGGGTTTTCCGATGTAATAAGTATTACATTTTATTCTATCTTTAGTATTTCTATTCTTGGTTGTTGGAAAAAAATACCCAAGTCTTTTAGCTTCCGTTTGCTTTTATTTGATACGACGTAGTAGAGGCTTACGTGTAATATTATTTATTTAATATTATGCGTGCCGAACGTTTCGATTTCCGGATAAGGACTCGGTGTCCGGGAACGAGGCGTTACAATTGGTATCAGAGAGAAGCGTCTTTTAGGCTTCATTTCTTTAAGATAAGTTTTCTTTAGACCTCTTAGTGACGTTTTGGTTTTCTTTGATCAGGATGGTGTTCACTAGAACCGGAGCGGGTGCAGAAGCTTCAGGAGTTCGACGAGAGAGTCCTACACCAGTTTTTAGAGGCGGTTTTGTGAGGCAGAATCCTTCACCACATCCGAGCCCCACTCAACCCCCTCATATTGCAACCCCACACCACGTTCTCAGCAGGGCTTGTCACCGCGACCTCATCAGGAGCAACGCCCATAATGGCATGTGGGAAGTTCGGGTCGCCATTGATAAGTGATGTTCCAGTGGGTTTAGTACCGCCACCAGAGCTACCCTCCACCGAGGTATAACTACATCTATGGAGAACCAGGAGAAGCACCTATACGAGTCAACAGAGTGGGAGACATTCCACCGATCACGTACCCCAAACAACTAGCATTTATCCACCTTCGGTGAGTGTTTACCCTCCACCGGTGAGCCACCCTCGCCACCGCTTTTCATCATCAAAGAAGATCGGACCTTTTATCCTCCTCCAGGTGGGTCATACTCTCTCGACCCTTGTACCACCTTCACCCCGTTTTGACCATCATCAAGGCTTTAGTTACCCACCCTACGGTTTCCACCAACACCAGTATCAAAGAACAAGAAATACCTTTTGGATATCCTCCAGTTTATCCGCAAGCCCCATCGATCGACCGGCACACGAGCAAGCACCACCAATTGATTGGTATACGAGATTAAGGAGGAACAAAGTTCAAGACTTCTTTGGGAATGTCGAGCATTCGAAGGCCGAAAAGTGGATAAGGAGTTTTGAGAAGGCATGTAGGAATATACATGTCCCTGAGACTGAGATGGCACAGTGATCAGCCTTTTCTAAGTGTCCAATCTCACCGGCGGTGTACCGGGTCAACTGTAGCATAGAATTGGTGAGTCAAGGTCGTATCCCACAGGGAATCTGGTCGAGTACCAAAGTCGGTCTCGTCCCTAGTTCAGGTCAACACAAATATTGAACGTGGTGATTTGTCAGATCACCGGTTCTAACACTAAATATGCACAAAAGAAAAGGGTTTAAACTATGAAAAACAAGATATCCGAGCTATGATCCAACAAACTACTCTCTAACCCTAACTCGTTTCCGGAAGTGTTTCGACAAACTCTAATGTTCTCGGCATCATTGAAGGGTGTCGTCTCCTATTTCCGAAACTAAGCGCCAATTTCAACAACCTAGCTTCCTATATCGAATTCAACAGTCCGCTGACCAGATTTAACTAACTCGACACGGTCTACGCTCTATGAGACACTCGTTAACAACGATATAAACCTCACACATGAAACCGAATCTGAACAACTTAGTCGGTTTTACAGGGTGATCCTAGAACCCCTTTTCCCGCACCCTCTCGCAAAATACATATGTAAAAAAACCATGTGTGATACGATTATCGAGTCGCGAGTTCAATAAACGTCATTAGGCATAAGTTCTAGAACAAAAACAACACCGAGAATCTAACAATCATAACATCAAAACACTTCAATCAACGAGCTAAGGATTCAATTTCGAAGGCTATCACATATCTCGACTATTGGAAAAACTAGCTACTCATCATAACAAGAAAAACAACAAGAACACAACATCAAAGCTAACATAAACCATGATTGAAAGCAAGAGCAAGAAATGAAAATGAAATACCGAATATATTATGCCGTAGAAAATCGATCCACCGAACGAAATCCCATCAATAACGCGTCAAGCTATCTTCGAGAATCAACGGATTACAACGATCTATGATTAATCTAAGCTAATATACTTCTAAACTAAGCTAATCTAATGAAAACCGCAGAAAAAAGTGCAGAAAAATCGATCTAAAAGAGAAGGGATCCGATCTAGATCAAAACGAGGGGGAATTTAAAGTGTTTTTTCAGATCTGGGCTGATAGGTGTTGGAAAGGTGTCCTAAACCCAATCGGGTTGGACCGGATCCGACCGGGTCGGGTCATTTACAGTCTATTTAGTTCATGTAATAACTTTATTATGATTAATAAAAGCACTTATGTTATTATATATTGTTTATCTTCATATTATTTGTTGTATATATATAGTAACGTCCCTAGTATCAATCTGTGATAGAGAAACCATGATAGTGATTATGGTTGATGAGATCTCTAATCACTATAACAAGGTTGGTACTTAAATGTCTTTAGTCTTATGTATTATCAAACAGGACATTGATAGTATAATCAGAGTAGCACGTAGGGATATATCTCGTCTATCGAAGTGTAGAGACACTTGGACTGTTCGTGGACGTGTATTAGAGAATGCGTACGTTAGACTGACCCACTTACATTAAGTGTCACACTATGTGGCGGTTGTGTAATTATCCTTTTGACCGGAGTCTTCATGGCATCACGGTGTGGATTGTCATGCTTTGATACTATTAAGATTTCTCCTAACCACGGGGCGATCATGCGGTAGTGATTGGGTATGATATTGAAGCATGCGGAGTATACATGATTGGTCGTCCGGGAATCGCGTATCCTATGATTGGGATCGAATATCCGAAATGGCCTTCTTATAAGGAATGTCTAGCTCTCGAGAATCTTTGCAAAGTGGGATTAAATGTGTTATTCCGAGAGAGCATGATATCTAGATTATAAGATACGATCGTTAATGTATTGACACTCGAGATACGATCGTATGGATATTATTATAGCGATAGGATTGTAAGTTACACGGTAACTGCTTCACATGAAAGGTAGTAGTCATTGCTTTTGACTCTTCCGATGATTGGGGGTCACGGTGTGTTGCTAGACGCTATCCCGTGATCGTTAGGTATGAAGGGCATTTTAGTAAATTGCACTTTGTGTCTACGGCCAACATATTCGGAAGCCTATCGGGTTACACACATACGAACATCGAGTCGGATTAAAATGCGGTTATAGTTGATAACCAAATAAGGAAATTTTATCTTTAGACTATAAAGGTTATAGTGGTAATTTAATATGGTGGTATTTATTTATTATGAATAAATAAAATACAAGATATTAATTATATATAAATTAGATTAATTAAAGAATATTCCGGAAGCCAATTTATTGGCATATGGGGCGCCACATTTAAGTGTATAAGATACACTTGGATTGTGCACTTTAATTAATAAGATTGCCATAATATTAATATAAGATATTAATTGATTTTGGAAAAATAGATTTATGGTAATAAGATAATTATAATCAATATATGATATTGGCAAAATAATTATAATTAAAGAGATAAATCAATCTAGTTGATTTTCCTTATTTTATTGGAAAAAGGCTTTCTTCTCCTCCACACCATATGGGGCGCCCCAACCACTATATATAGGTGGTGGGTGTCAAGCTCTTTTGTACAAGATAATTGCCAGAGTTCATAATTCTTGTGTAAAATAGAGAGCCTTCCATAGTGAGTTTGTGAGGGAAGAAAAGGTCCGGTCTAGCAACCGGAGTTTTTACGATAGCAATCCAAGGAGGATTCCGGTGAGGGGTTCGTGTGGATTAGTGATAGAGGCCGGACGCGAGGACGGCTTGCGCATTGAACTACTCTCCGTTGGCGGTCAAAGCGACGATCTTATAGATCATCTGAGGTATAACCGTCAAACTACTTAACGTGTTTATTGCATTAAACGAAGAATGATCTAGAAAAGGAAATCAAATTTTAAATTCATTGCGTTAAACTAGTGATTTCCTAACACTAGCGGCGCTGTCAAAAAATCCATGAAGAAAACACATCAAAAACTCTTCTATGGTGACAGCCCTCGTAAAAACGGGCATAACTTTGTGTGTAGACATCCAAATCGAGTGATTCAAAATCCATTGGAAAGATAATGAAATTTTCTACAACTTTCATGAAGATGTACGGCCCAGAATATGCCTCTAAGGTGGATCAAAATGCAGATCAGTGGAAGGTATGGTTGTAGTACCACCGTGTTTTGATCTGTTTGAACGTTTAAGCTTCGGGCACACGTTCCAATCCTCGTATCTCGCCTTCAGGACATCTCAAACACCTAAGTCCTGTTTAAAATCACAACACATACCACACATAATCCCTACATGTTGGTCCCTTGAAAAGGCTTTGGTTAAGTTTAGAGGGGGGGGGGGTGAATAAACTTAACACTTAAAACTTTTGGAGTTAACAAATTCAGCAACTTCAAAGAAATTCGCGATACTTGATGAGTCTCTCTTGAGACCTCGATAACTCTTCTTGCTAAACGGTAGTCTACTGATAGTTCAGTTTGCTGAATTAGTGCAGCGGAATTATATCAAAATTAAGCCTTGTTACTTGTTGTTAAATATGTTACTAAGTATTAGATACTCAGTAGTGCAGGTGTGTGATTTCAGTTGCTAGATTCAGTAGGTTGTTGTGTAAAATTAACTAAGTGCAGAAAGTAAATGCTGAAAGTAAGTAGGTAGTTTTATAGTGGTTCCAGGTGGTGTAATCCTGTCAGTCCACTCTTCTCCTGTGATGTTGGAGGAAATTCACTAGAGATCTTTGATGTAGCTGTTACAAAGATTCCTAAGTTGCTTGTCCTTCACCAATAACTATGGCTTCACAAACTGAAAACTGGGAACATGTAGGATTGCTGCTCCTGAGTCTTCCACTGGTCCTTGAAGGGTAGGATTGCCTCTTCACCAGCTCCACCACAAACAACAGGTAGGATTGCTGCATGTGACTTGTATTCCGATGGGGAAGAATGTAATATTCCGATTTTCGGGAAAGGGCAGACGTGTCATTTTGCGAAAACGAAATATTGGGTTCGGTTCCTTTTATTCGGAGTTTAATAATTTGGATATTTGTATACATAATTTCGACATATTTATATATATATATATATATATATATATATATATATATATATATATATATATATATATATATATATATATATATAAGGGAAGGAAATCTGATTTAATAAGGGTGATTATGGAAAATCATGGAAATTAGGTAATTATGAGATTTTTCCTATTTAAGGGAAAATCAACCTAAACAGCCCCATAATCTTTTAATCAGATTTTTCCACCTCCAAAGTTCACCTTCTGCGTGTGTGAGCAAGATTTAGGGCTGAGGGAATTTTCATCAATTGTTAATTCGATCCTTGACGGTTTTCAGATCAGAGTCGAGCACCGGAATCGTTGTGAAGAGAGCAACGTTGTGACATCAAAAAGTTGAAGCTTTGTTAAGGTATGATTAAGCCCTAATTCAGTTCATCTTCTAGTTTGATGGATTCAAACTCATCAATTCGTAGTTTTTGTCGTTTAGATTCGTGTGATTGAATCTAATCTAAGTTTGGATTTATCACACATGTTTTCCTGCAGAAAAGGATCAGTTTTGCTGCTGTTTTTCTGTGGTTTGGAGTAGGAATTTCCTGCTTAAAAGGTAAGAGGCTCTTCCTACAATTCTAATTATGGTTATTGAGACTTAGATCAAGATTTGTAATGCGTAGATGCAAGAAAGTTGTGCTTTTTCGTTGATCAAAGGATCATAGATGCTTAGATATGTTTTCTACGTTTTACTGTGTTGAAACCGAGGTTAAATAGGTTAGAAACGATTGAGAAATCGAGTTGCGAAGATTTTAGCATTTTGGGAAGAACCCAGGCGGACGGGCGTCTGCATTAGGCAGACGGGCGTCCGGGACCCTAGTAACTCGAACGGGCGTCTGAGATAGGCAGACGGGCGTTTGAGGTCAGACTTTGATTCGTGATGTAGCCGCTTTTGACGTAGGCGCCTCGAGTTTAGTGGACGGGCGTCGAATGTCGGACGGGCGTCCATAGGATGTCAAACGGGCGTCTGGCCTGTTTTACCTTGTTTATACTGTTTTAGCATTTCAGGTTGGTTTTTGGCCTCATGGGAGTGTTTTCACTGTTTTAAACCCTTAATCCTGATATGTTAACATTAATTAAAATATGAACAAGCTTCGATTGAACTTCTGATTCGTTCAGTTAAAACACCGAATGTACTCTTAAAGGGAGTTGAAGTTCGGATCCGTCGGAAGGGCATGAAATGGCTTGTGCTTTGATGAACTAGGGTTCATCAATGTCTGTGTAATTGTTAAGATATGATGTCTAGCTGTCTAAGTGATGGAGTAGTGTTGTTAAGGTGAGTTTCAATCTGAAAACACATAGGTGGTTAGTTAATTCACACTAGTAATTACATATGTGTAGATAAAAGATAAAACGTCACTTATTCTCGGTTAGGCAATCGATTCAAATCGGCGATGTGATACATTCACCAAAGGTGGACAACACTACTGCTCAAAAGGTCAAGGTAGTGGAGGAAATCCATCGAACGTATATGCATACCGGGAGATCCGGGACTATCGGTGCTAATCACCGTGGTTGGCAAGTATATCTCGTGGTGGAATTTTCACCATGCTTTGTGTCCTTGAGTAATGATGTAACAAAGATAAGCTAAGTTAGAAACGTATAGTCATGACATGTCGATGGGCATGGATTGAACCCTAGATTGAGTCGGTCTCACCAAGATAATCTTTTAATAATAACCTTAATTAAATTGTAGCTTCTACTTCTTACTTTGTACTTTGTACTTACCTCAAATGCATGTTTATTTATGTGTTTGGGGGAGAGAAGACGAACAGGTTAGTCAAGACTTTGAGGAGGACTTTGATGACGACGTTTGAGGACGCCGGAGTTGAAGACCTTGTTCATCATTTATATCATTTATGTCTTAGACTTGGATTATTATTGATTTTGTAGTTTCCTTTTAATCTTTGAGATTCGTACTCTCGGATTCGTTGGGTTTTCCGATGTAATAAGTATTACATTTTATTCTATCTTTAGTATTTCTATTCTTGGTTGTTGGAAAAAAAATACCCAAGTCTTTTAGCTTCCGTTTGCTTTTATTTGATACGACGTAGTAGAGGCTTACGTGTAATATTATTTATTTAATATTATGCGTGCCGAACGTTTCGATTTCCGGATAAGGACTCGGTGTCCGGGAACGGGGCGTTACAATACATTTCGGTTTATATGATGAAAAAACTACTATATATCGCATTATCCGAACACATTAACATTTCTACTTCTATCAATAAAGATTCAAAACACTACAAACAATGTTTATGAAGGAAACTAATATTCCGAAACAGAGTAATATTTTTTTAAATAATAACAATGTGTTTTTATTTATATGATAAAAGTTTTAGACTAAATTATCGAATTATTATAGATGATAGGAGCGAATATAACTTTATAGGGACAAAATAATACATAACATATAATAGTGTATTATTCGGATCCGAAAGAAGCAAGTGCATCCGCCCCTGGTTACCGTGATTCTGGGGGTTATTTCTTAGGAATCTGCTGCAACAAACAAAAACCAAACAAAGCAAAAAAACATATCGTTTGTCGATTAAAAATTGTGCCTTTCATGTACAAGAAACTGTATAAACTTATTAAATTGATAAGATGAAAGTCCACTCATGAGTCGACCAAAAAGTGTGGAAAATGGAAAAAATTAGAAGACCCTAAAGTCACCTGACCAGGTCCGTCTATCATCAAATGGAGTTGAGTTGGGATCTCTGCCGTGGTGTCTTCTGCCATGCCCATGCTGTGAGCCCGAAACGACGTCGTTTCGAGCACAAACGACGCGTTATGCGATGCGATTTTTTTTTTTTTTTTTTTGGCTCAGAACAAAACGACGTCGTTTCGGGTCACAGCAGCCCGTGCTGTGACCATTTCACAGCAGAGGAGCCGCGTCCCATCAAATGGCCGGTAGAGGAACGAACTTAGAATTTTCTATATGTTGTTTGATTGACTGACCACATGTAGAGTTGTCAAAGTAGTCCTTAGGACAAAAATATTTCATCATGAACGACTTTTCAAATATTTCTTTTTCATAAAGGACCAAATTATTATTATTATTATTATTATTATTATTATTATTATTATTATTATTTTTATTTTTAAATGCTGGACGTCTATTCTTTCTCTCCTCCCTCCAAAAAAAAAAAAACACACACACACACACACTCTTTATCTTTTACTAGTAAAATGCACGTGCATCCGCACGTGTTTTAGTGAAATAAAACTTTTGAAATGTTAGAAATAACAATATTAATTAATACACAATTTTTTAGGTATTTCTTTCCCATAAAATATAAAGATTCTATTAATGATAATTATACAAAATGATTTTTATGTTTTTTGTTTGTATTTTGAATTTATAAATACATGTACGTGATACATTTATCATCATTTTAAAGATAATGAGTATTCTGAATTTACGAATATATGTGTCTAATGTATATCAAGAACATATTTTTCATAATTATCTAGTAAACCTATGGTCTTTTACAATATTTTTTAAGCAACTTTTGCAAAATTCTTACTCTAAAAATAAACGACTCATTTTGATAAAGTTCATGTAAAAAGTATAGCATGTGGGTTTCATTTACATATTATTTTATATGCTTATTATATCTTACCTATGAATATAATTTAATGATTGTAAAGTAACTCGTATTAAATAAAGCAACATTCGAGATAATGATCAGTACATTTAAACAAAGTAACATTTGATCAAGATAATGATCAGTTTATTAAAAAAATTGATGAAGGAATCCAAGATTCAACTTAAGTAGCATGATAGGAAGAATCGTGAAACCACATAATTTTATTGTAGGTTGTATTAGGTTAAACATATACTTTAAACATTATAACTATCATTTAATTGTTTCCTAAATTAGATTTTTATCATTTCTATTTAACTGGTTATATTGCCAAACCATGCATACCAATCCAACATATCTCCCTGCATAATGAATGCGTTCATATTTGACAGATGGATTATGCAGGCTGAAATTAATCTATCTTCAATCTTATTTATCATACAATCTTTGGATTAGACATGATCAACTCATCCTAATTCTTCTCATTCTCAAAATATCATTCCGTTTATCACTCAGGCAATGAATTCTTCATGAGGAATAAACTACTTTATATGATACATATGCAAAGCCCTCCCGTGGGTGAATCAAACAAATTAAACAATACCTCAAATATATGCAAAAATGTACTTAAACAGTCTCTAATTATCTTCATGTTGTGAAAACTAAAGCTGATGAATTAGTCTACGGATCCAGATGATCTTGTGAAACTTATTTCGGACAATTTGAGAGATGACTATAAAGAGTTGGCTAGGGTTGTTCTAGCATGTGACACCCTCATTGATTTTGAAGAGCTCCATGAAAAGCTACTTAATTATGAGACACTTCCGTAAAAATTACAGCCAGTCACTTTTGCCGGTCTTGCTACAACTCATTTAGGCGTATGACATCCCTCTCAGAGTGCTAGTTCATTTCCATGTCTTAATATTCGTAATTCTTGGAAACAGACACAAAATACTTTCTCGCATGCAGTAGGCCCGAGTTTTTTGCCCTACAAAACCTAACTTGGGTATTTTCAGTGAAAAAATTGCAAGGTCATTCAGGGAAATGGTGCAATTCTTACAAAGTTCAACCTCTTACAACTTTTTCTCATTCGGTCTAGCGCTTCAACATTGCATCCTCTTAAGCACCTTTGGATGCTCCGTAATTTGGCATTACACACACTTTATTCTGGCAATGAAGACATTATGACTGGTGATGGAAATAATCTTGCCATCACACACATATGTTCTATTTTTTCATCGCCTTCAAAATATTTTACATTGAATGATGCTTGACAATGTCTGAATTATCAATTGAGTTGATATACAGGTAAATATACCTTTTAGTGATGATCCAAATAATTTTTTCAAGTGGATTTGAGAGTGGGCCTGCAAAACACAAAAAAGTGTGAGAGGTGCTGGAGATTTCTCCGGAGGGACACTCTCATGCTTAAGGCAATATTTGAACAGAGGAATTAAGACATTAAACAAGAATGTATATCAAGCGTATTATGTGCGTATCTTGTAATTGAGGATGATGATCGTTTATATACCTCTCCTAAGCTTGTGAAGGAGTAGATTATGATGCATTGAAGTCATGGTCAAGGGAGGTTACCACATATTGATGTAATGGAGATGTTATGGCTCAAGCTAAAATGGAACGTATATTTTAGAGCCATCACTATAGCAATTTCTATCATGGATTAATGATTGTGTGAATTCCGGAACCATTATTGAAGAGAATGTAACCGTTGTTTGAGGTCAAGGTTGATAGGTATTGTATTGAGCATAAATGACCGAGGTGACCTACATAACGTCGGCAATAAGAGAATGTAAGCGTCTTGTATCTTACCATTTATGAGGGACAGAATGCGACATGCACAATGTCGGACAGAGGACGACATGCATCGTATCGGTTGAATATATAAGGGCGGCATGCGTTGTACTAAAGATGGACATTGTTGGTTGAGGCCTGACGATGCTGGAAATCGTCGGATAATATATCTGGGGCTGTTTTCCTCTTAATGACAATCTGTTTAAGGTGGAACCCTAAAAATAGATGTGAAATAGGGTTTTTTTGTGGTGGTTTATACTGCACTTGAAATGTTGTTACTCAAGCTGCCTACGTATCCAATGCGTGCGTTCGAATCAAGTCTCCGTAGTTTCTTAGGGATTGTTTATATAGAGGGGCTTATGCCCTAGCAATGCATGTAGAGTGTTCATGTTGGACTCTTATATCGTGTTCCCTAAGGAAAAGATAGTCACGATTTAATCCCCTTAATTATAGGAGATAATCTCGGTGATTTGAATATCGGATATGAGCCTTTATGGTTGAAGATTCTTTCCATGTTTATCTGATTAGTTATGCACATGGGAGATTTGCTTTGAGGAGGTCATAGGCCGACCTATAAAGGTCAGAGATTTGTAGGCTGATCTTTATGTCTAGGCTGACCTGCCGAGGTCGGGGTCGAATAGGACGGAGCTCAGTTCGAACTCTTGGGGTCCTTGTCCCTTTAAGTGTGAGCTTCTTTCCTTCATTTAGTGTAAGATCATTTGTGATGATGACACGGGGCGGTGCTGATCCGACCTCCGTCAAGGCCCATTATCGAGTTGAGCCCATGTCGGCCCAAATGTTGATATGAACTTTATCACTCTATATGAGTCTGTGAAGTACCACATGTAAGGTTACCGATCTCACTCATTTCAATGTTCTTAGTGTTCTTATGATGTCGCATAATTTTTATCTTTATCTTAGCTTTGTCAATCCCATAATGTTTCTTTTGAATTCTTACCGTCTAAATTTCTTTGAGGGGTCTTCAAACCAGTACTCCAATGATTCAGTGAATGTTAAAATTGGATTTTATGAACGACCGAACTCCCTCTTTCCGGATTTTCACAATGAATAAATTATTAAAAAGTGTTTGGCATCATCGTCTTGGTCACACAACTACCCCCATTTTCAACATACTCTTTGTCAAAATGATCTAAGTGTTGTCACCACGATTGTTTATTCCCATTGTTTTGCTTGTTTAGATAATAAAAGTCATAAACTTTCTTTTGCTACTTCAATTTTATGTTATTCCCCTCCCCTAAAGATTAATTTCACCGACATTTGGACATCCCCGACCGTGTCATGTGATGGTTTCAAATATTACACAATTTTTCCAAGTATACATGGTTCAGTCCATGAATACGTATATATGATGTGATTGGTGTTTTTATGCGTTTTAAGGCTCTTGCTATATTTTTTTTTGATATTGCAATTAAAATTATATTGATATTGAGGATTTGATGTTGCCTAACATGCGGCAGTGGAATCTCCCCCTGCTTCAGCATGCCTTCTACTATTAGGAGGTGGATGCGATTTTACAGACCCCTATACGGTCAAGTTAGGGTATTTCTTGGCTCTAAGAATGCGTAGAGAGATGCATTCGACAACCCGTGCACCGTCTTCTGCAGGGCCAGATAGAGTGTGGTGGGTGTTTGAAAAGATGATGTGTCGCTGTGAGTCCAACATTTCCTCTAGCGGTGTTTGCAGGAATGCTTACCAATTACGGAGAATCTTCTTAAGCGCCACATCGGTGATGGACTTTGTTTGGCATGTGGTAGAGAGAGAGTCCATGTACCATGTTTTGTTTGATTGTGACTATGCCCGGGCGATCTGGAGAGCCTCGCCTTTCGGAGGTCGTCATCCCCAACAGGCGTTGAGTTTTAAGGAGTATTTTGGTGGGCAGTTGAATCGGCATACGGGGGAGGAGGTGCCTACATATTTTTTGCTACTATGGAACTTTTGGAAAGCACAAAGTAGTGCTGTTTTTTTATGATGCCCCCATCTACGTTACCCGTATTGTTACCGCGTCGATAGTTGGGGAGTTGGATTATCGCCAGACGATGAGTACTTTACCCGTAGAGAGTGAGGGGATCTCTCATCATGTGTCTTGAGGTCAACCTCCCTTGGGCTTATGGAAGTGTAATGCGGTTGCTGCAGTGATGAGTATGGGCTCGGGGGTCGGTTTGATTTTCAGGGACATTGTTGGGTCCATTGTGGCAGCTTTCTCCTTTCATTTTGGCCCTGGTGATCGCCTAGAGATGCGCGCGATTCTATTGGCTCTAGAGGAGGCTACTCGCTTAGACCTTTCATTGGTAATTTTTGAAAGCGACTGCTTGTCGTGTATTCATGCATTGTCTCGGCCCTTAGAGGATTTGTGTGCGTTATGCTGTCTTGCTCATGATTGTATGGCTGCTTCGTATTATTTTCATTCGTGTCAGTTCTAGTTTGTTAAACGCACAGGAAATGTGCATGCGCATCTTCTAGCTAGGCATGATGTTGCGGCTGTGGGACATGTTGCTTGGGGTGCTAGTCTATCAATGATGTAATCTCTGCTTCGTTGGCAGATTTGCCTTAATAAAATTTGTTGGTTTTCAAAAAACCATTATTTTTATATTTAAGGAGAAAATTGATTAGTATAATCATTTTTTGAGGAAAATATTTAGAGAAGAAACTCATTTACACTTCTATTAATTTTCTATTTCTAAAATTTGGTTAATGATCAACACAGTAATTATTAATGTTATTTAATAATACCTACATTATTATATTTAACTGGGAAAAAGACATTTTAGTTTATGTGAGATATTTTTATTTTATACGGTTTATTTTTATTATGTTTTTATCATGTCCAGCAGATTTTTTAGATAGATGATTATGTTTTTTTTTCTAATTTATATAATATGATTATTCTTCTTACGCTTATAGTTACGCTTTTTCATTTTCATGTCGGCTTATTACGTTCACATTCACGTTGCCTTTTTTTTTTATAATTAAAATAATAATAGATAATAGATGTGTAGATGATTATGTTTATGATTAGATTAGATTTGAATAGATTAGATATATCGTATTTTTTCATAGAGTTTAACGTGCATTTTTTATAAATAAATTTAATTTTATTTAGTTGAATACTCATTCTCATTTTTTAATGGTTGCTTATATTTTTTGATGATTTGATGTGGGTAATTTTGTATGTGGGTTTTTTTATGTTTAGTTTCACATAGCATTTTTTTTATAGATGATTAATAATAATAATAATAGTAATACATGATTATGTTTATGATTAGATTAGATAGATAGATGGTTTGGTATTTTTTATAGGATATAATGATTGATAAATGATGATGGTTTTAATATTAGATAGACATTTGATTTTTTTAATAGAAATTACATTTATAATATAATAATTACTTAATTATTATATTCATCATTGAAATATGGACAAGATTGACTATTGTATAATGTTATCAAATCAAATCCTCCCTGGTGATGTAGAATTTGGTGGAAATGAGATTTCACATGTCCTTTTTTTTTTCTTTTCTTTCGTTGCTGGTGGTTGTGGTCCAGCTTTAGGCTCATCCGGATTTAGGTCGGCTATTTTCTGGCGTTGGTCCGGTTGTATTATGTTGTTGTTTTTAGTTTTTAATGAATCCTTTAGTTTCCGGTAAAAAAATCATCATTGAAATATATTAATGTGTAGATTGAATTTTTTTTTTTTTTTTTTGAAACAGGTTGATTGAATTTTTTAAATAGGTTAAAATTCAAACACTTGTATTATTAACGTGAAATAAGATGATAGGTTTTAGATAGATGCAATTAACGTGTCAACTACATTTATAATTGTGACCAAAAAAAATTACACTTATAATTAATGTGTTTTTTTTATAATCATTCCTTTTATGGTTACGTTTAAACTTGATTGGATAGATATATAGGGAATTTAATTAATACTTATGATTGATTGGATGTATATATGGAATACTAAATTAAATATATAACGATTTTGAAGGGGGAAACACTTGACGGGAGAAACACTGGCTCTTTTATAATAGTAATGATAATGATAATGATCTATTTCCATGCCTTTTATTTTTAGACTCGAAATTGACATTTTATTTGTGTTATTATTGTAATGCCCTCAGACAGTGGCGGATCCAGAAATTAAGTTCAGCGGGGTCCGTAAATCTTTTTAAGGTAAATATTTTTTGTCACGGGGTCCAAAATATTTTTCTATAGGTAAAATGTAGCGTTTTCTTATTTTTAACGGGGTCCACGGACCCCCTTATGTTTAGTGTGGATCCGCCTATGCCCTCAGACCTCGAGCTTGGTAGCGCTAAATGAGTCATAAATGGTTCGGTCAACTGCTTAGATCGTTGTACACGCTTGGTCTAAAAGGGGTAACCCGAATTGACAAGATATTTATGTTTCATACTTATATGGTGGTGATGTGTTTGCCCCACTTCTAACGTGGGATATCACAACAATATATGATAAGTTAAATCGTAATCGACTTTCAAAATCTATTTTAGACTCGATAAGCTCGATGCAATACTCATGTTCTTTTTTCTTTTCTTTTTTTCCTTAAACAAAAGAGGAGTGGTGAGATGATGACGGTAAAAGCTTTGTGAAGAAAAATAGGAACTTTATTTGAAGAAAAGAAATCTAGAGTTACGGAACACATTCAACCGTATCATAAAACTTTTACACTATTAAAAGTGTATTATTATCAACAACATTAAAGTGTAATTAATACAAAATCTATCCCGACTCAGTTATTATTATAGTATAATTTCTCAATCTTACAATCACAACGAGCAATTAATTAAACGTATTTTTATATTATGAATTATAATGTAGTATCCATTCATCATAATTATTACATCATCCAACATTAATTAATAGGGAGAATATTGTGCAAAAGAGTGTTAATTAAGTTACAGAGCTCTTTGGTTAAGAACATCCAGCAGGAGCAAACCCAAGTCGGCCGCCAGCAACATCATAAGCAACTTCAAACGTCTGTTGCTGCACATTCCCGAAAATCCCAATATCTGTATCTGCATTATTAGCAGCAAACGCTAAGAAGAAAATCGACTGACCCACCCTGAGCAACACCCCTTCACCAGCCAAATCAACCTTGACATTTCCTTGGAACACGAAGCTAATCTCTGGGAAATGTATGGTGGTCTGATTGCTGAAGTCATAACATGTATCCATTATCGAAAAGGCCGGTGCTAACTGATACGAAGGCGACATCTGCTGCTTGAAAGCATCACGTAATGCAGTGTAAGCTGTTGGAGGTAGCCGTGTAATGACGGTTCCAGAATCTATTATATTCCCTCCTCCTCCTGATTGAAACACAGACGGGCTGATTGCTAATGGTGTACCCCCGACGCTAATTGCTACTATATTCACAAAGTAATATTCACCTTCTGGACCATTTCCTAACGGTGTAAATGCAAGATTTCCGGGTGCACCGTTGTCATTCCCAAAGGTTAAATGCCCATTTGATCCTGATTGTGTAGGTAAGCAATAGGAGAAATACTTTCCATATTTTCCAGCAGTTTGAGAAACCACAGAGAAATAGTCACGTCCGAGGCCGAGTATTCCAGCTGTATCACCATATATCCCTTGATTATATTCACCACACCCAAATGAAAAACTATCAAACACATCATTTGGTGTCAATGTGAGCCTTTCATTCGCTAAATCCCCGATTGTGAAAGACTGGTCCCCGTATTGTTCTCTGTATAGGCATGTCGATTCCGGCGAGCAATATGCATTATAATTAGAGGCGAGCAGCTGAGAGCATTGGGGTGAGCTGCAAGAGGAGTTGCTGTATGAAGTGGATGCTGATGGATCAAAGATTGAGTCCTTTGTGGGTAGCATTGTCCAGCACATGGCTGACACTGTGTCCAAGTTAAGGAGCTACCCGTGTCGAACGCTAGTGTGAGGTATTTTGTCGGAGTTCCTAGGCCGATTGAAACGACGTAGTTGCCAAACCCGACAATGCTGCCCGGTTGGGCAGAGATGGTGGCTTTGAAACACCTAAGTCGTCATTAGTGCTTGATTTTTTTGCATGAAAAGCATGACGACGATGTTTGTTTTGGATTGACGCCACACTTAATCTCGTCACGGACGAGTATCTCTGCTAGACTCGGCTCGATATGACTGTCATTTAGGCCCGATGTTGAACAGTGTCCATACCTATGGCTCACTTTCAATGATGCCGGCCTGCTCCGACCTTAATTAGATTTGAGAAAAGAAGAAAACAATTAGTGAATGTAAGAAACTATTTTTAGATCCTCTATGATGAGACCAAAATAAACGATAATCGCAAAAAAAAACTAACCGAAATTATATTTGATTTTTAATTTTTAATCAAGTAGTTGATTAAAATTGCATTAAAGTAATTAAGAAGAGTACCTTGAACAGGGGCTTTGCATGAAGTTGTTAAGAAAGACTTAACATTAAAAGTGATGTACTCTTTTTCCAAGATTTTTCTTCCTCCAAAAGCATTACAATTATTCATCAATGAAAAAGAAATGATCAGAAAGGAAACAAGATATGAATACATTTTTGAAGTATATGAAGATCAAATGGATGTACTATATGTTTTTAATAAATGTGAGAGGCTTAATTAATTGTTGCATGGAATGTGGTTAATATGAACCACATTTTATAGTGTATGATAATGAAGCTTCTGACCCAATTGCTACTACACTTGAATATTTATTGGTCTACGGTCTTGTTAATTGTTGAACATGTCAAATCTTTAGCTAATAATATTGTTTCAAAAATGCTATGTCAACAACAAATTAAAATAAACGTAGTAAAATTACACAACATCTTTTTATTTTTATTTTTTTATTTGAGTACACAACTTCTTTTTAAATCAATTATCAAAATGATATCATATCAAATAAGAAAAAAAAATTCATTTAATGTATCTGCCAATTTCGGAATGATCGTAGCACTTTGAGATCCTTAAAATAAAAATCGAAAGAAGGGCATATATGTCCGTGCATGTAATATTAAAACACAGCGTATTGATTAAGTTTCTTAATTTGTATGAAAAATTAAAATAACGCTTTTTTAGAGATAAATTTTGTGTTGCAGAGATATATAAAAGTCGAAGGAAATAGCAGAAATGGTCACCCATATGTATAAAAAAATTTATAGATTTTTGTCCAGAAGGACAAAATTATCAAAAAATCGGGTTAGAAGGAAGGTGTGATTTAATCAGGACAAAAGTAACAATTATGAAGTAACAAATATGACGTAACAAATGTGGAATAGAGTAAATATAAAGTTACAATTGTAAACACAAAAAGAACATTAACACGCGAAATAACAATTTTAAAGTATAATTGTGATTTTTGTCTTTATAATCATGAAAATGTTACTTTTGTCATTCTGCACTCCATTTATTAATTTTATTGTCCTTGTGGCCCCTTCCCCCAAAAAACTAACCTACCCTTGTATTAGTTTTAATTTTTTTATTTATTTTGCAGATTAATTAATCCGTTATGTTCTAATTTCTTTTGCATTATAGTCATTAAAGTTGTGTAGATAAGCGATGAATATGCATGCGCGGCAGGGGCGCACCCACATGTGCCACCCCACTCAAATTTCCATGTGAATTACTAATATACCGTTCTAATAATATTAAGAATTGTGTATTTATATTATTTCAGAAAATATTTAGTATAATTATCAATTTAATTCAATTGATTAGATGTCATTCTTAATAGCATACGGTCATAGGTTCAAAACCCGGTACTTGATTCTTGGGTCCGCCACTGATGCGCGGACGCAAAAAAGAAAAGGAATAATCTGCAAAAAAAACAATTAAAACATAAGGGTAAATCATGTCAAAATCAAAATGGACTAAACGTATAAGTAAATAAAAGATGTGGGATGAGTCGAAGGGCGGAGGCACGCTATGGACAAAGGGGCTAAGCCCTACCGAAAAAAATTTATATTATAGAATCTATGTGATCCAGTTTAATCCTTAAAATATTCTTAATCCAGCATACTCGACGAACTGGATATAGTCTATTAATCCACTCCAGATTAAAATTCTGGATCCGCCCTTGAGTTGGACCAAAGTTAAAGGTAAGAGTCTGAGAGGTAGGTCGCAACTTTTGCCTGGTACCATTTCAGCAGTCTAAGTCCAATATTCCTGAGTCGTCCAAAAGAGTGGAAAGGGGAATAAGAAGACCTAAAATTTAGAAAATTTTAAGTTTATTTTGGCTTTGTCTAAATTGATAGGAATGCTATTATATCTCAAGTGGCTGGTAGAGGAAAGAACTTAGAATTTTCTATTTGTTGTGACCCTTTGTTTTATTGACGGACCATTTGTAAACTTGTCACAATATATACTCCTAATTAATTGATGTATTTCGTATATTTCTGATTAAACAATGTTAAATAACTCGCAGAGAAACTCTTACAAAACTGTATAAACAATTATAATGAATACTAGCACAAAACCCGTACGATGCACGATATAGTTTAAAATTAAAAAAAAAAAAAACAGATTATAAATAGTGTAAGCATATGATGAGTAGATTAACCAACTTGTGCACATCAAATAATTTCCAAAAAACATGATGACAGAAAACTTGAATGGATTAACCAACTTGCTTTTCTGTTTTCAAAATGAGTGTTGTTTGCCTATGTTTTCGGAATTAATGGTATTATAAACAATGGCCAATAATGTAACGCCCCCAGACCCCGGGCCTGGTAGCGCTAAATAAATCATAAATTGTCTAGTCAACAGGTTAGACTGTCGTCCTCGCTTGGTCTAAAAGGGCTAACCCGAGTTGACAAGACATTTATGTCTCATACTTATATGTGGGTGAGCAGGACTTTACTTTACCGATGTTGGACTTTACATTCTCCCCCCTTTATAAGGGACTGACGTCCTCGCCAGGACGGCCAAGACTTGTCCCAATGGATTAGTCTTAGTTCGTACCTACAATAGGATTCTAGAGGTGGCCCCCACCGCTTCTCACGGTGTGACACTTAGTTCCGTATGATAGTCGGCTCTGAATACCATTTTGTAACGCCCCCAGACCCCGGGCCTGGTAGCGCTAAATGAGTCATAAATTTGTCCGGTCATCTTCTTAGACCGCCGTCCTCGCTTGGTCTAAAAGGGCTAAACCGAGTTGACAATACCTTTATGTCTCACACTTATATGGGATGAGCAGGACTTTACTTTACCGATATGGGGCTTTACAAAGAACTCAGTGGTAAATACAATGAATTGTTAACCACATATGTTTCAATTTTCGCTTATTTGATAAAAGAATTTTGAAGTATTGTTCATTGATGATTGATCATAGTTAGCCAGCGGTATTTAATTTCTACCCTCACATCATCTCACCACACATTGTTCATTTGTAAGGAAGTTTAAAAAAGCTTGAAATGTAAGAATAATTATGTCGTCGCATTTATTGAGCCCGATTAATTTCCTTCCCCGTAATAGCGGTCTTATAGGAAATTCGTTTTCCCTAGGAAATATGCTATTTATTATTTATTGGTTATTTAAAAGGAGTTTTAATCCGATTAAAACTCGGCTTTGATGGACGGCCGAGATTAAAGCTAAAACCTAGATCATTCGGATTTCGGCCGTCTCTCCGCCTATAAAAGCAATGCTTTACTCCATCATAAAGCATACGAAAGAAACCAACACATAATGGTTGTAGGCAAGGAGAGAGATATCGGAATCCTCATCAAGGCGTCAACAACATCATGGCAAAACGGAGACGTAATCGAGTAACAATGGACGTAGGGAAACGATCCTGATGATTTCTTCCGCTATTCAGGTACTCTGAATCTATCGTCAATTTACATGTGGTAGCAGAGCGGCAGAATCATAAGTATATGGAAATGGTTAGATCTATGACGAGTCACGCTGATGCCTATATCATTGTGGATGGATGCTTTACGCACAGCTGTTTACATTTCAAATAGGATTCCCAGTAAGGCCGTTCCCAAGACACCTTTGAACTGTGGGAAGGGTGGAAACCTAATTTGAAGCATCTCCAAATATGGGGATGTCCAGCTGATGATAGAATTTACAATCCACAAGTAAAGAAATTGGATTAGAACAGTTAGTGGTTACTTCAAGGTTACCAAGAAAAATCCAAACGATATAGGTTTTATTGTCGTAACCATATTACGAGAATTGTTGAAACCGGTAATGCTATATTCTACAAGAATGGTGAAATCAGTGGGAGTTATAAAATTCGTGATGTGATCATAAAGGAAATAAGGGTACCTGTCCCTTTTAAACCTATTTCGAAAAGTATTGGGAATCTCTCCGTTGTTGAACCGTTGAACAATGAAGAAAATCCAATAAATGATCAACAACTCCATTATGAGATCATCGCCAATGAAAATAGTAATGAAGCACCAATGGAACCAGCATTAAGAAGATCTCAAATACAAAAGAGATCTGCTATTCCTGATGATTACATGCTTTATCAAGTAGAATATGAACGAGGGACAAGTAAAGATCCGGTTTCGTTTTCACAAGCCATTAAGGAAGTTAATTCTAGTAAGTGGATTGATGCCATGAAAGATGAATTGAAATCTATGGATGAAAATCAAGTATGGGAAGTCGTTCAATTACCTTCAGGACACAAACCAGTTGGCTTTAAATGGGTCTTCAAGACTAAGCACGACTGTAATGGTAATTTGAATGATATAAAGCCGACTTGTTGCCAAAGGTTTTCAATCAGAAAGAAGGCATTGATTATAAAGAGACATTTCTCTTGTGTCCAGGATAGACTCCTTTAGAATTATCATGGAACTAGTAGCTCATTATAATCTTGAGTTACAACAGGTGGATGTGAAAACAGTCTTTCTGGATGTAGACTTGAAAGAAAAAGTCTATATGCGTCAGCCTAAAGATTTCATTGTTGACGGTCATGAAGACATGGTCTGCAAGCTTAAGAAATCAATATATGGACTGAAACAAGCTTCGAGGTAACGGTACTTAAGTTTCATGAAACCATTATTGTTTTCGGTTTCAATGAGAACACAATTGACCCTTGCATATACCTCAAGATCAGTGGGAGTAAGTTCAAATTTTTGATTCTGTATATTGGTGATCTATCATTGGCCAGCAGTGATCTTGGTGTATTACATGAAACCAAGGACGATCTCTTCAAAAAATTTGAAATGAAAGACTTATGCGGGGCTTTCTATGTGTTAGGAATAGAAATATTCCGTGACAGGGCACTTAATATTTAGGATTGTCTCAAAAGCCTATATTGATAAAGTTTTGGGAAGATTTGGCATGATGACATGTTCTTCCATTATTGTTCTAATATTATTCCACAGAATGAGTTGGAACGTAAAGAAATGGAAAACATCCTTATGCTTCTCTTGTAGAGAGTTTACAGTATGTACAGGTTTGTACAAGACCTGACATTAGTCATGTTGTTGGCATGATGGGTACATTTCAAAGCAATCCAAGAATGTCTCACTGGAAAGCTGCTAAGAAAGTACTGAGATACTTAAAGGTACAGGAATTACATGCTCACATACTGAAAATCGTGACACCCACAGTGACTCGGTTTATTCGATTCTGGATTTTGGAGGATAAACTGACACGAGACTTTGTACTCTTGGCTATGTATATCTTCTAAACGGAGGTGCTGTATCACGGAAAATCCAGAAGTCATAGTTGACATACTCATCCATCATGAAAGTAGAGTACGTGGCATGTTATGAGGCTGCAATCTAGGGGACATAGATCCTCAAAGCATGACATGATATCTAAGGGACCAAAACATATGGACCTTAAATATCTATTACTGAAGCAAGATGTTAGAAGAAATTTGTTTGTCATTGAACACATATTGACAAATCTTATGGTTGCAGACATATTTACGAAAGGACTACCCCCAAAGACATAACATAGAGACACTAAAAGCATGAGTCTTGAGGATAGCTCCTAATTATCGTGTTCTGCCGTTTATTTTGCATTTACGTTTTACATTTGTTGAGCTCCTAATGTTAATCTTCTACATCATTATTATTTTCTGTTTTCCATTGTGTACACCTTACGAATGGATATATTAAAACAGAAATTGTCTCTTGCATAGACTTAATGGGACCGTTTATGTAATCTCCGCTTATGGTCTAGTTAAGACGGTTGTCAATGTTGTGGTACATAGAAGGGAGCATATTGCAGAATGATGTGTAACCGCTATGACTCCCATTGACAGCTAGATTAATGATGACACTTACGCTAACCGACTAAAGGAAATGTTTAGCATATAACGCGCGTCTTATGATCCTTGAAAGGAAAACACTGATGAAATGTTCCTATCGACCAAGTGGGAGAATGTAAGAATAATTATGTCGTGGCTTTTATTGAGCCCGATTAATTTCCTTCCCCGTAATAGTGGTCTTATAGGAAATTCGTTTTCCCTAGGAAATATGCTATTTATTATTTATTGGTTATTTAAAAGGAGTTTTAATCCGATCAAAACTCGGCTTTGATGGACGGCCGAGATTAAAGCTAAAACCTAGATTATTCGGATTTCGGCCCTCTCTCCGCCTATAAAAGCAATGCTTTACTCCATCATAAAGCATACGAAAGAAACCAACACATAATGGTTGTAGGCAATGAGAGAGATATCGGAATCCTCATCAAGGCGTCAACAACATCATGGCAAAACGGAGACGTAATCGAGTAACAATGGACGTAGGGAAACGATCCTGATGATTTCTTCCACTATTCAGGTACTCTGAATCTATCGTCAATTTACATGAAATACTCATAACCATAAAATAAAAAGATAATATACTTTTAAAGGTAAACATATAATTCTAAAAATAAAAAATATAAATCACCCACTTTATTTTCCATCATTTGTTGGTGGCGTCTTTGATGAACTATGGAATTTTCATCTGTTCATCACACGAAGAAGCGACCTTTGATCCCTTTTCTAATCATTCTTTACAGCCTCTCTGGTCAGCCTCCTTTTCTGAAAATTCTATTCAGATTATGCGCTCCACTCAGGCAATGAGAAACGACTTACAGATAAATAAATAAAAAAATTTTAAAAAAATGAGCAACGCCGATCACACACAAATGTGTATAGGTAAATCCTCAACAAAGTTACAAACAATTGCAATCCTAAGTGTAGAGTTTTGTAAATGGTAATTGTATTGTATTATATTCATAATGAGTGTTACATCAAGTATTTATAGGCAGAAGGATAAGAGGCCTAAAACGGTAAAATACAAATTATTATAAATAATAAACTACGTGATAATATTATGCTCAACACGCCCCCGCAATCCCGTGGGAAGAGGATGAACACGGAGATTGGTCTTCATGGAATTGAACAGCGGTGACCCCAACGGTTTGGTTAAAACATCCGCAAGTTGTTCCTTTGAAGTAATGAAGGAAATAGCAAGGCGATTAGACGCAACAAGTTCGCGAACATGGTGGAAGTCAATTTCGATATGTTTCGTGCGGGCATGAAACACCGGATTGTGGGCAAGATAAGTAGCACCGATGTTGTCACACCAAAGAGTCGGAGTAGACGATAAAGGAACTTCCATTTCAGTGAGCAAGCCGCAAAGCCATTGAATCTCAAAGAGCAGAGATTGGACAAGGTCTTGTATTCACCTCGCATGCTACTCTTGAGAGCAGATCAAATGTTGCTTGGTACGCCAACCGATTAGATTCGACCCCAAAAACACACAAGAAGCACCAACTGAGCGACGGTTATCGGAGTCACCGCCAAATCGTAATCGAGTAAGCCCGGATGGTAATAGAGAAATGCACGAGAAAAACAGTCCCTCGTAAATCGTGTTTTTCAAATAGCGTAAGATACGCTTGACCGCATCCAATGCGCATCTGTTGGGGCATGCATGTATTTATCGACCTTATGAACGGCGAAGGCAATGTCGTAGGCGAGTAAAGGCAAGTGTATCAAGACCACCCACAATAGTGCGGTAGAGCGCAGATCGAGCATGGAGGACCATCATCCCAAATCAAGTGAGTAGAGGCACTCATAGGAGTCTGACAAGGCTTAGCCTTATCCATGGATGCACGTTGTAGTAACTGTAGGATATACTTACGCTGAGTAAGAAAGAGTCCGGCGGCGGTGGGAAGAACTTCAATGCCAAGAAAGTAAGACAAGGCACCAAGATCTTTCACCGGAAATCGCGAGCTGTAAAACCGAATAACTCCGCTCAATAAGGGAGGGGGAAGAACCAGTAATAATAATGTCATCAACGTAAATAAGGACATAAACTCGAGCACCAGCACGAGAGTAAATGTATAGAGAGGGGTCGGCCTTAGAGCCTGTAAAGCCAAACTGTGTGAGTGCCGCAGTGAACCGAGAAAACCAAGCCCGATGAGCCTGTTTGAGGCCATAGAGACTGCGTTTTAAGCGACAGACGTAATCTGGGAAGTCAGGGTGGACAAAGCCCTGTGGTTGTTGCATGTAGACAGGCTCGGAGAGATGACCATGCAGAAAGGCATTCTGTATATCAACCTGCCGCAGAGACCAACCCTGAGAGACTGCAAGAGACAAAAGCAGACGTATGGTAACCGGTTTAACAACAGGGCTGAAGGTCTCATGATAATCCACACCCTCTGCTTGATGAAACCCTTTAGCAACTAAACGCGTGCCTTGTGGCGCTCGAGCGACCATCCGCAAGGTGTTTGGTACGGTAAACCCACTTATTCCCAACAATATTCATATGAGGGTGACGCGCACAAGATCCCAAGTGTGGTTTTTCAACAGGGGCATCAATCTCATCCCGCATCGCATGACGCCAAATTTCATGTTCGGAGAGGCATCGATATAGAGGAAGGGTCTAAAGAGGTAGTGGTGGCAAGAAGTGCCCGAGATAAAGGATAACGAATGTAGTCAGCATTTGGACCGGTTTAAGTTTATTGGTTTGGGTGCGGGTGAGCATGCGGTTGGGATTGGGAGGTGCGGGAAGCAAGGCCGTGGTTAGGCCTGGAGAGAGGAGGTGCGGCCGAGGGGGTGTGGGACGGCTCAGGTGGGGCAGAGTGTGGTGAAGGAGGTGAGTGGGGTGCGGGTGGCGAAGTGGGAGAAGCAGACATAGGAGGAGGGGTGATTAGGAGGTGGGGTAGATCGACTGTGAGAGGAGGAGAGGCAATGGGGGAAGAGGTTGATGTGTAGGGGAAGAGAGATTCGTCAAAGATTACGTGGCGAGCAATATAGAGACGACCAGTGGCAAGGTCAAGACATTTATAGCCATGATGGTTTGGAGAGTAACCTAAGAAGATGCAGGTGGCAGAACGATAGTCAGTTTTGTGGTGGTTATAAGGACGCAGATATGGCCAGCAAGCACAGCCAAATACGCGGAGAAAAGAGTAATCAGGAGGACGATGGTAGACCATTTCATAAGGGGTTTTATAGTCAAGAGCTTTAGAGGGAAGGCGATTTATGAGGTAGGTGGCAGTGATAAAGGCATCTTCCCAGTAAGGGAGGGGAAGATTAGATTGGGCGAGTAGGGAAAGACCAACTTCAACAATTTGACGGTGACGACGTTCAATGGCACCGACTTGTTCATGTGTGTGTGGGCACGAGCGGCGATGCTGAATGCCTAAGGTAGTGAGGGTGTGAGAGAGGTGGCGATATTCACCCCCCCAATCGGATTGTAGGGCTTTGAGTTTAGTGGAGAAAAGGCGTTCAATGAATTTGAGGAAGTCGGGAAAAATCTTTTCAACGTCAGATTTTAATTTAATTGGAAAAAGCCACAAAAATTTGGTAAAATCATCAAGAAAACTAACGTAATAACGCGAACCATAAGTAGATAATTCAGTACAAGGACCCCAAACATCAGTAAAAATCAAATCCAATGGTGCACTAGAAGTAAAATCCGAAGTATAAAGAGGAAAACGATGGCTTTTGGCCAGTTGACAGGGGGCACAAACAGTAGTAGGTGCCTTATTTGGAACATTAAAAGAAAGACGCTTGAAGACTTGTTGGAGCACTGGAAGGGAGCAATGACCAAGACGACGATGCCAAGTGGTGGAGGAGTGGTGGGCGGCAGTGAGAGCTTGTGCAGGAGACCGACTGGGTTGAGGGAGGAAGTGATAGAGTCCATCTTTGACAATGCCTCTAAGAAGGATGTGGCCCGAGTAGTCCTTCACAACAAAAAAGGTGTCATGAAACTCAAAGAAAACAGAATTGTCAGTGGAAAATTTTTGAACAGAGAGTAGATTTTTAGTGAGTGCTGGGGAGACAAGGATATTGGATAAGTGATAAGTGTGGGGTGCGGAAACAATAGAAGAAGAACCAGAATGAGTAATAGGTAAACCTGAGCCATCTCCAACATGTATTTGATCAGTGCCGTCATACGGTTCGGAATGAAGATTGAGATTGCCAAAGTTATTTGTCATGTGATGAGTTGCACCAGTGTCAGGAATCCAATCAGTCTGTGGAGTAGGATACTGCTGGGGATGTGGGAAAGCGGCATAAGCTTGTGGAGCACGAGGTGCAGGAGGCCGTGGTGCTGAACCCCGAGATTCAGAATAACGCCAGTAGCAAGTCTGAGCTGTGTGACCTGTCTTAGCACAAATTTGACACTTGGGCAAGGGGTCAGTAGAGGTTAAGGGGAACGATGGAGGAGGACGGGGCTGTCCATTGCCACGACCACCACGCCCCCGGCCTCGATTATTTCCATAATTACCAGAACCAGTATTGCCATAATTATCACCAATGCGAGCATGCCCAGAATGATTATAATTATTATTTCTATAGTTATTAGTAGAGGAAGCAGGACGGGTATTACCAGAGACATAGCCAAAGATAAGGAGTGGAGGCGGAGCCACCGAGCTGGAAGATGAAGGTGCAAATGGCAAGAACAAAGGGGCGGTGGTCTTGAATTCGTGCCTCTCGTTGTAGCAACGAGAATAAACATCATCCAACGAAAGAGAAGGCTGAACCGAGAGCATGGTGACGAGAGAATCAAATTCAGGGCCCAAGCCGGCAAGGAGATAGGCAATAACGTCGTCGTCGGAGAGAGGATGACCGGCGAGAGACAGTTGATCAGCGAGATTTTTGATTTTGAAGAAATAATCAAGCGCTTACCATTGTACTAAAACCAATTGGTGTTAGTTAAGGTGCTACTATATTTCCTTATACGCCCCCTCAAGTATGGGCCTATAAGAGGAGAGAGAGGCCCAACACTTGATTTGTTTTTTTTGTTTGGGAAGTGTGGGTTTGTTAGAAGATAGGGGCCCAACACTTTGTTTTTATTTTTAATTTTTTATAATTATGCTAGAAGCGGGGTTCGAACCCAGGATCTTCTTCTCTGATACCATGTAGAGTTTTGTAAATGGTAATTGTATTGTATTATATTCATAATGAGTGTTACATCAAGTATTTATAGGCAGAAGGATAAGAGGCCTAAAACGGTAAAATACAAATTATTATAAATAATAAACTACGTGATAATATTATGCTCAACACTAAGTACAAACAATTGCAATCCCAATAACAAAAATCAAACATCGGAATCAATAGTCCGGTAATCTTGTATGCAATTAGCCACATTCGACTCAATTTCATACTCAAGTAGCCAAATCATACATAACCATCCATGCGTGCGCACCATCCATAATTGGGAATCAAGCAAAAGGATGAAAGAGAGAATAATGAGAAAAAGGGTATGGAAAATTTGGTATTGCTTCAAAAGTACTAAATGTTTTCAATCTATCTTGCAATCTGTAACGCCCCGTTCCCGGACACCGAGACCTTATCCGGAAAAAGGAACGTTCGGCACGTATAAAATAAAAATAAATTCACTTTATACGTAAGCCTCTACTACGTCGTATCAAAAATAAGCTAACGGAAGCGAAAGACTCGAGTATGAAAAATTCCAAACATCCAAGAATAGAAACATGAAATCTAAAGATGGAAATGTAACTTATTACATTCAAGGAAAAATACGAAATCCAAAAGAAACGTACGATATTCTCAAAAGAAACGTAAAAGTACTACAAGTCTCGAAAGACCAAAAGTCTGACACAGTCTAATGAAGAATAATAAAAGAATAAAAGCAAAGTCTTCAATGAGGCGTCTTCAAACGTCATCATCGAACTCCTCCTCGTAAACATTATCGACCTATTCGTCTTCTCATCCCCAAACACATAGAAAACATGCATTCGAGGTAAGTACAACGTACTTAATAAGAAAGAGAAGTTATGACAACAATTATAATTTATAAAGAAAAGATATTTAAAAGTTTAGTTGTTTATGTGTGACCGACTCAATCTGGGGTTCATTTCATGTCCATCAACATGAATTGACTAAACGTTTCTACTTAACTTATCTATGTTACAACCGCACTCAAGGGCACTACGCGTATCCACTTTTGGGACACTCTTGGCAACATATTAGTGGATCACACCAATATCCACGAAGTCTAGAATAGGTAGACTCCGATAGCATGCGCGTCTCAGTGGAGTCACCCGAACTTGTGGTTTTTTTTGACCTACGGGTTCTTCCACCTTCAGAGGTAGCACACACATCGCGATATAGACTGGTGCATATCCAAGAGAGACATGTTGTTTAATCTTTTACTAGTCAAGTACGTATTTTATTAGGATGATTAACTAACCACCTAAATGTTTTCAATTAATCTCCCTCACCTTGACTACTCTCTTCCTAGACCACTAGACACAGACAAAGCCTAGCAATTACACAGACATTGATGAATACTAATTTATCAAAGCACAAGCCTATCATACTATTCCGACGGATCCGAACTTCAACTCCCTTTAAGAGTACATTCGGTATTTTAACTGAACGAATCAGAAGCTCAATTCAGGCTTGTTTAGGTTTAAACAATGTTAACATATCATAATTAAGGGTTTAAAACTCAACAATATAGCATAAACATCACTTATGTAAAAACAGGGGGCAATGCGTGCGCATCCCTATGGAATGCGTACGCATTCCTAAGCTGAAAACCTGCTGAAAACTTTCTGTTCAAACAATGCGTGCACATTGCCTACAATGCGTACGCATTACCTGACCAGAACTCCTCCTAAAACTCTCTGTTTGATCAATGCGTGCGCATTCCAATGAATGCGTACGCATTCAAAGAACCGTAAAACCAAACCGTAACTCTTCGCCCAAGGAATGCGTATAAGCATTCTTTTGAATGCGTCACGATTCGGTGTCCATAAGCCGAATCGCAAAACTCAGATCGTGAATGCGTGCGCATTGATAGGCAATGCGTCGCATCACCTCTTTACCTCTAAATCCTGAATTCGATCCTTAACGGTTTCTAATCCGTTTCTAACCCAATTCACATCGATTTCAACACAGTAAAACGTAGAAAAAACATATCTAAACCTCCCAAAACATCTATGATCATTTGATCAACGAAAAACACATCTTTCTTGCATCTACGCATCTTAAAAACATGATCTAAACTTTACGAATCATAATCGAGATCATAGGAAGAGTCTCTTACTTGATTGCAACCAAAACCGATTCAAAGCCTCCAAAAGTCTCATTGCACTCCCACAACCGTATCCAAACGGTGCTCTCTCACAAATCGCTCCAAATCTCGATTTGAAAACGGTTAAGCTTTCCTTCGCTTAATTGGAGAACTCTTCTAGCCCTTTTCTCTTCTAAAAAATTGCGCAGAGAAGGAGGCACAAGCTGTTTCTGATTAGTGTTTAGGTTTAGGGAATTATCTGTGTTAATTTTCCTTAAATAAAATTCCCAATCAAACCCATTTTCCTTAATTGCCCTTAATTACCAAATAATCATATTTTTCCCTTAATTATATATACATAATTCAATAATCATATATAAATAATTAATGAAATACTTAACTCCAATAAAAGAAAAGAAATACTAATATATTTTTTTCGCAAAATGACACGTCTGTCATTTCCCGAAAATCGGATTATTACACAATCTATTCCTATAGTCCATGTTTTCTCAACATGTATTTCTTCTTATTGAAGTACTAAAATGCGTCCATGTCAGATACGGTGCCTTCTCATAAAGCATGCATAATGAGAGAAACAATAGAAGATTATTTGATAGTGTTCATATGTAAAACTACCGAAATGCAAAAATAGTACATATGATGATGTTAGGCAATAAGTCCAGAGATAATGCAACATATGCAAGACAAAGCCAACCACACACAAAGAGCAACCAACTACACAATCTGGCACCAAGGTCAAGATGACTCAATCAATAGGAAATCTTACATCACTGTTCATCTGTACATTCCATCGAATTCTTCAAAACTGACCGATGAATGTAAACAACTTTAGAAAATAGTCCATCACCCAACACGAAGTCCAGCAATAGCCTATATGTTCAAATGAAACAAACAATAAACATACAAAGAAATGTAACGGAAAACCAAAAGCGTTTCACCCTAATAGTTGTAGGCTACTACTCGTGTATAGGTGATATTACACTGTCTGTTTTCCCCGTTTTCTGAATTCTTCACTAAACCAAAACATTTCACAAACAAAAATGAATGAATGAAATGGGTAATTGGTAATCTTAGAATCATACGCATAGTGAAACCTCGATCAATAATATAACAATTAGTTTAGAAATTAGTAATAATCGAATCAATAAAAAAATTCGTAATCTCATCAAAGGGTATATGGAACCCATATTTTACATATCTTAGTAATAATCGAATCAAGAAAAAAAAAATCGTTATCTTATGAAAGGGTATATGGAATCTAGAATGTACCTATCAAGAAGAAAACCATTGCTCTGTGATGATGCGAAATAATGCACCACCGATAAATTAGGGCCACGTGTAATCTAAGGATGAGCTATAAAGAGATCGAACGGCTGTAACTGTGTTAAAGATTGTATTTTTGGTGTCTTATGGCTGAGTCCAAGAATGTATCTTGGATTGCCTACGTATCATGTGTAATGTCCAGGAATCAAGCCTTACGTAGTTCCTGGAATGATGTATTTATAGGCACATGTCATTCCTCTGCCCTAAACTTAGGGCGGTTAGGTCTATTGACACAAATACCCTTAAATGGGCCTTGCCCTCTTGTCCAAGTAACCTGCTGGATGGTGGGCCTAGGAACCTGGGCTGGACCTCTGACATCGAATCGACTAACACCGACGTGGGTGATCGAGGCTGGACACTTGCAGAATTTGCCGATTGTTGCGGTCTTCACCGGTATGTCTCGTATTCGCCCGATGCGGATAATCAACATAGACTTTTCCACATGCCACCTAGACCAATCGATTATTCCACGTGGAGGGTGAAATCCTCGATCGCCATAAGCCCCCCAGATCGGAGGGAAGCTCATCTCGAGTCGCTGATGTCGGATCTGAAAATTTGAATAATCTTTTCGACATGTGGTATTCTTTAGGCGGGAAAACAGCTGTCCTTCTAGCCGATGTAGGTTGTCGTCAGGATGACGTCACACTGCATCAAAGATTAATGGGTGCAGGAAACGAAGCGTTTTTCATTGGTTCACGCGGATTACGCCTCTTGATTCTCGCACAAGCATACCCTATAATCGCCTTCTAAATTCGCCCTTTCAAATCATTTAGAAGATTGACAAGCATATAAGGAGCCCAAGACTTTGAACTCTCTCATTTGCCATCATTTGTCTCTGTTTCATCAGAAAACCGCAAGTAAGCCCTAATTTGCTCAAACTCTTTTTTGTCTTTTATTTCCTGCATCTTTTGTCGATTCCATGTCTAGTAGCTCTAGCGATTCTCAAAACAGGGAAGAAGTTGTTGTGGTAGAAGAAGAATTAAAGCTGTGGAATATTATCGGATGAAAGAACCGAAATAAGTCCAAACTGAAATAAAACCAAACATGTGGATCATGAAATTTGATGGAAGATAGACAACAGAACACTGAGACTCTACGTGACCCATATGAAATTTGATGGACGACACTCTATGTGACCCATTAATCTCCTCCATGATTTCTTCTTCATCATTTAATCCATCACCATCACCAGTCGGAGTATCAAGTCGACCCCAATGCCTCGTCCTCCCACCAGCCAGCTGCCTGATGTTGTTTCCTTGTTATCTTTTAAACAATTTGATTCGATTTGGTTGTAACAACTTTGGTATTTTTATTTGTCTAGACTTGTATTTCGTCGATTCGATCTTGTAAACTTTTGACTTTTCAATTTGCATTCTTATTTTTGAATTTCAATCTATGCTTTTCCATTGAATGTCTTTTGCCTTTTATTGATCATTTGTCTAGGGTGTAGTCTTTTCCGACTTAATTCCCTTGCAAACACGTTGCCTTATGGGGTGTAGTCCTTTGGACTTAATTCCCCTGTGGCCCCCTGAAGTGTAATATGAGTACATGACTCATGATACACTTGGGTCTGAGTCGACCTAGCGCTGTTCTGCCTTATCGGCTTGACTTGGCCTTTTGGTCGGAGCTCGATTCGACTATCTTGCCTCGTAAGGATTATGGTCGAGGTAGGTATCCATCATGGGATCTTCCGTCCGCCTCGCCTCGTGGCTTATTGGCGGGTCGGGAGTGATATAAGCTCTGTCATTGACTTGGCTTTTTTCACTGTTTTGTGTTAACTCCATCGTGTCGAGGGATTTCAGATCGGGAGTGATATAAGCATTGTCAGTGACTTGGCTTTATTCACTATTTTATTCCGACTTCATCGTGTCGAGGGATCGGTGTTGTGGTCGAATTCTGCGCTTTTGCTTCTGCCCCCCTTTTTCTTTTTTATATGAACTTGTCAATACAGCATAATTTAGAAAAGAAAATTATGAATAAAAGACATCGAAATCAATTGTCACATCGACCTATTACAAGTAGCTTAGAGAGTAAAAGTTGCAAATGTCATAAAGTGGATAAACATTTTTAAACATAATATTTCCGGAGGTTGGTGGCGTGCCACGTTCGAGGCACTGTGCTTCCATCCGACCTGCCTAATTGATATGATCCTTTAGGATGTACCTTCAGAATTTTATATGGACCTTCCCAATTCGGCTCGAGCATGCCTACTGGGTCCTGCCTGCTGGCTTCATTCTTCCTCAACACGAGATCCCCTACTTGGAAATATTTGTATTTCACCTCGCATTATAATATCATGAGATCTTTCTTTATAATTGGCCATTCGATATGCCGCAACTTCTCTCTTCTCTTCGATATTATCCTTCTCTTGAAGCGGATCGCTGGCATTTGTCTCAACGTTATATGCCAAAACTCGAGGTGAGGCTAGTCCGATCTCTGCAGGTATTACTTCTTCGCATCCATAAGCCATGTCGAAAGGAGTCTCCTGTGTGGCCAAATTAGGTGTTGTTCGATACGACCATAGAATGCTAGGTAACTGAGCTGCCCAATCCCAACCTTCATCTTCCAACCGCTTCTTCAAGCCAAATTTAATCTGCCTGTTTGTCTGTTCAACCTGTCCATTGGACCGAGGTCGAGCCACTGACGTAGTTCTATGCTCAATCTTGAATTCTTTGAGCCAATCTTGCACTCGGTCATCTAAAAATTGAGTCCCATTATCTGATATCAGATACTTCGGAATTCCAAACCTGCACAAAATACTTTCCCATAGAAATTTCTTGATGGTCTGAGCTCTGATGTCGTTAAGAGCTTTGGCTTCGAACCACTTTGTGAAATAATCAACCGCGACCACAACATACATGAAATTACCCGGACCTCGAGGTAAAGGCCCGACACTATCGACCCCCACTCATCGAACGGCCATACTGATTCGATGGCGTTCATCTCCTGTGCTTGTTGGTGTGTCACCACATCATGCACTTGACAAACCCTGCATTTCATCACCAGTCGATTGGCATCCTTTTGCATGGACGGCCAAAAATAGTCTGCTAATTTACATTTTCTCGCCAACATTCGAGCTCCGCAATGATTACCACAAACTCCTCTATGTATCTCTTCAAGAAGATAAGCCCCTCGTCTTCCGATGCGCATCGCATCCAAGGTGTTACAAACGATTTTCGATAAAGAACATAGTCAAATAGAGCATACCTGGAGGCCTGCAGTCGGATTTTTTGGGCTTGAGACTTGTCAGACGGGAGAATTCCGTCTTTCAAGAATAGAGCTATCGGATCCATCCATGTCGATCCCTGAACCACTGGTTGCACATCGACATCATTATAGCTTCGCTCCGCTAGCATCTCTACTAGAACTTTCCTCTTCGACTTGCAATTCGATGCGAGTTTAGACAACGCGATCGGCCCGCTTTGTTCTCACCCGAGGTACCGCTCGATGTGGACTGTCTTGAACTTCGATATCAACCCCTGAACCACTTTCAGATAATTCTTCATAGATTCTTCTTTCGCCTCATAGTCGCCTTGTATGTGATTCACTACGAGTTGAGAGTCACTATACACCAGGAGATTCTCGACCCCCAACTTCGATGCTAGTTTCAAACCCGTAATCATGGCCTCATACTCTGCTTCGTTGTGTGTGGCCTTGAACTCGAATCGAAGCGCATAAGGAAACTCTTCTCCTTTAGGCTTACCAACAATAACCCACCCAGCCTCTTCTTTACTCGAGGCACCATCGACATGGATGGTCCACTGCTCCTCCGACGACTGCTTATCCCGCCCCAATTGATTGATAATCCTCGGCTATGAAGTCCGCCAGCTTGAACTTTAATAGTCAGTACGAGGTAGAAACTCGATGTCGTACTCAAATAGCTCTGACAACCCATTTTGCTAATCGACCCGATGTCTCGGATTTGCTAAAATTTGCTTCGAGGTTGGTCGATGACCACAAGAATGAGATGTGCTTGAAAATATGGCTTCAACTTCCTTGATGCATGAACCAAACTCAATGCTAATTTTTCAAAGCAGGTGTGTACCTAATCTCAGCTCCATGCAATGCCTTACTTACAAATTAAATCGAATCGCCCTGGTCTCCTTCTCAACCAATACGCGCACTTATCGCTTCTTCACAGATTGCTAGATAAACCAGAGTTTCTCTCCTTCCCGAGGTGAAGACAAGTGTTGGTAAATCGCATAAATATTCCTTCAAATCATCGAACGCTTTACACATTTCGTCCCATTGAATGGACTCGCTTTCTTCAATATCTTGAAGAAGGGCAGGCCTTTTGCGCCGATATCGACAAGAAACGGTTGAGGGCCGCCATCCGACTCCACAATCGCTGCACTTCCTTTACGTTACGAGGCGTGGGCATGTTCTTGAGAGCCTCGATCTTATCTCGGGTTAGCTCTAATCCCATCTCTCGATATCATATAACCTAGAAATTTCCTAGATCGAACTCCAAATATGCATTTCTTTGGGTTGAGTTTCATGTTTGCTGCCCGTAGCACTTCGAAAACCTCTCTGATATCTTCAAGAAACTGTCCCATGGACTTGCTCTTGATCAATAAATCATCGACATAAACTTCCATATTTCACCTATCACCCCTTGAAAATTTTATTGATCGCCTCCGATAGGTGGCTCAGTATTCTTTAGGCCAAATGGCATTGTTACAAAACAAAACGTACTACAAATTCTGTAATAAAAGCGGTTTTTCCGAGTCTTGGGGTCCATGAAGATCCGTAATATCCCCTAAATCGCATCGAGGAAACCGAAAACCTCAAAACCCAGTGTCGAGTCGACCAACTGATCAATCTTTGGGAGCGGATACGAATCCTTAGGGGCACGCTTTGTTGAGATCTCAAAATCCACGCATATTCGCCAAATTTTCATCCGCTTAACCAACACCGGATTGGCTAACCAATCCGGATAGAATACCTCTTTCACGATCCCAAAGAATTAACAACTTGTCAACTTCCTTCCTTATCGCTTCTTCCTCTCGTGAGCGAGGTTTCTCTTCTTTGCCGTGACGGGCTTTTTTTTTGGGTCGACATTTAGTCGATGCAATCGCTATATCTGCCGATATGCCGGGCATGTCATCCGCCTTCCATGCGAAAATGTCTCGATATTCAACTAGAAGGTCGACCAAGGATTTCATGTCGGGGTGTGGCATCCACTTCCCGATCCGACCCCTTGGCCTCTTCTTCTTCTTTCAAAACACGGATCTCCTCTGTCGGATCGACAGAGACCCAGCTTCGATCCTCCTCTTCTTCAGGTATCAACTCCTCAACCAGCACTTGTCCAACTCCTTTCCCTTTAATTGTGACTAAACTACAATTCCTGGCTACCTCGACGTCTCCTTTCACTTCATGGGTACCATACCAGGTGGTGAATTTCATGTCGTTGTGGAATGTCGAAATGATGGCTCGAGATCGTATAAAGTCGGTCGACCTAATATCGCGCTAATACCCCTATGGGGCCTTAACTACGACATAAGTCATTTCCATTGTCCGGCCTTTTTCTCCGTCTCCAACTGTAGTCAATAAATTGATCGACCCGACAGGGTGGACGGCTTGTCCTGTGAATCCAAATAGAGGGGTAGATAACGGCACAATGTCTTCACCTTTCAACCTCATGGCTTTGAAGGCTGAGTAGTAAAGGATAATGACGGCACTTCCACTGTCGACGCAGACTCTCTTTATCCGACCTCGGCTTATCACTGCTTCTATTACTAATCCTTCATCGTGGATCGTGGGACTCGAATATCATCTTTGGGTCCATAACCCACCTCCGTGACCTGAGTTTCTTCGATTCCCTCGATCTGTCTGAAGACTGCCGACTGGATCAAGGTCGATCTGATTCGTGTTCGGCGATAATCGTGTTGACATCATACCCGATGCGGTTGTCCCGATGGGGGTCTCGATTCTGATCTTCCCGACGATCATCCCGACGGTTATCTCTCAGAGTCGGCTCGGTGATCTATCTCGGCCTCTCGATTATCTCGACGCGCGATCGATCTCTTCCGTTATAACTTTTCCTCTTGTACTCTCGACGACCTTTGGGCTCGTCCTTCTCTGATCTGTCAATCACCTCATCTAATCAACCCTCTTGAATACAGGCATCGATATCTCTTTTCAAATCAAAACATTCTTCTGTGTCATGCCCTACATCCCTGTGATAGTCACAATACTTGTAGGTATTCTTTCTCTTCTGAGGATCTTTGGACATTGGTTTCGGTGTTCGTGCAATGTTTTTCTTGATCATAATTGCCAGTACTTCCCCCCGAGTCGGTTGAGAGGGATAAAATCTTGATCTTTCAAACTTCCTTTCTTTCCGAAAGCAGATCCGTGATCGGGCATCAATCGATCGAACACGTTGGACTTTTCTTCTTCATTCCGACCCCTATGCTGACCCTTGGTCTGGCCTCGGGTATCATTCCTCGAGTTGAGGCCAAGTGAAATGGTGTGCAGACGCACTGCCTCTTCACCTTGACAAAATTTGTGGACTATGTTCACACATTCGTCCATATCACTAGGCATCTTTTTAGACAGCTTGTCATATAATTTCATGTTACACAGACCTCCAACAAAGGCATTAACTCATAGCGGCATCACCGGGCGTTATGCACTTTCATGGCCTCGAGATTGAAGCGCCATGAAATCAATGGTTGATTCCCTTTCTCCCGCTTGATATTCATGAGGTGTGTGGCACTGAGGTGGAACTTCTTGTTCCCGATGAAAGCATCTCGGAATTTTTGTCCTAATCAGAAAAATCGAGATCGACGCGGCCGTAGCTTATGAAACCACTCCGAGCTCGACTGCAGAGCAACGTGTCGGGCGTACGACACTTCATGGCATCGCTTGCATTTCTCGGTCTCATCAATGATATATATCGATATAGATGGTCCTCTCGGGTCCGTAGTACCATCATGTGGTTCCATCTTTGGTGGCTTGAATGAGTCGGGCATCGTGTATATCTCTATCTCGGGACTAAATGGCGACTCGAGCAACTCGTGACCTGCTCTTTCCTACGATACGGTTGAACTCGCTTTGAATACTCTCTCGACCGCCGCCGTTGTTGCTTTTCTTGTCCGTGGACGCTTCTTAGCATTAGTCACGCCGATTTCTATTTCGCCTTCTTCACACTCATCTTGAGGATCGACAGGTCTCTTCCCCCTGGCATTCTCCATCTCTTTCCGACCCGGTGGGTCTAACTGGTGTTCCTCGGGGGTATTATAAATTCCCTTTCCTATGAGTGCTGACGCCACCACTCTTTTCAAGGCGTCTTCATCTAAAGATGCTAAATGATCTGCCATATCTTGCAGCTCGGGAGGAAGCTGTGGCCTCGGGGGATCTGCCACTGCAGGTCTAGATCCAGTGGGGACTTCTTGAATCTGGGATGGAACCCGTGCTGGATCTACATCCGTGTGTTCTTCGACCTGCGGATTCTTACCGTCACGGTTTCTTTCTTTGTCAGGTGGTGCCATTGCGATATCTTTATCAACTCACCGTAGAAGACCCTCCTTCTAGCGCCAAATGATGATGCAGAATAATGCACCACCGATAAATCAGGGCCACGTGTAATCTAAGGATGAGCTATAAAGGGATCGAACGATCAGAATTATGTTAAAGATGGTATTTTTGGTGTCTTATGGCCGAGTCCAAGAATGTATCTTGGATTGCCTACGATCTCGTGTGGTAATGTCCAGAATCAAGCCTTACGTAGTTCCCCGGAATGATGTATTTATAGGCACATGTCCTTCCTCCCGCCTCTAAACTTAGGGCGGTTAGTCTATTGACACAAATACCCTTAAATGGGCCTTGCCCTCTTGTCCAAGTAACCTGCTGGATGGTGGGCCTAGAACCTGGTTGGACCTCCGACATCGAATCGACTAACACCGACGCAGGTGATCGAGGCTGGACACTTGCAGAATCCGCCGATTGTTGCGGTCTTCACCGGTATGTCTCGTATTCGCTCCGATGCGGATAATCAACATATACTTTTCCACATGCCAGCTAGACCAATCAGATTATTCCACGTGGAGGGGTGAAATCCCGTATCGTCATAAGCCCCCCCAGATCGGAGGGAAGCTCATCTCGAGTGCTGATGTCGGATCTGAAAATTTGAATAATCTTTTCGACACGTGGTCTTCTTTAGGCGGGAAAACAGCTGTCCTTCTAGCCGATGTAGGCTGTCGTCGTGATGACGCCACACTGCACTCAAGATTAATGGGTGCAGAAACGGCGCTTTTCATTGGTTCACGCGATTCTTCCCTGATTCTCGCTACGCAGATACCCTATAATCGCCCCAAATTCGCTTCTTTCAAATCATTTAGAGATTGACAAGCATATAAGGAGCCCAAGACTTTGAACTCTCTCATTTGCCATCATTTGTCTCTGCTTTCATCGTAAAACCGCAAGTAAGCCCTAATTTGCTCAAACTCTTTTTGTCTTTTATTTCCTACGCTCTTTGTCGATTCAATGTCTAAAGAGTTCTAGCGATTCTCAAAACAGGGAAGAAGTTGTTGTGGTAGAAGAAGAATTAAAGCTGTGGAATATTATCGGATGAAAGAACCGAAATAAGTCCAAATTGAAATAAAACCAAACATGTGGATCATGAAATTTGATGGAAGAGGACAACAGAACACTGAGACTCTACGTGACCCATATGAAATTTGATGGACGACACTCTATGTGACCCATTAATCTCCTCCATGATTTCTTCTTCATCATTTAATCCATCACCATCACCATCACCATCAGCAGTGGAATAAAAACACGAACCCTCCTATGTGTCCGAAAAAAAATCGCTGCTTTCACTGCCATTGCTTGCAGCGCCACCTCCATTGCCGCCGCCACCACAGCCGCTTCCCAAATCCACTACCGGATTCTGCTTATGCTTATTTAAGAAAGAAAGAATACAGAGGTTGAGATTTAGGCCCCATTTGGATCGAAAGAATTAGATAGAAAGGAAAATGGAAGATAGTGATAGAAAAAAAAAGGAGAGGTGAAGGAGAGATTGCGAAATCTACTTTGAGTGTTCATATAGTTTTAGACGGATAGGAAAAGATATACGGTTATTGTCAATATAATTGTACTAAACATAAACTTTTTCCTTCAGTTTCTCACGAAACAAGATGGCCCAATTTATGAAGAACATTCTCCTTCCATCTCCCGTGCTTTCCTTTCCATTCCTTTCTTTCAAACAAAAAAAATACCAAACTCTCAATTAGTGGTTTCAATAAAAGATAGCCTTTCAAAAAAAAAAAAAAAAAAAAGATAGGGGTTGAGTCAGATACGCGCTTGACTCTCGGAGGTGGTTTGAAATTGAGTACGAAATATGAGGATCGGGAATTCGCACTTTCAAAAAAGAAGTCGCGTGTGTTTATTGTTCGATCTTGAGTTATTTAGTGGGTCAATAGCGGGTAATCGGATTAAATTACCCTTTCAAATATATATAGATAATTCTATTCTATTACATCACCACCGTGATTCTTTTTCTTTTTGTTGGGAGGAGGGGTGGGGTGTGGGGGAAATTTGAATTGTGCATTTTTTTTTCCAAAATTATTCAAAAAATACAGCCTCTAATTTCAAAATATGCCTCTATCCCCCTTCTAAAGTTGGCGGAACCGCCTATAAGATGGGAGCTGACGCCAAACATATCGCCTTCCCAAACGCCCATAGAATTATGGGAACCGGCGCACATTTTTTATTCTTGGAATAACAATCGTTTATATGTATTCATTGAATAAACAAAACATCATTTATGTTTAATTCTTCCAAACATAAAATCATTCTATAATAATTCTCATTACTTAAAATATATTTTTGTTAATGTATTTTTTTTGGATAACATATATTTATTTTATAAATTAAATGAATAGTCAAGTATATAGATGTAATTTAAAAAATTAACATACTAAATTAGTCTAACACGCAAAAAGCACGCATATTTTGCTAGTTAAATAAAAAAAATGATATAACTTTTTGATATAATTACCACATATATGTTCAAATTGCATCAAAATAAGAAGATTACCTTGATAGCGGCTTTGCATGAAGTTTGTAAGAAAGAGCTAACATCCTCTCTGATATGGTATAATGGTGAAGACATTTGTGTTGTAGTGACCGCTCGACTATAAGTCGGAGGTCACGGTTCGATTCCCGTGAATGGGATTGATTTCCGATTGATAACACCCTTCAAAGGCATAGTTGGTCGACCAGCAAACCCATGTTGTTGAGCTACTAGGTTACCCGATTCACCTCTCATCGCATTCCCCGTGGATCGGGGTGAGGGCCCTCACGGTTGGGTTTAACTGCTTTTGTAAGAAAGAGCTAACATTAAAAGTGATGTACTCTTTTCCTAGATTTTTCTTCCACCCAAGTTAAGCACATGAACCATACGGAAGAACAACGCCTCTAGTGGAAGTGTTCATTCCCCATGCAATTGTAGGCTAGGGAATTGAAAATAACTTGGATGAATTAAGAGTTACTATAGTTACATCGTATTTGTTTGGGTTATATAGACGTGAACATGTATTTTCGAGGCGGGTGTTGTACATATTTTTGCATAATTTTAATGAAAATCCTGTATTTATCAAAACAAAAACAAAAAAGTTAAGCATATGAACATTTTATACTGGATGTTGCTGAGGCTTCCGACCCACAAGCCCATACAAAATTACTCTGGAAAGCCCTACGTTTACGCCATTTGATTTACATTAAAAAAGGTGAATGATGAGGCGATGTAAATATTTCATCAATCGAGTAGGCGACAGTTTTTGAAACTTTTGCATAAACGACAAAACTATTTATTCATCAGAAATTCACTTGTGTTCAAATTCACTGCTTAAATTCATCACCAAATTCACCGTCGAAATTCACTAATTTTCAAAATTCATTGTTGAAATTCACTAATTTTCGATTCATCACAAAATTCAACGTCAAATTCACCGATTTTGAGGATTCACCTGAGATTTACCGATTTTCTGGGATTCACTCGTCATTCTTCTCGCTATAAAATTACGCAATTGTTCTTCTCCCAATAAAAATACGTAAATGTCCTATTACTTAAAAATATTCCAGATTGTGTCCTTATCCCTAATTTCCCATAAAAAAAAATCTGAATAATAAATTTTATATGAAATAAAATTTAAAATCAACAAAACTGAAACATATTGTTTGTCGATCTATAAGATACGTCTTTATGTACAACAAATGTTATAAACTTAATTATTACATTGATAATACGAAAGTCCGGTCAGTCATGAGTCGTCCAAAAAGTGTGGAAAAAAAAAAAGAAAAAAGAAAGAAAAAAAAAAAAAAGACCCTGAAGTCACCTGATCGACCATCCACTTAACGGACTTGGAATTTTCTAATTGTTGCGAGTCTTGTTTGACTGAGCGTCCATGTCTAGAAGAGTAATAGACACAACTAAATTGACATAACCTAACCTTTTATTTTTAATTTTGATTAGTCTTAATTGATTGGAGATTCATTAAAATCAAATATTGAGATTAGGTTGTGGAGCATAAGGACGGCCTTATTCAATGTCCAGGGACGACAAGCCTTTTCTAACAGATTTCACTAACTAAATAAAAACCAACTTAATACGTTGTGTCAATTTAATCATGTCTCTACCATTGCTCTATGTGGAGTTCTCAAAGTAATATTAAAGAGGGGTAGGCACAATTAATTTCACACAACTGGCGACTCAACCTAATATTTCAATCTTGATTTTGATTAGTATGCATCACAATCAATCATCAAATTAAGGGTGATAGATTTTGTTGTGTCACCCATTATGTCAAATTGATTGTGTTGCTATCATTATTTATTTAGATTGATAATGTCAAATATTTCATCTTTTTGTAAGTATTTTGGTTTTCCTCTTGAAAAATAAACTTTTCTTTTCATTTTCTTATTAGGTTTTATACATAGTTTCTTTTTCTTCAAGAAAGTAATGTTTTTTTTCTTCATATTTAGGAATCTGTAAACGGTGGCTGATCCAGAATTTCAGGGGTTCAATTTTCTTAAAAGTCTTTTTTTGTCAGTGGAGTCCATAAATTTCTTTTATAACACGTAAAAGTAACTAATTTTGATTTTGATTTCACAAATCTGTCTTCCTTCCCCGATAAGTCAATTTGCTTCCACAAGAAACCTGTTCATGGCCGCATAACAATTGGGGTCCGAAGGTAGTTCTGATCGTTCAAGTATTCTATTAGCAGATCGTAGTGACAGAGCAGCTGATGAGAACGTACGAGAATCAAGATTCGCCATAAGAATCGTATATTTGATGTGATGTGCATGCACAGGCTTAATCTTTTCTAGTTTTCTGCCACTACAAGAAAAACAATTTTTTGCTACACTATTGTTTGTCATACAACAAAAAAAGTGTAGCTATATCCTTACTTTTAGCCACATGAGCGTGGTAAAAAAAATCTAACCAAGTGCTTTTAAGTTTTAACCACACTTTTTTGTGTGTGTGACAAAAACTAGTGTATCAATAAAGTGTTTTTTTTGTAGTTTGCTCCATGCATGTTATGGTTTGAATTTCTTGTAGAATTTACATAGAGTTGTAAATTTCTGTTCATAGGGTATCATTACTATCATAGAATTGTTGTTAGTTGCAGTTGTTGATTGTAGTTTCATTGGATTTAAGGCAATGAGAGTTTCTTACATAAAAACGTAATTTTTAGATGTTTTCTACTCTTCTGCAATATGTTTTATGTACAATTGCACATATTTGTCTGTTTGAATGTATGTAACATATGTTGGGTAATGTATTCATGTAAAAAGAAAGACGATCTGTAGATTCGCCACGTACTATCATCGAATCATCTTTTAATTTTCTATTCCGACTGAATATCTAGCTAGTATTCACTCCTTGTCTTTTATCGAGAAAATAAGCAGGTACGTACATGAAGAACATGACGGTGAATTTAAAGACCAAGCTTAGGACGGAGTATACGTGCGCAGTTGCATGATGCATTAGCCATTAATTGCCGAATTGATTGAGGTAAGTATGAATATACGGCGATATGAAATGAAAAGAAAGAGTGTATTACAAAATATATTGTGACTCGATTAAAGAAATTAAAGGACAGAATAATAATTTGTATTATTGCTTGAATATTAATTACAGTGCTTGACTCATATAAATAGCCAGGAAAATATAAAGGATAAATATTAAAAAATAACAAAATAGATAAACATAAGGGAACCCTAATAAATCGTAATTTAATCGGCTTCCGCTTCTTCATCTCTAAGGTCAAGATTCTCTTCGATCCACTAGACATATGAGCAAGGACTCCTGCTCGACCACACAGATCGTTGGATACCTATCCACACAACAGTAAAACCATCTTTATCCCTTATTTTGAACTCAGAGAGTTATCTTCTATGATATCAAAACCATCTTTCCCTCCCTATTTTGAACTCAGAGTTACATCTTCTCGTGATATCTACAAGCATAGCCTCTTTATTTGGAACTCAGATTCATCATCCCCTCAATCTAGCGTAAGAGATTGGGCGAATACGAGATTGGATTGTAAAATGGAGAATCAGAATCTGGGTAGAGGCTTCGTAAAAATGTCGGCTAGCCACTGTGTATGAACATAACGTGTAAAAGTCATTTAATCGCCACTTTCTCGCGAACAAAGTGATAATCTAACTCAAAATGTTTAGTACGAGTGTGAAATATAGGATTGACAGTTAAGTATAATGCACTGAGATTATCACACAACAACTGAGGAGGTTGTTGAAGCTTAACACCAACATCTCGGCAAGATGAGTAATCCATACCAGCCACCAAGTGTTCTTTGAACCCTAGATCTCAGATTCGCTCGTAACTCGATCTAGCCACGTGAGCCTTGCTTTTTTGAAGTCCAAGACACACAATTTGCACCCGTAGAAGACACGTAAAACCAATGCAGATTTACGCCTAGTTGTAGGACACCGCCCAATCAAGAACACTAAAAGCAAATAAGGTGAGAGGACTTTGAGACAAGAAGTGTAAACATTGTGTAGCAAGACTTTTGATAAACCTTAGCAGCCTTTTTAACTTCCTTGTAACTCCCCACAAGAGGATCGGCAAAATGTCGACACACCTCGCTAACAAAGATGAGTGATGTCAAGCCTAGTAAAGCGTAAGGCTGCAGGCCCCTACTGTGCTTCAGTAGTAAAGGGGTCAAAAGGATCATCGCCGATGGTTTTGACTGAGTCTTAAGAGCCAAAGGGGTAGCAATAGTGTACACTCCAAAGATTTTATGCTTAGCCAACAAAGCCTCGCATATACTTTTGTTGTGTCAAAAGTATACCACTGAGTAGTCTTCACTTCAATTCCCAAGAAAAACTCAGCTGAGCCCAGATCCTTCAAAGCAAAACTCTTGGCCCAACCTATCAATTAGAACTCAGATAACTTGAGGGTCATTTCACGTGACTATAATATCATCAACATAGATAAGCATGATGACTGTGACTCCTTTTCTCTAACACAAACATAGATGAATCTGATCTCATCGCAATCGAAATGGATGTGGATAAGATATTGAGATAGTCTATCAAACCAAGCTCTGTGGGCTTGCTTGAGTCCATAGAGTGACCTTTGTAGCAAACATACATGGTTTGGGTAGCTAGTATCCCTAAAACCAGTGTGGTTGTTCCATATAGACCTTTTCACTAAGATAACCATGCAAGAATGCATTTTTCACATCCAACTGCTTTAGTGTCCATCCATTTGAAACTGCCAAGGCCAATACCAGCCTGATAGTGGTTGGTTTTATCATAGGACTAAAGGTTTCTTGATAGTCTACCCCAGGCCGCTGAGAATACCTCGAGCAACTAATCTTGCCTTGTATCTCTTAAGTGTACCATCCTCCTTGTTTTAACTTTTGTAGACCCACCGGATCCAATCATATTAGTACCAAATTGATCTAGAACAAGTATCCGTGTCTTGTTGCAAAGGTAGTGCTTCTAATTCCTCCTTCATTGTCAGAACCCATTCTCGACCGCTGTAGGCGCTTTTAAGGACTTTGGTTCTGGGATAACAAATGATCTTTCAGATTCATGGCATAATCCTATAAGTAGGATGGTGGTCTCCTATCTCTCATAGTCCGTGGATCTGATGAGGTTGTGTCTCTCGGATCTCGCCTACTTCGAATGTTCTGAGACACCAGAGTCTCGATGAGTATCGATCTGATGTGTCCCGACTTGATCCGTCAGGTTCGTGGTCATTAACTTCGTGTGTCCTCATCGCGTCGTAATCTCGTGAAGTGGCCGAGTAGGTTCTCGAGCAACAACTTGAAGTGAGGTGTGGTCCTGGTATCTCATCCGGTGTTTGTTAAGGTAATGGTGATACCGCCATTCATCTCATGCGGTAGGATACTCCACATATTCGCTTGATCTCGCCAGATTCAGTGGTGGTGTACGTGCGCATAAGGAAACACTCTTTCATCAAATACCACATGCCTGAAATGTAGACTTTTTTGTCTTAGGATCCAGACACCTGTATCCTTTGTGTGAAGGACTATATCCAAGGAACACACATGGAACACTCTTTTTGCAAACTTGGATTGTCCATGGTGTCTTAAAGTTGGAAAACACTGGCATCCAAAGACACTATTAATCCTCCATAATCAGGATCCCTATTATACAATTTCAAGTAGGGGGTTACATTCTAAAGTACAGAAAAGGGTAATCTATTGATTAAGTACACTGCAGTAAGGAAGGCTTCTACCCATAAGTGTTGAGGGACATGAGCATGGAACATGAGGGTGAGACATGTTTCTACCACATGTCTAAGTTTTCTTTCAGCCACTCCATTCTGTTCTGGAGTGTGTGGACAGGATATTTGTAGACTTATACCACAGTTTGATAAATGGTTTAAGAAGGCTGTCAATTTAAACTCACCCCCTCCATCACACTGAAAAACCTTGATTTTATGGTTCATTGATTTTCTCGCTAGTCTTTTAAATCTTACAAAGCAAATATAAAATTCTCGATTTTCTTTTAGTGAATATAACCAAGTAAATCTAGAGAAGTCATCAATAAAAATTGCATAGTAGCTGTAGCCTTGATTTGAAGAAATTGGTGTTGGAACCCATAAATCACAGTGGATTTTTTCTAAAGGAATCAAAGCTTTATTATTATTCAAACTAAAATGAAGTTTACAACTTTTTCCCATTTGCCAACTTGCACAAATGGTAGTTTTGTGAATCCAACTACTAACATCTATCAAGGACTTTTTATTTATAACAGAGATTGACTTGGCTTGAGGATGTCCTAATCTCTGGTGCCAAATCAAGGATGATGCCTTCCCTAGCTTTACTGCACTTAGTGCCTCCTTTATGCCTTCATTAGCTGCATAGAGTCCCCCTCTCTTATGTCCTTGTCCCACTATTCTCTGGTCCAGATCCTTAATCACAAATCCATCATTAGTGAACTCAAAAGTACATTGGTTATCTGCTGTGTATTAACCAACTGATAATAAGTTCTTTGTTAAAGAGGGCACAACTAGAATGTCTTTTAACTTGAGGTTGCCAACATAAGCATCTCCAGTGTGTGTAATATCTAGTTTACTACCATCTCCTACATGTACCTTATCATTGCTGTAATACTTTCTTTTTTAGTAAGGAGGTTACCTTCAATGTTTGTCATATGTGATGTAGCACTCAGATCTCAGATAGAATCCAAAGGTCTTGCTCCTCTGTTACATTCATTGCTGCTAGTGCCATGGGAATCTCCTCAGATTGATAGGCATAATCGAACCTGTACCAACAGTCTAGGGCAGTATGATTTACCTTTCCACAGATCTGACATACAGACCTTGATTCTCCAAAATTCTCTATTTGTCTTTTCTGAGTGACTGGCCTAGCCTCAGTGTTTCTATTGCCTTGTTGTTGTGGTTGATTTGTATCTCCATATCTCGCCAGCATGAGAGTAAATCCACGCCTCCTCTTGAGGAAAATTGAGCTCTTCCTCCTCCTCCTCTTCTTTCCTCTTGAGAGAGAGGTAGGCTTGAGTCCTGATTGATCGCCTCTTTTGTTCTCGCTCACGAGTTTTAAAGGTTTGCTCATACCCTTGTAGTGCCATAATTAGCTCATTAAAGGTAGGATAGGGAGCCTTAGTGAGCATAGCAGTTCTAAAACTCATATACTCATTCCCAAGGCCATGAGCAAACTGGAAAACCTTATTGATATACCCGGATCGGAATGGGGCCCTGTTCATCCAAATTGGGCCTATTATCTTGGCCCATCAACATAGATATTTGGCCTTTATCTCCTCTGTCCGCTGCTACAAAACATCTCCTACCCGCTAGCTACATGCTGGGTCATATCCGCCAATGGTTAGTCGGATCTTGTCCGCTAGTCGTAAGTCGGACCCATCCTCTCCATGTGATTTCTACCCATATAGACAAGTTGATTTCAAGACAAGGCGTATGAGTCCGCTTGTTCGCCGCCGCCATACTCATCGATCCAACCGCCAATCCAAATTGCCACTCTTGACAAATTGGCTAGGACACTTGTATTGCATGCATACTTATCTTAGTCATGTACTCTTAATTGTCATGTCAGTGAACAGTAAACTGACTTAGTTTTTAGCCTATAAATATGGGGTCACGTTGTAATAGAAATCTAATCTCTTTTAAGCTCTAAGCTATAATCTAATACAAGCGTATACACTCGCCAATTTGTCGAATTACTCACTTGTTCTTCACAAACATTTATTAGCCACCGCCGCTCTTGTCCACCACCTTGTCCTCACCGGAGAAATCACTCATACTAAGCCTCTTATCCTCAAGATAAACACCGCTACCGCAAACTGTGTTCGGGCCACATCGCTTGGTCTGCATACCGGAAAGACGATCATCATTCAGCTTTTTGAGGTCACTTGCTCCACCACAAAGACGATTTCACTGTGTCTCAAAGCGAGGTTATCATCATCTTCACCATTGGTCGGTCACTAAAGACTTGATCTTTTGGGATAATACAAACTTAAAACCGCTATTCCCTCATCTCAAAGAATATACACGGAGAAGAGATCATCAAAATCATTGCAAACTCACACTTGAGTCCATCTTTAATACCCAGATTGGTTTATACACCCTTTTATCGGTTTCAGATCTTCAAGTAATAAGAAAGTTTGGTCATTTATCCACAAACCACCTGGAAAACACAACACCTTTTTTTTACCTTAATATTTTGAACCGTATACCTAAAATCCATAGCCAAAACATCTCCGTAAAAATACCCACAAAATCATAAGTCATGGTCAAGCGGGAAAAACTTAAACCCAGCAACACCGACTAAGGCAGTCAATCATGGCCCGCCACGTGGAGCGAGCACGCTGCGTGGAGAGGCTAGCAGAAGGGTTATGTCTGATGGGGCGGATGCCAACCCTGCCCTCACGACCGACATACGAGCATATATCCGGGAAAGAACTAGAGCTCGCGAAATACACGAAGAAGCGATCAGAAAGAATAAAGGAAAAGGGATCGCGGGGACATCTAACCCAAATAATGAACAAGAGGCTGTTTCAGCAGGGGGAGCATCCCCACAACAAGATTCATATAAGACAACACTACAAGCACACATGGAATATATAGAGGAAATGCGGGTAGGAAATGCATTACTAATTACTGAGGGACTACCACCCCAACCTATCCCTAAATTCAACCCTCCTTAAACCGCGCAAATAGAGCTACAACCAACCTTCATTCCTCCGAAAACAGTTCAACCCCAGCGGTCAGAAACGGAAGGAAGCAGTCATGCAACCTCACATCCAAGGGGAGATAGAAAATCAGCACTTGGTCGGCTGGGGCCCGTGGTCGACGATCGCGTGTGCGCCCAGGCGACCAAGGAATCTCGATGTGCACGTGAATCGCGATAGAAGGACATGGGGACTCGCAAGATCAATGAGGGCATCTTGCGTTCCCGCCTATTCCCCCGAATCAGGAGGAAATGGGCATAATGAAAAAACAGATAGAAGAGCTGCAGAAGAGTACAAATGGTGTTAAAGTGGTTCCAACATGGGGAACAAGTGTGCTCCATCCCAGTATACTTAAAGCGGCTCCCAGAGGGGGAACTCACTACCCCAATTTCATTAATTACCATGGAGCTACAGATCCTCTGGACTTACTATCAGCCTTTCAAAGCAGAATCAGTTTATGTACCTTTAGCGACGAGGCCTGGTGTATAGCATTTGTGGGATCGATGCAAGACAGGGCAGCATCATGGATCCGCAGTCTTCCTCTTGGTTCGATTCTATCATGGGATGATTTGATCAACAAGTTTATAGCAGAGTTCAAATCAGTGGGAGGACCTAAAAAGACACACATCGACCTGCATGAGGTCCGACAAGGCGACAACGAAGGTACCCGCAGCTATTACGAACGATTTTACAAAGTGTATGACCTAACAAGGGGTTTAGCGGACAATGTCGTTATGAGCAGTTTCGAAACAGGGTTGAAACCAGGGTACTTGAAATCTTATTTTGCTCTATCCCCACCAGCGAACCTACAAGAAATGTTGAGCTCGACCAGGAAATACATTGCCACAGCAGGAAATGAAGGAGCGTCTTCGTCCAATAAAGGCAAACAAAGGACTGAGCGCAGTCCGCCTAGAGATACCCGCCGGAATACAGATCGGGAAATCAAAAAGCCCGAGAGATTTAAGGAGGAGCATTTCACGCCACTTAGAATTTCCTATACTCAGATGTTGAATGAAATAAGAGACGAAATACCTGAACCATACCCGATGGTTCCGGACACGCGGCGCGATGCATCCAAATATTGTGGCTATCACAGAGATAAGGGTCACACGACTGACGAATGTATCCAGTTCAAACGAGCAATAGAAAAGCTACTCGCTCGTGGACACCATGATCACCTCAAACTAGATGCCGTGGTCCGTATAGAGGAATCAACAAGCTCTCCAAAGATAACAAACATTAGAATGATAACCGAGCCTCCTCCCAAAGAACAATCGATCAAAAGCCGATCGGCTCCATTAACAAACATGTGGAGAAGCCTATAGTTCTCATGGGGAACGAACAACCTCTTGCTTTTACTCGGCGAGCCGTGACTTCAATCAAGATGTAAGATATGTGCCTTTTCATTTCGGTAGTCATCAATCGGGCCTCTGTCAATAGAGTGATGGTCGACACAGGAGCTTGCCGCGACATCTTATACTACAACTGCTTCAAAGAATTAGGATTTAGCGACTCTAATTTGAGGCCGCATAATGGCACCCTTGAGGGCTTCACCAACCACAAAATACAGGTCAAGGGGGCCATCGACTTGGATGTACATTTGGGAGACTACGCGCCCTTTCGCACTGAAAAGGTGATGTTTCTGGTAGTTGATCTCCAGTCCAATTATAACATGATAATTGGGACGCCAGCTTTAAAACAAGCCAGATGGTAATTCCATTCCGCATCGGGCAAAGTTTTATGTTGGGGGACAGATCGAACGCCGATCAATGAGCTCTCGCAATTGTCCTAACATATATACATGAAATGAGGACGGGAATAAAGGGCACGAGTCGAATAAATGCACCAAACATGGAAAACATCGACATGATTAGGGTCGCCATTTAACATGTACCAGCTTAAAGTGGAGTGCGAGACATTGCAAGTTAGAGATGAACCTGATTTTACAGCAGAGGATGAGTTAGCCGAGGTAATCATCAACGATGAATACCCTGACCAGAAAGTCAAAATTGGAGCTCGACTGAGTTCTTTTGAGGGGGAAAAATTGATAAAATTACTCAAGGAAAATTTGAGCGCATTTGTCTGGGTAGTCACGGACATGCGAGGAGTCGAGGCCGACATCGCTCTTCATCATCTTAACGTCGACTCTACTTTCAAGCCAATACAACAGCGAGTGCGCCAATTTTCAACTGAAAAGGAAGCGGCGGTGAAAGTTGAGGTTGAAAAGCTCCTACAAGCGGGGATAATAAGAGAGCTAGCCTATCCAACTTGGTTGGCAAACGTTGTTATGGTTAAAAAGCACAATGGCAAGTGGAGAATGTGCGTCGATTTCACGGACATCAACAAAGCTTGTCCGAAAGACCCTTATCAGCTTCCACGAATTGATCGGTTAGTAGATTCCATTTCTGGCTTTGAAGTTTTAAGTTTTTTGGATGCATATTCTGGATATCATCAAGTGCGAATGGCTGAGTCCGACAAAGAAAAAATGGCTTTCGTGAGTCACTGGCGGTTGTATTATTATGAGATGATGCCATTCGGCTAAAGAATACGGGTTCGACATACCAACGAATGGTCAACAAGGTCTTCGCCACAAATAGGCGTAAATATGGAAGCTTACATTGATGAAATGGTCGCCAAGTCCACGGAGGACAAATCACGCCGCCGACCTTCAAGAAACTTTCAACAATGTCCGAAAGCACTCAATGAAACTCAATCCGCCAAATGTACTTTTGGTGTCCAGGCAGTCAAGTTTTTGGGGTTTATGGTTAGCTGTCGTGGTATCGAGGCTAATCCGGAAAAAATTCAAGCTTTGATCGACATGCAAGAGCCTACGACTATCAAGGAGGTTCAGAGGCTCAACGGCCGCATCATTGCACTAGGTCGCTTCATATCAAAATCAATGAAAAGTGTCTTCCTTCTTCAAAATTCTCAGAGCCGACAAGACTTTTTATGGAACGCGAATGTTCTCAGCGCTCCAAGCTTTGAAGGAATATCTAGGGAAGCCACCTCTTTTGGTTAGCCCCGTAAGGCGAGATATTTTGTTTTTGTACTGGCGGCTTCGGACCGGCCGTTGCCGCCGTTTTGTCGTGGAGGCCGGAACCTCCAAAATCCCGCTTACTATGTAAGCAAGGCTCTCATCCGTGGAGAGTCGCTATTTTAATATTAAAAATTAGCCTACTCGCTTGTTATTGCGCCTCGCAAACTCGTGGCTTACTTTACTTCACATACAATAATTGTCTTGACGGATAGTCCAATGCGCCAGACATCGTGATAAACCGATCTTTCAGTCGACTCCTCAAAGTGGGCTATCGAAATTACCGAGTTCGACATACAATATCAACCTAGAAAAGCTATCAAGGGTCAAACACCGCCGGATTTTATTATAGAGACAAGTTTCACTCGCCACAACCCGGCCGCTTTTATAACAAAAGCCCGCCGCGACCAAGAGTAAACTGATCAAGATTTGCAATTATATGTCGACGGAGCATCCAATTGAAATGGTTGTGGGGCCGGAGTAATTTTGATGGAACCCGGAACGACGGAGGAAATCGAAAAAGCTTTAAGGTTCGAGTTCCCGGCCACGAATAATCAAGCCGAATACGAAGCAGTTATAGACGGGCTCAAACTAGCCAAGGAGTTAAACGTGGAGAATGTTGAAGTCTATTGCGATTCCCAACTCATCGTCAACCAAATCTCAGGGGACTATGAAACACATTGCGGTATTCTTGAGAAATATGGTGAGATTGTTCGACGATTGAAAGATGGCTTCAACTACTGCGAGTTCATCAGAATTCGGAGAGTGGACAACGAGCGAGCAGACTACCTCTCTAAACTATCACTCAAAGAAGAAATTGCACTTTTCCATAATGATAGAGTATCTAACTCAGCACTCGCTATTGAGGAAACACAAATCATGGAAATCGACACACCAAATACACGACTACATTTTGGATCGATGAGGTTCAGGCTTATATAGAAACGGGCATCTTACCTAACGGAGCAGATAAAACTCGCGCACTTAGGAAAAGAGCGGTCAGGTATATTGTAAACAATGGAATACTCTATAGAGGTCTCATGACAAAGCCTCTATTACGATGTGTTCGAGAGGAAGAAAGCAAGACGATCCTTATCGAGCTTCACCAAGGGAAAAGTGGGGCCATCCCGCTTAGCCGCCCCTGGCCTGTAAGGTTATAACCGCAGGGTATTATTGGCCGATGATCCTTAAAGACTCGTAAAAAGTTAGTCAGAGAATGTCCAGAGTGTCAAAAACATGCAGACATTCCTCGAATACCATCTCTGGAACAGAGCATCGTAGTCGCACCTTGGCCCTTCGACATGTGGGGACTCGATCTCATCGGACCTTTCCACCAGAAGAGGCGGGTGCAAAGTTATCATAGTGGCGGTGGATTACTTCACAAAATGGATCGAGGCAAAACCTATGGACAAAATAACCATGAAAGCTACGGGTTACTTCTTACACGATCGATCTTTTCACGCTTTGGTGTCCCACGGGCGTAGTATCGATCACGGCCCACAATTCGGAAGGACTTCTCAAATCTCTCGTGAGGAATTCAAAGTCAAACATTGGCGATCGTCCGTGGCTTATCTCAAGAAACGCCAAGTCGAGGCCGGCAACAAACAAATAATCAAGATGCTCAAGAAAAGCGTGGATGACAGGTAAAAGCAGTGAGGGGGTGGGTAGACGAGTTACCCGATATACTTTGGGCACTCCGCACCACAATCAAAACACCCACAGAGAAACACCTTTGCTCTTACTTATGGATCGAGGCCATGACTCCGTCCGAAATGGCTCTCGCCCAACATTAGGTCGCACTATACGACCCAACGGACAATCTATTGAATGCATGATCGACTTGGATCTAGCGGAAGAAAGAAGGATATAGACGATTATCGACTCGCCAATTAAAAGCAACTCGCTAAACAAAGAACATGACAAGCGAATCCGCGTCATTCATTTAAGGTCGGGATTTTGTTCTTCAAATAGAAAGGCCACCGTATGGAGCCGGATAAAGGAAAGCTAACAAAGAAATTGGGAAAGGCCCTTATCAAGTCGCAAGAGAGATCAAGAAAGGAACTTATATACTCGTAAATCATCAAGGCTACGAGCTCAATAGACCGTGGCACGCGGACAACCTCAAAAGGTACTACATGTAATAAATCGGTTAGTGGTTATGGCTATCATCTCGCTTACAACGTGAGTGGTTAAGCTTTCTTATTTGCTTGTAATCTTCGCCATCTAGCGGGATGAGTCGAAATTAATAAAGCCCGATTTTACATTTTCTCTTTGTACATATTATTATGAGTATACGCGATAGAAAATGAATGGTGTTCAACAAAATTTTCAACAAAGCCTTCGCCGACTTCAGACTTGAAGGAAAATGAATGGTGTTCGAACAAATTTTTCAACAAAGCCTTCGCCGACTTCGACTTGAAGGAAAATTTAAAGCGACCACGGATTTTTAGCAAGCAAGTTATTTCGTATAAGATTCAAGGGGGCATATCTCAAGACGAGTCCGCTAAAAATCGGCTTGGAATCTTATCTAAAACAAGGGGATGCTATTATCATCGGACTCAATTTAGACAATAAATTCGAGCAAAAGTAAACATACATAAAGCATTATTACAAAGATAAAAGTGCGGGTAAAAGTGTGGAAAGGAAAAAGTTATACATAAACAAAAACAAAATAATGTTTGATGTATCAGAAGCACAAATCAAGAGCCCTCAGCCGCATCTCTTCATTATGGACATTCTCCTCGCGGAGAGAATGGTGCAAAGATCTCGATCAAGATTGATCTCGCACTCGTAAGGCTCTTTGACTTTTCACCGGGTTGCTCGACCTCTTTTCCACCTGCTCACCCTCTACAAGAGCCGCCTCTCGCCTCGGTAGCACGGCGCACACGCCCCTTAGGTTCGCCATCCACAAAGGGAACCACCCAACTGGATCATACATTGGGACGTAACGCTGAAGCTCAATATCGGAGAAGGGTATGCGCGGGTGAAAGTCCTTTAGATGATCGGAGAAGGGATGAGTAAGAATCCATTCTTCCAAGATATCGAGGTCAGGAGCATCGCCGTCGTGTGCCAAGACACACCTTGCGATGTGATAGAACCCTGGTCGTATCCCATCATAAATTTTTCGCCGCCAGCCGCTTTGCTCGCGCCTCAATCTGCCTTGACACTTGAATTTAGATCCGCCAAACGCTGCAGATCCACGCCACCGCTTGCTCGGCTTTCCAATGAGCTTGGGCCTCGAAACTTTCGCTTCATCTCCTTCATGGTTTGATCGACGGACCTACCCCGCTTCCACAAGTTCGTTCGAGTTAACCTTATTGGCCTCAAGAAGCTGTGATCTCGGCTTCATTTCTCCGCCTCACCAAGGCCAGTTACCACGGCCCCCACCGACACTTCATTTATGCGGCGGTGAGAGCTTTCTTCATCCCGATGCCTTCTTTTCCGATGTTGACACTCTCGATATAGTGTTTCCATAGTCATTGACGGCACGCCAAGCCGGTGCCAACCTAAAGGAAGAAAAATAAACAAATGAGGTCAATATTGACTTAATAAAAATGGGAATAAAAGAACAAAAAGACAAAGGCAAGAAAGATGTTTACTATGCTCACCATGGCGCCGTATAAACCCCACAAAGCATCGATACTACCGAGGAAAGCACGGCGGGGATCAGTTTGGTCCGCCATCACAACTCGTCTCGCAATCCCCGACCAATCTCCAATCTGATGTCATTAGGAGACCCCATCTAAAACGCCTCAGGGGGCACGTCAAATGCCCCTTGAAATTGTCCGTGCTTTGGCAGTCGAGAGGTCATTGCCTCATGAACTCTTTGTCCAACCATGCGGCGGGACACCTTCAGGCCCAAAGCAGGACTCCAAAGAAAGGGCACCACTATCTTTGTGCCCGCCGAAACCGTCTCACCGGCTACAGATTTGCCTTTATAAGAGGTTTTAGTTTTGTCAGCGGCCTCTTTCCTCTGGGAGTCATCGGTTCTGGATTTTTTAGGTGGAGGGACATCCTGCTAGCCGCTTCCATCTCCTGCTGGATCAATCTCTTCAACGACGGCACTTTTCTTTTTATAGCCCGCAGGCGGCTTCGCCGTGAGTGTAACCGCTTAGGGTTTCGCCGCCGCCGCTTTCTATCGGGTCGGGTTGATTTCACAACCTGAGATCCTGAGGCTCCAGCCGCCCCCGTCCGTAAGTCGACCATGGGGAGGCATGTTTTGATCCCTTTCAGCTCTGCGGCTCTTTTCACTTCGCCGGTAGTCTTCCTCCTGGTCAGCTGGCTGCGTTGAGCTAACTTATCCATGATACATGCGGAGAACAAGGCCTATTAGTGACCAGAAAAAGGACATGAATGAAAAGAAAACAAGAACAAGCTATAAAAAGTATCAAAACACAAGTAAAAATCCTACTCGGGGCTCGCATAGAAGGGTCGCCGCCCAGATAACGCATTGAGAGGGCATGCGCTTGCCGTGATGGCACTCACCATACCAGTCTGGGTGAGTCGGTAATGAGTCGACTACAACAGGGATCGCCAACGCCGCTCCGTAAAGTCCGCCTGTCTAAGATAGGGCTGGCCGACGCTCAGCAACAACCTCCGCTTAAATGCTCGGGCTTGAGGTTCATCTTTACGGTATAGCCTAGGTCGCCTTTCAATTCGTATATAAACTCATCGTCGCCAAATTGGGTTTTTATTGCGGTCAAGTGGTCGGGCCTTGACCGAATTCTCCGTAGCTTCTCAAACGCCATCCTACCCGACTCTACCTTCATGAATCTCTTGTCCCACCACCACTTTATCGGGAAGATCGAATAATAAGCGGGCCTGCCGTGGCTTGATCTACTACGCGCTGGATTTGACCGCCACACCTTTCTTGAAAAACCATAAAAGTATAGTGAGCGCCGCCATCGATGGTTCGCGGCCCGCTTAACCTATCGATTATGATGAAGGACATAACCACGCGGACTACTCCCGCACTAAGGTCGCAGGCATCACCTTCACTCCTCCATGAACTTAACAAAAATGGATCAAATGGAGGTCTCGAGTCCGCCACAAAATGGTCGTAGTGGCAACCACAGATAGTCATGCTGCTCCCGACCACAAGTCCACGACACATTGGTCGCGCCCATACTGACAAAACGATAATCCGCAGAGATATCGTACGCGCCCAGTGCCAAGGTATAGTCTTCCTGATCTTTAAACTCCTCCATCGAGATATAAGATCACCGCTCACTCGCTTTTGCTCTGCGAGCTCCCTCTCGACAGTGGCGGACCTTCTCTTGGGCTCCCTCTTCTTCTTTGCGGGCTCATCAGCAGCGAATTTCTTCTTAGACGCAACGACCTTATGAGACTTCTTTGATCTCTCCAACGGCTCGACGAATTCCACGGCTACCTTGATCTTTTGACTACGTTTTACGGCTCCAGGAGTGACAAGTTTCTCCATCCTTGAAATGAGTCCGCTCAAAACTATGTCGTCGTCGTCTTCGACCTCGCCCCCAGTGGCTCCCTCACCAATAACTGAGACCTCTGGGTCAGATTCTGTGTTAATGGGTTATGGATTTTCCTCCATATCTTCTTCGACGCCGCTAGAGCTAGCATCCTCCATGCTCACCTCCTCTGACCCATACCCCGCAGCGGCCCTGGCCTCTTCATCTGATTGTGTGTGCTCTGATGACATTCTGGAAAAGAAAAAGTGCAAGGTGGATAAGTTAATCACCCGGACATGGAAATCGGGCCGAGGTGAAAGCAATCACACCCCGACACCTCACCCTTCCATCTTCCTTAGCAAAAATCAAGCCTAAAAAGTCCCCAATCTACCTAGAAAACCCCAAAGACAAATTCTTCTAAAAATCCCAAATAGTACACATTCAAGCGCAAACCTAGATACTTACGCATCGACAAAAACACAAAACAACAAAGCACATGCTTACAAAGGAATTTCTGGGAAAAAGAAAGAAACCGCATGCAAATACATAAGAGGCTGGGCTCATGATGTTCTTCAGAGAAAAGTAAAATTACAGAGGCAAAAAACACAGCATTCGTATTCTTAACAAGATGAGTTGGTGAAATAAAAGCATAATAAAATAGAAAAACAAAAAAGGAGTGAAATTTCATACATGATTGATAAAGAAAGAGGTGTGAAACGTTGATCTTGGACCGAAATAGCGCTTGCCGGAAACCTGCTTGCAAATCGCCGGAGTTCTTAATGCAATCGCCGGAAAAAATTATCAGAGATGAGTGGGGAGAAAAGTGTAAGTGTTTAAGGGAACGCCTCTATTTATAGAGGGAAGTTTGAGAGGGAACGACGTTTGGGGAGTTCAAAATTTGAATGTAATAATGACTGGAACGGTTATCGATTTTTCTCCGCCAATCAGAGCCAAGGACGGTTCAGTTCAACCGCCGTGTCAGTGCACGAGACTGACGTGACGTTTCATGTACCGATACATCCGTTTATCCCCTCCAACCGTTCGAATCCCTTCTGGCGACCATCAACCAGCTGTCCGCACGAGCGACCTCAGCATTTACTATCTACAAATATTTCGTCAAGCGGCCACCATCTATCAATGCCCGCTATGGCCTATTCAACAAACCTCCTCTGATAGAACGCTATCACCTGATTCAAGCCCGATAGAACATTATCAACGATAAAGCCTGTCCGCTACAAATGCGCAGCATATAATCGGTAATTCGCTACACGATACTAACACTGATTCAAGCCCGATAGAACATTATCGGCGATCAAGCCTGTCCGCTACAAATGCACAGCATATAGCTAGTGGTTTTCACCAACACTAGTTTCAAGCCCGGTAGAGCATTATCGGCATACCTCTGTCACGAGCGACAACACAAAGGTGCGGCTCCTAAATTCTTCTTCAAGTTCTACTCTCCGCCTCGGCGGACACGCCAGGCACAGAGTAAAGGGCCATTGATATACCCAGATCGGAATGGGGCCCTGTTCATCCAAATTGGGCCTATTATCTTGGCCCATCAACATAGATATTTGGCCTTTATCTCCTCTGTCTGCTGCTACAAAACATCTCCTACCCGCTAGCTACATGCTGGATCCTATCCGCCAATGGTTAGTCGGATCTTGTCCGCTAGTCGTAAGTCGGACCCATCCTCTCCATGTGATTTCTACCCATATAGACAAGTTGATTTCAAGACAAGGCAGAAGTGAGTCCGCTGTTCGCTGCTCGCCATACTCATCGATCCAGCTGGCCAATCCAGCTGGCCACTCCTGACAGCTGGCTAGGACACTTGTATTGCATGCATACTTATCTTAGTCATGTACTCTTAATTGTCATTTCAGTGAACAGTAAACTGACTTAGTTTTTAGCCTATAAATATGGGGTCACATTGTAATAGAAATCTAATCTCTTTTTCAAGCTCTAAGCTATAATCTAATACAAGCAGATACACTCTGCCAATTTGTCGAATTACTCACTTGTTCTTCACAAACATTTATCAGCCACCACCGTTCTTGTCCACCACCGTGTCCTCACCGGAGAAATCACTCATACTAAGCCTCTTATCCTCAAGATAAATATTGTTACCGCAAATCTGGTGTTCAGCGCTACATCACTTATCAAGATCTGAAACAGGCTTTTTAATTGCAGCAAGATTATCACAAATAGATTTAAACTCCTTTAAGTATTCTTCTACGGATTTTGTACCTTTCTTTAATCCCATAAGCATGTTTTTCAGATTACCTTCCTTCTCCACTGTGTGAGGAAGCAGCTGCTGATCAAGGGCCCTCCAGATTTGATATGCTGTTGCATCTTATTCATACACCATGCTGATAATCTCCTCCTTCATGGTCCCTAAGAGCCAGGAAACAAGTAGACCATCATTGACATGCCAGGTATGGAAGTCTGGATTATCTGACTCCTCTTCTTCCTCTTCATCTCCTTCTTTTTGGATTTTTTCAGCAGGTTTGGTCTCTGATGTAATATGGTGATGTATGCCAAGACTTTTAATCAGGGGAACAACCTGAGATATCCATAGGAGGTAATTTGTGAGGTTTAAACGAATCAAGATCAAGCTCGAACATTGGTGAAACTGATGAATCGTTAAAGCTGATCCTTTGGCCATGTTTGGTTGAGAAAAAGCTGAATTTGATTCAGGGCTCCGATACCATAAAGAAATTAAAAGACAGAATAATAATTTGTTTTATTGCTTGAATATTAATTACAGTGCTTGACTCATATAAATAGCCAGGAATATATAAAGGATAAATATTAAAAAAAGAACAAAATAGATAAACATAAGAGAACCCTAATAAATCGTAATTTAATCGGCTTATGCGTCTTCATCTCTAAGGCTGAAGATTCCCTTCGATCCACTGGACATATGAGCAAGGACTCCTGTTCGACCACAGACTGCTGGATGCCTATCCACACAACTGGTAAAACCATCTTTATCCCTTATTTTGAACTCTGTAGTTACATCTTCTGTGATATCTACAAGCATAGCCTCTTTATTTGGAACTCTCATTCATCATCGATCGCTTATTGTTGTATAATTTCTTAGTCACATAGTACAAATCATGTTGCATGCTTGTTAAATATCAAAGCAATTGTTGAAGGAATGTACTTTATTGATCTCAAACTTGGCCTTATAAATTGCCATCAATTACAAGAAGAATGCACGCCTAACTACAAATTACTAAAAATATAGAAATAGAATCACAAACAATAGACTAAGTCTACCTAGTCCACTCCCTAGAATGTAGGAGATTATTTTGCAAATGTAAAGACTAATTCAAACAATTAAACTGAAAAGAGACTTAACATTCCCTCCTTTAGCTAAACATTCTTCCTTTTAGCTTATACTCCCAGCTTCAATCATCCCAAGCATGCTTCTGAGTATTTCAAATTGATCCAACTTCAAAGGCTTTGTCATAATATCGGCAATTTGATCTTGAGTGTTACAATAATTGAGTTCAATAACTCCATCATTCACCAGGTCCCTCAGAAAGTGAAACCTTACATTAATGTGTTTGCTCTTACCATGAAACACCAGATTCCTTGACAATTTGATGGTTGAACTGTTGTCACACATGATCACTGTCCTTGTTTTCTTCTCTTCCATTCCCAGTGTTTCCAGAATTCTCTTAACCACACGCATTGACAAGCACACAAGGCTGATGCTATATATTCAACCTCTGTAGTAGATAGAGCAACTACTGGTTGTTTCTTTGAAGCCCAAGAAACAACCCCTGAACCCATAAAGAAAACATATTCAGATGTACTTTTTCTATCATTTAAGTCACCTGCATAATCACTGTCTGTATAGCCAATGAGTCTTAGATTATCTTCTCCTTGCTTATAAAGAATCACAACATCCGTTGTGCCTTTCAGGTACCTTAGCATTCTTTTTGCTGCCAACCAATGAACCTCCTTTGGATTAGACATAAAACTGCTTATTAGACTTACTCCATACATCATGTCTGGCCTAGTTACAGTTAAGTACATGAGGCTTCCAACAACTTGCTCAAACAGAGTTTCATCAGCTTCTGGTCCATCTTCATCCTTCAACAGCTTTGCTCCTGGTACAATAGGATGTATAACCGAGTTGCTGTCTTCCATTCCAAACCTTGTCAATATTTCATGTGCATATCTCTTTTGACAGACAAAGATTCCATCAGGACAATGCTTGACTTCTATTCCAAGAAAATGTCGCATCTTCCCTCCTTTTGTCTTTGTAAACAGAGTGTGTTCACTTGGACACCTTTCAAATTGTTCTCTGGCAAGGTATGATTCAATCCTGCTGTACCATGCTCTTGGTGCCTGCTTGAGTCCATACAGTGCCTTTTTTTAACTTATAGACCTTATCTTCATCTCCTTTTTTTATGAATCCTTCAGGCGTTGTATAAACACCTCTTCGTTAAGTTCCCATGCAAAAGGCACTCTTCACATCAAGTTGCACTTTCCCAATTGAATTGAGCAGCCATGGCAACAATTATTCGAATTGTGTCAAGTCTAGCTACTGGAGCAAAGACTTCAAAGATAATCTATGCCATGACGTTGGGCATATCCCTTTGCCACCAACCGTGCTATGTAATTCTCCACATCTCCTTTTTCATTGAGCTTTGCTTTAAACACCCATTTAACCCCTATAGTCTGGACTCCTTTAGGCATTGTGGTAAGTTCCCAAGTTTGATTTTTCTCAATGGCCTCTATTTCAGCTACCATTGCTTTTTTCCATTTCTCACTCTTTGATGCTTCATCAAAAGAGATGGGATCTCCTTCAACTACCAGCATTGCACTCAGCTGCTGCTCATCATCATTTCCTGTAACATAGTCATTGAGCCATGCTGGTGTTCTTCTCTCTCTGATTCCTCTTCCTGCAGTTAAACTAGGTTCAGTTACCTCATTTACTGGTTCAATTGGAGGTGATCCAGAGGTTGAACCTGATCCAGAAGATGAATTATCTGAATTTCCAGAAGTTGAATTTTCCTTCTGTTTCAGCCTCAGCATCACTGTCTTCATCTGTACTGTCTTCAGATTGTCTTCCTCAAAAACAACATCTCTACTAATAATGATTGTTTTTTAAACTGGATCATACAATCTCCAGGCTTTGGACTCATCACTTACCCCCAAGAAGATGCATTTTCTGCTTTTGTTGTCCAGCTTACTCCTCTTTTGATCTGGTATATGGACATGTGCTATACATCCAAATATACGAAAATAGTCTACCATTGGCTTCTTCCCACTACATGCTTCTTGTGGTGTTTTGTGTTCTAGGGCTGCTGTTGGACTTCTGTTTAGTATGTGCACACACCACCTAACAGCCTCAGGCCAAAAGCTATTTGGCATCTGCTTTTCTCTTAACATTGATATGATAACATTCATAATGGTCCTATTCTTCCTCTCAGCTACTCCATTTTGCTGAGGAGTGAATGCTGATGTTAGTTGCCTGTTAATCCCATTGGTTTGACAGAATTCCAGAAATTCATTTGACATGTACTCACCACCTCTATCTGTTCTCAAGCCTGTGATGTATCCACCTGTTTCTTTCTCGACAAGGATCTTAAAATTTTTTAACATGGTAAAGGCTTCTGATTTCTCATGTAAAACATAAGCCCATGTTTTTCGAGTGAAATCATCAATAAGACTCAAAATGTACCTCTTATTGCTGTTGGACATTGGCTTGATTGGACCACATATATCTGAGTGTATTAACTGAAGTTGCCTTGTTGCTCTCCACACACTTTTCCTTGGTATAGGTTCTCTATGCTGTTTTCCAATTAAACAGGTAGTGCACACCTTTTCTATAATCTGCAGCTTAGGCAATCCATCAACCATCTTCTTGTGTGAGAGTGTTCTTAGCCCTTGGTAGTTCAAGTGCCCAAATCTACAATGCCATTTGTGAGTTTCCTTTTCTGATGCAACTTCACTTTGTAGGCACATGATACTCTTTGATGCAATGGCAAAAGATAGACAAAACATTCTGTTCCTGCTCATGTTAGTCTGCATAATCACCCCTTTTGTTGGATGAAACACTTTACAACTCCTATCTTGAAACAAAATTGCTAATCCTTTTTCTTCCAATTGCCCTATACTTAGCAGATTATTCTTAAGTTCTGGAACATAGTATACATTAGAAATTACCTGAATTATTCCATTTAGCTTCACTCTGATATTGCCTTTTGCTTTCACAGTTATGCTAGCATTATTACCTAGCTTCACTGTTTTACTAAGCTCATCTTCCAATATCTCTGAGAACCATAATTTGTTGCCTGTCATATGATTGCTGCACCCTGAATCAAGAAACCACAGCTCTTCCTTTTGTGTTTGGTGAGGTTCTTCATAGGACATTAGCAAGAGTTCCTCCGCTTCCTCCATCTCAAAGATAATTGGTCGTTTTCTCCCATGCTAGACATTCATATTGAAAATGTCCCAGCTTGTGACACTTGTAGCACTCAATTGTTGCTTTATTGAATGATTGCCTTCCTCTACCCCTGCCACGTCCTCCTCTGTTAGTACCTCGACCCCTTCCTCTATTAGAGCTTTCATCTGGTGCTACTTTCAATGCTTGTTCCTCTTCTTGAGGCCCCTGCATCCTCTGTTCGTGGACCAACAAACTCCCATGAAGCTCATCAATGGTTAAAATGCTAAGATCATTGGATTCTTCTATGGAGCAAACTACATAGTTGAATCTGGGGTCAATGATCTCAGAATTTTACTTACTACCGTGCTCTGCTCCATATCCTCACCGTTTGCCTTCATTTTGTTGACTGTGAACATCATACGTCCTAGAAAAGTGTCAATCTTTTCTCCTCTTTCATTGTGAGAAGTTCAAATTCCCTCCTTAGGGCTTGAGTTGTGCCCTTTTCACCTTCGTAGACCATTGGTACTTCCTCTTCATTGATTCCCAAATCAATTTGGATGACCTTTATCAAGAATTGTTTCAAGAATTTCTCTATCAATGGCTTGAAATAGGAAATTTTTCACCTTGAGATCCTTAAGCTTGGCCTCATCCACCAATTTCCTTTGTGCTTCACTGGTCGCTCTGTTCCGATTCTTTCTTTGTTGGTACGCCATCCTCAATCACCGCCACATCTCCTTGCTTCGAAGGAAATTCTCCATAGTCATAGCCCAATGATCATAATGGCCATCAAATTTGGGAATTGATGGTTGCACAAATTTATCTCCCACTGACATTTCTTCGCACCCTCACAAAAATCTCTCGTGTTTATTTTGTAACCTTGCTCCGATACCAATTGTTAAATATCAGAGCAATTGTTGAAGGAATGTACTTTATTGATCTCAAACTTGGCCTTATAAATAGCCAGCAATTACAAGAAGAATGCACGCCTAATCGCAGTGCTAAAAATATGGAAACAGAATCACAAACAATAGACTAAGTCTACCTAGTTCGCTCCCTAGAATGTAGGAGATTATTTTGCAACAGAAAGTCTAATTCAAACAATTAAACTGAAAATAGACTTAACAATGCTATCATAGATGTTTTGTCGTAACAAGCTAGCGTCGACATATATAAAAACAAACACATTTTAATATCATATGGCGGATCATGTATCCGTTGATCATCATGCATGATGCAGATCGATCCCATATAATGAATCAATGGTGAAAAAATGTGGTGATATATATATATATATATATATATATATATATATATATATATATATATATATATATATATATATACTCGTTATAATGACAGAACCTTTAATGATAGATAGCAGCATAATCCTTTGTTTAAGAACATCCATTAGGAGCAAACCCAAGTCGGCCGCCAGCAACATCATAAACAACTTCAAACGTCTGTTGCTGCGCATTCCCGAAAATCCCGGCATCTGTATCGGATTCAGTAGCAGCAAATGCTAAGCAGAATAAGGACTGACCCGCAGGGAGCAACACCCCTTCAAAAACCAAATCGACCTTGACATTTCCTTGGAACACGAAGCTAATCACTGGGAACTGTATGGTGGTCTGGTTGCTGAAGTCATAACATGTATCCAATAACGGATTACCCGGTGCTAATGGATACTGTGACATCTGCTGCTTAAAAGCATCACGTAATGCAGTGTAAGCTGTTGGAGGTAGCCGTGTAACGACGGTTCCAGAGTCTATCGTAAACCCTCCTCCTGATTGAAAAACTGATGGGCTGATCGCTAACTGTGTACCCCCAACGCTAATCGTTACTAAATTCACCAAGTAAAATACACCTTGTGGATCATTTACTAACGGTGTAAATGCGAGGTTTCCAGGAGCTCCGTTGTCTTTCCCAAAGGTTAAATGCCCATCTGATCCTGATTGTGGTGTAGGTAAGCAGTAGGAGAAATACTTTCCATATTTTTCAGCAGTTTGAGATACCAAAGAGAAAGAGTCACGTCCGAGGCCAAGTAATCCATCTGTAGCACCAATCTGACCTTCGTTATCCTCTCCACAACCAAACGTAAAATTACCAAACACATCATTTGGTGTCAATGTGAGCACTTCATTCCCCAAAAACCCAGTGGTATTAGAATGGTCCCCGTATCCTGTGAAGTAAACGCAGGTTGATTCCGGCGTGCAACCTAGTAAAACTGTGTTAGAGATCTGAGAGCATTGGGCTGAGTTGCAAGATAAGTTGCTATATGAAGTGGATGCTGAGGGATCAAAGATCGAGTCCTTTTGCGGGTAGCATTGTCCCGCACATGGCTGACACTGTGTCCATGTTAAGGAGCTACCCGTGTCCAATGCTAGCGTGACCGATTTGGCCGGAGTACCTAAACCGACGCTGACGACGTAGTTTCTGGTTCCGAGGGTCAAGCCAGATTTAGCAGGGAGGGTGGCAGCTTTGGAGACACCTAGGTCGTCGTCGATGTTGTTTGATTTTTTTGATTTAAAAGCGCGACGGTTGTTTTGGATTGATGCCACACGAATCTCGTCATGGTCGAGTATCTCCGCTAGACTCGGTGGCTCGATATGACTTTCAGTTAGGCCAGATGTTGAACAATGTCCATACCTATGGCTCACTTTCAATGATGCCGGCCTGCTCCGTCCTTAGATTGGAGAGAAAAAAAAAATATTAGTGAAATCCTATAATAAAAAATAAAAAATAACTTGTCCACAAATAACTTTTATTTGAAAATTTTCTGTATATCTTCCTAGAAAGATAATAATCTATAACGACCCGACCCGAATTTTCCCAATTACCCGGATCCGAATCGCTCGGCCATGACCCGAACTAGAAAAATTCGAATCTTTAAATCTTACATACAAATTGATCAATGATCTAAAAACATGTTTTATTACTTATTGTGAGTCATAACTCTGGTGATAGTGACGGTAGAATTTACAAAGTTAATTAAAGTTGCATCAAAATAAGAAGAAGAGTACCTTGAACAGTGGCTTTGCATGAAGTTGATAAGAAAGACTTAACATCAAAAGAGAGGTACTCTTTTCCCAAGATTTTTCTTCCACCCAAAGCATAACAATTATTCATCAATGATAAACAAATAATCAGCAAGAAAACAAGATATGAATTCATTTTGAAGTTTATGAAAATCAATGGATACATATAATTCTTTTTTTTAAATAAATGGCTTTGAACTTGACAGGCTTAATTAATTGGTCCATGGAATGTGGTTAATATGAACCACATTTTATAGTGTAGGATGATGAAGCTTCTGACCCAATCGCTACTACACTTCAATAATTATTGGTCTATGGGCTTGTTAATTGTTTAACAGGTCAATTCTCTGGCTATATAATAATATTGTTTCAAATTAAAACGCTACGTCAACAACAAAATAGTCATAACAAAGTTACACAACACGTTATTTGTATTATTGATTATGATGGATACCATATCAATAAAGAGATCTCACACTATGAGTCTATGATCGATCAATGGTAGATTACTCTATTTGTGTAAGATGTGTCGTGCTTCTTTGTTGTGTCAATTTTGATTTAAGCATGGCATTACTCTGTTTGTGGATGTAATCACTGTAATCTCAATTTGAAAAGTAATGCTAGTACTCCACAATAAAATAAAATTGTTGCAACATAGTTATACAACATATTTTACACCATCAATCAGGTTATGTGATCTCTTAATTGATATAAGACTCATCATAATTAATGGTTTAAACATTTGTTATAACTATTTTATTATGGAACCAGTATTTTTGCAACTTTAACACCTGACAAAAGGCACTTAAGTTTTGATCTAACCCATTGGTATAACTTAAGGCGATGGTTTAAAACATAAGGGATAAATCATGTCAAAGTGGACTAAATCCGCAAGAAAACTAAAAATAGGTCGTATTGTCAAGTGTGACTTGATCGATCTCTACGTCTGACAAAGCTATCTGGGTCAGCTCACTGGTGGCTGCTGGCTATAGTGTTCAAGTCTGAGGAATTCAGCTGAGCTGAAGTGTCGGTTGATGATCCGTCTGTCAGCAGAGTAGTGTGCCGAGTCTATTGAATGCTGCTGATTTTTTGTATATGTGTTGGTTACATAGCTGATGAGAAATCCGACAATGTCGCAATGGCGGTTAGGGTTAGGTTTTCAAGGCTATAAATATCCGATGTTTGTAATCAATGTGTGTATTTTCCTGGATTTTTGTGCATAATAAATATATTCTTTTATGTCCGTGGTGTAGTCGGCATATTGCCGGAAATCACGTTAAATCCGTTATGTTCTCTTTGTTTTCGTTTTCTGTTGTTGATTATTTATTTATGTTAGATTGCTTATTTGTTCTTCTTGTTCTGGATTTCCGTATGTTTTAACATGTCGCAACTTTTGTGTATAGGTGGAGTATCATTTCCGCTGTCAAGTCCATGGCAAATTTTATCCTAGTCCACTCACAAGTATGACTTGGTGATCCGGAATCAATCACAATCACTCATTTCAATGAGGTCTCACATATTTAGAAAATAACCAACACTTGTAAATTATCTAATTAGACAAAATGATGATGACATGATGGTCCTGGACCAATATAAAATCATTTCAAGTCCATTCCTTGGTCGTCTAAAAACGTGTGGAAAGTGGGATAAGAAGACTTAAAGTCACCCCTAAAATTAAAAAATTCTAAGTTATTGGCTAATTTGTCCAATTGTGGACTGCTATTATTATCAAGTGACTGGTAGCTAGAGGAACCAACTTAGAATTTTCTATCTGTTGTTACCCTTTGTTTGATTGACGGTCCATATGTAGACGATCACAGTAATCCTAAATTTCTTAATTTATTTCTGATTAATCAATGTTAATGTTTTTTTTTGGTATAAACCGGATATTTTATTAAATCAAAAAAAAAATTTGTACATGACTCTACATAAAAGAGGAGATTTTGTAATTACAGTAACATCACAAAATTAGGACCAAGCTAGTCTAAGTTCTCGGGTTTTGCGTATCGCGTTTGAAATAAACACAATTGTTGGGGGTCTTTGGGCACCATTTTGATGAAAGTCTTCGTTGCGCCAATACCAAATGCAAGAAATCAGCTCGCGGAAAAGAATTCTCCAAAATTCGATGGTGTCGTGTTTAAGCATATGCACACCAAGGCAGAAATCAAGCCAATTCGGTATACCCACAATGAAATGAATTCATACCAATATTCTCGAGGTATCACTTCTCTCCAAGTTTTTCTTACCACCGTACAGTCTCTCATGGCGTGCATTGTAGTTTCTTCTTGGGTACCGTGATTGAGCTAAAATTTACCCCAACAAAAACAATTTATAAAGACTCGAAACCGTGGGCAAACTAACTCTCAAACCGGCAGTGTACCGGGTCGATTGCTAGCATAGCTACAGGAGTACGAGGTCGAACCCAAAGGAAAAGTGTTTGTGAGTACCAATGCGAACGTGTTACTTAGTCAAGGTGATCAATCTTTTTAAAGTGCTTGTGTATTACAACGACACTAAGGTAATTTTTACTAACGAGTCTAAAGATAAAAAAAAGAAGAAAGAAGATTAACTACTCGGTTTTTAACGTTATACTAAGGGACATAGCCGAACCGTGATCAAAGTAGCTAGTTTCGACCCTAAGGGTAGACAAGACCGGGAGTGTGCATCATAACAAACGAACTCTCGCAATCAATTTCACGGGTGCATACTCCTAATTCCGGTGCTAAGGTCTGAACAACTCTCTCCTAACACTTTATGCCAAGTTAACTACCCTTCCCTAAAGAAGATTCACTAACAAGACATGCTATGCACTAAAGCTGCTTAAACGTTAAAACGAGTAACCTCGCATTGGGCTCGGGCTTAACAACTAAGCCGAGTCTACGCCGCGATCTTAGAACCCTTTTTCCCATACCTCCCCGCAAAATACATATGTAAGATTGGTATGTGAGATTACTAAATTAGGTGATCAATCTAATCTAGCGATGTTATAATAAGTTCTAAGACGTGAAACAAGCAAGATTAAACAATAAAAAGCACTACCCACTCCCAATTTCGTCACCCAAATGGTGATTTCACCAAATTTCACATGATTCGACTATGAAAAGGGATTAGCTACTCATTATACTAGCTAAAACATAAAATAAACAGTAAATTAAAGACATAATAAGTGAAAGAAGGAAGAAATATACCATAGAAGTGAGAATTTCGAAATTAGATCCAAAAAGTACACTATGAAAACTAATTAAAAGATGGTGTCTTAGTGTTTGAAGTAGAAATCTGAGCTAAGAAATGGAAAGATTATGCTAAGATTATACTGATTTAAGCTAAGAGAATGTATTCTAAGCTATTACAAAATTCGAGCTAAGAAATGGGTAGGGTTTTGCTAAGAGAATGGTTGTTGTTCAAGAAATAGTCTAAGGGGGGTATTTATAGGTGGGGGAAAATCTGCAAAATTCTGGCCTCAAACGCACGTTTGGTAGGTTGAACTTGGCGTTTCACATCTTCAAACGCGCGTTTCGCATAGGGCAAACGCGCGTTTCGCTTCATTTCTGGGTAGGCTCTTGTCTGATCTTCAACTGGAACGCACGACTAGAAAGTTGAAACGCATGTTTGGAGGACTTGGAACGCACGTTTAGGGCAGTTTGAAATGCGTGTTTAGAGAGGTTGAACTCTGATCAAGCTGGTGGCTTCTGAAACGCCCGTTTGGGGGTTCAAACGCGCGTTTGAACCCCATTTGCTCCAAAACTTCAACTTTTCTTCCCTTTTGATCTCTTCTCTTGCCTCGATCATGATTTTCACCATGAATCATCACCTTTCGGGTCCTCAAGACACTAATACCCTACAACATCATGAACGACCAAAAACATCCAAACAATTCCAGAGGGTAAAAGTGCTCGGGAATAGGGTTAATACACTACAAAAAACTGGGCTTTTTGCGACGGAAGGTTATCGTCGCAAACTAGGCTTATTCCGTCGTAAATCCTAATTTGCGACGGATTTTATTTGTCGCATTTTTTAGTCGCAAAACAGAGATTTTGCGACGGTTTATCCGTCGCAAATTATTTGCGACGAATGTTGCGACGGATAATAACGTATTTTATTTTTAAAAAAAAATATAGTTTCCGTCGCAAAACAATGTAAAATCCGTCGCAAACAGTTGTATAATCCGTCGCAAAAATATATAATCCGTCGCACAAATTTTATAAACCGTCGCAAAAATTGTATAATCCGTCGCAAATATTTTTTTATTAAATAAATTTTTTTTATTTTTAGATCCTTACATATCCGTCGCAAATACACTTTTCCGTCGCAAAAACAACTTTGCGACGGAATATTTCCGTCGCAAAAGTTAAAATTAATCGAAAAATTATGGTTTGCTTTGCAAAGAACGGCTAAACCACCGCCAAAAACAGCCATAATTTTCCCCGGTAGCATTACAATTGCTACCGGCTATCAACAACAACAATATAAAAGGGGATACGATACCAAAATAAATAAAACGATATGTCAATGGGGATATGTCAAAGGGGATAAAACGATATGTCAAAGGGGATACGATAAGCCAAAATAAATAAAAATGTATAAAGCAATATGTCACCCAGTCAGACCCGGTGTACTACCTAAACCCATGTCACTTCCTCCAGGTCCGTGATCAGATCGGTCATCTCTGTCTTTGCCTCAGACCCAGGTTGCATCCTCCTCCGAGGATCTTTGCTAACCATTTGGTAATCCACTCCTATCTCTGCGCTAGTCTGCCTTCCTCCGACGCTGTCTCTCTCTAGCTCCTCCAACCTCGCCTGTGTTTCTGCATTAATCTGTCTTTCTCTCGCCATCTCCTGGGTGAGACGGGTGAGTATGCCCGGAGAGTATGTCTCAGCGGATGAGTGTCGAGCAGTAGCAGGCCTGTCGTAGTACATGGAGGCAGCTGACCCCATGCCAAAAACTCTCCCCTTCTTGTCGTAACCACCAGCGGCTTCGTAATAAAGACGCGACTCGTCGACAGGGGTGTCAGTCGTCTCTGGGCTTTCGCCTTCTTCGAGGTGAAGACGTCCTGTAAAGTATGATATAAATTTGTTAGTAACAATAATTACATGATATATATATAATGTATATATAATATTTAGAATACATAACGTACCAAGATTTTCTCAAACTTCCTCGAGACGAAGTTGCCCGACTTCTTCTTCTTCGAACTAGTCACCGGATCTCCGATCGATAGGGCACTTCTCTATTGTCCTCCATGGCCCGAGAAAATCGATAACGCCGCGTCGCCCGCAGCATGTGTCCTGTGGGATCTTCCCTTCCTCACCGGATCCAGAAGCTCGGTTTATCTTCTTTTTCGCAGATGTTTCCTTGAATGCCTATTCCGACATAAGATAAACAAGTTAGTACATACATATATATATATAAAACACAAGTATTATTAATTAAATATTGAATAATTGCTTACAGACTCCCAATCCACTCCTCGAATCGACGGAGAATATCCGGGTCATCCAAAGCCGAGCACGGGGTTTGTTTGAGCCCGATACATATAATCACGGACCACTGTTGATAGCATACCGCTCAAAAGCTTCCCTAACCAGCGCCGTGGCGTAACTCGAAGTTTTGAAATGAGCACATGCAACATAGTTATATATATGTTATATGTATAGTTATAATTATAGTTATATTTCTATATAGTTATATTTATATGAACGACGTACTCTAAATGCGTGCCACCACCTTTCCTCGCCGCTCTGGTCGGGCATTATGCCACGTGGTGGCAAAAGTGTTAAGCCACCATTATGGCGGTCTTGGCCATTTTATTGACATAGTTGTCGGTAAACTGTCATATTGAAAATAATAAGTTGTTAATATATTTGGTTAATCAAAATATAAATAAAAATACAAACAAATTAAAGCAAGATATGTATTAACTTACCATCTCCCATCGGGATCCAAAACGGCAATCCAAGGTCACCATTGACAATGACACCCAAATCCTCCTCGGTCATCCGGTGTATCTCATCATCCAAACCGTGAGTTCAGGTGGAGGAAGACGCCTCCGGGGGGGAACTACCCTACCGCGTCTACCTCTACCTCTACATCTACCTCGACATCTATTTGACACGAGAAAATGACGTTTATACTAATCTAAATGCAATTATAATAAAAGGCGTTTATACTAATTAATAATAAATTACAATGTTTAATACATTATTATTCAAAGAATGATGACAAAATAAAATATTTAATACATTATTATTCACTATCACTACTAGAATGGAAGAGTTCTTCCTCCTCTTCATCGATGATCTAGATCATCAACCGATTCTTCTTCCTCTCCATCTTCTTGTTGAATGAAATCCGCCATCTCATTATCATCCAAGTCATTATCCCCAACATCGGAGTCAACATCGACATCAAGATCTTGGTGGACAATGTTAAGAGGATCGATAATCGGAAACATCATTGATCACTTGTTCTTGGAAAACGGTTTCTCGACGGGAGCATCGATAGTCGATCTTGCCTTTGTTTTGAAAACAACCGACCATTGATCTTTGTCTTTTTTCAAACTTGGATATGGAGCATAGTAGACTTGCTCGACTTGATAAGCCAGAACAAATGGATCATAAGCGCCATATTTCCTACCACGATGAACTTCAACTATCTTATAATCTTTATGCACATTCATGCCCCGTTCGTAATTATCAAACCAATCACATTTGAACAATACGGCTTTGTAGATAATAAGAAGCTCCATAATACACCAACTCAATGATTTCATTTAAAGTGCCATAATAGTCGGCACCTTCCGTGGAATCGACACAAACTCCGTTGTTGATCAAGATTTACCAATATCGGCTTGCCCGTTGAATGTCCGAAAGTTGTAGCCGTTAATCGAATAACGTTTCCAAGTTTTGACTTGACGAGAAGGACCACTTGCCAAAGCTTTTAGCAAATCATCATTCAACAATGATGCTTGTTGTGCAAACCATTTGGTAAATTCATTTTCATGTTTATTCCAAATATCTGTCGAGGTCAATTGAGGTCATGTTGAACACGAATAAATTGCTCGAACAATCTAAGAATGAATCATTTTGTCGATTAATGTATATTTGTTCGTAAAAAGCATAAGCATTGTATATATGTAGTAATGAGGTACTTACGATTCATATACGGTTTCATGATTTCAGATTAGACAATACGTTACTTGTGCACGAAGTCATATTCTTTATTATCCAAGAACCTCGTCTTGCACTTCCCGCTTGTTGTACCGTTATGATCACGGAATAACTCGTAAATCTGAACGATTGTCGATGCCGAAGTCTCACCAACAAAGAAGATTCTTTGCTTTTGTTTCAATATGATCATCGTAATACATAGAAACGTAAGTTTGAAATCTCTTCCAACAAATACGCATTGCATATTGATCCTCTACGAAAGCTTTGTTACCAATATTTTGTTTTAAGTGATTCAAAACCTTTCGAATGGATACATCCATCGATATTGCACGGACCACCAACTCGACCTCATACGGCAGTGTGTACGGTAAATGCTCCATCGAGTTAAAAACGCCGAGGCAAAATCTTCTCTAACTTGCAAATAATCTCAAAGAATGTTATTCTCTAAACGAATCACGCCTTCTATTTTTAGGGTAGCAAGACACAAGTCTCGAAAGAATTGACTTATCTCACCAATGCATTCCACTCATTTTTCGAATCAATTCTCGAAGGGCAACGCGCAACAAACGTTCCATAAAAACGTGACAATCATGGCTTTTCAAACCACGTAGAATGTATTGATCATGATCTACGCACCTACTCAGTCCAAGCATAACCGTCGTGGAATTTCAACTTGGTGACCCATTCACACAACACTTTTCTTTTCTCGCTTGTCAAGAACAAGTGTATGATCGGGCGCTTTGCGCAAAGCTCTTTCAAATCTTTAGCGATTTTGGACCACAAGCGATTTGCCTTTAACGTCCATAACCGTGTCAATGAGTTTTTCAAAGAAGTTTTTCTCAATATGCATCACATCCAGGCAATGTCGAAGCGAAGAATGTTTTCCAATACGGAAGATCCCAAAAATGCTTCTTTTCCACCAACCATTCTTGGAGTTTTTAAGCCGTTTCAAGTCTGAATCGAGCCATCAATGATGCTTGGTAGGTGTTGTACAAATTCCCATACCTCCTCACCACTCAATCTACGGGGGTGGAGTCGCGTGTTCATACTTGTTTGGACTTCAAAAAACCTTTATCGGTCGTAAAAATATGGTCTTCAGGAGAAATCGCCGATGACAATCAAACCAAGTGCATTTACCACTATGTTTGAGCCGTAACGACTTGTTTCCATCACCACAATAGGGACAAGCTTTCACACCACCCGTAGTCCATCCGGATAACATGCCATACGCAGAAAATCATTGATAGTCCACATTAGTGCAAATTTCATATGAAAATTCTGCTTTTGTGGATACATCGTAAGTAAACAACCCTGCTTCCCACACAATTGCTTCAACTCCTTAATCAATGGTTGCAAATAAACATTGAGGTTTCCTTTCGATTTTTCGCCCCGGTACAAGCAATCGATAAGAATATAAACTGCTTTTTCATGCACAACCAGGGCGGAAGATTGTATGGTGTAACCATGGATCGCCAAAGAAGAGTAGTTCTTCCCAAAATTACCAAAAGGTGCAAAACCGTCATGCAAAGTCCTAACCGCACATTTCTAGGCTCCTTAGCAAACTCAGGGTGCATTTGGTCAAAATGCTTCCAAGCTTCAGCGTCACTTGGGTGGGCCATTATACCGCTTGTCCTGGGGTTTTCCACGTGCCACCTCATTTCCTTGCCTATATGTTTCGTGGCGTACAACCTTTGGAGTCTAGGTCCAATCGGGAAATAAGTCATCACTTTGTTAGGCACACGTTGACCTCTTGCGTTCGTTTTCGGTTTATGTCGATCATGGTCACACTTCCGACACTTGTCCAGATCGCGTCCTCCTCCCAAAATAACATACACCCCGCGGGACACACATGTATTTTCTCATGGGGTAGCTCTAATGCCTTTAACAAATTTTTGGTTTGATAGAAGTTCGAGGTCATTAAGTTATTCTTCGGAAGAATATCTCCTATCAAACCGGTAACCCGTCCAACGCATTTGTGAGAGAGGTTGTGATCACATTTCAAAGTGAGCAACCTAGAAGCCGCTTGCGATGACGGAGACACTACTTCCATCACATACAGTTCCTCTGCGCGCTTTGAAGATTTCAAAAAAGCGATGCAACTTCAGGGTTTGGTGTCTCATTGTTCTCCTCTTGGTTAAGAAATTCTTCTCTTACGTGATCAATCCTATCACGTAATGCGTCATTAACCATGTCCTGATAAGGGGTTCACATTCCGTTCTTCTTTGAACGTTGATCGGAATGGGAAACTCTTCACCATGACACACCCAATCATAGTAGTTTGCGCAAAACCCATATTTAGTTAAATGTAATCTCACGTCATGTTCGATCGAAAATTTAGTGTTCTTACACTTACTACATGGACACTTCATCATTCCATTATTTGCCCGAACGAATCTAATCGCTTTGCATGTTTTATGAATTCCTCCACACCATTCACAAATACCGGGTTAAATTTCTTGTTAGCATCCAACCTCTCGTACATCCAACTACGTTCTATTCTCTTCATTTTCAATCCTACACATCATATCATACAAAATATGAGATTAACAATAGTCTTTGAAGGTTGTCTCAACACTTTTGCAAACTCAGGTTTTACTCAACTTACTATGAAACTAACAACACTATAACCTAAATTTTCGATTCATGGTCAAAGGTTCGACGTCAAAATAATTCGGAGGCTTTGCCGGATAACAAAGTACCCCCCAATACCATTTTCCAAACGGGTAGGAACAGCACCCTTTGAGGACCTTATGTATGTTATGCTTATCATGTAAGCACATACTTATCATCATTTCAATCCAAATTCAACAAACCAATTCAACCAACATCCGGTTTCTAAACTAAGCATTTTCAACCAACATCCGGCTTTGCACATACTTAAGCATTCAACAAACCAATTCAACAAACCAATTCAACCAACATCCGGCTTTGCACATACTTAAGCATTTTCCTAACTTATCTAACTAATACACATAAGTAAGCATTTTCTAACTTATAATTACTACACATATATATCTATAAATCTATACTACATATGATACACTATATAAAAAAATATTTAAAAAAAAAAATAAAAAAAAAACGAAAAAATATATTACATACTACAATATACAAAAATTACATACTACAATATATATATACAATATAAATTGAAAAAAATATATATATATAAAAAAAATAAAACTGTACATACATATACATATACAATATATATATATATATATATACATATATATATATATATATATATATATATATATATATATATATATATATATATATATATATATATATATATATAAAAAAAAAAAAAAAATATATATATATACATACATAATAATACGCATGGGGAGGGGAGGAGGGAATCGGGTCTGGGAGAGGGTGGGAGGGGGAGGAAGAGCATACCTGTGGGTGGGCTGCAAGTGGTGGTGGGAGGAGGTGGCGCCGGAAGAGCTTCAGCAGGGGGGCTGGTGAGAAGAGGGGGGAATGAAGAAGAGAAATGAGGAAGAAAAGGGATGCTTCGACTGATATCCGCCGTTTTGCGACGGAATTTAATGTCCGTCGCAAAATAACCCTAATTCCGTCGCAAACATATATATTCAGAATAATAAAATAATTTTATAAAATTTTATTAAATATTCCATCGCAAATTAATAAAAATTCCGTCGCAAACTTGCCCGCCAAGTGGAAAAATTGGTCCCGCCAAATGTCCCGTCGCAAACAATTAAACATCCGTCGCAAACGTAAATTTACGACGGAAATAAAGTCCGTCGCAAAAATTCCGTCGCAAAACTGCTGTTTTTTTGTAGTGATATCAACAAAAAGGGGTAATAATCCATCAAAGTAACGGATTCACTCCCCGTGCCATAAACTCACGATATCACCCCGAAAACGGTCTAAATAACCCAAAAACGTGCTAAACATGTGGTAAACGGGGGTGGGAAATGCACCGGAATCACGTAAAGTTGACTCCCATCATACCGCAAATGGGACAAGTGTCATCATCGATGATATGTCGCGAAAAAAGAAGTTCAGCCGTGGGGATTCTCTACAAATTTGCCACAAAAGTAGGTTACCGTGAAGCGGGCCTTTGATACTCCAAATCATCTTCCAACCACGGTTGTCCAAAGGAGATAAAGCTGGCAGTCTTTGAAGGGCATGGTAAGCCGAGCTAACTGTAAATTTGCCCGAAGGATGCGGATTCCATTTCAGCCCGCCATCTTCATTAACACCGAAATCATCACGCAGGGTCTCCGCTGCAAAACATATATGCCGCCAAATAAACGAACAACCAGACTTGGGATGGACAAAAGGGGAGCCATATCGCTTAAGCAAAATTGGAACCCAAAGCTTATTACTCTCGGTACACAACTGCCATACTAATTTTGCTAAGAAAGCCACGTTCATGTCGCGAGCTTTTCGGATTCCCAGACCTCCGTAAAGCTTGGGTTTGCAGATCTTGTCCCAAGCCACAAGGTGAATACTTTTCTTGTCCTCCGAATCATTCCAGAAAAAAGACCGGGCAATCTTATCCAGTTCATTTGTGATGGAGACAGGGAGTTTAACCGTCTGCATCTGATAATAAGGGACCATCGTAAGAGCCGTCTGCGTTAACAAAGCACGCCCCTCTTTAGAGAGAGTGGAAGCTTTCCATTTTTGTAATTTAGTACGCATCCTATCCCCAAGGAAATGAAAGTCTTCTTTCTTTGCCCGCCCATGGTGTAGAGGGGCTCCCAAATATTTTTCAAGATTTAAAGAATGCGACATCCCTAGAGCAGCAGCAATACTCCTTGTAGTTTGGATGTTAACATTAGCCTAAACCGAAAATTTAGACTTTGAAATGCTGCTCTTCTGCCCCGAAACGAAACAAAAATTAGAGAGAACTCGTTCCAATTTACGAGCTTGTTCCGTAGAAGCTTCCGAAAAAAGAAGAGGGTCGTCCGCAAAAAATAAATGAGAGAGCTTTTGGCCCCCTCGAGACACAGCAACAGGTTTCCAATTACCCCCAGCAATCGATTCATCAATCATATGGCTCAATACCTGCATAACAAGCACAAACAAATACGGAGCTAAAGGGTCGCCTTGTTTAAGTCCCCTCTTTGGTTGAAATCCGGCAAGAGGTGAACCATTCCACAAAAGTTCTAAAGATGTACTCGAGAGAGTAAACATAATAAGATCAGTCAATTGATTGCTTAGCCCCACAGACAACAACAATAAATTACGGAGAAAAGGCCACTTTACTCGTCAAGTAATCTTTCTCGAGGTCCACTTTGATAAACATGAAGCCTTTCCGTCCCGTTTCCTACGCATCGTGTGTAGAATCTCCTGTGCTACAATGATATTATCGGATGTTTGACGCCCTGGGATAAAAGCACTTTGTCTGTTATCGACTAGTTTGCCAATGAAAAGTCTCAACCGATTCGCAATGATTTTCGTAATAATCTTGACCGTCACATTAGTCAGGGCAATAGGCCGCAAATGAGATACAGATTCCGGTGGGTGAATTTTCCGAATCAAAGCAATAGTCGTACGGTTCATATTTTCTGAAAAGCGACAATCTCGAAACGCTTTAATAACCCATGATGTCAAAGAAGCACCAACAATATCCCAATTTTGTTGATAAAAGACCGGCTGGAAATTATGAGAGTCAACACGACTGTCATTTTCTATGTGTTTATACCCCGTTTATACCTCGTTTAATATGTCTCCGGAGACATTTGTTTGTGTTTTGATGCATTTTACACCATGGTTTGTGTTTACGAGATCCGGACATATAATCCGGAATTCTCGAGTTTTTTCGGTGTATTTATTATACTCTCGGTCACCCTAGTGTCCTGTAGGTGTTACGTGTGGTATTTGTTGTGATTTTGTTCAGGACTTAGGTGTTCGAGATACGAGGATTGGAGCGTGTGTCCGAAGCTTAGCTTGTAGCTAGTTTATTAAATGGATAAGTATCGGCGCAATACATGACAAGATCAACAGATGTTTCTATAAAACCACGTGTAATATGTCGTGTTTTTATTAAACTGTACCACGATAGATATTTATCCGGATATTACGGTAGTCGCATACCACCATGTGATGGCCACAATATCACGTGTGGTGTGATAAGCTTGGGCTGACATATTGATAAGATGAGTTTTCAAGTTGACCGACTTCTTGAGTCGGCAATAGTATGTATACATATAAATATTTTTGAAATGTTAAGAAGGAGAAAAAAAAAGATTAGCAAAGAGGAAGTTCCCATATATATATATAGACCAGAAAAATTTCAATATAGATATCACCATCTCCTTCGACTTTTTCCTGCACTTTTCATTCCTTTTCCTTAGTTTTTCTTAGATTGGTATGTAGTTAGCTTAAATTAGATTTAATTTTGTGTAATCTGAAGATCGATGCTACCCGGCTATTATAATTTCAGTTTGGATTTCGTTTTCGCTTACGGTGTTTCATCGTCCCGATTTCCGGTAATCTTCATTTCCAGCTTTTGATCTTGATGCTTGTTAGCTTAAAGGTTGATTTATTGTTGTGTTCTTAGATTAATGAGTAGTTAATTTACCGATAGTCGAGTTATGTGATAATCTTCGAAATCGAACCCTAGTTTGTTAATTGAGGTAATTTTGATGTGTTGATTGTTAGATTCTCGGTGTTGTTAACGTTCTAGAACTTATTCTTAATGACTTTTGTTGAACTGATCACTCAATAATCGTGTCACACGTATCGTCTTTACATATGTATTTTGCGAGAGGGTGCGGGAAAAGGGCTTATAGGATCACCGTGTAAAATCAACTGAGTTGTTCAGATTCGGTTTCATGTGTGAGGTTTTATATCGACTTGTCGAAAGGCCTCATGTAGCGTGAGACCATGTCGGGTCGATTAAATCCGGTCGGAATTTGTTGAATTCGACATAGGAAACTAGGTTGTTGAAATTGGCGCTTAGTTTCGGAAATAGGAGACGACATCCTTTAACAATGCCAAGAACATTAAAGTTTATTGAAATCACTTCCAGTTACGAGTTAAGGCTCGATAGTAGTCGATTGGATCATAGCTCGGCTATCTTGTTTTTTTGTAGTTTTAAATCTTTCTTTTGTGTATATTTAATTGTTAAAATCGGTGATTTGACAAATCACCACGTTCAATATTTGTGTTGGCCTAAACTAGGGATGAGACCGACTTTGGTAATCGACCAGATTCCCTGTGGGATACGACCTTGACTCACCATTTCTAGGCAACAGTTGACCCGGTACAATGCCGGTGAGATTGGACACTTAGAAAAGGCCGATCAAGTTTTCTGGCGCCGTTGCCGAGGAATCGGGTTGATATCTTGTAAGTTAGTTAAGTTTTTAGGATTTGGTCGTTTTTCATATTTGTTTTTTTATGTATAGTTTGTTTTTTTATTTGTTTTTTTTGAAGTGTCACACAATTTACTTCGGTAGTGGTAGCGACTAGATACCGTGATTGTGTTCGTGTTATTTTCCTGTTTGCATATAATGAATCCATACTACAATTACGGCTTCTATCCTTATCCATTCGGATATTACAATTACGGTGCTATGGGTTACCAAACACAACAATTTTATCAGTTCAACCCATACGCCACATCATACGGGAATGCGTGGGATAATGCCCCAAGTTACTATAATCAACAACCGCCAACTTTGGATCAATTATCGAGGATGGTTTATGACAATGCTAAGGAGATGAGAGACAATAATAGAGAGATTCGGAATTCAATGACTTCAATGCAAGCCTCAATACGGAACTTGGAACATCAAGTTGACAGATGGCCGAGAATCGAAATCGACTCCGACGGGTGGCCTCGCAAAGTAATACGGTTAGAAATCCGAGAGGTGTGAATACAGATCTATTGAGGAGTCGACGGTTGGTGATAATGATGATGATCTAGGTCTCGGAAGGGATCTTAGGCCACTAATCCGGTCAATGCTATTTTCACTCGCGGTATCACCCTGCAGGAACACTACGAGGATGGTATGACTCTTGTATCTATTGAGTCACCTGTTCCGTCTTCATTTAGCCCTATTGCTATATCTTCGGGGGTGCACCCTATTGAGTTTGTTGTTGATGTTGAGCCTATTTGTTACTACTTGGAGCTAGAGTCGTTATTGGTTGGGATATGTTTTAGTTCGGGGAAAGTGAGTTCGTTGTTCTGTGCAATGGACTCATCGAACAAATCTTGGTGGTAGGGATTGAGCCCCATATTTTTATTGTTTTATTTTCAAGTGGTGCTCAATTCCTACGTTTTTTTGTAGGGAGACACAACGGTTTGCTCTCCTTTGGTATAGCTATCCTTGATATAGTTCAGGGTAGAGTCTAACCGAGGACTATAAACTCGAAATGTATTTTTATCGCTTTTCTTCCCCTAGTGTGTCATTGTGTTTCTTTAGTGTGTATTCAGGTAAATTTTGTTGTGATATAACCCGGTGTAGTGTGTATTATGGGGGTTAGTGTGGTGTTTTTTGTTTTTGATGAATCGTGGTTGTTCGCCTAGTTTCATTTCGTTATCTCCATACCGTGTATCTCGTGTAGTTGTTGTTTCGTTGATATTAGCACAGTACCACGGAGGACTTTCTACGGATGCCACGTGATCGTACTCGCACCATTTTCCGGTTGTAAGCTAACTTTTCTACCATTGTCCTTCGTGTTTCGTTTTAAAGTAGGGGTGGTTAGTTTAGCTTAAATGTCCCATATTCATGTCGAATGAGTTATACTTAGCAATTGTTATCCCTTTAGTTTAAATGAGTCAGATTCTGAGAATTTTGATGGTTTTGACATTGGTTTTGATACATCGAGCCTTCGGTATTGTTTTGATAAACATATAGTTATTGTATAGATGAATATCATTCGAGTTGAGATCTTGTATTGAGAATCGAATAGTTCTATCACGTTAGCTTCACGTCATTTATCACCATGATTAGTGGACGATTTTAGTTGTCGTATGACCCGGTTACCTAGAACTTATATTAGTAACTTCGAGGCGAAATAGAAAGGTCTTCGTTGTTAGGTACGGGATGACGGTTTTGGCATTTATTTTGACCCGATCAGAGCCAAATGCCATCCTTAACGTTAATCCACAGTTACCCCTCTCATCCTGTTGTAGGGTGGTTAGACCGCCGCCCGAACTGACCATTTTGTTACTAACTCGTATAATCGATGTCCCTAGCCTTATTTCGGTCTACGTATCCTTGACTACCTTGCAATTGAGCTTTTATTTCCGCACATTTATACAATGTTGCGAGATGTTGTGGTATGGGAGTGCTGTTGTGACATTGTATTATTCGAGTTATCCGGTATGAGAGTTTGACGGTGTGTTGGTTCGACTTTGTTCGGAATTTTGATGTGTATAGTTTTATACATACATGTATATAGTTTGGAAAAAATATAAGAAAAAAAAGTGAAAAAAAAGGAAAGAAGAAGAAGAAAAAAAATTGAAAAAAGAGTGTATATATGTTTATAGTATGTGTTTTTATTTTTAGAAAGTGTCCAGAAAATAATGGACCAAGTTATTGTTGTTTAGAGTTGGAGTTGGGGTTTATTTCGGATATCGAGATTGTTTTTATAGTTGGAGAGTTGGAGGCGTTCAAAACCGAGTTTCATATATATTTTTCTCGGTTAAAGCTCGTTTGCACTTTCTCTTTCTATTTTTTTATCGTAAATATCATTTCGTAGCCCTAACCTAAGCCTAAACGATATAACCGTGCAAGTCCTGCCTGACCGTACTAGACGACGATAGACCTCGATTAGTGGAGATGTTTACGACATATGAGCCTATGGTGTAGCCTCGGTATATTATACATCTATAATCTAAACCGGTCATTGGTGATAAATGTTGAAAAAGCTATACACACACACACATTCTTTTCTCGATACAAGGTAGAGCTCGAGTTTTATGCATTTCTATCAATTACTTGTGTTTTATCATTTCAATACTATAGACTAGATGTGTAATGACAATGTTGACTCCATCTTTCTTTTTGGATCGCTTATTTTTGATCGAGGGCGAGCAAACGCTAAGTATGGGGTAGTTGATGAGAGTCAACTCGACTGTCATTTTCTATGTGTTTATACCCCGTTTATACCTCGTTTTATATGTTTCCGGAGACATTTGTTTGTGTTTTGATGCATTTTACACCATGGTTTGTGTTTACGAGATCCGGACATATAATCCGGAATTCTCGAGTTTTTTCGGTGTATTTATTATACTCTCGGTCACCCTAGTGTCCTGTAGGTGTTACGTGTGGTATTTGTTGTGATTTTGTTCAGGACTTAGGTGTTCGAGATTACCGGAATTCGAGATACGAGGATTGGAGCGTGTGTCCGAAGCTTAGCTTGCAGCTAGTTTATTAAATGGATAAGTATCAGCGCAATACATGACAAGATCAACAGATGTTTCTATAAATCCATGTGTAATATGTCGTGTTTTTATTAAACTGTACCACGATAGATATTTATCCGGATATTACGGTAGTCGCATACCACCATGTGATGGCCACAATATCACGTGTGGTGTGATAAGCTTGGGCTGACATATTGATAAGATGAGTTTTCAAGTTGACCGACTTCTTGAGTCGGCAATAGAATGTATACATATAAATATTTTTGAAAACAATGAGGAGAGAAAAAAAAAAAAGATTAGCAGTGGAAGTTCCCATATATATATATAGACCAGAAAAATTTCAATATAGATATCACCATCTCCTTCGACTTTTTCCTGCACTTTTCATTCCTTTTCCTTAGTTTTTCTTAGATTGGTATGTAGTTAGCTTAAATTAGATTTAATTTTGTGTAATCAAAGATCGATGCTACCCGGCTATTATAATTTCGGTTTGATTTCGTTTTAAAACACGGTGTTTCATCGTCCCGATTTCCGGTAATCTTCATTTCCGCTTTTGATCTTGATGCTTGTTAGCTTAAAGGTTGATTTATTGTTGTGTTCTTAGATTAATGAGTAGTTAATTTACCGATAGTCGAGTTATGTGATAATCTTCGAAATCGAACCCTAGTTTGTTAATTGAGGTAATTTTGATGTGTTGATTGTTAGATTCTCGGTGTTGTTAACGTTCTAACTTATTCTTAATGACTTTTGTTGAACTGATCACTCAATAATCGTGTCACACGTATCGTCTTTACATATGTATTTTGCGAGAGGGTGCGGGAAAAGGGCTTATAGGATCACCGTGTAAAATCAACTGAGTTGTTCAGATTCGGTTTCATGTGTGAGGTTTTATATCGACTTGTCGAGCGTCTCATAGAGCGTAGACCATGTCGGGTCAGTTAAATCCGGTCAGCGGACTGTTGAATTCGACATAGGAAACTAGGTTGTTGAAATTGGCGCTTAGTTTCGGAAATAGGAGACGACATCCTTTAACAATGCCAAGAACATTAAAGTTTATTGAAATCACTTCCGATTCTGAGTTAAGGCTCGATAGTAGTCGATTGGATCATAGCTCGGCTATCTTGTTTTTTTGTAGTTTTAAATCTTTCTTTTGTGTATATTTAATTGTTAAAATCGGTGATTTGACAAATCACCACGTTCAATATTTGTGTTGGCCTAAACTAGGGACGAGACCGACTTTGGTAATCGACCAGATTCCCTGTGGGATACGACCTTGACTCACCATTTCTAGGCAACAGTTGACCCGGTACAATGCCGGTGAGATTGGACACTTAGAAAAGGCCGATCAAGTTTTCTGGCGCCGTTGCCGAGGAATCGGGTTGATATCTTGTAAGTTAGTTAAGTTTTTAGGATTTGGTCGTTTTTCATATTTGTTTTTTTATGTATAGTTTGTTTTTTTATTTGTTTTTTTTGAAGTGTCACACAATTTACTTCGGTAGTGGTAGCGACTAGATACCGTGATTGTGTTCGTGTTATTTTCCTGTTTGCAGATAATGAATCCATACTACAATTACGGCTTCTATCCTTATCCATTCGGATATTACAATTACGGTGCTATGGGTTACCAAACACAACCATTTTATCAGTTCAACCCATACGCCACATCATACGGGAATGCGTGGGATAATGCCCCAAGTTACTATAATCAACAACCGCCAACTTTGGATCAATTATCGAGGATGGTTTATGACAATGCTAAGGAGATGAGAGACAATAATAGAGAGATTCGGAATTCAATGACTTCAATGCAAGCCTCAATACGGAACTTGGAACATCAAGTTGGACAGATGGCCGAGAATCAGAAATCGACTCCGACGGGTGGCCTGCAAAGTAATACGGTTAGAAATCCGAGAGGTGTGAATGCAGTATCTATTGAGGAGTCGACGGTTGGTGATAATGATGATGATCTAGGTCTCGGAAGGGATCTTAGGCCAGCTAATCCGGTCAATGCTATTTTCACTCGAAGCGGTATCACCCCGGAGGAACACTACGAGGATGGTATGACTCTTGTATCTATTGAGTCACCTGTTCCGTCTTCAGTTAGCCCTATTGCTATATCTTCGGGGGTGCACCCTATTGAGTTTGTTGTTGATGTTGAGCCTATTTGTTACTACTTGGAGCTAGAGTCGTTATTGGTTGGGATATGTTTTAGTTCGGGGAAAGTGAGTTCGTTGTTCTGTGCAATGGACTCATCGAACAAATCTTGGTGGTAGGGATTGAGCCCCATATTTTTATTGTTTTATTTTCAAGTGGTGCTCAATTCCTACGATTTTTGTAGGGAGACACAACGGTTTGCTCTCCTTTGGTATAGCTATCCTTGATATAGTTCGGGGTAGAGAGTCTAACTGAGGACTATAAACTCAGAATGTATTTTTATCGCTTTTCTTCCCCTAGTGTGTCATTGTGTTTCTTTAGTGTGTATTCAGGTAAATTTTGTTGTGATATAACCCGGTGTAGTGTGTATTATGGGGGTTAGTGTGGTGTTTTTTGTTTTTGATGAATCGTGGTTGTTCGTCTAGTTTCATTTCGTTATCTCCATACCTGTGTATCTCGTGTAGTTGTTGTTTCTGTTGATATTAGCACAGTACCCTCAGGAGGACTTTCTACGGATGCCACGTGATCGCATCTCGCACCATTTTCCGGTTGTAAGCTAACTTTTCTACCATTATCCTTCGTGTTTCGCTTTTAAAGTAGGGTGGTTAGTTTAGCTTAAATGTCCCATATTCATGTCGAATGAGTTATACTTAGCAATTGTTATCCCTTTAGTTTAAATGAGTCAGATTCTGAGAATTTTGATGGTTTTGACATTGGTTTTGATACATCGAGCCTTCGGTATTGTTTTGATAAACATATAGTTATTGTATAGATGAATATCATTCGAGTTGAGATCTTGTATTGAGAATCGAATAGTTCTATCACGTTAGCTTCGACGTCATTTATCACCATGATTAGTGGACGATTTTAGTTGTCGTATGACCCGGTTACCTAGAACTTATATTAGTAACTTCGAGGCGAAATAGAAAGGTCTTCGTTGTTAGGTACGGGATGACGGTTTTGGCATTTATTTTGACCCGATCAGAGCCAAATGCCATCCTTAACGTTAATCCACAGTTACCCCTCTCATCCTGTTGTAGGGTGGTTAGACCGCCGCCCGAACTGACCATTTTGTTACTAACTCGTATAATCGATGTCCCTAGCCTTATTTCGGTCTACGTATCCTTGACTACCTTGCAATTGAGCTTTTATTTCCGCACATTTATACGATGTTGCGAGATGTTGTGGTATGGGAGTGATGTTGTGACATTGTATTATTCGAGTTATCCGGTATGAGAGTTTGACGGTGTGTTGGTTCGACTTTGTTCGGAATTTTGATGTGTATAGTTTTATACATACATGTATATAGTTTGGAAAAAATATAAGAAAAAAAGTGAAAAAAAGGAAAGAAGAAGAAGAAAAAAATTGAAAAAGAGTGTATATATATTTATAGTATGTGTTTTTATTTTTAGAAAGTGTCCAGAAAATAATGGACCAAGTTATTGTTGTTTAGAGTTGGAGTTGGGGTTTATTTCGGATATCGAGATTGTTTTTATAGTTGGAGAGTTGGAGGCGTTCAAAACCGAGTTTCATATATATTTTTCTCGGTTAAAGCTCGTTTGCACTTTCTCTTTCTATTTTTTATCGTAAATATCATTTCGTAGCCCTAACCTAAGCCTAAACGATATAACCGTGCAAGTCCCGCTGACCGTATTTAGATTTACGATAGACCTCGATTAGTGGAGATGTTTACTTACATATGAGCCTATGGTGTAGCCTCGGTATATTATACATCTATAATCTAAACCGGTCATTGGTGATAAATGTTGAAAAAGCTATACACACACACACATTCTTTTCTCGATACAAGGTAGAGCTCGAGTTTTATGCATTTATATCAATTACTTGTGTTTTATCATTTCAATACTATAGACTAGATGTGTAATGACAATGTTGACTCCATCTTTCTTTTTGGATCGCTTATTTTTGATCGAGGCGAGCAAACGCTAAGTAGGGGGTAGTTGATGAGAGTCAACTCATCGTCATTTTCTATGTGTTTATACCCCGCTTATACCTCGCTTTTATATGTTTCCGGAGACATTTGTTTGTGTTTTGATGCATTTTACACCATGGTTTGTGTTTACGAGATCCGACATATAATCCGAATTCTCGAGTTTTTTCGTGTATTTATTATACTCTCGTCACCCTAGTGTCCTGTGTAGGTGTTACGTGTGGTATTTGTTGTGATTTTGTTCAGACTTAGGTGTTCGAGATTACCGGAATTCGAGATACGAGGATTGGAGCGCAGTGTCCGGCTTAGCTTGCGGCTAGTTTATTAAATGGATAAGTATCGGTATGCAATACATGACAAGATCAACAGATGTTTCTATAAATCCATGTGTAATATGTCGTGTTTTTATTAAACTGTACCACGATAGATATTTATCCGGATATTACGGTAGTCGCATACCACCATGTGATGGCCACAATATCACGTGTGGTGTGATAAGCTTGGGCTGACATATTGATAAGATGAGTTTTCAAGTTGACCGACTTCTTGAGTCGGCAATAGTATGTATACATATAAATATTTTTGAAACAGTAAGGGAGAAAAAAAAAAAAAGATTAGCAGCAGGAAGTTCCCATATATATATATAGACCAGAAAAATTTCAATATAGATATCACCATCTCCTTCGACTTTTTCCTGCACTTTTCATTCCTTTTCCTTAGTTTTTCTTAGATTGGTATGTAGTTAGCTTAAATTAGATTTAATTTTGTGTAATCTGAAGATCGATGCTACCCGGCTATTATAATTTCGCTTGGATTCGTTTTAAACATGGTGTTTCATCGTCCCGATTTCCGGTAATCTTCATTTCCAGCTTTTGATCTTGATGCTTGTTAGCTTAAAGGTTGATTTATTGTTGTGTTCTTAGATTAATGAGTAGTTAATTTACCGATAGTCGAGTTATGTGATAATCTTCGAAATCGAACCCTAGTTTGTTAATTGAGGTAATTTTGATGTGTTGATTGTTAGATTCTCGGTGTTGTTAACGCTTCAGAACTTATTCTTAATGACTTTTGTTGAACTGATCACTCAATAATCGTGTCACACGATCGTCTTTACATATGTATTTTGCGAGAGGTTGCGAGAAAAGGGCTTATAGGATCACCGTGTAAAATCAACTGAGTTGTTCAGATTCGGTTTCGTGTGTGAGGTTTTATATCGACTTGTCGAGCGTAGACCGTGTCGGGTCAGTTAAATCCGGTCAGCAGACTGTTGAATTCGACATAGGAAACTAGGTTGTTGAAATTTGCACTTAGTTTCGGAAATTGGAGACGACATCCTTTAACAATGCCAAGAACATTAAAGTTTATTGAAATCACTTCCGGTTACGAGTTAAGGCTCGATAGTAGTCGATTGGATCATAGCTCGGCTATCTTGTTTTTTTGTAGTTTTAAATCTTTCTTTTGTGTATATTTAGTTGTTAAAATCGGTGATCTGACAAATCACCACGTTCAGTATTTGTGTTGGCCTAAACTAGGGATGAGACCGACTTTGGTAATCAACCAGAGTCCCTGTGGGATACGACCTCGACTCACCATTTCTAGGATACAGTTGACCCGGTACACTGCCGGTGAGATTGGACACTTAGAAAAGGTCGATCAGAAATCATCGGGACAGGTGATTTATAAGCGCCCATTTGGAAGATCATTATACGATTTCCGCTTCAAACCGGTCGGTTGAGAATTCTTTTGTCGGCATGATTTAAAGTAGGGATTTGGACATGATCAAAGAGAGGAGCAGCCATCTCATTAGAATAGAGGTTTATAAAATAATCTCGAACCATGTCACAAAGCTTTGCTTCATCTGCAATCCAACGCCATTAGAGTCTTTTAAGTAAGAAATTTTATTTTTACCTCGTCGCTGACTGTGGAAAGGTGAAAATATCTCGTATTACGTTCCCTGTCTTCAAGCCAATCGAGCCGATATTTTTGGAACCAGTAAATTTCCTCATGCGCCAATAAATCATCATATTCTTGCATCCATTCCCTGTTAAGTTTAGTAAGAAAAATAGATAGAGCCTTAGAAAGTGAATTTTGGATCACCTCAATACGAGCCTTGCATTTTTTTTTTAATAAATGTTAAATTACTAGAAGAAAAACACTTACAAAAGTGTATAATCTTTGCAAGGCCGGCCCTAGGCTAAGGCCAGTTAGGAGGCGGCCAAAAGCCTAACCATCAACGAGGTCCGAAATTAAATGTTTTGCAGAAAAAAAAAATCGTATAGATACAATCCCAAGCGACCTTATTGATAAAAACCCAAATTATAGGCCTACTAATATAATGTTTTAAAAAAGGGGAATTATTTAAAAGGACTGATTTTGGACTTATTAGGGGAAATATGACACTCCGAAATCTTATTTAGTTATAAGGACATTCTAATTTTAAGAAGGAAACTTATTTAGTTATAAGGACATTCTAATTTCAAGTGGATAAAGAAGAATAAGGAAAAAAAAAAAGGAAGGAAGGAAGAAAAAAAAAAAAAAAAAAAAAAAAGAGGATGCGCTGGATGGAGGAAAAAAAAAGCGCTGTTGTTTGTTTGTTTTTTTTTTATTTTAAATTCACCATATTTCTAAAGGTTATATATTTTGATCTAAAACTCGGATCGTCAAAATTTTTTCACTAAAATTCATATTTTTCCGTCTTCTTTATTCTAAAATCAAATTTGATATTTTTCCGACTAAATTTCATAAAATCGATTTTTTTTCTTCATAAATATCGACGTGACATTGATCACCGTCATGCATTGACCACATACCCCGATGGATTGACCACCGGGATCCATTAACCACCCAGATGCATTGACCGCCGCGATTCATTGACTACCCTGATGTATTAACCGCCGCGATCCATTGTCAACCTTGATCAGTGACATTTCATTGTAACGATTTATACAATGACGTCTCATTGTAGCCATTTATGCAGTGACTTATTATTGTACCGATATATGCAGTGACGTCTTATTGTATCGAACTATGCAGTGTCATCTTACTGTAACGATTTATGCATACCTTTTGTTATAAAAATTTGCCTTTAAACCAAAAGAAATTAAGAAATACAGTTATTTTATAAAGTTATCGAATATTTAAACCAACACTAATCAAATGAACCAACACCAATCAAATATTTAAAGATGCCAAAGAAATAAAGTTATTTTACAAAATTACCAAATTGGTATATCAAATAGTATATGCAGTGACATCAATATCATTGCATCTATTCTCTAATTGTAAAAACAGTCGTCAAATGTCACTTCATCAGAGGTCAATGTCACTGCAACAGAGGTCAATGTCACTGCATACGTCATCAATGTCACTGCATGAGTCATCAATGTCACTGCATCAGATGTCAATGTCACTGCATAAGTCGTCAATGTCACTGCATCAAACATCAATGTCACTCGCATAATTCATCAATGTCCTGCATCGACATCAATGTCACCGCGATAAGTCAAAGAATGTCACCAAGATAAGCCCGCACCACCAAGATGATCATGTAGGCACTCTTGTCAATCTCTTGATGATGGTAACTCTTGCACACATAGTAAAACACACTCGCACTAATAGGCCCGCTAGATTAACTATCACCAAAGAACCCAACCAAGAATCCACCAACCATAATTCTTGTAAGCACACCATGATTATCCCCACCATTAACCACAACTGATGAGAATATATTGTGATCAGTCCACAAATAGCCAAATACCCAAAAACAAGGCCGAAAGTTATCATGGTCCTGCCCTTTAACAACTGATAGCTCCTTTTCATAGCTGCAAGCCCATAAACCGGCTCCAATACAGAAACCACGCTAGCCAAATGCCACAAAGCACTTATATCGACCTGCACCCCAAGAAACATGACAAAGACAACAATAAGAGAAAAGAAAAGCAACACCAAACTATGAGTATCCACAACTATTATAAGCAGCACCAGAAACCCAAAAAAGACTTAATTGTAAGCCACCATGGTGAGTGAAACCCATAAGAAGGTAATAAATATGGCCTCCCATTGAGGGACCAGATCATAAATTTCTAAAAGGACCTAAATAAACAATAATTTTTTTGTATTTAGAAGGCAAGAAACAACCTTAACTTAGTTATTTCTCCAAGTGAATTCATAATAAAGCAATATGTAACGAAATTGTATTTGCCACACGAAGCAATGGTTAAAGCTAAATAAGAAAATCAATGAAGCCTATATAAAGGTTTCATTTTCCATCAGATGCAGTGACATTGATGACTTATGCAGTGACATTGATGTCTGGTGCAGTGACGTTGATGACTTATGCAGTGACATTGATGATCAGATTTACAATTAGATAATCGATGTAATGCTATTGATGTCGCCGCATATAACTAATGAATCGCGCGTCAATGCATCGGGGTGGTTAATGGATCCCGTGGCCAATGCATCCGGTAGGTGGTCAATGCATGACGGTGATCAATACGTCCACGTCGATTTTTATGAAAAAAAAATTGATTTTATGAAATTTATTCGAAAAATATCAAATTTGATTTTAGAATAAAGAAGACGAAAAATATGAATTTTAGTGAAAAATTATGATGATCCGAGTTTTAGATCAAAATATATGACCTTTAGAAATATGGTGAATTAAAAATAAAAATAATAATAATAATAATAATAAAATATATATATATATATATATATATATATATATATATATATATATATATATATATATATATATATATATATATATATATATATTTATTATTTTTTTTTCTTTGAGCGCTTTTTTTTTTTTTTTTTCCTTCCTTCCTTTTTTTTTCTTCTTCCTCTTTATCCACTTGAAATTAGAATGTCCTTATAACTAAATAAGTTTCTTTCTTAAAATTAAAATGTCCTTATAACTAAATAAGATTTCGGAGTGTCCTAAATGATCATTAAGTCTCTAACGGCGGCCTTATAACTAATAACCACTAAAAAAATTTACTAGAATTGAGAATGGCCAAACTATAGACCCAAATTTATAATAACTCATATGCATCAATTCGAATATCATAGATGCATCCGTTCAGACAAGTCGAACCCCGTTTTGTTACGGCAACCCAGATCCAAACGATAACAATATATGAAAAAACATCTAACATCAATGAATTTAAATTTTTTGTTTACAGATTTTAGAAACGCCACGATGTTGAAATAATCTTTTGTAAGTATGTTTTTTTTTTTAAAAAATCGAACTAAAAGGACTTCTTCGACGAAGTCATTGAAGCCCAAAATATCCAAGTCGACTTTAAATCTTTGAATATGAATATAATTCTATTTTATCACTATCCTGATTTGTCAAATTTTTTTCCTTTCATATCCATTATTCTCACTCCTCAATATATTACTAATTAAGTTCTAAACTATAAACAAATCATGCATGTCTATGTTTTTAGAGAATTTTCTACTTAGTTGACTTGGCCATTCCTGTCCTGGTCACCTGGAGTTTTAGTCAAGGTCTTTACCAGTTTTTTTTTTTTTTTTTATTACGGGTAATTCTTCCCTAACCATTCTATTTGCAGATAGTAGATCTGTGCGTGGATGATTCTGGACCACACAATTTGAATTTGAGTTGAAACTGTGTGATCCAGAATCATCTACGTGTGTTTATTACTCTTCAAATGGACTCACCATAAAATAACTTCTCATTTATTACTAGTATCTATTTTCATTTCTCTTTTTTTGGGGGGAGGAGGCTTGGTCATTTTTTATGTCCGGCACATTTCAATTATATTTCTTAAGAAAATGATATAGTCGCAACAAAATTACCATAAAAATGGTAAAAAGCATTGTTACATCATTAATCATGGCGTGACTCATATAAATCAAAATGTCCTTACGCTAAAAAAAATTTAGTGTCAAATTGAGCCCTTCTAGTAGGTTTTCCCTTGAAGAAAAATAATTTAGACAGTGCACTATTCAGATTTTATAAGATTATTATTATTACTTTTTTTTTTTTTGAGAAAAAATGCACTATTCATTGAAAGTGGCTCTGTGTGAGTCAATAGATTTTAGTTTTACGGTGTGTGTAAAGGGACATATTATTATAGTTATTTAGCGTAGTAGAGTACACTAATTATTTTTTCTTGGCTTGAAGAAGGCAAGGAGAAAAATATGAGAACATGAGATTTGTGTATTAAGTTTACATGCAAAGCGGGCTAAAATATGACCACCAATATTTTTTTGCCCCAATTACACATGAAAGTGAAACAATAGTTTCTCTGGGGGATGTAAAAGTTCTGAGCCGCTCATGAGTTGTTTGATGTCCAGCTCGTGATATATATGTTTGTTCATATACGATTTAACTGAACTCAAGTTGAACTCAAGCAGTTCATAAAGTTAGACTAGAGAATTCGAGCAACTCAGACTCGATCACGTACTTTAACGCTTGACTCGAATTGTTCACGAGTCGAACTCGGACATCTTAAATCTTAACATCTTTTTGAGCTGCTTGATTGTTAAAGATCAAGCGCTTACCAGTTCTCCTAAAAGCTATAGCTGTTAAGGAAGGCGCTACTATATTTCTTATATCACTTTAACACTCCTCCTCAAGTGTGGGCCTATAACAAGGCTAAGCCAACTAGGCAGCCGGAGCAAACTAGGCTCCAATAACAAAGAGGCCCAACACATGCATCACGTGCACAATATAAATGGGAAATAATAATGTTTATAGCCAGTTCGAACTCGAGACCTCCGCTCCGATAAGCATGTTAAAGATCAAGCGCTTACCAGTTCTCCTAAAAGCTATAGCTGTTAAGGAAGGCGCTACTCTATTTCTTATATCACTTTAACACTCTCCCTCAAGTGTGGGCCTATAACAAGGCTAAGCCAACTAGGCAGCCGGAGCAAACTAGGCTCCAATAACAAAGAGGCCCAACACATGCATCACGTGCACAATATAAATGGGGAAAATAATAATGTTTATAGCCAGGTTCGAACTCGAGACCTCTGGCTCCGATACCATGTTAAAGATCAAGCGCTTACCAGTTCTCCTAAAAGCTATAGCTGTTAAGGAAGGCGCTACTATATTTCTTATATCACTTTAACATTGATGTCGAGGATACTATTGGAAATAGCTAAAATATTATTATAGTGTATTTATTTAATCATTACTTGTTGGCCAAGTAGTTGTAGGTCTATATATTTGTATCACTACTATTCAGTTGAATCAATAAAATACAATTATTCTAAATTATAATACTCGAACTTGGGTTCAAGCTTAAAAATGCTCAAAAAAAATCCGAGCATAATTGAGCTGAACTCAAACATAATTATTACTTAGTTGAACCGAACTCGATTAATTTTTTCTGCTCCAACAAACTCGAGCGGAGTTCAAGTATTATTGTTTTAAAGGATTGCTCGACTCGATAAGCAAGTGAGTGATTCATATCAGATCGTTTGCACCCCTATAAACCCTTGTGACATTGAATTAGGAGATGTTTTAACGTGTTGTTGAAAAAAATAAAAATAAAACACACTATAATTCTTTGGAGTGTTGTCGAAGTTGGAGATGCCTTACACTCCCTATTAATTGTCCTCTCCTCACACAACATATTTCATTTACATGGCTTTCTATGTTGGCCTATCTAATTTAATTAATTTATTTAGGCTTTGGGATATTTTATTAGATTCTTATAAACTTTGCTGTATTTTAGATTTATAATGTAGCTTATTCAAATTATCCATGTATCGTTTTAATATTTTTTGTTAAATTTTTTCAAATTTGTTGGAAGAGGAATGAGGACATTCTCTTGATACTTCCCTCTCACAAATGACAACCTATTTCAATATGTTCAGTGCGTTCATGGAAAACAGGGTTCTCTACTTTGTAATTAGCACTCTTATTGTCACAAAAGAGAGGAACTACTTGAGTGTGTTGTATCTGACAAAATGACAACATATTTCAATATGTTTAGTGCGTTCATGGAAAACAGTATCCTCTACTTTGTAATTAGCACTCTTATTGTCACAAAAGAGAGGAACTACTTGAGTGTGTTGTATCTGAACTGAAAATCTGATAACAAATAGAGCAAAAACTGGATTTCACTTGTTGTGAGAGCCATGGCCCGGTACTCGGCCTCTAAGGAACTCTTGCTGCACTACAAGAAATTTGACTTTTAATGAGGAGAAATCTCCTCATAAATTGTTGATTTCTCCTCATTAAAGACTTTTAATGATGAGAACTCAATCCTCATTACACCGCTAAGAGCAACCATAGTGATGCCTCTATAGCCATATTCTATTCTCAAAATGTCAGAATAGAGTATGAGATAAAATAAGAGATGAAATAATGGTGATAAGTAGAGTAATTTTTATAGATATTCTCTATGTCATTATCTAAATATAGAGAAGAGAGGAGAACATATTTTGTGCAAAAAGGGGAATTCAGGGGGCCCAAACCAACCATTTTTAATTACAAAAAAAAGAAACCTATGTGTCAAAAATTGAGATGATGACTAGTGAGAGGATAATTTTAACCATTACCGCACCTTTTCAATATTAATTCTCTTTTACCATTCATTAAAAAGTTAAACCAGCAATAAAATGCCATGTGTCAAAAATTGTGATTGTAGAAGAGATTAATTTTTTTTATCATTAGGGTTGCTCTAAAGACATATAATGAGGAGAAGTGGATCTCCTCATTAATTAAGTCATACATTTAATGAGAATATTTGCTCCTCATTAAAATTATTTTAATGACAATAAAAATTAAGTGACAAACCATGTGATCCTCTCTAATGACAATTAATAACTGTGGACATATAATGAGGAGAAGTGGATCTCCTCATGAAATAAAAATTCAATACAACACAACTCCACATTAAAAGGCCATTTGCTCCTCATTAAATAATGAAATATTTATGATACATCTCCTCACCAGAAGGCAATTAAGCCCTCACTAAATTGTGAAAATATTCTTGTACTTAAACATAAAAGATTTACTAGATTTACTTCACACGCTTGTTGCCCAATCTTGCAAAGATTAACGGGAAAAAGGAAAGAATGAGCAATAAGTACTAAGTAATCAGTCATCTCCAAAAAATATTAAGTATAGACAAATACAAAATCCCATGTTGCAAAAAACCAAGCTTCCTTCAATGGAAGTGTTTCAAATTTTGAGAACTTTTTGACCAGGGCAAACTATTGGCTAGGTATTTATCTCACAAAACATTAACCAACTTGGCATGTAATCAAAAAGGCCACGGTTATGACAAATGATTAGAACTAGTGCATAATATCATAACTTTTCATAATCGTAATTTCTCAAGTTTTGGCATACATGAAACAGACACTTGAACTTTAGGGGAACTATGAGTATAATTAGGATTGCTTACCCTATCGCCTCCTGGGTTTAAAGCATTTCCCGGTGAGAGGATAGTTTGCATTATTCTCTTCAATTTGACCAAGTTCCTAATCTGAAAAACATTATAAAAATAAAAAATAAAAAACCGAATCACCGATTGCGATTTTAGAACATAATAATAAGATATAACAATATCTGCCTGAACAGCCGCCACTGAATTCACAACATTCAGATTATTCCCCAACTCGGAAACCTGAATAAGCATCACTTATTAAAACCGTGACGGTTGTTTTGGATTGACGCCACACGTATTTGATCACGGGCGAGGACATCCGCTAGACTCGGCCTGTTATTGCTGTCATTTAGGCCCGATTTTGAACACGGTCCATGCCTGTGGGTCACTTTCAATGACGGTATAGTTCCCCCTGTTGTTTCCACCTGATAAACGGGGCATAGATTTTAGAATAACTGTGAACCATGTACGTATGACTTGATGGCTCACTATTAATGAAAATCAAGACAAGTTGTATAAATTGGCGGATCTAGAAAAGAAAAAAATCCATTTTCCTCAAGGATTCAGTTTCATCAAGCCTGTGTAAATCTATCACAATTTTTAAAATATAAAGGATGTCTTTAGTGGCACTATTGCCTACTTTCAGGGCACCATAACGGCAAAATTAGGATTTTAGTCCTCTAACTTGGCTTATTTTGGATTTTAGTTCGCTTTGCTCGGTGAGGAAAATGGTCCACTAAGTTGGCTTTTTTGGATTTTAGTCCTATCCACGGAAATAGGCGATTGGGCACCGGAATCTTTAGAAAACGCTTACGTGGCAGCCTAGTTAGAGGACTATTTTTAAAAATTCTGGTGCCGAATCAGCTATTTCCGGCGGATAGAACCAAAATCCAAAAAAAAAAAGCAAACTTAGAGAACCATTTTCCTCACCGGAGCAGGAGCAGGACTAAAATCCAAAATAGGCCAAGTTAGAGGACTAAAATCCTAATTTTGCCTATGTTTTTCGCTATGAAGTTGTTGTTCTCTTTCGCAGGGTGTATCTCTAACCGAAAAGTTGATTCAGGTAGGTTGTCTTATTAAGAGGAAGGGAAAAACACACTTTTGGTTCCCTAACTTTGTCACTTGTTTCAAATATATCCCTAACTTTTGAAATGACAGTAATCATCCCTTAACTATTCTTTTTGCTACGATTTTGATCATAGTTAACGGTTTGACTAAGATTTCCAATTGACTGCCCAAATCACATTAAAAAAACAAGTCACCAGCCACGTATTTTTTTAATTTAAAGACCTCAATACAACGGCTATCACCCCAATTCAACCCTTTAAATCCCTAAAGAAGTTCAGCCCCATCCATCGAAAATTCCTGCAAAAAAATGTCATTTACAAACAACTAAATCCTCAAACATGAAGTTACTGCAAATGATCTTAGAAAGATTATTTATAGTCCACAAATGAAATGAATGCTTCAGATTTAGATTTCTCCCGGTTTCTAAGCATGTTATCTATATACATAAGCAAATTGTATGCAAGTCAAAATCCAAAAGCAGGTCAATTTACTAACATTTCTTTCCCATTCCTATGCCTCCCTGCTTTCCAAAGATTCTGGGGTTTTTGCTTGATCTTTTGGAACATTTCTTCTTCTCGAAGAAACAGCTTCTTTCAATCTAAGGTTCTTTAAAATTTCTTGAATATCAAAATCTTGACTAATAAACTTGTGTTTGTGAAGATCTTCTTCTTCAGAGCCAGATACCTTCTTGGGCTTGATAATGACAATTGGTGGAGAATCATTAACTCTTGATAGCTGTTTTAGATGATCGGATCGATCAATAACCGGGGTTGTCACTTGTCACTAACCCTTTCAATTGCACTGTTTGAATCAGCTCTTCTAGTTGATTCAATAACCGGGCTTGTCCAGATGCATACAAAAATTAACATGGTGATGCATTTAAAATCAAGGATTTAGATGTTGTTAAATGGGTTTTTTTTTGCATGAATTTTCGATGAATGGGGCTGAACTTTTTTAGGGATTCAATAGGTTGAATTGGGGGTGATAGCTGTTGTATTGAGATTAAAAATAAAAATAAAAAAACGTGGCAGGTGACTTGACTTTTAACGTGAATTTGGCGGGAAAATTGGATTTTTCGTCAGGTAACTTACTGTTTTTCGATTTTTCGTCTTGTTTTTACTCCGGCGAGATTTTTAGTTCTGTATCTTTTAAAAACGTTGCAAAATAGTCTTGTCTTGCCGGGAATGCTGACTGGACTCAATTTCCGGCAAATCTTGATGATGTGGATGCCACATCATGCTGACGTGGCCATCTTACCTAAATTTTTGCCGAATAATCGGGGAAAACCACTAGCTCTTCATTTTCCCAAAACATGGATCCTTCCCAACCCCCCTCATCTCCTTCAACTGCCCCATCCATTCATTTTGCTTTCCCCTCACTTCATCTTCCCCAATAAACCCTGCATTCCACCAAAAAAACCATCCTCCCCAATCAACCATGCAACCCACCCAAAATAGAAAACAAAATCATCGAGAACTTGTAAAATCGGGGAGCTCTCTTCGCAAGAACAACAAATCCGGCATGGATAAGCATCCCTTACAGGTCAATAAGAAGGCTTCTATTTATGGTAAGCTTTTCGTATCTCTCATACTATTTTATTAAAGTGAATGTTGATTGTTGTTATCTATAGAAAAAAGGCTCTGTTTTTTTCGATTTTTGGGGACCAATTTTTAATTTTTTTTATTTGGGGACCACTTTGCTTTAAATTAACACAAGTTGAAGCTTGCATGTGATTTTCATCATTCTTTAATTCGTAGTCCTCTTTTTTTCCCGACAAGACATGGATTTTTTTTATGATTTTAGGCTAAAGTCCAAATCTTGAATGTCTTTTCTTGTTTCCAAGCTATTTTGAAGGTTTGCCAACCCCAAGTATCATTGTACGTTTGCATTTTGGGGGTACATTTCATCATACAGCTAGTGGGTCTAGGTACATTGGTGGTAGGCAATTTGATATTAAGAATGTAAAGAAAGATGTTTTGACATATCACATATTGCGTAATGTGCTAACCAATGAAGGAGTTAACAAACCTTTTAGACTCTATAATTATGTCAAAGATGGATTTATTTTGATATGGGATGACAAGGATTTAAGTAACCTAGTTGACGAAAAACTGAAAGGAGATCGATGTTTGGCACTTTATGTAGATGAAATTTGAATGAATCAGAGAATCTTGAGCAAGTAGATAACCTTGGTTCAGGTCAAGGGGATGGTCATGGTAAAGAAAATGTTGATGTACAGTATGATAATGAGTTTAGTGGAGACACTGATGATGTAGAGTTTGATTTAGAATCTGATGATGCCTTGGATGCTAAATGGTTTGCTAATAATGTGGACCTTGATGTGGAATGGTTTCCTGAATTATCAATAGAATGTGATAACTTACAGAAGTCAAATGTGCAAGAGCAAGAGGGTTTAGGTTGTGATTATTCTTCTGAAGAAGAGGATGTAGCATATTTGATGATGACTTGGATAGTGCCAAAGATTCATATGATGAGGGCAGGGAACAAAAATTCCCTATGTTTAACACAAGAGATTTGTATGATCCTGAATTTAAAATAGGAATAAACTTTGACAATAGGACAATACTCAGACAAGCAATACACTCACATGTAGTCAGAACTAATAGGAACATAAACATTACAAAGAATGATAATGAGAGGGTGCATGCCAAATGTGATGACAAAGATTATGGGTGGATGCTTCATAGGTTAATTGTTACGGGTGAGTCTATTCAGATTAGGAAATACAATCCTAATCATACTTGTGCAAAAAGTTTCCATGTCAAAAACCTGAGAGCTGAATGGATTTCTGAAAAGTACTTGAACAAATTTAAGAGTGATCCTAATAGAAATATAAAAGGGTTTAGGAAGGATGCCATTGCTGAAACTAGATGCCACATTTCAGAAGATCAGGCCTATAGGGCAAAAAGAAAGGCTCTTGCTATCATTGAGGGTGACTCTGTGGATCAGTACACTTTGTTGTGGTAATTCATTGAGGAGGTGAAGAGATGTAATCCAGGAAGTAGTGTCATATTAAGCACTAATGATGGTGAGAATGGATTTCCCCGATTTGATAAGTTTTACATGTGCTTAGATGCATTGAAGAAAGGGTTTTTAAATGGTTGTAGACCCTTTTTAGGTCTAGATGGGTGCCATTTAACAGGTCCACATGAAGGGGTTTTATTGTATGCAGTTGGGGTGGATCTTAACAACAACATATTCCAACTTGCCATAGCAGTTGTTTGTAAGGAGGATAGACACACATGGGTGACATTGGTTAAGGTTGATTTAAACATCTCTGAAGATTATGCATGGACATTTATGAGTGATAAACAAAAGGGTCTGATCAGAGCAATGCAAGAGGTGTATCCAATGCAACACACAGGTTTTGTGTCAGGCATTTGCATGAGAACTTCAAGAAGGCAAGGTTTACGGGACAACACTTGAAAAATGCATTGTGGAGAGCAGTTAGGGCATGTACAGTTAATGAATTAGAAAAAAAGATGGAAGAGTTGAAAGAGTTGAATGAATCTGCAGCTGAATGGTTTGATAATAAACCACTTGAACAATGGAGCAAGGCATACTTTAGTGACATTCCAAAATGTGATACGTTGCTGAATAATGGTTGTGAATCATTCAACTCTTTCATTCTTCAGGCAAGAGAGAAGCCTATTGTATCAATGTTGGAGTGGATCTTAGAGTATCTAATGAAGAGAATGCAAAAGAAACCTGATAAGTGTGAGAAAAGCAAGAAGTGGAAAGGACCCTTTTGTCCAAAGATTCAAAAAATAATTGATGGTGCTTGTGACAAAGTAGGGGGCTGTATTCCAATTAAGGCAGATAAGTTTCAATATCAAATTAATTGTTTTGACGGTTCAAAGTATGCTGTTGATTTAGAAAAAGGCACTTATCGGTGTAGGAGATGGGATCTAAGTGGCATCCCGTGCAAGCATGCATTGTCTGCAATCTACAATGAAAAATTAAGTTCCTGTGATTTTGTCAAAGTTTGTTATAAAGTAGACACTTTCAAGAAGGTTAATGGCCCTGTCATCATGCCTATCAATGGAAGAAGTGAGTGGAGACCAACCAGTTTTATTCCTCCATAGCCACCAAATACTGGTAGGGGTGTTGGTAGACTAGAGAGGGCTAGGAGAAGGGGAAATGATGAGCCATCACAGAAGGTGAAGAAGAGATCAAGAGGAAAGCCTAAGGGGCAAGATGAACATAGTCCTAAGAGACAGCAAGTTTCACTTAAATGCGGTAATTGTGGATCCAATGGGCACAATAAGAAAACTTGTCATCAACAAAATGATCAATTGAATTTGCAGGTATGTATTTGTTTATTGTTATATTTACTTCACCTGTACTGTTTGATTCATTATATTCAATTAAATGACCAATTAAATTGCATTATTTCAAATATGTTAGGAGGAGATTCTGGTTTCTCAATATAGGGCCAGTCACTGTTCTGAAATTGGTGGCAGTGGTAGCCAATTGAACAGTGAAGTTGGGGAATCAAGTAGACCTCCCAAATTGCAGGTAATTTAGTGTATTTTTTGAGTTTGCAGTTGCCTTTCTTTTCCTTTTTTGCTATAACATGTCCCTATTGCATCTCCTGCACCTGCCTGTTGTTGTCCTTCCTTCCTTTCTGAATCGACTTGCTTCATTGTCTGCTGCTTTTCTGCTGATTAGGCTTGTAGCCTGTAAGGTCTGCTGATTATGCTTGTAGCATGTAAGATCTGCTGAAAGGTCTGCTGATTATGCTTGTATCCTGAAAGGTCCGCTGATTGTGCAGCTTTGTTGTTGTTGTTAGGTTCAGCTTCAGCCCTTTAGTATATCTGCTGTTTATTGATCAAATATTTTAGCTAGCTTCAAGTTTTGTTTCTTTAACTATATTTTGCAATTCAGTATTGTGTTTAGTTTTTTTTGGATCTATTAAATAGTCACCTGCTTATATAACCTTCTTTTTGTTTTGCTACACATTGTAAGAGTATTAGTGCACCTGAATATTTTAACCTGCTGAGATTAATAATGAGGCTTCTGAGATTGTAGTCACCTTCATAATGAGGCTGCTGAGATTGTAGCCTGCTGGATCTATTAAATAGTCACCTTAATTTTTTTAGCCTGCTGAGATTGTAATGCTTACTTTTTTGGAATTGTATATTTTAGGCAAGGAGGAAAAGAGGTAATATTAATAATGAACCAACACCATCTGAGCAGCTTCAACAATGCCAAATTGACAAAGGAAGAAAAGAAGTGTCATTAAGAAGCGGTAAATGTTTGAAGACTGCACCAACACCATATGAGAAGCTTCAACAATGCCAAGTTCAAGCTGGCAAAGGCCCAAATGAAGGTGGAAAGAAGAAGTACAAATCATTGTCACAACTCTAGCATGTCTTTATGTCTTTTATTTTGTTGATGTCTTTTGATGAAACTATTTTGGGATGAAACTATTTGGATGAAACCTATTTTGGATTGATGGCTCTTGATGAAACTAAACCTATTTTGGATTGATGGCTCTTGATGTAACTATTTTGGGATGAAACTATTTTGGATGAAACAAATGCATTAGTTTGTGTATACCCATGTGATATAGATAACATGACTTATTTTATAGCATTCTTATTAAACATCGTTAATTCAGTGACAATGCATAAGTTTGGTGGATCTTATTAATAAACTAATACAAACTAACTAACAAAAAAGATGGATCTTTCATAGATACAACCAAGACAAAAAGCCAATACAAACAGCCAAGACAAATAGCCAAAACATTACATTAGCCTTCCTTAACTTCATTACATTACATTACACATAGACAAGACAAATAGCCATCCTTAACTTCATTACATTACATTACACATATAGACAAATTGCCTTAGTTAACTTCATTACATTACATTACACAATACAACCAAGACCAACATTAACCTCCATCAATCGAGTCATTAACCCCAAAACAACTTCCAATCAATCATCAATATCCTTTAACGTAATTTACCTAACCAAATTACAAAGAAAAAGCTCCAAGACAACATTAAGAAAAGTTTCATCTTCCACACCTTTATTTTCAGTTCATCTTCTTGCACAGTTTGCACAGTTTTCAATCGAGTCAATTCTTCTACTTGCACATTTTTCAATCGAGTCAACTCTTCTTCTTGTACAGATTTCAATCGAGTCAACTCTTATTCTTGTACAGTTTTCAATCGAGTCAACTATTGTTCTTGCATAACCACTTCACGATGTAATCCGATGATCAAGCTCTCCAATTCCCTTGTGCACAAAGGAGGATCCTCCCAATAGAAAAAACCACAACCTCCACCTCCAACCTGTTGTGTTACAACAATAAACATCTTCACATGATAACTTATAAACAAGATTTTTTGGAATTGAATTCCCCATCAATTGAACTAAGCAATTAAGAAAATAAAATTATTCACCCTAATCAATAAGCTTTTGGAAATTAAGAAAATAAAATTACACAAACTGTGGAAATATTACATTACATTATTGTAACTATAAAACGTTACTTGTGTATAAAGACATAATAATTGTAAGACATATTAATTGTATTGTATAAACAATTAATATGTCATAAAGTCATAAAGTAACTCTATTTTGTCTTATTATGTAATAGATAACTCTAGCAATTAATACTAGCCGACTCTAGTAATTAATTGCTCTACCCCTAGCTTATACTCTACTAGGACCTTTCTCATTCATACTTGCACCTATTTATACCCTCTCTTTTATCATGAATAAACTAAGTTGAAGTTTACTCAAGTATTATTACTTTCTCAAACTCTCTTCATGGTATCGGAGCCATAATAGTCTTTAATCCGCTGTAAAATATCCTATCATTTCAAAATGTCTTCTTTATCTGAAGCTTCTTCACCCTCAGTAGAGTCCCAGCAGCCTCAGCAGACTGGGGTTACTGAAAACTATTCATTTACAAACCACAGACTTGATGGCAACAACTACCTGCTGTGGTCAAGATCTATGAAAATGTATATCTCAGGCCCGAGCAAGATGGGATACTTGTCTGGTTCCAAACCTGCCCCTGCTGAAACTGACCCCAAGTTTGAAGCATGGGATACAGAAAATAACCAAGTCATGACCATCCTCACGAGGTCAATGACAAAAGAGATCAGTGAGAACTTCATGATGTATGACACTGCTAAGGATATCTGGGATAATGCCATAGACCTTTACTCAAAGAAGGACAATACATCTGAGGTCTATGAACTCGAAGCTCAAATCCAAAATTACAGTCAAGGAGACACATGCAGTAACTCAAGATTACAACCAACTATCTAAGGCATGGCAACACTGAGACATGTTGGAAACTCACCCATGGAAAGATGTAGAGGATGCTGCCTTATACAAGAATATCATTGAGAAGAAGAGGGTATTCAAGTTCCTTACAGGACTGAACTCATTCTTTGATGATGTTAGAGGTAGAGTTCTTGCTACTAAACCTCTCCCCAGCCTCAAATTTGTATTTGCTGAAGTCAAACATGAGGAAAGCAGGAGGAAAGTAATGCTGCAAAGCAACCCTGCTGATCACCCTACTGATAGCTCAGCAATGTTAGTGGTCAAGAAGCCAACTGAGGTTACTGAGACTTATAGGAAACTACTGAGAAGACAGGAAAGTTGTTCTGTGACCACTGCAAACGCACAAATCACACCAATGACACTTGCTGTAAACTACATGGTAAGCCTAATTCCTTTAAACCCTCCAAACCAAAGGGAAAGTCAGGGCAGGCATGTCAGTGAAGAAGGGAACAAAGATACCATGCTGGATGCTCAGTTTGCTGCCTTCAAAGCCTTCATTGCTCAACAAAAGGAAGTTTGTTCTATCACTGACATAGCTACTCATGCTAAAACAGGTATATTCCACTCACCTCTCAGTAATGATACTTGGATTGTTGATTCTGGGGCTTTATCCCATATGACTGGTAACAAGAGTCTCATATCTCAATTTAAGCCCTGTCATCAAACCCACAATATTAGGATTGCTGATGGATCTATTTCATGTGCACAAGGTTTTGGAAATGTCAAACTTACTGATAAGAAATACCTTCAGGATGTCCTATTTGTTCCAAAATTAGACTGTAACCTTATATCTGTCAGTAGACTCACTAAAGACCTAAATTGGACAGTCTTGTTTAATATCAATCAGTGTATTTTCCAGGATCTTTCTACACATGAAGTGTTTGGGAAAGCTAAAGCCCCTTTCGGGGGTCATTTATGGTCAACCTACTTTGAAGACAGAAGATTGAAGATCAAATCGCCTCAGCACTGCAACCAAACCTTAGACAATATCATGTTATGGCATTATAGACTAGGTCATCCATGTTTTGGTTATTTAAAGTCTTTATTTCCTGAATTGTTTAAAGGATGTAACCTCAGTGACCTTCAATGTGATATTTGTCAGTTTGCTAAACTTACTAAGTCTGTGTATAATAAATTACAGTACTTACCCTCCACACCTTTCACTCTAATACATAGTGAAGTATGGGGACCTTCAAAAGTTAAAAGTATAAAAAGAAAGAGGTGGTTTGTCACCTTCATAGATGATCACACCAGGATCACATGGTTGTTTTTTATGAAAGATAAATCTGAAGTTGGAACCATCTTCCAAGAGTTCTATAACATGGTATCCACTCAATTTGACACTAAGATTAAAATCTTAAAAACAGATAATGCCCTGGAATACTATGAGTCCAACCTCAGCACCTTCCTGAATGATAAGGGAATTGTTCACACTAGTAGCTGTGTAGAGACACCTCAAAGAAAATGGGGTTCTTTGAAAGGAAAAAGCAGCACCTGAATGAGATGGCTAGATCAGTCATGTTCACCACCCATGTACCTAAATATATGTGGGGTACGTGAAGCTATATTAACAGCCACATATCTTATCAATAGGTTACCCAGCAGAGTGCTAGGATTCAAGACCCCTATACAAACCCTGTTGACAAATCACCCCTGTCCTCATCTCATTGCTGACCTGCCTCTAAAAATCTTTGGATGTACTGTATTTGTCTAAATTCATGCCCAACATAGAAGCAAACTTGACCCCAAAGCTCATAAGTGCATCTTTCTTGGTTATGCCAAAGACAGGAAGGGCTACAAGTGTTATTCCCCCACTGACAAAAGATTCTACAACTCTATGGATGTCAAGTTCTTTGAAAAAACTCCTTACTACAGCAACCCTACTGAGACTGTCACAGATGGAAACCTGATTGAAACAGAAACTCTTCCCTCTTCTTATAGTCCACTGACTCCAACTGCACCTTCCAGTGAGGAACTTGAGGCCTTGCCAATCCCTCTACCAACTCCTAATATTCAGCAACCTAATCAGTCTCATCAGCCTCCTAACCCTGATCTCCATACACCTCATCGAACCTCAAAGAACCTCACGATACTCCCCAAACTCCCGAACTCTCTGATATGCCTCAAAGAACTCACGATACTCCTAAACCTGCTGATATTGATAACAGACCCATTGTTGTCCGAAAGGGAAAGAGATCATGTACTGACCACTCTATCCATAATTATGTGTCATATAATCACTTGTCATCTGGTTTTGCTATGTTTACACAGGACTTGGACACTCATTCCATTCCTAAGAATATACAGGAAGCTCTCAAACATGACAGGTGGAAGGCAGCTGTGAAAACTGAAATGACTGAACTCATTGACAATCATACTTGGGATCTCACCACTCTCTCACAAGGAAAGAAGACAGTCAGCTGTAAATGGCTATTCACCATCAAGTACAATGCTGATGGTACTATTGACAAGTACAAAGCTAGACTGGTTGCAAGGGGCTTCACTCAAACGTATGGACTTGACTACAAAGATACATTTGCACATGTGGCAAAGCTCAACACAGTTAGGGTGCTGATCTCCCTGGCTGTCCAACTTGACTGGTCACTCTATCAGTTGGACATCAAGAATGCCTTCCTAAATGGTGATCTCACTGAGGAAGTTTATATGACTGTACCTCCTGGCTTTACCAACACTCACACTCAAGGGAAAGTTTGTAAACTGAGAAAATCTCTATATGGCCTGAAGCAGTCCCCAAGAGCATGGTTTGGCAAACTTACTATTGTGGTTAAAGCTGCTGGATATCACCAGTGCAACTCAGATCACACCATGTTTATCAAAACAACCAACAGGAAAAGATCCATTCTTATTGTCTATGTGGATGATATCATCCTGACTGGTGATGACCCTGCTGAGATCCACACATTGAAGACCCTCCTGGCAAAAGTGTTTCAAGTTAAAGATTTGGGGTACCTCAAGTACTTTCTTGGCATGTAAATAGCAAGAAACAGCAAGGGTATAGCAGTCTCACAGAGGAAATATGTACTGGACCTGCTGAAGGAAACTGGCATGCTAGGGTGCAAACCAGCTATCTCTCCAGTAGACCCCAGTAATCCTCTAGTGCACGGTAATATTGCTGTAAGAAAGAAACAATATCAGAGGCTTGTAGGAAAACTCATTTACCTCTCCCATACAGGACCTGATATTGCATATGGAGTTTGCCTTGTCAGTCAGTTTATGCATTGCCCTACTGAGCACCATTGGGATGCTGTCTACAGAATACTAAGATACTTAAACTCCACTCCTGGCCAAGGCTTACACTTCACTAAGTCTACTGACAGGTCAGTGAAGGTCCATAATCCTGATTGGGCTGGTTGCCATATAGACAGAAGATCTACCACAGGCTACTGTTCCTATGTATGGGGTAATCTTGTCACTTGGAGAAGCAAGAAACAGCCTACTGTCTCTAGAAGCAGTGCTGAAGCTGAACTTAAGGCACTTGTTTTGGGCATTTGTGAAGCTCTGTGGCTGAAAAGAGTCTGACCGACCTTCAAAGAACCCCTTCAAAGAACCTATCATCCTCTCTTTGTGATAATAATTCAACATTATGCATGGCAGAGGATCATGTTCATCATGATAAGACAAAACATGTGGACATTGACAGACATTTCCTTAAAGAGAAGTTTGATGCCCAGATCATTCAACTCCAATATGTTCCCTCAGCAGACTAGAATGCTGATATTCTCACCAAGGCCATTCCACCGCTTATGTTCAGCAGACTGAGTAGCAAAATTGGCTGTATTGATATATACCAACCCAGTTTGAGGGGGGATGTGGAAATATTACATTACATTATTGTAACTATAAAACGTTACTTGTGTATAAAGACATAATAATTGTAAGACATATTATTGTATTGTATAAACAATTAATATGTCATAAAGTCATAAAGTAACTCTATTTTGTCTTATTATGTAATAGACAACTCTACCAATTAATACTAGCCTACTCTAGTAATTAATTGCTCTACCCCTAGCTTATACTCTACTAGGACCTTTCTCATTCATACTTGTACCTATTTATACCCTCTCTTTTATCATTAATAAACTAAGTTGAAGTTTACTCAAGTATTATTACTTTCTCAAACTCTCTTCACAAACAAAGATACAATTTTACCTTCCAGTATTGACATCCATAAAACCTCCTTCATGGGTTGTCTTCGGTCCAAGCTGTGCATAATTTAGCTCGAATCCCACAGCCACAAAGCTCATTACGACTTGAACTATAAGAAGAGGAAGATGACATCTTGCAGGTTTCCTTTGAATCAATGAGCTTTCCAACACTCTTTTCTTCATTCCAATCGATTTTGAGGTAAAAAAAAATGAAAGAAGGAAGAAGATGGAAGAAGAGGGACGAGAGGGGAGAAGAGGGACGAGAGGGGAGAAGAGGGGCGATTAAGGATATAAAAGAAAGGGAATTAGGTTGGAGGCAATTTTCCCTCCAAAATCAGCTTTTCCCCCGATTATTTCTGGCAAAAAATTAGGCAAGATGGCCTCGTCAGCATGATGTGGCATCCACATCATCAAGATTTGCCGGAAATTGAGTTCAGTCAGCATTCCCGGCAAGACATGACTATTTTTGCAACGTTTTTAAAAGATACAGGACTAAAAATCTCGCCAGAGTAAAAACAGGACGAAAATCGAAAAACGGTAAAGTTACCGGACGAAAAATCCAATTTTCCCTGAATTTGGCAGTCAAACGTTAGAAAATATTAGTCAAATCGTTAACTGGGACCAAAATCGTAACAAAAAAATAGTTAGAGGATATTTACTGTCATTTCAAAAGTCGGAGGATATATTTGAAACAATTGAAAAAGTATCGTTAATTGGACCAAAATCGTAACACAAAGAATAGTTAGAGGATATTTACTGTCATTTCAAAAGTCAGAGGTTATATTTGAAACAATTGAAAAAGTATTGGGACCAAAATCGTAATAAAAAGAATAGTTAGAGGATATTTACTGTAATTTCAAAAGTTAGAGAATATATATAAAACAATTGAAAAAGTTAAGGGGCGAAAAGTGTGTTTTCCGCTCAAGAGGAATTTTGATAGGATTTCGTATTGTCCTATTTGGCTAAATGAAACAGTTTTTTTTACCCCGGGAAACGAAAGCTTTTATTAATGAAAGAAATTTACAGCAAAAACGAGCCGAAGCTAGACTAAAACGCAGCCTAATGCCGCACTATACCGCGGCCAAAACACGCACTACAACAAACAACAACAACATAACAAGCCAGGCAATAGATTGACAGAGGGTGCTGAACAAAAGAGAAAAAAATTCCCACAAGACGTCCAGACACAAGTATCCTCTAATAGCAATCTATTACCCGGCCAACGCAGATTACAACGCTAAAAAACAAAAGAACTAGAACACAATTAAAAAAACAGACTAAAACGAAGCAAGCCCCTCCCCATCAGCTGGAGCAGGCACCAACACTAGGCCAGACCTGAAACATGTCCAGAAAGGGGAGATGCGCCCAAACGAAAGGGATTTAGCCCGAATGAGCTAAATCCGGCGAGATCCGCCACCATTCAGACAAGACCGAATCCGGTGCTGAGAAGCACAACAAAGATCAGGAGAAAAGGCCAGCTCAAACAAACAAATGAGACATCCTTCAAACCCACCATGCACCACCATGGTACCTCCGCAAGGAGCAACCCACCACTATCAGATCCAAAAAACTCATCCCTTGACCACAAACTCCAAGGCAACACCACCAATGGAGGTCGCCGTAGAAGAAGCTCATCAATCGCTGGAATCGTATGAGATCTGAATCAATACCAAGGGGAGTGCAGCAGCACTATGCCATTAAGACCAGCTTTGAAGGAGGCAAACAGAAAGAAGAATACAAAATGAAACAGTTTATACGTTGTAATTTTTCCTACTTTGTGCAATAATAATATTTACTTAATTTTTTTGTAAAAAAAGTAAAGATAGAGGCCTAGAATAAATAATACTACCTCCGACGTATAAAAAATGCCATCTTTTTAGTTTTCATGTATATTAAGAAATGTGTTGTGTTTTTATACTCTCTCCGTTCCAATTCGTTTAAGACTTATTATATTTATGTATTTTTCAAAATAAGTCTTATAACTATATTTAGACTTAAACTTGTTTCTTAAGTGTTTAAAAATGCCACATATCAGTGTTTATTAAAAAAATGTAAGTACAATATAAAATGAATGTAATTGTAAATTGATCTTGTTTTAATGTCTAAACAATATATGTAATATATGATGTTCCCTTAATGTAAGGACAATATAAACGAGATGTATTTATATAAAAAAAAAAGATGTAATTGTAAATTAGTCTGTTTTTAATGTCTAGAAAATATAATAAATGATGTTCCATTAAATTTTATGAATTCCCAAAAGTCCTAAACAATTTGGACGGGTGGAGTACTATATTGACATATTCACACATCACCTATAATAAATGTTTGTTTCGGGGATATGAAATGCGTGCAATAAATAAATGTTGGACTAATTGTACTACCTTCGTCCCACAAAAAAATGTCAACTTTTTGTTGTGCACACAGATTAAGTAACAATTAATGTGTTGTATTTTAAGAAGTGATGAATATCTATACCCCTATCATATAGTAAAAGCTCTTTTAGAATATGAAATGAATATATAAATATTAAATGTTATGATAGGGATATGTTTGGAAAAAAATCAGTAAATGATGTATGGTTTTCTAAACAAACACTTTTTATGGGACAATTCATTTTAAAAAAGTACACTTTTTGTAGGACGGAAGTAGTATATTTGAAACAAATACATTAAATGATGTATTGATATTATAAAATGATATTCATGGAGTACTCCCCCGTCCCCTGATATAAATCCTTTTAGTTTTTATGCACAGTTTAAAAAAATCATAAATGAACACTATTTTAAGATTCTAAGACAGTTTTTTTGCATTGGTTTTTAAAACTGACTTATAATATTGTATTGTTTAACGTAAAGCAAAAAAATAGCATTTAATATTGTATTGTTTTGTAAGAAAAACTTATATTTCAGGACACAATTATAAAAAACCAAAAGACCCTAAATTACGGGACGGAGGGATATTCTTTTATGGAATAATTTTATTTAAAAGCATGAATATTTTTAGGGGAAGGCGCGAGATGACAAAAAAATTAATAAATGGAGTGCGGAAGGATGACAAAAGAACATTTTCGCTGATTATAAAGGATAAAAATCACAATTGTTATTGTAAAATTATTCTTCACGTGTTAATATTCTTTGTGTTTCACAATTGTTCTTCATATTTACTCTATTCTACATTTATTCTTCATAATATTATTACTTTTGGCATGATTAAATTACACTTTGCTTCTATCCCGATTTTTTGATAATTTTGTCCTTCTAGACAAAAATCTATATTTTTTATAGTAAGTTATTTTTAAAATAAAATAAAATATTGAGACCGAAAACCTTTCTTTTAACGGAAAAGAATTTAGTAATGGGCGACTTTATTTACTGTTATAAATTGATGAATTTTTACTACTATTAGCAAATTTATAAACCTTGGTTAACCCTACTCATAAACCCCTCTTCATCTCAATTGGATTCCTCTTCGTTATACCCAGGGACACAGTATCCCGGATGAGGGGTTATCCCATCAACAATTTTCCTAACATAAAGCCGTTCTTCTGATCTCTCTGAACCGATAAGATGATGGGGTCACGTCGTTGTATTCCTGAAGGGATCATTGAGGATATCCTCCTCAATTTACCCACCAAATCTATCATCCGATTCCAGATCATATGTAAGTCATGGCTTAATCTTATAAAAAGTAGAAATTTCGCAAACAAGAAGCACCTCATCAAATGCGAGGAGACTTATCTTGCTACGTTTTTCGTGGTTCGGCGGTTGGACAACCGACGGTTTTTAAGAAACTTCATATGTCTGTATGATGAGTATAAGAAAACGTCAGACCTGCAAGAGGGCATTAATAATACATCTCCGGTGCTTAATTTTGAGCTCCCGTTTTCTTACTGCTACACTCGTCTAAAATTGGTTGATCATTGCAATGGCATAATGTGCTTGATCATAGATTCCAATATTCTTCTGTTGATTAATCCATTATTGAATGAGGTGAAAACGCTTCCCATCTCGCCCTTTGACAATAATAATTATGAATCGTGTTTGAAATTGGTTGGCTTTGGATTTGATGGTGTGACTATGGATTTTAAGGTTGTTAGAACGTTTGGGTCACCACGTTTACTTGATCGTGGATATCACAGAGCTGAAGTGTACAACTTAACAACAAATGCTTGGACAGAATTGAATGAATATCCTTTGGTAACTGATTATCGAACTCATGTTTCCACATTCTTGAACGGGGTCATCCATTGGTGTGTAAGAAACGAATATTTGGATTGGCGAATGATCACTTTCAACACGACTACAGAACTGTTTCAGGATTTAGAATTACCTCAAGGTTGGAACAATGTCCCTGGTTGGCAGAATAATGTCCCCGCTCTTTTTGTTATGAATCAAGAGTCTCTTGCTTTTGTGTCGTATAGCCGTATCTATTACCCACGCCACATTGTGAATATATGGACAATGAACGAACACGAGAATGGAGTATCTTGGACCAAACTCTACTCGATTGGAGCTGTACTTGAATTTCAAACACCAATATTGCTATCACCTATAGGTTTCCCGAAGAAGAATGAATGCATATACTACTCAGACGAATCCAAGCTAATTTTGTGTGATCTAACCAATCATTGCCGCAGTTCTGTAATTTGCGACGTTGATTCACGACTTAGGGCATACGATTTGCATGACTCGGACCGTTGCATTGTAATGCGATTATACAGGCCAAGTTTCTTGTCAATCCACAGGTGACGAAACCGAATCAGATCCTGTTTTACTTAATTTATATCACTAATCCGTATGGAAAAAACATGGTTTCACCCATGTATATAGTTAAGTGATGAGCTCATGGCTGAGCTAGCTAGGAAACTACCTTTCTCAACATATTTTGTATTCGTATTGATGTTGGACGAATTTAGTATGCTAGAAATGTTTAGATTTTGTCAATTATTTTTCAATGTTCTTGTACTAATTGCATTGTTATTTATTCTTGAGTCTAATTTTCCTCTGTGTCGAAAAAATAGGGTATCTCATTGTCCGAGTTGAATATTGTTTTGTTTCTACAAAATTTATGGTCTTCTTGTTTCATTCCCTTGCCTTTGTATTGGGAGTTGATGCTCACAATTTTTTGCTTTCAATATCGTTCCCCACCAAATCAAATGTGGCACACTACACAGAAGTAGCCATCATGCTGCATTCAAGTTATACAATCCTTGATCACAGAGGCGGAACCGGGATCTATGGTTAGGGGCGTAAATTGCGGTCAAACACACGGGCTTTTATCAACGGGCCCAGTTCTAAATATAATATCACGGAGAAAGTGTTTCAAAAAAACATCGTAGATGTATAAATAAGAATATTAATCTAGAAGAACCAACATATCTTTATAAGAACGTAAAAAATTTAGACATAATATGATGTATGAATTTGTAATATTTCGAATTTTAAGAAAAAACAGACGTGTCATTTTGTAAAATTTGGAATATTATATTTATTATTATTATGGATTTAAGTTTTATGAAAAAGAAATTAGTATTAAACAGAAAATTAAAGGAATCTATGGGAATTTATTGCAATTAAGGGAAATAATGGCACTTATTAGTGGGGAGTTTTATTTTGGAAATAAACTTCCCATATTCCTAGTAAGTTATCAGGAAGGAGTTTTGTAAAAGTTCAACGTTCCTCTCAAATTAGAAAATTGAGAGCAAAGATTTCAAATTTTGCATCAAGTTCTTGTTGGATTTTAGAAACAAATAGAGAAAAGGAATCAGTAGGAGAAGAGCTTTGTGTTGATACCAGAAAGTTGGAACTTTGAAAATGTATGGTTTTTAGCTCTAGTTGTGGTTTTGATCAAGTTTGGTGGTTTCGACTTCCTAGATTCGTAGAATTGTTGTTATAGAAGCATATGTGATCAAGTCTAATTCAAGTTTGGGGTTGATAACATAGGTTTTTGGTTGAAGACTTAGGAGGTGCTATAGATTTCATGGAGTTTTGCTTGCTAATAAGGTAAGAAGTTCTTGGTTGGGGTTGATAACATAGGTTTTTGGTTGAAGACTTAGGAGGTGCTGTAGATTTCATGGAGTTTTGCTTGCTAATAAGGTAAGAAGTTCTTCCTAATTGATAATTATAGTTTTATAGTGTTAAGGTTGAGTCTTGGTGTTGATTTGTGGTTAGAAATCATGTCTATGTGTTGTTGTTGTGATATGATATGCTATAGTATGTTTAGAACCTGTTTTGCTAGCTGTTGCTTTGCAGCTATTTTACTGAGTATTTTGATGTTAAACATATTTGGAATGGGTTAGAAATCGTTTAACTGCAGAAAACTGCTGTTTAGGGTTGTTTTTAGGTTTTAGCGCGTGCGCTAAAACGAGTTCAAAAAGTGGGATATAGATCTAGAGAGCTTTCAACGCGCGTGTGGGGGGTGTAGCGTGTGCTATAGCAGACTAGAAAACAATCTTGAATTTACTGGGAGTTTTTAGCGCACGCATCGATCGTGTAGCGCGTGCTATAAGCAAGCTTGCAGCCAGACTGAAAGTTCAGAGGGCTTTAGCGCGCGCCACAGAGGCAATGCGCTCGCCAAACCCCTGTTTTTGTGAAAAGTTGGGTTCTAAGCCCCGAGACCAGTTTTGAATGATATTTCTTGATCTAATAACATTAAATGATGAACAAGCCTTAATTAAACTTTTGATGCGTTTAGTTCCGGCACCGAATGGATTCTTCATAAGTGTTGAAGTTCGGGACAGTCGGAAGAGTATGATAGACTTGTGCTTTGATGAATTAGTATTCATCAATGTCTGTGTATGTGCTAGGATGCTGTGTCTAGATTGTCTTAAGAGACGGAGTGGAAAGAGTGAGGGAGCAGTGCTTGAAAATACTTAGGTTGCTAGTTAACAATAAATAACAAACGTACTTGTGTAGTTAAAAGACTAAACATCATGTTATGCTTGGTAAAGCACAAGTTTATATCGCGATGTGTGGGCTGTAAGTAAAAGTGAATAACTCCATAAGTCTACGAGAATAGACTCCAGGTGCGGAGGGACTTTTTGCCGAACGTTTACACTATCGGGGTCAGCCCATGGCTATTGGTGTAATCATCCACTAATAGGTTGCAAACGATATCTCGTGGTGGATAGCATCATGTGTAGTGCCCTTGAATGCTGATGTAACAAAGATAAGCTAAGCTAGAAACCAATAGTCACGACATGTTGATGAGCATGAAGTGAACCTTATAATTTGAGCCGGTCTCACAAAGATAACTTATAATAATATGAACCTTTCAGTGTAGGACTTAATTATTCAACAGCTTCTTCCTCTTTACTAAGTACCTAAGTAGTAACCTCTATTGCATGTTTGTTTTGTATGTTTTGTGGGGTGAGAAGATGAACAGGTTAAACCTGTTTTGCATGAGGACTTTGATGATGATGGCGTGTGATCATGCTCTACTTGCTATGCTAGATCTTTTGATGTTTTATTAAAGACCATGTTGTACTAGACTACGTATTTCATTTCAAATTATGTTGTACCTTATTTCAAGACCCGTTGTACTTTCCTTTGAGGCAGATTTGTAAAGAAGTTTGTATTTGTTTTAAGACTTCGTTGTTGTATGTTACCCATTTCTATCTTTAGTATGTTTGAGTTTCCATTCTTAGTAGTATTTATGATTTTTACCCGAGTCTTTTGGTTTCCGTTTGCATTATTTTGATACGACGACGTAGAGACTTACGTATAATATTGAATTTATTTAATATTATACGTGCTTAACGCTTTTCTTCGGATAAAGGCTCATATCCGGAGGCGGAGCGTTACAAATATAGTAATTATCATGTTCAAAATTCATACGTAGTAAACAAAAGCTAAAAAAACATTCTATGGCTCATAATCGAAACTGAGACGTATAACTATAGTAATTATCATGTTCAAAATTCATACGTAGTAAACAAACGCTAAAAAAAATGCTCTGGTTCAAAATCGAACCTGAGACGTATAACTAAAAAATAATTACTTTACCAACTAAGATATTTTAGGAGACAACATATTACATATATGTATTTCTATAAAATATTAAAAATTGTCAAAAATATATTAGTCATTTTTAAAAAATTAGAGGGGCGCATTCCCCCTAGCCCCTTTGTAGGTCCACCCTTTCTTGATCATATTATCTTCTTTTTTTGTTACTCATCAAACTGGCAGATAGAGCTGTTTCTACAGCTTTGATCAGTATTGCACCTCACGTTTAGAGAAAGATGAATTGGTCTCCATCAACCTTAATTTCCGGTTTCTCATATTCCACCAACTTCCCTACAGTAAATAAATCATATTCCACCAACTTCCCTACGGTGAATAAATAAATGGTTTAATGTACAAGAGGACTATTTTAATACTCCATCCCTCCCAAAATATAAATCATCCTAGGGTTTTCACATATTAAAAAGTGGTTAAATATCATTAATGTATGGCTAAAATACCTAATATACCATTTGACTATCTTAAATGCAATAATTGTAAAGTGGTTGGATTGATATATATTAGGTGTAAGATGATGAAAAGTGTTAATAAATCTTTCTTTTGGTATTGTGAATGACTTATATTATATTATTATGTAATAAAATGAAAAGGCTAGGATTAGTTATATTTTGGGACCGAGGGAGTACTTATTTAGGCACTAGCACGGCATGCCCTTTCCAAGGAATTTCAACTATATACTATTGTTATAAGTTCATGTATAAGTAATATTGAGTTTTTTGAATTTGTACGTATTACATATATGAAAGATGTTTGAGAATGTTGAATGACATCAAAAAACATAGAAGAGTAAGTCATACATATTTATAAAAAAAAGCCATGCATTTATTTAGAAAGGTGATAGTGTCCATAATAAGTTACGAACAACAAAATACTACATCATTGGTAACACAACCATGCATTTGTTTTTTTTTTCTTTTCTTTCTAATGTCTTGTATATTGAACAGGTGGATTCTTGAGATCCGTAAATACAATTGTAGAAAGCATTTTGAGATCTAATATACGTAAATAGCCAACCATTTTGCTTCCTTATTTACGGATATTTACCTCCGACACATTTTCCACACGACGCGTGATGAGAGTCAACCCTCCTACGCATTTCACACTTAATTCACTCAATTTTATAGCATTTCGGGGCATGATTTTTACCATTTAAAAAACGAAATCTGAAGTGACACGTGGCATATATAACGTGTCGGCGATGTGTCGTGTACTTAAATTTTGGAAACAGCCGTATCGTCATGTCGTGCGGCGTATCTGTGTACGTGTCTGTGCATCATAGATTTTGACTCTATCTTCTATATTTCCATTTTATTGATATATAATATATTGATATATAAAGTATTTACTATGAATAAGAAAGAGAAAAAAACGAAATCTGAAGTGACACGTGGCATATATAACGTGTCGGCGACGTGTCGTGTATTTAAATTTTGGAAACAAACCAGATCGCATTGGCCGTAATTAATCGTGTCGTCGCGGCGTATATCTATGTACGTGTCTGTGCAACATTGATATATAAAGTATGTAATATGAATAATAACAAACAAAAATTATATATATATAAAGTATGTAATATAAAAAAAATTATAAAATAAATAAAATAAAAAAAAACTAAAGTGACACGTGGCATTGCTGGAGCATCTCTTAAATTCTCAAGAGAAGAGGGACGTGGGCTCTTGCGCTTCTTTTGTGCCTATCCAATTTATAAGTAGGTAGATATAGGAAACTCAAATAAGATGATGGTTTATAAGGAATATTAGGATGGAGATCCAATAATACCCTTTATTATCATAACTACCTAAAATCATTATTTCCGATCTCTCTCAGGGGCGGACGTAAGATCTTGGATAAGGGGAGGCAATAAAATATTTGAAGGCAAATAAAAACTTTTAGGGGGTGGAGGGGGAGGGGAGGGGGGGGAGGGGGTGCAGACTATATGCATATTACACATATTAGTGTATTTTTTTGATATCAAGGGGGGAGTTTCCCCCTTGGTTGTATGTAGGTCCGCCACTGATCTCACTTCCAGCAAATAAATACCCTGTCCAAATTTCTACTTCGCAACTCAAAAACCCACCGGCGGCTACCATCCAATCTTTGCCGGTAGCCGCCCTTGTCCTCCATTAACTCTCTTTCTCTTCTTCTATTATTCTATTCATGGCAAGAACAAAGTTTGCAGCGATGAAGACGGATTGCAATGTTACAGTCACTTCATGTATGATTGTCACTGCATCTAAAATTATCAATGCATTTTTAATTCTCACTACTAATATATTTGCATATATACTATCGTAATACCCCATCAAGTTGGAGCGTGAAGTTTTCGAACGCCTATTTGCGCAATAAGAAATGAAACTGTTGTTTCCCCATTGTCTTAGTAAATATATCAACCAAATACAACTGTGTCGGAATGTAGGAAGGAAGAATCAATCAATCCGTGATTGCATCACGTACAAAACGACAGTCCGCCTGAATATGCTTTGATACCATATTACGATAGTACGTATGCAAATATATTAGTAAGGGCGTTTTAAGAAGTATATATATTATGTAGGGCATTCGTTGTAAGTATATATACAGTGTGATATTGTGATAATGAGAATGAGAAATTAACCCGCACAATTTAACAATGTATTAGAAATTCGTAGGCTTATTGGATCAAACCCTCATGTCAACATTATTTTTCCCATTTATATTATCAAGTGTTGAGAGAGATGACTCGCATTTAAGGGGCATGTTGAAGTCTTTAAAATAAGATTGTGCAAGTGTTGCGAGAGATGACCACACTTGAGGCGTATTCAAGTGTATAAGATATTAATTATCAACCTCCTACTACTGAGCTTAAGTTTTGGAAGAAATAATAGTTCAACGCTCATTTTAGATATTCTAATCGACATTTTTAAAATATTTTTCTAAATTTACACAGCAAAAGGTGTTGTGTTCTTTTTTTCTTTCTTTTTTACACAGAAAACACGAGCAGGCGTCCAACACTCTGTTCACCCTGTTTTTTTTAAAAATCCTAAACTGAGGTTAAATTTGTCTTTTGATTAATTTTTTGTCCTTAGAAATAATGAAAAAAATAAAAGCGTCGTATTTGCTTACTTAAGTTGATTTTGTGTACTTTTAGCTCATTGCCTCATATATAAGAAAAACCCAATTTTGATGAAAAGTTAGCACACGGTCGGGAACTTCTTCCCTAGTATCTCACACTTGTCGAAAAGTGCGCATGGTTGATGATCGACCACATGCAGCTTTACATCACATCTAAACTGTGTGGTTCCGATCAACCCACCGGTCACTTCACTCCAAAATCCCTCACCACACAAGAATTTTCCCACACGGTCCACAACAAAATTAGCTGGGGATTGCGCTCATTTCGCCTTTCAAGGCTATTTCCAGACAAGGATTTCATTAAGAATCGGATTTCATTAAGAATCGGATTGAATGGAATGAAAATTCTCGGTGGTAAGAGACGGTTTGAAGACGTCTTTTTGTTTAGTAAGTTTTAGTTTATTTTCTTCAATACAGAGCTATTTTTCTCTATGAAGTTGTTGTTCTTTTTCGTTGGGTGTATCTCTAACCGGAAGAGTTGATTCTGGTTGTGTTATTAAGAGGAATTTTGATAGGATTTCATATTGTCCTAATCGACTAAATGAAACTGTTTATATGTTATAATTTTTCCTTCTTTTGTGCAATATTGATATTTACAAAAATTTTTGTAAAATTTCACGTATATTAAGAAATGTAATGATATATTGACATATTTACCCATCATTAATGTGTTGTGTTTATATGCTATATTGACATATTTACTCATCATTTACAATAAATGTTTGTTTTATAAAAAAACAATCATGGACTAAAAGAATGTGTGCGTAATGCGTGTGCGTAATGCGTGTGCGTGTGCGTGTTTCGTTTCCGTAAAAAATGTTTGTTTTGGACGTGAAATGCATGCCATAGATAAATGTTAGACTAATGGTACCTTTAAAACAAATGTATTAAATGATGTATTAGTATTATAAAGTGATATTTTTTATGGAACAATTTTTTTGAGGTAAAAAGATTTTTATTAATTGACGTCCCAAACAGACAGCCAAAACGTCATCCGAGGGCAAGGTGCCTCAAGATGTCCGAGCAGAAAGCAACAAAGCATGTCTAGCTAAAAGTTGCGCTGGGACATTCCCCGCACGCCTAATAAATGTAAAGGAAACAAAAGAAAAATCAGGCAAAAGAACCAAACAGTCCTCACTAAACAGCCCTGAGCTGTGACATTCTCCACCAGTCTACGAAGACGCGAGACGCACGCCAAACATTCACTCTCCACCACCAGCTGCTGAATCCCCAAACCAAAAACCTCTCATCCTCTAGAGCCAAGGAAATTGCCTTAAGCTCCATATACACCACCGGGTCCCCTGGATCAAAATGATTTGAGAAAGAATGAAGAACTGCCCTATGTGAGTCACGGAAAATGACTCAACTTACTTCCCGCCTCGATCGACGATGCATGCACATTACCCTTTATCACCCCCTCTGTTGGCGTCACCCATTTGTCTGCCAAATGTTGAACCGAGGTCTGCGCCCGATAGATCCTCATAGCCTCCACATACTCGACCATCGTTGACAGAGAACGCGCACACACCGAAGAGACATAAACCGCCTGGTCATCGAACACTGTAGAGCAATGCTCCTTCCAAATCTCCACATAGGCCATACAAATCTAGTAGTTGTTAGGAAATCTACGCGGGAACGCAACATAATTCAAAATTTTGATTTCCTTTTACCCAAGATCGACTTCGTTTAAGCAATAAACAAATAAGCTAAAGACGGTGGTTACCTTGCTTGATCTATAAGATCGACGCTTTGACCGTCTAAGGAGAGTAGTTCTGCATAGAGCCGCCCAAGTGTTCGGCCTCTACCGCTAGTCCATGACGGACCTTTTCTAGGCTATATAGATCCTAACCGGCAGTGTACCAGGTCAAACTGTAGTGCTAGTATGGTGAGTCAGAGTGTCGAATCCTCAGGGAAACGTGGTGATTCTTTTAAGTGTGGTTAAACACCAAAGAGTCATTATTAACTCGATCTAAAACCGCAATTTTATATCACAGATTACTACTATTCTACTTAACATAAAATAAATGCGTAATTTAAAAGTTATTCTAATATAATATATATAGATATATAAATATATATAGATATACATAGATTGCAAAATATATATATAGATATAAATATATAGATACCAATATATTATTAGAGAACTAGACAGATAATTTTATAGAACTAGCCAAAGTTTATATAATTGATTTATACGATCTTTTCTAGTAAATGGAATGTGCTCGATCTTTCCTTCTATATTAGGTCCAATTGAGTAAATGAAACGGTGCACTCCTGAGGTTAACAATTCCTCCTCACACGAGCGTATGAAATTGTCATATGTCATTGTCATCAGTTTAATCTCCACAACTGCCCCATGCTAATCTCAGTTAGTCTGGACAGGTACCGAGTACAACTCTACCCCGGATAAAAGAGGTTATTCCGTTTGTCAGACGGCCGATGTTATTCAAAAGGCTCCGGTTGTCAGGCGGATCGATTTAACTTTCCGGTGTTAGTTTCAATTAACCCTTTGATTTTAACATTATTATGATCTCGAGCACAATTTTAATAAGATTCATCTTTCCCAAGACAAATCTGCCCCCGGGTAGGAAATAGAATTCCGTTGTCACGCTTTCGCACGGCCAATTTTACCCTCCGGTTTTTCTATCTTTTATCTCATATCCTAACTTCTCTGGTCAGTTCATCGTTAGGTTATATGGTGTGATTCATCTTGGTTAATTACGTCAATCCGAATATTATCAATACGTTGCAAAATAGAAAAAGATTCAATTAACTTAATTTTAGTCAATTTTAATTAGACAGCATTCCTTTACCGAAAAGATCGAAATAAAACGATTACATAACTTTGGCTAGTTATTAGATTTAGCCTAATAACATTATAAAAAGATAAAAACAAACATAACAAACATAAATACTTTAGAAATTTTACCCGATTACAACTGCTGAATCAGAGGTTGTATTCTTCCGGACATTACAACGACTTTAACAACATTGATCTTCTGATAATTTCTCGAGCATTACAACGATACTTATTACTACTTTATTTATGGCATAAGACCTATATACATACTACTACTAATTAAAAGAGGTTTTGAAGATATATTGGTACCCCTCTTATGTCTGCAAACCTGCTCTACTTATAGGCAGAATTTTCCAAGCCGGATCGATCCGGGATCAAGGTCGGATCGATCCGGGAATAAAAAATATTATCTCCTGGAGTATTCTCTGCAGGATCACATCTTGGTAATCATTATGTTTCCTCGGTTCGATCCGAGGTTAATCCGGATTGATCCGGGTAGTTAATTTTCACATCTTGGTCTGAAACTTGATAAAATCATATCTTGAGCTCTGGGTCTCCGAATGTCATATTTCAAGAAGCGTTGGAAAGCTCTTGAAAAAATCTATAACTTCTATGAAGGGCTCTTCTTCAGAAAATGCCTTTTTGATGGGCCATTTGTTCGTCGAAAATATAATTCGATAATGGTATCACGAACCGTTGATCCACTTGAACTTTAAATCTCGAGGCACTTCCTTACTCTCTTCAAAAGATATGATTTTACTTCAAAAAGTGTCGTCACTCGGGGTCTTGGTTTACCTAAAAATCTGCAATAAAATACCAAAAATACCCACGTAAATCGACATTTACACTCCGGTTATTAAACCGGTACAAAATTTATATCTTTTTATTACTTTTACTAGATTTTTATAGTATTTAGATTTATTCATTACTATTAATAATTTATAAGATTATCGTTATAATTTCTTATATTTTATATAAAAAGAGTTAATAAAATATATAAAACATCGTAATTTTTATCATATAAATGTTATACATCAACTACTCCCCACTTAGCTCTTTGATCGTCCTCGAGCAAAATAAGCGTAAATATATAAAATTACAATAAAAATGATATACTTGGTAAATTAAATTTCAAGTTAGTAAAATATCATTTCAATATTATAAATATATTAATTATATCTTTCTTTAGAAATTAACAAGATAAAAAAATGTATATAACTTAGATAAATTAGTTATCAAATATCATTTAAATGAAATTCTGCATAATCTACTTAATAAATATAATTAAAATTCTAGAATTATTCTCCTATCTCAACTTATATGAAATATTTGGAATCAATGACTAAGTCAAGTAGTTGACAAAATGGCTTATAACTTTTTCAGACTCAGGGTGTTGGTTAATCAAAAGGATAGAAAAGGAAATCAAAAGAGAAAGAAGCAAGTCGTACGTACTTACACCTTCATAATTTTGATCAAAAATAACTCGATTAATAACATTTTTTCCAGATTTTCTTTTCTTTTTTTTTTTTTTTTTAAGAACTAAAAGCGTGCGTGTGTGTAGAAAATCAAAATTACAAGCATTGCTTCATCAAGATTGATCGGAGTACTACTCTTTCGATCGAAAATTACAAGTCCGGTTTCCTTAAACTTGTAATCATTCTTGAGATCTTTTGATTCGACTTTTCTTTTCATTTTGTGCCTTCATTCCCAAATGATAGGACATTTTGAGATAATACCCTAGCCGACTACTATCATCGAGCAATCGGGAGCTTTTAAACCTCATAGAGATATAGGACATTTCGAGATAACACCCTACTGCACTCAAATCATTGGTAGCTACAACCGATATTTTCTTTTTATATTTAAGTTGTCGATCAAAGATACCTGATATTTGATTAATTCTATGTAAATATGGTGCTTCGTTCTTAATTCTTTTATAGAATATTAACATATCCGAACTCATTACCAAAATCGACTATCTTGCAAGCGTCATGAGGTAAGATCGAATATACTGATACTTATCTAATTTTTCCAATCTCAGCATACACCATTCTTTTGTAACGATACTTAGCTCTCGTGTCATCATCTCCTTTCATAAGTACGTACAAACTCAGGGGATTTTTAGGAAATGTAGACCAAAATAAGCTAAGGGTCGGTTATAATTAATCAAAAGGACTATTTTGAGTGAGGTCTTGATCACTCTAATCAAGGCTGAGGTAGGGACAAAAATTAGAAATTTATTTAGGTAAGCTATTTGGCTATAGTTTATATTTTTGTGGTGCCAAAAATCTCATCATTCCTAATCCGATTCCATATTCATATTTCGTTTTGAAAAGATAATTATTCTAACATTTTATTATAGATATTAGTATATCTACTAAATTTCATAAGAAAATTACTTGATAATATTTATGTATAGTTACATATACTTAAAATCTTATAAAAATCTGAAATTTATAATATAATTATAATATATCTAATTTACTTTACTTAATCAAAATCTATTCTTACTAATTTATATTATTTTTATTCATATTAATTATATATTATCTAGTTATTTTTATTCAAGAAAAAATAAACTAAGTATTAAGCAATTAAGTATAAATTTATATGAGAAAATTTTAATTTTTATTTACTAACTTACCTCTACTCCCCACTTACGAAATGGCATCGTCCCGATGTTCAGTGAGTAATAAAAAGTAGGTTCGAAAGAAAAAATTAAAATTTTAAACGATTTTCATTATTATTTTTTCAACATATATTATTTTAATTAAAGAAAACCACATATATATTAAACATTATGCAAACTATTACAAACTTAAAGAAAACTGATTAAATAAGAGATTAAACAACTAACTTAATTGACTACCAACTTAACAAACTTCCAACTGACATCTTATCAACTCAAACAACACATCAAACTGTCGATGAACATCCGGGAGTATCTACCGGAAGTAATCCCAACTGAGAACCACGAGATGGAAAAATCTCGCTGCATGCTTAAAACTCGTGCACTTGATTTAGATGAACACACGCAGTTGAGAGATAACCCAAGCAAACGGTAGTGGTCTTCCCCCATTACGCCTCTCCACTGCAAAATTAATTGCCGTTTTGAACATCAAAATCCCCCAGTCAATATATGCCCCCACAGTCAGTGCATACAACAGCAACATTTCATCATCAGTAACCCCAAAAAAATCTCTAGTTGGATAGATCCGGGAATTAATGAAGCGTTTCCATGCCCTCAAATGAGGGGTAAAGCCGAGTTTGAAGAATCATAGTTATGATCAAACAAAGGGAAACACATATTGAAAGGCTTCTGCAGATGATTGACAACATTGTAGCATTTCCGAGTTCCCATAGAAACTCGAAGTGTGGGTTTTGATCAAAGGTACATGGTGGGATTTGAAAGATTTGATTTATGATGATCGGAGAAAAGGATATAACGATGCCCTAACACAAGAATAAGATGAGACGAGGTCATTGTCGTTATATCGATAAGAGATGCATAAAAATCTCTAACAATTGAAATGTTAATTCTACTATGTGGAGTCCTAATCGCCTTTTTCCATCCACAACCACGGATTAGATTTCGTCCCCATCACTGATCGATTTTTTTCAGTATTTAAGCCTTTCTCCATCGTAATAGGAGAATGGACAAAATTTAGACGTCTCGGAACGTCATTGTGAAAACACGAGGCATGGCTTTGGGGAACCACACCGTCAGGCGTATGTGGTTCGTAACTATTAACCGAGGGGGAGGAGTGATTAGACATTTTTACTACAGATAGGAAAATTTAGACAGATAAAAGTGAAAGGGAATGAGCAATTGAGAAGGCCTCTGCTCTTTCCTTTTATAGAAATGTCCCAATCATGCAAAAGTAGAAAAAATCTACATTTTTGGCGTTTTGTACTTCCCGGATCGATCTCGAAAGGGCCGGATCGATCCGGCCTAGCAGCTAGAAATCGTGTCAGGTCGGTATACTCACGCCGGATCGATCCGGGTTAGGTCGGATCGATCCGGTGAGTACTATTCACGGACAGAGTTGAAAATTGCCCAGAAATTTTTCTAGTTGGATATTTTTGCTCAATAATTTTTGTTCCTTTTTTATTATGTTATCAAAATATCGATAACGATAAATTTTTTCGACACGGTGCGTAATAACATAAAATCAAACGAAAGTAAAATAAAATCCTACGAAAATAAAATCATAATAACATAAAATCGCATTTAAAATAAAATCGTGGACTAGTTGTAATGAAAAAATAAATTGTTTTAAATGTCAACAATCATAAAATGGTTGAAATCAATCCTCCTCATCACTCATCTCGACATGGCTCGAACTTGGCATGGCTTGAGAATCATAAGTCGAATCATGAAATGGTTCTTGAAAATGTGTCGACATCCTAATCGAGCCATCTAATCCCATCGAGCTCATCCCTGTCGTGACATTGGTATAAGTGCTTCCCCATCCCGTCGTGGTATGGCTAAATGATCCAAATCCTTCCCAATCGATGTAGTCTATTGTCATTAGTACTGCCGAAAAATCCCCTATACCACTAGTTTGATATCCAAAAGAATGTGGCATTTGTTGGAAGTTTGATCGAGGTGGCATCGGTGGAATAAAGTCGGGCAAGGTATACGGTGCGGATTGGCAATGCGGAATATCCATCTCGGCATAGGTAGGGTTCTGCAGTATATTCATCTGATATATACCTCGCATGCCTTGACGTAAATCTTCAGACCACAACCTATTCCTTTCCACAAAAACAACCATATTGGCATTGGCACGATGAACATCATAGGCCAAGGATTGAAACATGTCGTATGTGATGGTGTTTGGAAGTTGAGTTTGAGTTTGACTGGATGATGGAGGAACAGTAGTGGATTGAGAAACATGTGGAATAGGCTGAGGTCGTTGGCGGTTAGGGTTCATAAAATCTATTCTTCCCGCCGCCTAAGTGGTAAACTAGGACCTATAAGTGTTTCACAACCATAATCGATTATCATTTGGAAGCTCAGAACACCTATCTCGCGACACAAGGAAGAAATAAAACAAGGAAAAGGCATGTGATCGCTGGTTTAGCGATTGAGACAAATTCCTTGGCCCTTCTATACATTACCTTGCCTACATCCACAGGGTATATCATTGACCATAGCCCAAGCAATACACGCAGATCCTCCTTACCAAAAGATGTAAAATGACGAGAAGGGTAAAGAGTCGAATCGATAAAACGTTTGATAGCTCTCATATCCCTTATACATTTTCCATAGGAAAACCTATTTTCATGCCAAATAGCCGTGGGATCTAACTTTCGTCTTTGGGTCAGCCGAGACTATATGGTCAAAGTCTGCAGCTCATCTAGATTCCATACCGTATAATAATCCTCATTTTCTCGGTATATCGTGATACCATATATAGCATTTATAAACTGGGGATTAAACGGCACTGCCCTGGTTCTTAGAAGCTTACGTGTTAACTCACCATTCTCTGTTGCATTATGAGTTGCTACCAGAGAATAAAATTCAACCACTAAGGTTGTGTTAACTTCACCGCCTCTTAAACTGCTAACTCCAACCACTGCCGCTATCGAAAATCTCTTTCACCTCCCTTCCCAAATCCTTGAAATCTAAACCCCTCTCTATTGCAACTAAACACTGTCCAAATTTATTTTTTAAGGCATTTTTAGCGGCTCTAGACGCGGTTCTATCAAAACTAACGCTCAATTCTCCCTCTGTTAAAGGCCGTGTCTCTATGACCGGGATTTGGGTAGGGATATGTGGCTTACGTTTTTTAGTGGCTTTTGATGATTCAGCCATTCTACGATAGTGACACAATAACAAAACAACACAAAACAACACAAATGAGTAACAAAATAGTTAAAATTAAATAAAAAGTTGAACAAAAAACGAAATTAACAAAATAAATGACTACAATGTTACCTTATAATGCTTAAAAGGTTGAAAAGTTGGCCGGAAAAGATGAATATCACCGGAGTGAAAGTTGAAGCTTTTCTTTGAAAATTTCTCCAATAAAATTGAAAATTTGAAGAGAGGAGAGGAAAATGAGAAGAGTGTAAGGATTGGGGTAGTTTTAATAGTAATGTTATATGATGATTTGAAGAAAAAAATTCGAGGGGGAAATGGGGATGAGGGGCGGCTGTTTGAAGAAGAAAAATGAAAGAGGAAGAAGAAGAAGAGGAGACCCCGTTTTTAGGTTTTTTAGTCTCCGGATCGATCCGGGGTTAGGTCGGATCGATCCGACAAAATTTTTTTTTTTTATTTTTATTTATAAAACTCTATAAAACTTAATAAAATCTTTATAATATTTCTGCTAATTTTTTTAAATAAAACCTTTTACAAGAATTTTTATAAAACTTTTAAATAATTTCATAAAGATCCTATTTATAAAATTTTCAAAAGTTGTATAAAATCTTATAAATATTATAAAACTTATAGGGGTCCTAATTCCTCTATTTCTAAATCTTCCAGAGTTCTGATATAACGTTCTATCAACCTAACCTTAAGAAATGAGGCGTTCGAATTTTCTCTTTGATCTCCATCGGGATTTTCGGATAACCACCTAATCGTTCCCTTCTTAACAACATTCAAACACTCATCCTGAGATTTGGTTGTGTTTTCTCCGCATTTCCCATCATGCTCACTTTTTCCGCAGATTCTGCATCTTCTTAAAAACTTTGCCCTTCTCTTTATCGAACTTCTCGATTTTCCATTACACATTTCTTTCAATCTGATCTCTCTCAGCAATTGCTTGTTTTTCTCAAAAACTAAAGCTTCTATAGCAAATGCGACATCTTTATCAAGGCCTGACTTCAAAAATAAAATAAAAACTCCTATTCTATCTAAAAGACATCCAGTTCTTTTACGCCTATCCGGTAAAAGACGAAACTAGTTCAAACATATAAAACACGTAAAAGTAGAAGAAAGATAGATAGCACCGATATTCGGTGATTTCTGTGTTTCTCTGCTTTTCAATTTGTTGATTTCTCTGCTTTTTACTTTGTCGGGGGATCAGTTAGTAGCATTACTTCTCCCTTCAATGTGATTCCTTCTCCTTCCACAAATAACTTCACTCTGTGGCCATTGGCTATAAAAGTTGTATTTCCATCAGTTAATTCTACATCTCCAGATTTGTAAACCCTTGTTACTTTAAATGGACCTGTCCATCTTGATTTAAGCTTACCTGGAAATAACTTTAAACGTGAATTGTACAAGAGCACTCGATCACCTACATGGAACTCACGACTATAGATTCTCTTATCGTGAAAAGATTTCGTGCGTTCTTTGTAGATTCGAGCGTTTTCATAAGAATCGAGACGAAATTCTTCTAGTTCATTAGTCAAGCAATCTATGATCACCGATGCACCTTTTAGGATAGAAATTGTAAATCTAATAGCCTGTAGGCTCGGTGTTCTAACTCAACTGGGAGATGACAAGACTTACCAAAGACTAGCTTATAGGGAGAACAACCAATTGGTGTTTTAAAAGCTGTTCTATATGCCCATAATGCATCGTCTAATTTAACTGCCCAGTTTTTACGATTTGAGTCCACTGTCTTTTCTACAATTCTTTTGATTTCTCTATTTGACACCTCTACCTGTCCACTGGTTTGCGGATGATAGGGTGTTCCTAGTTTATGTGTTACACCATATTTTTCAACTATCTTAGTAAATGGTCTATTGCAAAAATGTGAACCTCTATCACTAATGATAGCCCTCGGAATGCCATATCTGGTAAATATATTATTTTTAAGGAATCGTATGACAACTTTGGTATCATTAGTGGGAAGAGCTTCAGCTTCTACCCATTTCGAAACATAATCTACCATTACAAGAATAAATCTTTTTCCAAAAGATATAGGGAAAGGTCCCATGAAATCTATACCCCAAACATCAAATAACTCACATTCTAAAATAGGTTGCATAGGCATTTCATGTTTTTTAGATATATTTCACCATTTTTGACAAGACTCACAAGATTTAACATACTTATAAGCATCTCTATATAGTGTAGGCCAATAAAACCACATTGTAAAACTTTAAAAGCAGCTTTCCAACCTCCATGATGACCTCCCGCCTCACGATCATGACAAAATGATAAAACACTTAAAATTTCATTATCAGGCACACATTTTCTGATTATCCCATCCGAACATTTACGGAAAATGTCCGGTTCCTCCCAAGAATAAAATTTTAAGTCATAAAAGAACTTCTTTTCATTTGCCAAGTCCAATGAGACGGAATATAATCACAAAGTTATGTAATTAATGATATCTCCAAACCAGGGTGACATTTCCTTAGAAGGAATTCTATTCTTTATTAACTGCATGGTTGGAGGAGTATCTATTCTAAACAGTTGTTCATCAGGAAATGAATCTTTAATTTCATTCCCTATTTCTTCATCATTTTCCATTCTACTTAGATGATCTGCTACTACATTCTCACTTCCTTTTTTATCTTTAATTTCAATATCGAATTCTTGAAGTAAGAGAATCCATCTAAGAAGACGAGGTTTAGCATCTTTCTTACTCAAGAAATACTTCAGTAATGAATGGTCTCAGATAAATTATCACCTTAGAACCAACAATATACGATCGAAACTTATCTAAGGCAAAAATCACAACCAATAGTTCTTTTTCTCAGTTGCATAATTAAGTTGAGTTGCGCTCAATGTGTGAGATGCATAGTAGATAGCTTTGAGAATTTTGTTATACCTTTGACCTAAAACAGCTCCTACAAATAAATCACTTGCATCACACATAATCTCAAACGGCAAACTCAATCTGGTGCTACTAGCACCGGTGCAAAGAGTCAACCTCGCTTTTAGGTCCGAAAGGCTTCCATACATTTACTATCAAAGTTAAAAGGTACTTCCTTTTCAAGTAAATGACTTAGAGGCTTTGCTATTTTTGAAAAATCAAAGAATGAACCTTCTATAAAAACTCGCATGTCCGAGAAATCCTCTTAGAGTTCTTAAATTAATCGGTGGAGGTAATTTTTCAATTACTTCGACTTTAGCTTTATCAACTTCAATACCCTCTTCGTGAGATTCTATGATCTAAAACTATTCCTTCCGATACCATTAGATGACACTTCTCCCGGCTTTAAAACTAAATTGGTATCTTCACACAAATTGTAACACTCGTTCTTAGTGTAACAAACAAACATCAAATGAATCTCCGTAAACACTAAAGTCATCCATAAAAATTTCTAAAAATTTCTCAACCATATCAAAGAAATATAGCCATCATACACCTTTGAAACGTAGTTGGTGCATTACATAAACCAAACAAAGATTCTTTTATAAGCAAAAGTTCCATAAGGACAAGTGAAAGTAGTTTTTCTCTATCTCCTGCTTTGCAATGAAAATCAGAAATATCCCGAATAATCATCTAAGAAACAAGAATACTTATGTCCACTTAAACGCTCCAACATCCGAACTATGAATGGAAGTGGATGATGATCTTTCTTAGTATGATCATTTAGTTTTCTAAAATCAATGCACATTCGATAACTTTGTAATCTCTCTTGTCGGAATCCATTCATTCCTTTCATTCTCTTTCACTGTGAAACCTCCTTTCTTTGGTACCATTTGAGTTGGACTTACCCATTCACTATCTGATATGGGAAAAATTATCCCCATTTCTAATAGCTTAATGACCTCTTTCTTAACAATTAACTCGCAAATTTGGATTGAGGCGGCGTTGCGGTTGAATACAAGGTTTAGCATCTTCCTTCGTAATTATCTTATGAACGCAAATCTCGTGGCTAATACCTTGAATATCGGCAATCGTCCATCTAAAAGCTTTCTTATGCTTTTTCAACATTCTAAGTAATTGATATTCCTGTTGCTCAGTTAAAGATGATGAAATAATAATTGGTAATAGATTATTAGTTTCAAGAAAAGCATATTTTCGATTTAAAGGTAACGGTTTCAATTCCATTCTTAGGTGGATCTTCCAGGTGATGGTTTAAGAACCGGTCCTTCTAATTCTAATTCCAAATACTTATGCCATGATGGTTTAAAAGTAAAACTTCCTTTATCTAGAGAAAGGATTATCTCTTTCATTTCGGTGTCTTTCTCATCTTCCTTATAGATAGATAGAGTTAAACATTCTTCTAATCATGCTTCTTCAAAAGTTGGTGACTGATTATCATAGACAGAATGAATATCTTCTATAAAAGAACATGATTCTCGTGATCTGTATGGATGGTTCATAGCTTTGAAAATATTGAAAGTAACTTCATTTTCATTGACTCTCGAATTAACTCTCCTTTCTCGACATCTATTAAAGTTCTTCCCCAGTAGCTAGAAATGGTCGACCTAAGATAAGTGGCGCTGAATATCCTTCTTCCATTTCCATAACTACAAAGTCTACTTGGAAAATAGAACTTGTCTACTTTAACCAATACGTCCTCAATAATTCCTTTAGGGTATTTAATCGATCTATCTCGCCATTTGCGAGTCATTTCGCTTTAGCAAGCTTTCCTATGCCTAGCTTTCTATAATCCTCATAAGACATGAGATTTATACTAGCTCCAAGATCACATAAGACCTTCTTAAATGTAAATCCTCCAATTTCACATGGAATGGTAAAACTTCCCGGATCTTTCAGTTTAGGTGGTAACTTATCTTTAAAACTGCAGAACATTCTTCATTTAGGCATATATTCTCATATTCCTCTAATTTTTTCTTGTTTGACAGAATATCTTTTAGAAACTTTCCATAAGCAGGCATACTAATTAGAGCTTCGATAACAGGGATATTAACATGAATATGACGAAAAGTATCAAGGAAACGAGCATACTTCTTATCAGTTTTAATCTTTTTAATTTGATCTTTAGGTAGGTAAGGTAAAGATTCTAAATCTATAACCTTTGATCCCAAAGTCATTTTCTCTTTTCTTTTATCCTTAAACTTTTGAGTATTGCTTGATCGCCAAGTATCATGATCTTGAGTTTTTTCTTTTAAAACATTCCCTGAATCAATTTCTACTTCAGATTCCTTCAGTTCTTCTTGTTTCTCTGCCTTGTTTTCATTATCCTCTATTCTAACATGTTCCTTGAATAAATTCCATAAATCTTTATCCATGGGATCTTTCAAAATCCTAGGGATTTTTACCCATTTTTCACCTTCATTCTCAGGTTCCAAACTTCTATTCCTTTTCAAGAAATTCTCTATAATTTCTTCTTCCTCTTCAGTGAATTCAAGTTCCTCTTTAGTTTCATCATTTTTTCCATCTAAATCATCTTCTACTTCATTATTTCCGAAGTTTTCTACTCCACTACTACCACAGAGTTTTCTACTTCTCGTAACTACAACATTTACCTCTCTCGGATTCCTTTCAGTATTGCTTGGTAATCCTCCTGGAGGTCTACTGTTATTACGTTCACCTTCCCTACTCAAATGATCTTCCATATTCCTCAATGAGGCTTCTATCGTTCTCATTCTGGTATCATGTCCACTCATAGATGTTTTTATTGTACTCATATCTTTAGTGACTGTACCAATAGAAGTCATCATTGTTTCCATATTCTTGGCTTGAGTAGATACTACACCCATCATATTTTCCATTAGTTTTTCCCATTTTTCAACCCCTTCTGCAGGTTGAGTTGAACTTTGAGTTACTGGTATACTTTGAGTGGTATGTTGAGGATAGGATCTAGGTAATGATTGTAAATTCTGATTAGATGTATTCTCTTGATAAACTTGATTATTAGACGAATTCCTATACTGAACTGGATATGGCGGTTGTCCTTGCTTACTAGGGTTTTCAGACCATCGAAAAGTTGGGTGATCTCTTCTAATAGTATTAAACGAGTTTGAGTATGCATTGTTCAAATTCTTATGCTGCTGAAGAAAACTCACCTCCTCTCTTGAATATCCTGTTGGTTCTTTAATCCCTAATGGCATATTATCCTGATTTGAGTATTCAGTTGGTGTACTATTTTCTGAGCTTTGGTTTTTGTTTGATTGTAGGCCATCAAATTTCCTACTCAAATTTTCTAAATGTGCTAGAACTTCCGTATTAGATGTACATTCTCCTGCAAAAGCTACTTTTCTGGTGCTAGAACCGGTTTCCCACATTCTGTTATTTTTGGAAATCTTTTCTATAGCATCGTAAACTATTTGTGCTTCACTCATCATTAAAGAACCACCACATGCATGATCTACATCTGCACGTGAATCTTTTCTTAATTTACGACAGAAAAGTTGAATTTGCATATCTAAGGAATAACCATGATCGGGACAAGCTCTTAACAATTTTTTAAATCTTTCCCAGGCATTCCCAAGCGTTTCTTCAGATCCTTGTCTAAAGTTAGCAACCTCGACTTTTAATTCCAAATTTCGTCCAGGAGTGAAATATTGTTTTAGAAACTCAGTTTGAATATCCTCCCAACTTGTAAGTGAATGATGTGGAAGAGACATAAACCAATCTCGGGCTCGTCCTTTTAAAGAAAAAGGAAACATAGTCATCCTCGTTAGTTCCTTATGAGCACCTTGACTTTTGGTCAGATTGCAGTTCTTCTTCAAAGATATAGATGATGATGTGGATCTTCATCATCCTCTCCTAGGAATTGGGCTCTTGTGTCAATTAAACCAAAAAGATGAGATTTAATTTCGAAATTGTTTGCTCCTTCATTGGGTAAAAGTATGGGATTATTAGTCTGGTTCCTTCTTATAGTTTGATCACAGATAGGTCTCGGGTTTGGTGGGTTATTACGATTGTTCTGGTTCCGATTCTGATTATTTCTATTATTATTATTATTTTGATTATTATTAGGGTTAACAGGGTGTTGTCCATGCCCTAGAGCATGTTCTAGCCCTTGTTCAGGTGTTTCATCACTGATTTCGGCCATTCTCGTATTTTTGTTTGAAGATGATTCGTTAGGATTTCCCTGACTAGTATGACCACGTTTACTCTCTACTCTTAACTGCCTTTCGTAAGTGTTTATGTCAGGCTTATAAGGAGTGAGCGGGGCCTTACCACTTCTGGTCATTAACTAACGAAAAATAGAAAATACTCGACTTTTGTAAAAGAAGAAAATTGGTAACTAAAAGAAAGTAGATACCAACGAAAAATAAAATAGAAATGAGTAAGAAAAAGTGTTGACTTATTCTCGAGAATTTTGAGCTAATACAAGTAGTAACCATAGACACAAAAAAAGAAATTAGCGACGTCTCCCCGCAATAAAGCGCTGAAAAGTGACGGACCTTTTCTAGGCTATATAGATCCTAACCGGCAAGTGTACCGGGTCAAATCAGTAGTGCTAGTATGGTGAGTCGAGTGTCGAATCCTCGTGGAAACGTGGTGATTCTTTTAAGTGTGGTTAAACACCAAAGAGTCATTATTAACTCGATCTAAACCGCAATTTTATATCACAGACACTACTATTCTACTTAACATAAAATAAATGCGTAATTTAAAAGTTATTCTAATATAATATATATAGATATATAAATATATATAGATATACATAGATTGCAAAATATATATATAGATATAAATATATAGATACCAATATATTATTAGAGAACTAGACAGATAATTTTATAGAACTAGCCAAAGTTTATATAATTGATTTATACGATCTTTTCTAGTAAACGGAATGTGCTCGATCTTTCCTTCTATATTAGGTCCAATTGAGTAAATGAAACGGTGCACTCCTGAGGTTAACAATTCCTCCTCACACGAGCGTATGAAATTGTTATATGTCATTGTCATCAGTTTAATCTCCACAACTGCCCCATGCTAATCTCAGTTAGTCTGGACAGGTACCGAGTACAAATCTACCCCGGATAAAAGAGGTTATTCCGTTTGTAACGGCCGATGTTATTCAAAAGGCTCCGGTTGTCAGGCGGATCGATTTAACTTTCCGGTGTTAGTTTCAATTAACCCTTTGATTTTAACATTATTATGATCTCGAGCACAATTTTAATAAGATTCATCTTTCCCAAGACAAATCTGCCCCCGGGTAGGAAATAGGATTCCGTTGTCACGCTTTAGACGGCCAATTTTACCTCCGGTTTTTCTATCTTTTATCTCATATCCTAACTTCTCTGGTCAGTTCATCGTTAGGTTATATGGTGTGATTCATCTTGGTTAATTACGTCAATCCGAATATTATCAATACGTTGCAAAATAGAAAAAGATTCAATTAACTCAATTTTAGTCAATTTTAATTTGACAGCATTCCTTTACCGAAAAGATCGAAATAAAACGATTATATAACTTTGGCTAGTTATTAGATTTAGCCTAATAACATTATAAAAAGATAAAAACAAACATAACAAACATAAATACTTTAGAAATTTTACCCGATTACAACTGCTGAATCAGAGGTTGTATTCTTCCGGACATTACAACGACTTTAACAACATTGATCTTCTGATAATTTCTCGAGCATTACAACGATACTTATTACTACTTTATTTATGGCATAAGGCCTATATACATACTACTACTAATTAAAAGAGGTTTTGAAGATATATTGGTACCCTCTTATGTCTCGCAAACTCGCTTCTACTTATAAGCGAGATTTTTCCAGCCGGATCGATCCGGGATCAAGGTCGGATCGATCCGGGAATAAAAAATATTATCTCCTGGATTATTCTCTGCAGGATCACATCTTGGTAATCATTATGTTTCCTCGGTTCGATCCGAGGTTAATCCGGATTGATCCGGGTAGTTAATTTTCACATCTTGGTCTGAAACTTGATAAAATCATATCTTGAGCTCTGGGTCTCCGAATGTCATAATTCAAGAAGCGTCGGAAAGCTCTTGAAAAAATCTATAACTCTATGAAGGGATCTTCTTCAGAAAATGCCTTTTTGATGGGTCATTTGTTCGCCGAAAATATAATTCGATAATGGTATCACGAACCGTTGATCCACTTGAACTTTAAATCTCGAGGCACTTCCTTACTCTCTTCAAAAGATATGATTTTACTTCAAAAAGTGTCGCCACTCGGGTCTTGGTTTACCTAAAATCTGCAATAAAATACCAAAAATACCCACGTAAATCGACATTTACACTCCGGTTATTAAACCGGTACAAAATTTATATCTTTTATTACTTTTACTAGATTTTTATAGTATTTAGATTTATTCATTACTATTAATAATTTATAAGATTATCGTTATAATTTCTTATATTTTATATAAAAAGAGTTAATAAAATATATAAAACATCGTAATTTTTATCATATAAATGTTATACATCAGTCCACATGAACAACCCGCCGGAATCCCATCATGGATTGCTATTGGAAAACTCCGGTTGCTAGACCGGCATTTTTTTCCCTCTCTCCAACTCTCTATATGATGCTCTCTATTTTACACAAGAACTATTAGCTCTTGGAATTATGATGTACAAAAGAGCTTGACACCCACCTCTTATTTATAGTGAGAGGGGCGCCCCAACTAGAGTGGAGGAGAATAAAACATTTTCCCAATAAAATAAGAAAAATATAATTGATTGATTTATCTCATTTATTATAATATCTTATATTAAATAAATCTAGGATATTGTCAATATATTATATTGAATATTTCCAAGATATTTTCAATATCTAATATTGACTACCTTTATTATATTACCATAAATCAATTTACATATGTATATATCACATATATATATATATATATATATATCCAAATGTGTACATGTACATCAATATGTACAAGCCACGCATGGATTCACAAGTTACACACACACACACACACACACACACACACACACACACACACATATATATATATATATATATATATATATATATATATATATATATATATATATGTATGTATGTATATATATATATTAATATCTAATATTAATATTTAGTAATACCATTAATTAAATTGCACAATCCAAGTGTATCTTTATACACTAATATTGGGGCCACATTTAGCCTTAAATTAGCTTCCGGAATATTCTTTAATTAATATAATTCTATTAATATCTTGTATTTAATTTATTCATAATAAATAAATACCACCATATTAATTTACTACTATAACCTTTATAGTCTCAAGATAAACTTTCTTTATTTGGTTATCATCTATAACCACATTTTAATCCGGCTAGATGTTCATATGTGTGTGACCCGATAGGCTTTCGAATATGTTGGCCGTAGGCATAAAGTGCAAATTACGAAAATGTCCTTCATGCCTAACGATCACGGGATAGCGTCTAGCAACACACCGTGACCCCCAATCATCGGAAGAGTCAAATGCAATGACTACTACCTTTAATGTGAAACAGTTACCGTGTAACTTACAATCCTATCGCTGTAATAATATCCATACGGTCGTACGTCGAGTGTCAAACATTAACGACCGTATCTTATAACCTGAATATCAAGCTCTCTCGAAGTAACTCATTTACTTCCACTTTGCAAAGATTCACGAGAGTAAGACATTCCTTATAAGAAGGCCCTTTCGATATTCACCCTCTTGATAGTGGTACGCGATTCCCGCACGACCAAACATGTATACTCCGCATGCTTCAGTATCATACCCAATCATTTCCGCATGATCGCCCCGTGGCTAAGGGAAGCCTCAATAGTGTCAAAGCATGACAATCTACACCGTGATGCCATGAAGACTCCGGTCTAAAGGATAATTACACAACTGCCATATAGTGCGACACTTAATGTAAGTGGGTCAGTCTAACGTACGCATTCTCTTATACACGCCCACGCATGCACTGACCAAGTGTCTCTACACTTCGATAGACGCGAGATCTATCCTCGCCTACTTAGGACGTAAGACATCTAATGCCCTGTTTAATAGTACATCACCTAGAGACATTTAAGTATCAAACTTATTCAAGTGATTAGAGATCTCATCAACCATAATCGCCTATCATGGTTTCTCTATCACGCTTTAATACTAAGGACGTTATCATTTAACAATTCATAATTGGTTCCTTAAAAGAACAAATATATGACAACATGTAAAAGCCATTTAATAAATGTATAAACATAAAGAAATAGTAGAAATGATCCGACCGGTCGGATCCGTCCAACCCGATTGGGTTTAGGACACTATTCCAACAAGAGTGTCCTCGAACTCCTTGATTCTCCAACAACCTCATAAAAATCCGCAAATGAATGAAGCGATGACGAAAGCGCCTTCTAAGACCCCATAAAAATACAACACCCACTGATTCTATCTCGCCATCTCGAACTCAAAGATGACATGGCACATAGTTTCCAATGTCTCTCCACAAGCCAAACAAATACCATCCCCCATATGCCGCCGTCGCAACCCCTAGCCAATCGCAAGACAATCATGATGGCACATCCACAAAAAATGATGAATACGCAGTTGCACAGGAAGCTGCCAGCATCTCTTCCAGATTCTACTCTCCGTAGCGAAGTAGTCGACCATGCCACAAGTGCTGGCCGGTAAAGTGATAAGGCCAGAAAGTTGTTGAAATCGTGTCCTAAACCCAACCGGATTGGACCGGATCCGACCGGGTTGGATCCATGGAGTATGAATTTTGATTCCATATTGTTTGAAAATGATATTTGGGTGAAAAAAGTTGGAGAATATGAAATGAATATCGATGATGAAGACGGTTGAAAAGATGAAAGTGAATTTTGATGATGAAGAAAGTTGTAGAAGATTAAGATGAATGATGAAGTTGAAGTTGAAGTTGAAGTTGAAGATGAAGATGGAGATGGAGATGCAGATGAAGATGAAGATGAATGATGATTATGAAGATGAAATGAAGATGATTTTTTTTTTTTTTTGAATAAAGAAATAAATATAGATGATAATTTGGATGAGAATTAAGTTTGTGGGTTGTTATTGATATAGGTTAATAATTCTAGAGTATAATGTTTAATTTAAATAATCAAAGGACCAAATTGTATTTTTTTTAAATTTGTGGTATAGCTAATAATTCTTTTATTTTTTGGGTGGTGTTTAAAGTAAAAATAATAATAATAAAATGGTGATGTCAAGAATTTAAAGAAAGACTCTAAAATAAATATGAAGCCGATAGTAAAGTGTGATGCCAATAGAACCCAATTTTTTTTCCCTTCTCATGAACATTGTTTTCCGGTGACAGAGGTATTAGTAAGTTATTTTAAAAATAAAATAAAATATTGCAATAACTTATTTACCAAAAAAATAAAGCCTTTCTTTTAACGGAAAAGAATTTAGTAATGGCCTAATGGACAACCTTGCTTTCTATCTACCTTTTTCGTGGTTCGGCCTACACTGCGGTTGGACCATCGGTTTTTAAGAAACTTCATATGTCTGTATGATGAGTATAATAAATCATCATCAGACCCCCTGTCGTTGCAAGAGGGCATTAATACATCTCCGGTGCTTAATTTTGAGCTCCCCCTTTATGATGACCGAACTCGTCTAATCTTGATAGGTCAATGCAATGGCATAATGTGCTTGATGATAGATTTTAATATTAATATTCTTCTGTTGATTAATCCAATATTATCGAATGAGGTTAAAATGCTTCCCATCTCACCCCTTGACAATAATTTTGGCGAATGATCACTTTCAATTCAGGATGTGGAATTGCCTCAAGGTTGGAACAATGATGGTAGGCCTTATTGCGATGATAATGTCCCTGCTCTTTTTGTTATGAATCAAGAGTTTCTTGCTTTTGTGTCGTATTGCCACATCTATTACTCAGACCACATTTTGAATATATGGACAATGAACAGACACGGGAATGGAGTATCTTGGACCAAACTCTATTCGATCGGACCTTTTCCTGAATTGCTATCACCGATGATAGGTTTCCCGAAGAAGAATGAACTGATTTACTACTCAGACGAATTAAAGCTAATTTTGTGTGAGCTACCCAATTATCGCCGCTGTTCTAAATTTTGCAATCTTGTGTCACAACTTAGGGCATACGATGTGCACGAATTGGACCGTTGGAGTGCAATACGATTATACAGGCCAAGTTTAGTATCAATCAACGTGTGAGGATACAGAATACGATCGTGTATATATTACTCTATTATGTTCCAGTTACTTAAAATTGCAACAATCTGTATGGGAAAAACATGGTTTCACCCATATGTATATAGAAAAGTGATTTCATGGCTGAGCTAGAAAACTACCTTTCTCAACACATTTTGTATTGATGTTGGACGATTATAGTATGCTAGAAAATGTTCAGATTGATGTAGTAATTGCATTGTTATTTATTCTAGAGTCTCATTTTTCTATGTATCTTTGATTTCTTTCTTTCTTTCTTTCTTTCATGAAGAATATCACGTGTTTAAATCCTTAGTTATCTCCCTGTCGAATATTTTCTTCTTGATTCATAATCCGTATGCGGTTTCATTCTGTTTACTTCTCCTTTTGTTTTTCTTGGTATTATGTATATACCAACAAGCTATGGCAGTGGGCCAATAAATGAAGTAATAAAAGCTGCTTCTTCACTATAACAATGTTGTATACAGATACAATGCAGCCCCATTTATAGCTAATTTCTGCACATCATCCTTGAGCTTTGTGTATGGTGCAAGATACGCATGCATATCTCACCGATCAAAAAGCTAAATCATCCAGGTTACCTCCCTAATAAGATGAAATCCCAGAAAACCCGAAAATTTCTCGATCTCTCTGCTTCACACAAGCAGGCAATGAACACTGACTTAGCACCTGTTGCTCCAAAAAGTTTCCTAAATTGCAACGGTAATTTAAAAAAAAAAAAAAAAAACAGAGCAAAAGATGTCAACCACCTGATTCTAGGAAATGGTATTGCGATCTGCCTGTCCAATAACCATATTACTTAGTTTTTTTGAACGTGTATCGGCGTTGATTTTAAACCACAGAATGCTAAGACACTGAATGGATCACAACACCATTTTCACCCTCTCATAGCTACAAGATTATATGCTCCCAACTCCACGTTTTCTTGGCAGCCAAACGTGCTTTCTCTTTATGAAGGGACCTTTTTTCCAAAAAATGTTTTTGCTCAAAATGCAAGTGGGAAGAGATCATCATCCCCACAAGTCTGGTTCTTTTTCTCTTATGTAAGAATAGATGGGATCATATTCAAAGGAGAGTCTTTTAACTCTATTCTTCGATTGCTTCCGTACTGCTTGTTTCTTTTCCTCTTCAGCTGATGAATCCTGCACCTCTGGCACTAGATTTATCCACATGATTGGCAGTAGTGCAGCAAGAAACTGAATCAAAATCCCGAATGGTAGGCTTGAGTAACTGCCTGATGTGACGCCAAGAAGAGAAGCCAATCCAACACCCAAAAAGCTACTAATCATTGATGATAAACATAAAGCTGAGGCTAAGATTGACATCAGAGATCCTTCGCATCCAGAAGGAGCTAAACTTGCAAAAAGCACAAGGAAAGGCAAGAGCTTGAACTGTGCAATAATTTCCGCAAGTCCGCTAAAGCAAAGAGCAAATCTTTCATTTGAGATTCCCAGTTTAAGATTTAGCTGATTTACAAGTACAAGATCAAGAAGAACAGATAAAGCATATATGATCTGCAATGTCCCAATAAATTTTCTCATTGGAATATGCTTCCAGAACCGATCATACATCACCGTCAATGCAAGAAGCATCAACTGACCAATCACCTTTGACATACCTATAACTGAAGGATCAAGGTTAAGGGTCTGAGTTTGATAGCAAAATATGGCACCCGAAAGGATAGGAACGGTCATAACAGACGCAACTGCCCACACAAGTGGGAAAGAGATCCTTTTATCGCTTATCACCATCATTATAAGCATATTGTACTGCTCTTTGATACTTTTCAAGATTGATGATTTCCGCACAAGCAAGTCATTCGTATTTCTATGTACACCAACAGACTCTTCTCTTGTTGGGAGTGTCAGTGTAAGTTGAAATGCCAATAAAGCTACAAAAGCAAGGAAAATGGATTTGGGATTTTGTGTTTGTAGCAAAAAGAAACCACCTAGTAAGTTGCCTAAAATCCCACCAGCAGCAATAGCCATAAATGCATAAGACTGAAGGCCCGGGATTTGCTTGTTTTGTCCGTATTCGACTACGAGAGCATCCTTGGCGAATTCTGCAATTGATGCCCCTGCATTACTGAGCAAAACAGAGGCAATAAGGGCTGGAAGAGCCTTACTAGCACATGGTATTAAGGCTAAAAGACCCCAAGACAAAACCTGGAGGAGGATTCCAACCGAAATCCAAGGAATTCGATGAGCTCCACCAATAGAAAGGGCATCAGATAAAATCCCATACAGTGGCTTAGCTACCATTGGCAATGTTCCAGCAATCTGCACCACCTGCAAAACTGAAGGGTCCAATCTAAGGCTACTTGCCATGTGAAAATTGAGTCCCAACAAAGGAAAACACCTAAATCCGTTAACAAAATACCCAATTCCACATAAAACTATCATCTGCTGACAACAACCACCGACTGTAAAATCATCCTGATTCTTTAAAATTGGACTTTTATTGTCTTCAGAACGAGTTAATCTTTCAGGGACACCAATAAGAGGGCTTAAGTAATAGGGTTTTGACCTTTTCCAGTATCTGTTCATACTGTTATTGGCTTTGGGAGTTTGGTGCTGAGAACTAAGAATTATTGAGTTTGAATGCAGAAATAATGGGCCTTTTCTGTTTTCGTTGATTCTTGAGCAGAATGAACGTCCATTAGAAACAATGGAAAAAATCATGCCTAGGTGAATTAAGAAACAGTAGAGGGACACTATTCTTTGAAGCAGTAAATTGCTTTTTCTGAGCCTATTGATTGTCTTTTGGATTCCTCGTACAAGAGTCGTGTGACGTTGGCTCATTGTGCATAATCGAAGATTCACGATTTTTCTAATAATACAAAGGGCACAAGGACACGTTCCTCCGTAATCATTGCAAGGCGCTGGGATCCACCGGAGTAACTTAGAGGTAGAAACGAGATGAACCGAACCGAGTATTTTTTTTTAAACGAGTCGAGTAATTTTAGCTATTTTTGAGTTAGAGTTTGTTTACGAGTATTTCGAACTTGACTTGAGTTGAGATTCAATGAAATTTTAAAAGCTCGAACCGAGTTCGAGTTTTACATCGAACTTATTAGGTCTAGTAGGTTTTGAAAATAATGTAAATTATCACATTATAATAACATAATGTGTCACTCCAGATAGTTTTAGCATCGGCGATTGATAGAGAGCATTAGAGTAAGATCCTCCATCTCCTCGGAAGGAAGGTCTAAACTCTAAACCTTTTGCTATGAAAGTGATAATGTCGGAATTCTCACAAACGTGTTTTTGGTGGATTAATGCGGTGGATATCTGGCGAAATGATGATTTGTACTACGGTTTTAGCAGAGGTGATTAAGAACAAGATGAAGATAATATGAAAACGAGAAAATTGTAAATGGAGAGCTAATCTGTCGACATATTAACTGAAGTAGTCTGCTTTTGTGTATTAAGATGTGTCCTTTACAAGGTATAATGTCAATATTTATAGGGTTAGGAAACAACAACTACATGAATGTACGTATGAGCATTAAACCTGATTAACTACGTGGCTGACGTGGCGTGCCTTGATTGGGCGGACATGCTGATTGGTCGGGCTTTTCATGTTTCCTGATATAGCGGGCTTGGTCTGAGTCGGGTCGGACTGGTGAGCTGGGGGGCGAGCAGGTCGGCACCCAGTGCTTCTCGCCGCCCTGTTAAAGGCGGGTTGACGGCTTTGCTGATCGACGCTCGTTGCCTTGCCATGATAAGTATCTCTACGGCGTAAGGCGAGCAAGATTGAAAGCCCGACCCAGTCCGACTTATGAAGGTGCGGACTGCGTGGGCCGAGGACCCTATTATTTTTGGACCTACGTAGAGACCCAATTGGAATCCGCAGGCTCTTTATAGGGCTTGGCGTATCAATGGCCCCCTACTCCTTGACCTATTCATGGTACACATGAAAGTCATGGAGTAAAGTTGTAAGGCGACTTGATTTACCGTGTGCCAAGAAGACAGTTGTAGAACGACCTGCTTAATAGCGTAAGGCTTATGAGCGTTGTCGAGTAGCGATATGCTTAACAAATGAATATGCCAAGTCTTTGAATAAAGATGTAATGCTCAAAGCGACTGGCTTGACAACAACTGGCTCATTAGCAAAATGCTGAATGGCAAGATACTTTATAGTGACCGGCTTAGTAGCGACGTGCTTAGCATTGAGAGATCTTTATAGCGACCTCTTGAATAGCGATGTGCTTAATAGAGATCGGGCTAGTAGTGTTGGACATAATAGCAGTGTACTTAAATAGCGACCGGGCTGAGAATGTCGAGCATAGTGTTGAGGGAGCTAGTTGGCGTAGTGCTGTATAACGATGATGTGAATCCGGATCCACTACTTGCACATGATCCGTTAACATTTCGGGTTGGACCTGAAACTCAGCTTCAACGTAAAAAGAGGCTCAAAGCTTTGGAAAAATTAGCCCAAGTAATAATGCAAGAGTCCGAGTCCAATGTTGAAGATTGTGAAATAACCAAGTCAATCATTTATGCTCTTTTGAAATTTGCTGAATAATGGCCCAACATTAAAGCCTTATTATAGTATTATTATATATATTTTATTATGAAATATTAATTAAATAAATATCAAATATTTGGCTGAATTTGGATGATAATAATGGCGCCACCTTGCAAGCTTTGGAATTGAAGAAGTCAAGTTTTGGAAAAGCAAAATACATTGAACCAAGATGCATGAATCAAGATTTCAAGAGTCCAAGAATTTATTCAAGATACATTGATTCATGATGCATTAAAACTAGCATGTTTGGGCGCCACTTTTTTGTCTTATTTTTAGGAAGACTTCTCATATTATTTTTCTATCCTTAGTTGTCATATAAATACACAAACTATTGTAACTTGAAATTCAGAATTTGATTATTATAAACTTATATTTCACTTTTAAAGTGTTGTGTTGAGTTGCTATAGGAAGAGAATTCTAAGGTTTAGGATTTATCAAGGACTTAAGCAATCCTTGTGGGTATCCTAAAATACCAAGGTGCTTAGAAACAGGTTTTCTAAGTATTGAGGTAATTCCGAGGTGCTATCACACAAGTTGTGACTGTGTCGAGGAGCTTATTGATTCCAAGGTGCTTGCACACAGGTTGTGGTTGTGTCAAGGACCTATCCCAAATACCTTCAAATCCACGATCCAAAAATTAAATCAAGTCAACCTTTCCCGGTTCACTTCAGTTGGTATCCGAGAACAGCGGATTGACGGTATTATATGATACTTTTCCTTTTTTCTTCTTAGTCGAAAAAAAAAACAACGCCAAACAAAAAAAGAAGAAAAAATTCTCATCCAAATTTTATGTTCAGCCTATGTACTTAATCCAAGTTGCATAAATTGTACGTATTTGAAGAACATTAAAAAAATGTTCCGTATGGCAACAAGTTCAAAAAAAAAAGGGTGCACAAGCAAATCGTGTGTATTTGAAGAACAATCTGTTCCGCAGGAGCATCCAAAGTTCTTTCTGAGTCGAGTTGGATCTTTGAGTGAGTGAGGCGGCAGTCGGCACCTGTTGCTTTTCGCCATACTGTTAAAGGCGGGTTGAAGGCTTTGCTGATCGACGCTCGTTGTCTTGCCATGATAAGTATCTCTACGGCGTAAGGCGAACAAGATTGAAAGCCCGACCCAGTCTGAATTATGAAGGTGCGGACTGCGTGGGCCGAGGATCCTATTCTTTTTGGACCTACGTACAGACCCAATTGGTCCTCGGGCTCTTTATAGGGCCTGGCGTATCAATGGCCCCCTACTCCTTGACCTATTCAAGGTACACATGAAAGTCATGGAGTAAAGTGGTAAGGCGACTTGATTTACCGTGTACCAAGAAGACAGTTGTAGAAAGACCTGCTTAATAGCGTAAGGCTTATGAGCGTTGTCGAGTAGCGATATGCTTAACAAAAATATGCCAAGTCTTTGAAATAATGTAATGCTCAAAGCGATCGCTTGATAAAGAATCGCTCATTAGCAAAATGCTGAATGGCAAGATACTTTATAGTGACCGGCTTAGTAGCGACGTGCTTAGCATTGAGAGAGCTTTATAGCGACCTCTTGAATAGCGATGTGCTTAATAGAGATCGGGCTAGTAGTGTTGTACATAATAGCAGTGTACCTAAATAGCGACCGGGCTGAGAATGTCGAGCATAGTGTTGAGCGAGCTAATTGGCGTAGTGCTGTATAACGATGATGTGAATCCGGATCCACTACTTGCACATGATCCGTTAACATTTCGGGTTGGACCTGAAACTCAGTTTCAACGTAAAAAGAGGCTCAAAGCTTTGAAAAAATTAGCCCAAGTAATAATGCAAGAGTCCGAGTCCAATGTTGAAAATTGTGAAATAACCAAGTCAATCATTTGTGCTACTAGGCTGCCTGAATAATGGCCCAGCATTAAAGCCTTATTATAGTATTATTATATATATTTTATTATGAAATATTAATTAAATAAATATCAAATATTTGGCTGAATTTGGAGGATAATAATGGCGCGACCTTGCAAGCTTGGGAAGTGCAGAAGTCAAGTTTTGGAAAAGCAAAATACATTGAACCAAGATGCATAAATCAAGATTTCAAGAGTCCAAAAATTTATTCAAGATACATTGATAATGATGCATTAAAACTAACAAGTTTGGGTGCCACTCTTTTGTCTTATTTTTAGGAAGACTTTCCATATTATTTTTCTATCCTTAGTTGTCCTATAAATACCCAAACTATTGTAACTTGAAATTCAGACTTTGATTATTATAAAATTATATTTCACTTTTAAAGTGTTGTGTTGAGTTGCTCTAGGAAGAGAATTCTAAGGTTTAGGATTTATCAAGGACTTAAGCAATCCTTGTGGGTATCCCAAAATACCAAGGTGCTTAGAAACAGGTTTTCTAAGTGTTGAGGTAATTCCAAGGTGCTATCACACAAGTTGTGACTGTGTCGAGGAGCTTATTGATTCCAAGGTGCTTGCACATAGGTTGTGGTTGTGTCAAGGACCTATCCCAAATACCTTCTGTTAAGGGTGATTTTATACGTTTTATAAGGATATATTTTATATCAATTTCCCCCATACTCTTATGTTTTTCATAGAAATCGAGCTTTATATTGAAATATTGAGCAAATGATGTTTTAATAGTTAAATCTCAAAACGTAATCTAATTATGTGCTTAAATGATGATTTTGTGTTATTTTGGAAATACGTTACGCTTTGGTATGTTTTCCTATTCTTGTAGATACTCATTGATGGTGGAAAAGGTGATCCTAAAGAGCTAATTTCGAGATGAGGGAGGATCAATCAAAGTTATGGAAGATTGGAAGGGATAAGGAAAGAAATCAAGCAAGATAAATGTCGGAAAATCAGGATTCCGGGTAGTGACGACCTTCCAACGCAGTTCTTGATATGATAACAACCGATCTGACTCTCGACCTCAAGAGAAGAGTTGTAGGGCTTGAAGAGAGGATTCTACAGGATTTTGAATCACTCCATTCCGACTTACGAGGCCCGAGATATGAGCGTTACAAGTTCAGAATCTGTTCCAGGAAAGCTGGACGGGCGTCCGACACTATGGACGGGCGTCCGCCACCGACTGAGCCGAAACCGCCTCTGATTTTCTATAAATAGCAGCGCGTTTTCAACCCTAAAACATATATTTTCGACTCCTATTGATCCCTAATCATAAGAGAGCAACCCTAGGTCGCCCCACTTTTTTGGAGAGGTCAGGGGTGGCAAGATTTAGGGTTTTTATTTACTCGCTTTCCTTCTTGTTCTTCCATGTTGGTGGTTTTAAAGTCATAAACTGGAGCATCCATGGTTATTTTTCAGCAGCGTTTTGATTTCTCCTTTGGATAATTTTGTGAGTAATTTAATTTAAAGCTCGTTTCTTTCCTTTGATTATATGTTTATGCATGTATATCGGAAGATGATTGCGATTGATGTTTATTATATGATGGAAGTTGTGTAATTAAACCCGCATCACCATAGGAAAGAATAGATTTTTAACCTTGACATAACGGAAGTTGATAGGTTGATTATCTAGGTTGTTAGATTTAATAAATCTTGCACCTTGTTTTGTTTGCGTCAATTTTATACATTGGAAGATGATAGATTGATGTATTTAATTGCTTACGGAAGTAAGGATTCATACTTTTGATAGGTGAATCACGACTTTGATTAAATCATCATAAGATAATCTAGGGAGGAAGTTAAGGGTTGCGGGATGGTGGATCATGTTTGTTCTATGTTTTATTGCTTTGGTCATTATCATGTTCGCTTTTATTGTTTTCCGTTAGTTGTCGTTTAATTTAGTTTATCGCTTTCAATCTTTCCTGGCTTTGGATTAACAATCCTCTGTCCAGTTTATTCTCCGTTTTAGTTTAGGTTTAGGTTTAGTTAATAAAGAAGAATTAATTAGATTAGATTCAACGTCCCTTTTCCCGAGGATCGATACCCGTGCTTATCCAACTTTACTAGCAACTACCCGGTATTCGGCCGGTTAGAGGTAGTTTTGCATGGTAGTATAGGTTTTATAAATTTTCTTTTGTTTTAATGATGCAAAATCTCCCAACAAAAGTGGCGCCGTTGCCGGGGAATCGGTGCTTTGTTGAATCTAATTAAATTAATTTTTCTATTTTGTTACGTTTTAATTATTTTTATTTTAATAAAAGTAGCGTTAAATAGATTGAGAGTTTTTATCTTCGCCGTGTTTCGATGACCGTTAGGTTAAGAATGTGCGAAGAGTTTTTTACTCAATTTATGAAACGTGAAGTATGTGTTTATGTGTTTCTAATCTAACCCTAGGTGCTACAATGTGATAGGGCTGCTGTGGTTTTGAATAATTATGTGGTTTTGAATGATGATGTATGATCTTTTAAGAAATTAGGGTTTGCTGGGTTTTCTGCGTTTTTCCTGCTTTTACATGGTAAAATCGTTGTTTGACGACGTTCGTAAGTGAACGCCCGTCCCGAACCTAACGATCTGAGGTAAAACGCCGGCCGGAACATTGAACGGACGTCCCATGCAAAAAGTTCAACTCGATCGATGTCAAAAAACCAGGCGGGCGCTCGACTTGTTGAACGCCCGTCCGTCTCGCATAAGTGTGGAACGCCCGCTTGTACTTTAAACGCACGTCCGTGTTCCAAAATTTTTTTTTTTTATTTGATTTTTAATGCTTTATTTGACATGGTTATTTTCATTCGAGCTTCTGTGGCTACTTGATTTTTTTACGTAGATGTTCTGAACTTATATGTTTTTACCTTTCCATCTATGAATCCATGTTAGATAATTGATCAATTCCTTATATATGATTCATCTAGGCATGTTATAGTGACTCGCTGGTTCGTAAGCTATAATCGTTTTATGGTTAATTAGTAGCTAATGTCGGTTCCCGTATGCTACATACCACTCCGATGAATCTTTTAAGCTTTTAAGACTTACGTGCTTCCTTTGTTTTTATAGTTCATATGGGTAGCTACTGTCGGTTTTCCGTAATGCTACGTCTTAGGCCATATGAGTTATATCTGTTTAGTATAGCTAACTGTTGGTTTTCCATAATGCTATCACCTTTGATGAGTCTTAAAGCGCGTCTACACTGCATGTAATGGATGGACAAAGATGGCGCTTATCGTAACTTTGTCATTATTTGGTAGACGTTTATTTTATACATGTCGTGTTGCAATTGAGTGGGCTGGTCTTCTTTCTTTTATTTTCTTTTATTTTTGCATATCATATAGATGCATATCATGTAGTTGCATGTCATCTAGTTGCATTGTTTTTCTATTTTCTTTTATTTTTCTTGAGCGTAGTTAATCATGGGTTTCGTAATACTACCTCGTTTTTTTTCCATGATGGTTACTGTTGGTTCTCCATATGCCATCATTATTTTATTGCATATCACGTAGATTGCATTGTAGTATAATTTCATATAGTGCACCTAGCCCCGCTATTTTGTAATGTTCCATGTATCATTATTTTTGTATGCACATGTGGACTGTATTTGTATTATAAGCTTCTGTGGCTTATTTGATGCTTAGGTGTCCTGTACTTTCCCTGTGTGGTGATTTTTCCATCTGAGCCATTATATCATGTGCTTACGTCCTAAGTTCGCAATTTGTTATTCCCCGTGTCCCGAGATAACGCCATGTTTCGTCGAGTGGTGCAGTACATTTCTAGTCAGTCTTTGTTAAGCTAGCTTTGGATTTGAAGTCGGGAAGGACTCCATATGACATCACCATTGTTGTCCTCTTCACCAATTTTCGGATCATCACGAAATCACTAAGTTCTTTTGCTTCTCTTTATTATTTTACACACAACACGAGGACATGTTGTAATTTAAGTGTGGGGAGGGAATAGCTTATGTGGTATCTACATTCATTTGCCATACTATTTTATTTCTATGAAAAAGTGTTTAATTTTTAAATTTTTGTTTTGTCCCGAGTGAACAAATGCATATCTTTATTCGAGTTATTATGTCATTGGTGCATTATTTTGCATGTTTAGTAAATTTAGTTGTTTCACCCAACACTATTTTTCACGTGCCATAGTAGATGATGAGCTATGTTTTAAAGCTATGCCCATTTGATTAGAGATTTTTTGATGATTATCGCATGATTCTTTGCTTCCATACGAATTTTGGAAATTTTAATAATTTGTATTTAGAGTTAAAGTATGACATGCTGTGAATATCTGAAGGTTTGAATGTGATAGGAGGGATATAATTTAAGGTTTGAATACCAATCTAGGATGAATAATATGAATTATGTATTTAAGTGTCGGAAGTAGCTGCCGATGATTTGAGTGCGGTAGGGCATTATCACGAAATGTCCTATACCACTATGAGGTTAATAGCTCCCGACTGCCTGATGATAGTAGTCCAGCTAGGGTGTTATCCCGAAACATCCTATTGCTGGGAATGAGGGCATATATGCTATATATGTGGAATTTATTGAACTTTAAGAAAAATTAGTGAATGGTAATGTGAAAAGATGGTTGGAAACCTTAGTTATCTTCTAACTATCCCCAGTATAAACTGAAAGATATGTTGTAGGGACTATCCTCTAAGTATGTCGGAAATATTTTAAATGCTCCCTATTATCTTTTCGGAATGTGTATGTTTTTGTGAGGTGCATGTTATAATCATTTTTATATTTCTAATTTAAATGGGATGTTGGCTAGTTTTGTTTGAATCAATTTCAAGTGTGGATTTAGTGGAAGTTTACTATGGCTATGCACACACTCACTTGGGTGAACCTCTAAACTACTTGAATATGTTTTATATTTGCTAAGATGTTTATTTGTCTCGAGTGATGATTATGTTTTGTCTTGCTCGGGACGAGCAAGGTTTAAGTGTGGGGGAGTTGTTAAGGGTGATTTTATACGTTTTATAAGGATATATTTTATATCAATTTCCCCCATACTCTTATGTTTTTCATAGAAATCGAGCTTTATATTGAAATATTGAGCAAATGATGTTTTTAATAGTTAAATCTCAAAACGTAACGAATTATGTGCTTAAATGATGATTTTGTGTTATTTTGGAAATACGTTACGCTTTGGTATGTTTTCCTATTCTTGTAGATACTCATTGATGGTGGAAAAGGTGATCCTAAAGAGCTAATTTCGAGATGAGGGAGGATCAATCAAAGTTATGGAAGATTGGAAGGGATAAGGAAAGAAATCAAGCAAGATAAATGTCGGAAAATCAGGATTCCGGGTAGTGACGACCTTCCAACGCAGTTCTTGATATGATAACAACCGATCTGACTCTCGACCTCAAGAGAAGAGTTGTAGGGCTTGAAGAGAGGATTCTACAGGATTTTGAATCACTCCATTCCGACTTACGAGGCCCGAGATATGAGCGTTACAAGTTCAGAATCTGTTCCAGGAAAGCTGGACGGGCGTCCGACACTATGGACGGGCGTCCGCCACCGACTGAGCCGAAACCGCCTCGATTTTCTATAAATAGCAGCGCTTTTCAACCCTAAAACATATATTTTCGACTCCTATTGATCCCTAATCATAAGAGAGCAACCTTAGGTCGCCCCACCCCTTTTTGGGAGGTCAGGTGGCAAGTTAGATTAGGTTTTTATTTCTGCGTTTTCCTTCTTGTTCTTCCATGTTGGTGGTTTTAAAGTCAGAAACTGGAGCATCCATGGTTATTTTTCAGCAGCGTTTTGATTTCTCCTTTGGATAATTTTGTGAGTAATTTAATTTAAAGCTCGCTTTCTTTCCTTTGATTATATGTTTATGCATGTATATCGGAAGATGATTGCGATTGATGTTTATTATATGATGGAAGTTGTGTAATTAAACCCATCACCATAGGAAAGAATAGATTTTTAACCTTGACATAACGGAAGTTGATAGGTTGATTATCTAGGTTGTTAGATTTAATAAATCTTGCACCTTGTTTTGTTTGCGTCAATTTTATACATTGGAAGATGATAGATTGATAGGCTTAATTGCTTACGGAAGTAAGGATTCATACTTTTGATAGGTGAATCACGACTTTGATTAAATCATCATAAGATAATCTAGGGAGGAAGTTAAGGGTTGCGGGATGGTGGATCATGTTTGTTCTATGTTTTATTGCTTTGGTCATTATCATGTTCGTTTTATTGTTTTCCGTTAGTTGTCGTTTAATTTAGTTTATCGCTTTCAATCTTTCCTGGCTTTGGATTAACAATCCTCTGTCCAGTTTATTCTCCGTTTTAGTTTAGGTTTAGGTTTAGTTAATAAAGAAGAATTAATTAGATTAGATTCAACGTCCCTTTTCCCTGAGGATCGATACCCGTACTTATCCAACTTTACTAGCAACTACCCGGTATTCGGCCGGTTAGGAGGTAGTTTTGCATGGTAGTATAGGTTTATAAATTTTCTTTTGTTTTAATGATGCAAA